>CM053027.1:180735751-181343025 GCA_028564925.1 Lithobates sylvaticus | reverse complement strand
TGGTATTTGCATATGGAATCTATTACTGTGAACCTACATCATGCTTTCAAAGGAGCGGCCCATGCAAGTGAAACAGGCCATTATAAGGTTTCAAAAATTAAACAAATCCATCAGAGAGATAGCAGCAAAATTAGGAGTGGTCAAATCAACAGTTTGGTACATTCTGAGGAAAAAGAACACACTGGTGAGCTCATCAACATAAAAGGCCTGGACATCCATGTAAGAAAACAGTGGTCGATGATCGCAGGATCCTCTCTATGGTAAAGAAAAACCCATTCACAACATCCAGACAAGTGAAGGACATTCTCCAGGAGGTGGGTATACCATTGTCAAAGTCTACAATCAAGAGAAGACTTCACAAGAGCAAATACAGAGGGTTCACCACAAGGTGCAATCCATTCATAAGCCTGAAGCATAGAAAAAAATGATTAGACTTCCAAAAAACATCTAAAAAAGCCAGACCAGTTCTGGAAAAGCATTCTTTGGACGGATAAAACTAACATTAACCGCTTCCTGACCAGTTGTCGTTGTTATACGGCGACAGGTCCGCTCTCCTGTGCAAATCGCCATAGCTGTACGGCGGCTTGCACAGGCTGCGTGAGCGCGCCCGTGGGTCAGGCGGACTCGATGTCTGCCGGAGGCCCGTGGTTGCCTATTACATAGGCAGAAAGGGGAACTGTCTTTGTAAACAAGGCGATTCCCCATACTTACAGGGGACATGTCAGAGATCTACTGTTTCCAGTGATCAGGAACAGTGATCTCTGTCATGTCCCTGGTAGCCCACCCCCACTACAGTTAGAACACACTGAGGAGACACGTTCGCCCCTAGTGTTAACCCCTTCCCTGCCAGTGACATTTATATAGTAATCAGTGGCTATTTATAGCATTGATCGCTGTATAAATGTCAATGGTCCCAAAAAAGAGTCAAAAGTGTCCGATCTATCTGCCGTAATGTCGCAGGCCCGCTAAAAATCACAGATCCCCGCCATTACTAGTAAAAAAAAATTTAAATAATAAAAATGCCATAAATCTATTCCCTATTTTATAGACGCTATAACTTTTGTGCAAACCAATCAATATACGCCTAGTGCGTTTTTTTTTTTACCAAAGATATGTAGAAGAATATATATCGGCCTAAACTGATGAAGACAGTTGTTTTGTTGTTTATAACGCAAAAAATAAAAATCCCAGAGGTGATCAAATATCACCAAAAGTAAGTTTTATTTGTGGGAAAAAAAGGACGTCGATTTTGTTTGGGTACAGCGGCGCACGACCAGGCAATTGTCATTTAAAGCGACGCGGTCATTAAGGGGGCAAATCCTCCCGGGGCTGAAGTGGTTAATCTGTACCAGAATGACGGGAAGATAAAAGTGTGGAGGTGGCTTAGAACAGCTTATGATCCAAAGCACACAACGTCATCTGTAAAACATGGTGGAGGCAGTGTGATGGGATTGGCATACATGGCTTCCAGTGACAACGGTCATTGGTGTTTTTTGAAGATGTGACAGAAGACAGAAGCAGCCGGATGAATTCTGCAGTGTTTAGACATATATTGCCCAGATTCAGCCAAATGCAGCAAAATTAATTGGACGACGCTTCACAGTACAGATGGATAATGATCCAAAACACACTGCAAAAGCAACCCAGGAGCTTTTGAAGGAAAAGAAGTGGAATATTCTGTAATGGCCAAGTCAATCACCTGATCTCATCCCAATTGAGCATGCATTTCACTTGCAAGGCACAACTAAAGGCAGAACGACCCACAAACAAAGAATAACTGCTGACAGCTGCAGTTAGAGCCTGGCAAAGCATCAGATAGGAGGAAACCCAGTCTTTGGTAATGTCCATGGGTTCCAGACTTCAGGCAGTCATTGCAAGTAAAGGATTCTCAACAAAATATAAAAAATGTACATTTTATTTATGATTATATTCATTTGTCCAATTACATTTGAGCCCCTGGAAATGGGAGGACTGTGTATGAAAATTATTGCAGTTCTTAAAATTTGTACTTGATATTTATTTTCAACCCCTTGAATTAAATCTGAAAGTCTGCACTTCAAATTAATTTGGATTGTTTTGTTTTAATTTTATTCTGGTGGGATACAGAGCCAAAAGTTTTAAAATTGTCCCTGTGTCCAGATATATATGGACCTAACTTTGTATATATATATATATATATATATATATATATATATATATATATATATATATATATATTAGGGCTGTGGAAATTAAAGATTAATTCCTCGATTACCCGTTAATTTTTTTGGATCGTACTCACCTCTCCGCCGGCTTCCGGGTCTTCAGGGAGTTCCGTCGGAGATCCGGTGATGTCACGGACATCGACATCATGTGTTTTTATCATGTTTATGTGAGTAGTTTGAGTATGAACACAAAAATGTAATCTTATACTTAAGCGGTGAGCACTTAGATTTTTTCTTTCTACCCATGACCTGGCGTCCTTGCTGAGATCTAAGGAGACGTGACAGAAATTAATGGTCCGTTTTAACCCTTTTGATCCCCGCTTGCATGACCACCTGTTTGCACAGGGGTCCATGCCATAAGGTGAGAGTGATTAGAAAGAAAGAGAGGTGTAAAATAAGGCCTGCAATACACCCACTCAGTGCCAGATCAATCCCACAGATCCATGACCAGTAATTATACTGAGAGAAATACATATAATCCTCCAAAATATAGTCACCAAATATATATAAAAGGTACTAAGCAGCTGTTAAAAAAGACAAATAAAAAAAAAAAAAACAGTAGTATAAAAATAAACAGTCAAATCTCTGGATCATTAAAATACTAAAACAGCGCTGAAATTAAAAATGATGGAATTATCAGAACATGTGGCCAACACCACAGTTAAAAGTCTCTATGCAGTAGATGGTAGTGGGGACAGTTCAAAGCACAGTAGTCCTAGCGTGCACCTTTCACCAGCGACAATAAGCGTATTCCACCTCGTGAAGCACACTCCTCCAGGGGGTCAAACTCACCAGAACCTCTTAATGAGAAAGCCTTAAGGTTAGGTGTTCATCAGCCACTCTAATACTAGGTCCTCATCACCAACAAGATTCACTGGTATAGGGGCTCCAAATATATGTCTTAAAACACAAGAATGATAGAACATATCGTAATCCTGTTTATTTATGGACAATTCTCCCATACATCAGATGACCCCTTAACATTAACTGCGTACATTAAAATAAAATCAACAAGCATAAAAAGTGTGTGACCCAGAGGGTGCTATCACCATATTCTGCAGTGTACGATGGAGCGAGCGTTTCCTTGCAGACACCGCAAACACTTCCGGGTAGATGGTGATGAATGGTGGAGCGCAAACGTCACTTCCGGGATGTCGTGTTGGTCATGCCCTGTGGGCTATCATTCTTGTGTTTTATGACATATATTTGGAGCCCCTATACCAGTGGATCTTGTTGGTGATGAGGACCTAGTATTAGAGTGGCTGATGAACACCTAACCTTAAGGCTTTCTCATTAAGAGGTTCTGGTGAGTTTGACCCCCTGGGGCAGTGTGCTTCACAAGGTGGAATACACAAGCACTGAGGGAAGCATACAGCCCATAGAACACCAGTTGACCAGCCTATGACCAAATAGAAAAAATGCCAATGTGTGAAATCCTACAAAAATTAGGGTCCAATTGTTATGGAATTACATATTCCACTATTTTGACCCTAATTTTTGTAGGATTTCACACATTGGCATTTTTTCTATTTATGTTTTAATAATTGCAACATAGTAATAGTCCTAATATGTTTGCTCTGGAGACTCGCAGAGACTTAAAATTCTATTTGGAAGTAAAAACAGTGGATCACAAAGGATGCCTTCATATGAGCCACACGCTTTAAAAGTCTTACATTCCAAGAGTGTCTTACACATTGTACTGTCCCTAGAGCCACCTCACCCTGACAATGACAGTATGTCGATGTCTGTTTTTAACCCTAAAGGCTCTGGCGATACATCAAATGCAAGTCTTTGTAAAATGTCTTATGATCTCAACTCCACATTTCTTTTTCTTATTAAAGCAGGATTCCGCCGACATATCCTTTTTTTTTTTTCCTTCATTGTTTACTAAAGACATTAATAATATGTCACTTACCTATTGTAGTTCTTTTCCCCACCAATCGCCGATTTCGTCCGTTTGGGTAACTTAAAAAAATTCTCGGCATTATGCCGAGATCTCGCGAGATTTTGGCATTACAGCGTTCCCCACTGATTCATGGGAAGACTCGGACAAAGCTCCCAGGGGTCTTTGCGCAGCCGGGGAACACGCCTACTCCCACGGGAGGAAAGCCCGGAAGCCAAGATACTTATTCTGATTATAAGGTAATTACGGCGAAATTTTGTAGATGTAGAGATTATTTTGTATAAATATGTATTTTCTGGTTGCTCTTTAGATACACTGAGCAGCAGCCTATCTTACAGAACAGCAGTCTATTGAACAGGAATATCAAGTGAAAACAATATTTACTTGACAGCCAGGAGTATCTGGTAAGGTTACCAGATTTTCAAAATGAAACCCGGGGACACTATACTGATCACACCTAAAAAAAAACTCACCTCCATTTGTAGCCACTCCCACAAAACCACGCCCCTATATTTTACACACCATCTAACAATTGGTCGTAGACTTTTGGAACAAGAGGCAGGCATTAAAGGTAAGAAGACAACATAGACAAATAAAAGGCACCAAGACATGCATGCATAGTTAGAAGGGATGTCTTAAAGGCACAAAGGAGAAACATATGACAGTGTGCCACTCACTGAAAACCTGGAGGTGCGGTTAATAAAGTTGGTGTCACTTCGCAATGTTAGGGCCTTAAGTGTGGAAGTAAAATAAGCCCCTTCATTTGTGTCATTGGCATTAATAGTAACCCCCAGCACTGATGTAAGTGGCCACAATAGAAGCCTCAATATGTTCATTGTGGTGTACCACCAGAGATTCTGCACCCTCCAGAATCCCCCACCATATACCCTGCATCTCCCAAGAGCCCTCCCATGTACCCTGAATTATGGAATGATGGAATATTGTGGTAAAAAATGTTTTAATGAGTTTGGTCAATACTGCTAAATGACCACATGATGGCTCCCTTTTAATAAAGGAGGTCTATGTGAGTCCAAATAGGATGTTGTCTAAATAGCAGAATTGATGCTTATAGTTAGTTTGTTTTTAATTTGATAATTTTTTCAATGTCTAATCACATAATACATTCACCCTTGCAAAAGTTTTTAATGTACTGTTGTGAATAACATATATGTAATTTTGATTGTATGTATATGTTTAGTTCTTGTATGCCATATTTGGTAGTATAAGGCAGTGTTGCTATATGGCCACAAGATGGCTCCGGCTTGGAGCTTGTGACGGAACGTCCCTAGACTCCTCTTGAGTGCGTTCGTCATATATCACTTGCTTCCAGTCTGGATATAGGTATAAGATATTCCAACCGCTCCCAAGCACCAAACGAGACAACACTTGCTTAGTTGTTAAAACATGGACTGAAGATTTATTACAAAGATGACATTTATATACAGTAGAAGAGGAGATCCCCCCTCCTGCTCATATTACTCTAACAATACACTTGTAACAACTTAACATAAACTAATTAGCTAATTCCTTTAAGCAGCCGATGTGACTCAGGATTTCACTACAGGCCAGACTTGTGGTCACCGAGCTAAACACAGTTGATTATAAATTAACATAATTACCACCACAAGACATCTCATCACAATAGCAGGAGACCACCAGTAACAGACGGAGCGTCTCCTGCATTGTGCAGAGGACAATGGGATCAACTAACTCAATTAACATCTTGAGTTCATGACATTGAATGGGACACAAGGTGTCAGATGCTAGTCTATTTCTAATGCCAAATGCATATACAGAGAGTGTATTTTGGGGGGCCCGTGATCAGCTGGCAGGAGGCTAGCATGTAGTCCTCTCAAAAAGCCCGTGTCCCGGCTAGGTCTGTCACATTTCTCCCCTTTCGGCAGGAGACTAACACAGGAGGAGACCCCAGACGGGTTGACTCCGAAGTTAGTCCATAGTTCCAGTCCTCTAATGCTGGTACCCACACAGTACCCCAAACAAATTGTTTCAAACAGAGCACTGCTCACCCAGCCAACCTCTGCCTCTCTCATAGAACATATCTGCCGCTGGGGAGAGGCCTGGACTGGCCCTTCTCCCTGGAGTCTTTTCAGCCGCTGGAGAGAAGATAGGGTGACTGGGCTCACTCCATCATGCTGTTGGGGATCTGGGCCGACAGCCCAGCATCCCGGGAGTATACAAGTGGGGACTGAAGTCCCATCCACCGATATCAGCTCAAGCTGCAGTTGTGAAGTGCAGATTGCATCCTCTCCTTGGGTCCTGAGCTGCTGCTCGGGAGTGACCACCACCTCCTCACCCTGGGCCTCCAGAACTGCCACAAGTGTGGGGCAGAGGTCTTGGACCCTCTGTCCGGTTGCCAGCACTTTAGCTGGGTTGGTGTCATCATTCTGGGGCGCCGTCGGCTGCTGGACAGTGTGACCGATCGCCCCAGCTTCTTGAAGCTGTAGAGACACTGTAGGTGCTGGGCAGAGGCCAGCGGTGCTCTGCCATGTTGCCAGTGATTCAGCTGGGAGTAGCAGCTTCACTACATCAGCTTGTTGCCGGAGAGAGGGGCCAACTACCCCGGGTCCCTGGAACTCCACAGATACTGCTGTTGGTGCTGGGCAGAGCTCAATGAAGTTTGGCCCTAATACCAGCTCTTCTGATGGAGGCTCATCAGGCTGTTTTTCCTCAGCGGAAAAGTCTATTAAATCCCCTGTCTCTGTAACTGGTGTCTGGGGATATAGGTTCACCATCTCCTGTCCGTGGAACCTAGAAGATGCTATCAGTGCTGGGCAGAGGTTGGCAGAGCTCTGGCCGGTTGTCAGCACTTCAGTTTCTGGGGTGGCAATTTCCAGATTTTCCACTGCCGATTCCCTGGCATGCTGCTGGACAGGCACATTCCTCCATCCAAGATCATCCCATGCAGAAACAGGATCATCAAGGTCAGTCAGCACTTGCTCCATCCGCCATAAGACCTCCGCATCCATAGCTGCAGGGGCAGGTTGGCAAAGCACACTGTTACTCTGCCACATTGCCGACTCTTCAGCCAGACCAGAGTTGTCCACTGGTATTTCTTGATAGTCCCAGGCAAAGGGAGCCCAGCCCTGGCACTGAGCAGAGTCTAGCAGCCGTCTGTAGGCGATCTCCAGCTCCCATTCCTGATCGGCCAGAAACTCCAAATCTTCCAGTGCCCAGTGCACTTCCGAGATGTTCAGTAGCCCTTTTCTGAAATCCATGATTTCATCCAACCGCCACTCCAAATCACTCCCAAAGTTAGAGTCTCCTGTCAGCTTCACATACAACAGTCCCAGGCCGCCGTAGCTTAAGCCTTCCATTGGGCTGTCATCTGCTATCCAAGGGCATGCTTGGGAAACATGCCACCGGAGGGCGCTGTAACTTTCATCCAGCTTCATCTCTGCCCAGACCAGCCTGCTTAATTCAGCTGTCTGCTCCTTGTGCGGTTTCTCTCCCAAAAACAGCACCCGCAATCCATACTGCGACCAGTACCTTTCCTGGTTGGAGGGGAGAACTTTTCCCTGGTGACGCCGCTCACGGGCTAGCGCTTCCTTCCAGAGTTCGCAGCGAATAGAATCAAACCATCCCAGCAGGACCTGCTCTGATACTGGTCCTCTGTGCTGTAGCTGCATCTCTCGCAACCTCCTCCTGAATTCCTCTTCCATGGCGGCTGGTATCTGTACCTCTCCTCCTCTCCTGCTATCCGGACCTTGGATCCAGGTGGAGGTTTGGATGTCCCAGACTGCAGGAAGTATGATCCCACTGCTTGCCAACAATGTGACGGAACGTCCCTACACTCCTCTTGAGTGCGTTCGTCATATATCACTTCCTCTCAGTCTGGATATAGGTATAAGATATTCCAACCGCTCCCAAGCACCAAACGAGACAACACTTGCTTGGTGCCAACATGGACTGAAGATTTATTACAAAGATGACATTTATATACAGTAGAAGAGGAGATCCCCCCTCCTGCTCATATTACTCTAACAATACACTTGTAACAACTTAACATAAACTAATTAGCTAATTCCTTTAAGCAGCCGATGTGACTCAGGATTTCACTACAGGCCAGACTTGTGGTCACCGAGCTAAACACAGTTGATTATAAATTAACATAATTACCACCACAAGACATCTCATCACAATAGCAGGAGACCACCAGTAACAGACGGAGCGTCTCCTGCATTGTGCAGAGGACAATGGGATCAACTAACTCAATTAACATCTTGAGTTCATGACATTGAATGGGACACAAGGTGTCAGATGCTAGTCTATTTCTAATGCCAAATGCATATACAGAGAGTGTATTTTGGGGGGCCCGTGATCAGCTGGCAGGAGGCTAGCATGTAGTCCTCTCAAAAAGCCCGTGTCCCGGCTAGGTCTGTCACAGAGCTGAATACTATAGAGGCCGTCTTGTGGTGTATATTGGCACGTCATACCGCTGGGAGGGGTATCAGGTTTTTTTGGGGACCTAAAAGGTCGACAGCCAAGAGCTATGATGGCATGAGTCAAGAGGGATGTATCCATTTCTGTCAGTGGATTTAAAAAAGGTGGAAGTGGTAATCCTACCGTCTACAATAGTAATATTTAGATCCAAAAAGTGTATCTGGATGGGACTACTCTCGTAGCTGAGTACAATGCCCCTGTCATTATTATTAAGGAAAGACAGAAAGGTAACCACTGATTCAGCATCACCGTCCCAGATACACAGGACATCTTCTATAAAGCGTTTCCACAAAACAAGGTGTGGAGACCTGTCATGCAGAACCACCTCCTCTTCCCATTTGGCCATGAAGAGATTAGCCATACTGGGGGCAGATTTTGCCCCCATGGCTACTCCCTTTATCTGTAAATAGTGCATGCTATCATGCCAAAAATGATTGTGTCCCATCGAGATGTCGAGTAGCTCCATCACGAAGTTTGACTGCGTGGTGGAGATACTCGAGTCCCGATAGAGAAAATGCTGTACAGCTTCATGACCTAATTTATGGGATATAGCTGTATAGAGCGATGCCACATCCGCAGTGATTACCATATATGTTGACTTCCACTCAATCTCATCCAGTAGATTAAGGACATGTTTAGTGTCCCTAAGGTACGATGGGGTACCCATCACCAGTGGTTGCAAGTAATGATCTTTATACTTGCCTATGCGCGAAGTTACAGAATCAATACCACTGATGATGGGTCTCCCTGGTGGATTAACCAAGGTTTTGTGGACTTTAGGTAAAATATACTTAACTGGTAATCTAGGGGCAAGAGGAACTAGATGTTCCTTTTCCTTTTTATTTAGTATGCCCATATTGTGGCCCTTTTCAATCAAAAGTTTTAACTCTCGTTTGTATATAACTGTGGGGTCACAAGTTAGAGGGGAGTAAGTGTTAGAATCTGAAAGGATTCTTAGCATTTCTCCTGAGTAGGAGTCCTTATCCAGAATAACAATAGCTCCCCCCTTATCAGTGGGTCGTACCACTATATCCTTTCTTTTACAAAGAACTTCCATCCCCACTTTGATGTCAGGTTGAGGTTGCAACAATTTGGTTCTCAGATTGGTTCGATCTTTTATCACCAAATCGCGAAACACACTGACATTTGGTGCTGAATTCCCCGGGGGGTTGAAGAGTGAGGCGTTGGCCATACCTGAATGCACACTCACAGACTCTTCCCTATTGTTTTGTCTAATCGGATTGGACAAAATATATCTTTTAATATTAAGTTTCCGTGTGTACTTTTGCACATCTATAAAAGTCTGAAATTTATTCAAATTTCGTGGTGGAGCAAACTTCAGACCTTTATTTAAAGTAAGTAGCTCCTCCCTAGAGAGTTCCCTGGTGCTGAGGTTTATGATGCCATTTGTATCTAGGTCCTGCACAAGGTCATAACTTCTTTTTGGAGTGAAGGTTCCTCCCCCCTCTGCTCCCTCTCTTGCGTCGCCGTTTCTCTTGTTCCTTCCTCTGTTGGCCAACTGAAAATCCCGACCAAAGCGGTTTTCCCCTTGTTGGCCATAGGAGGATTGAACATAAGGACTAAGGATGGGCCCGGTGCTCGATGCGAACCCACGTTCGCATCGAGCACCGGGCGTTCGCTCGCTCTGCGAGCCCAGAACTATTTTGGCCGCTCGCATCACGTTCGTGTGATGCGAGCGGCCCCGCAATGCATTGCGGCCGGCGCGGCCGACGCAGTGCATTGCTGGCTGATGATTGGCCAAGCATGCACTGTGACCCCGCATGCTTGGCCAATCACAGCCCCGGAAAATCGAAGAGCCATAATTGGCTACAGGCAGGACGCCTGTAGCCAATTACAGCTCAGGGGCTGTAGTACACGCCCCCCCCCTATAAAACGCCGCCACGCCGTCTGCGCCGGTCACATGCTGTTCCGGCGCAGATTGAGCAGGCAGATTCTGTGACACTCTGCTGCATTGAGATAGTTAGATAGATTCACTTACAGAGATTGAGTTAGATAGATTCAGTTACAAAGATTGATTGACAAAGAGGGGCTTGTAGTGTGCTCGTGGCAGGCAGGCAGAGCTCCTATATTTTGTTACCAGAAGCACCTATAGGACTTGTAGTGTGTTCGTGGCAGGCAGGCAGAGCTCCTATATTTTGTTACCAGAAGCACCTATAGGACTTGTAGTGTGTTAGTGGCAGGCAGGCAGAGCTCCTATATTTTGTTACCAGAAGCACCTATAGGACTTGTAGTGTGTTCGTGGCAGGCAGGCAGAGCTCCTATATTTTGTTACCAGAAGCACCTATAGGACTTGTAGTGTGTTAGTGGCAGGCAGGCAGAGCTCCTATATTTTGTTACCAGAAGCACCTATAGGACTTGTAGTGTGTTCGTGGCAGGCAGGCAGAGCTCCTATATTTTGTTACCAGAAGCACCTATAGGACTTGTAGTGTGTTAGTGGCAGGCAGGCAGAGCTCCTATATTTTGTTACCAGAAGCACCTATAGGACTTGTAGTGTGTTAGTGGCAGGCAGGCAGAGCTCCTATATTTTGTTACCAGAAGCACCTATAGGACTTGTAGTGTGTTAGTGGCAGGCAGGCAGAGCTCCTATATTTTGTTACCAGAAGCACCTATAGGACTTGTAGTGTGTTCGTGGCAGGCAGGCAGAGCTCCTATATTTTGTTCCCAGAAGCACCTATAGGACTTGAAGTGTGTTAGTCCCATTACACACACAGAGCTATATTTTCTTCCCAGAAGCACCTATAGGACTTGAAGTGTGTTAGTCCCATTACACACACAGAGCTATATTTTCTTCCCAGAAGCACCTATAGGACTTGAAGTGTGTTAGTCCCATTACACACACAGAGCTATATTTTGTTCCCAGAAGCACCTATAGGACTTGAAGTGTGTTAGTCCCATTACACACACAGAGCTATATTTTCTTCCCAGAAGCACCTATAGGACTTGAAGTGTGTTAGTCCCATTACACACACAGAGCTATATTTTGTTCCCAGAAGCACCTATAGGACTTGAAGTGTGTTAGTCCCATTACACACACAGAGCTATATTTTGTTCCCAGAAGCACCTATAGGACTTGAAGTGTGTTAGTCCCATTACACACACAGAGCTATATTTTGTTCCCAGAAGCACCTATAGGACTTGAAGTGTGTTAGTCCCATTACACACAAAGAGCTATATTTTGTTCCCAGAAGCACCTATAGGACTTGAAGTGTGTTAGTCCCATTACACACAAAGAGCTATACTTTGTTCCCAGAAGCACCTATAGGACTTGAAGTGTGTTAGTCCCATTACACACACAGAGCTATATTTTGTTCCCAGAAGCACCTATAGGACTTGAAGTGTGTTAGTCCCATTACACACAAAGAGCTATACTTTGTTCCCAGAAGCACCTATAGGACTTGAAGTGTGTTAGTCCCATTACACACACAGAGCTATATTTTGTTCCCAGAAGCACCTATAGGACTTGAAGTGTGTTAGTCCCATTACACACAAAGAGCTATATTTTGTTCCCAGAAGCACCTATAGGACTTGAAGTGTGTTAGTCCCATTACACACACAGAGCTATATTTTGTTCCCAGAAGCACCTATAGGACTTGAAGTGTGTTAGTCCCATTACACACACAGAGCTATATTTTGTTCCCAGAAGCACCTATAGGACTTGAAGTGTGTTAGTCCCATCACACAGAGCTCCTCTATTTTCTTTGCATAAGCACCCACAGGACTTCTAGTGTGTTAGTGGCACCACACAGAGCTCCTCTATTTTCTTTGCAGAAGCACCCACAGGACTTCTAGTGTGTTAGTGGCATCACACAGAGCTCCTCTATTTTCTTTGCAGAGGCACCCATAGGACTTCTAGTGTGTTAGTGGCATCACACAGAGCTCCTATATATTCTTCTCAGCAGCACCCACAGGACTTCTAGTGTGTTAGTGGCATCACACAGAGCTCCTCTATTTTCTTTGCAGAAGCACCCATAGGACTTCTAGTGTGTTAGTGGCATCACACAGAGCTCCTATATATTCTTTGCATAAGCACCCACAGGACTTCTAGTGTGTTAGTGGCACCACACAGAGCTCCTCTATTTTCTTTGCAGCAGCACCCACAGGACTTCTAGTGTGTTAGTGGCATCACACAGAGCTCCTCTATTTTCTTTGCAGAAGCACCCATAGGACTTCTAGTGTGTTAGTGGCATCACACAGAGCTCCTATATATTCTTTGCATAAGCACCCACAGGACTTCTAGTGTGTTAGTGGCACCACACAGAGCTCCTCTATTTTCTTTGCAGAAGCACCCACAGGACTTCTAGTGTGTTAGTGGCATCACACAGAGCTCCTCTATTTTCTTTGCAGAAGCACCCATAGGACTTCTAGTGTGTTAGTGGCATCACACAGAGCTCCTATATATTCTTTGCATAAGCACCCACAGGACTTCTAGTGTGTTAGTGGCATCACACAGAGCTCCTCTATTTTCTTTGCAGAAGCACCCATAGGACTTCTAGTGTGTTAGTGGCATCACACAGAGCTCCTATATATTCTTTGCATAAGCACCCACAGGACTTCTAGTGTGTTAGTGGCACCACACAGAGCTCCTCTATTTTCTTTGCAGAAGCACCCACAGGACTTCTAGTGTGTTAGTGGCATCACACAGAGCTCCTCTATTTTCTTTGCAGAAGCACCCATAGGACTTCTAGTGTGTTAGTGGCATCACACAGAGCTCCTCTATTTTCTTTGCAGAAGCACCCACAGGACTTCTAGTGTGTTAGTGGCATCACACAGAGCTCCTCTATTTTCTTTGCATAAGCACCCACAGGACTTCTAGTGTGTTAGTGGCATCACACAGAGCTCCTCTATTTTCTTTGCAGAAGCACCCATAGGACTTCTAGTGTGTTAGTGGCATCACACAGAGCTCCTATATTTTCTTCTCAGCAGCACCCACAGGACTACCGACTACAATGGCTGGAAGACCGCCAAGGGGAGGCAGAGCGTGCAGAGCCAAGAACACAGGGCAGGCAGGCTCTGTTTCTAGTGGACGTGGCCGTGGACGTGGACGTGGTCGTGCATCGTCATCAGCACGTGGCCATGGGACACGCGCGTCTTTGTTTTCGGCAGCTGGACATGTGGAGCCGCATCATGCTGAAGGCTTGGTAGAATGGATGACCAAGCCCTCCTCATCCTCCTCATCCTCTCTCACCCAGGCTCAGGGTACTGACAGAGCATCATCAGCCACCCCTTCCCTAGACCCACCATGTCCTCCTGAGGAGTCCCCCGAACTCTTTGAGCACAGTGTTGGGTACATGCTCCAGGAGGATGCCCAACGATTCGAAGGCTCGGATGACGATACCCAGCTTGAGGAATCTGGCAGTACAGTTCCACCAGCTGCAGCTTACTGCCAGGTTTGCTCTAGTGGTGAAGAGGGAGGGGATGATGAGGTCACTGACTCCACGTGGGTGCCTCAAGGGAGAGAGGATGAGGAGGAGGACGAGGAGGAGGAGGATGCGGCGTCACATGTCCAACGAGGCAGGATGCCCCCTGGAGGCCAGGTAGAGGCCAGCACAGCAACTGTACAACACCGCAGAGCTCCGCCTGTGCAGGGCGCTGCCTCTGCACGTTATCAGAAAAGTTCTTTGGTGTGGGCCTTTTTTGAGACGAGTGCAGCAGATCGCACCACTGCTATTTGCAATATTTGTCTCAAGCGTATCTCGCGTGGCCAAAACATCAGCCGCTTGGGCACCACAAGCATGACCAGACATATGGCGACCTGCCATGCAGCTCGTTGGCAGGCACACATAAAAGACCCACACCAAAGAACTAAGCGGACCTCTCCTTGCTCCTCCTCAGCTGGGATCTCCATCCCCACTACACCTTCAGTCCTCTCTGAAAGCTGCTCTGAGAGGACTGAAGGTGTAGAATTCGGTGTGTCACAACCAAGTACTTGCAGTACACCGACGTCCGAATGCAGCAGGCAAATTTCCCTGCCCCAGCTGCTGGACCGTAGAAAGAAGTACACTCCCAGCCATCCACATGCCCAGCGGTTGAATGCTAGCCTTGCTAAATTGCTAGCACTTCAACTGCTGCCTTTTCAGTTGGTAGACTCGGCCCCCTTCCGTGAGTTTGTTCAATGTGCGGTTCCTCAGTGGCAGGTTCCCAAACGCCACTTTTTCTCGCGGAAGGCGATTCCGTCTCTCTACCGGCATGTGGAGGGCAATGTCCATGCCTCGCTGGACAGGGCGGTCAGCGGTAAGGTGCATATTACCGCTGACTCATGGTCCAGCAGGCATGGACAGGGACGGTACCTTTCTTTCACGGCCCATTGGGTCACTCTATTGGCAGCTGGGAGGGATGCAGGACAAGGTGCAGTAGTGTTGGAGGTTGTTCCGCCACCACGCCTCCAAAACGCGACTACTGCTACTGGTTGTGACACACCTCTCTCCTCCACCCCCTCCTCTTCTTCTTCCTCCAGTGCTCTGTCCTTGGAACCAGCGGTGCTCCGTAGGCGTACAAGGGGCTACGCAAGTACGCAGGCAAAAAGATGCCATGCCGTGCTTGCGCTGGTGTGTTTGGGGGACAGGAGCCACACTGGGCCAGAGGTTCTGGCAGCTCTGCAGGGGCAGGCCGAGAGGTGGTTGACGCCACGTCAGCTTAAGCCAGGAATGGTCGTTTCTGACAATGGCACCAACCTCCTCTCCGCCCTGCGACAGGGGCAGCTCACCATGTGCCCTGCATGGCTCACGTCCTCAACCTGGTGGTGCAGCGGTTCTTGGGCAGGTTCCCAGGCTTACAGGATGTCCTGAGGCAGGCCAGGAAAGTCTGTGTGCATTTCCGCCGATCTTATAATGCCAGTGCTCGGCTGACTGAGCTGCAAAAGGAGCTGAACCTGCCCAAGAACCGCCTAATATCTGACATGCCCACCAGGTGGAACTCAACGTTGGCCATGCTGCAGCGACTGCACACGCAGCAGAGGGCCATCAATGAGTACCTTTGCGACTACGGCACCAGGACAGGGTCAGGGGAGCTTGGTTTTTTTTCCCCACGTCAGTGGAGCATGATCAGGGATGCATGCACTGTCCTCTCACCATTTGAGGAGGCCACGAGGATGGTGAGCAGTGACAGTGCATGCATCAGTGACACTGTCCCTCTTGTCCACCTGTTGGAGCATACGCTGCGTGGGATCATGGACAGGGCACTTGAGGCAGAACAGAGGCAGGAAGAGGAGGACTTCCTTGCCTCTCAAGGCCCCCTTTATCCGGACAGTGTTCCTTCTGTCCCACCCATCACACAGGAAGAGGATGAGGAGGAGGAGGAGGAGGAGGAGGAGGAGGATTGTGTGAGCATGGAGGTGGAGCCTGGCACTCAGCATCAGCAGCAGCAGTCTTTTAGGGATGATGTACAGTCCCAACAAGCCAGTGGACTTGTACGTGGCTGGGAGGAGGTGGCTGGCGATCATGTCATCCTCAGTGACCCAGAAGACTCCGGACCGAATGCCTCAGCTAACCTACGCTGCATGGCCTCCCTGATCCTGCAAAGCCTGCGGAAGGATCCTCGTGTTCTTCGGATCAAGGAGAGGGACCATTACTGGCTGGCCACTCTCCTTGATCCGCGGTACAAGGGTAAGGTTGCGGACCTTATCTTGCCGTCGCAGAGGGAGCAGAGGATGAGACATCTCAGGGAGGCCTTGCAGAAAGGTCTGTGCAACGCGTTCCCAGAAACTGGGAGGCTACAAACTCCTGGTCCTGGGCGACGAGTTGCTGAGGCTTCGGTCAGTGGCAGAAGGAGCGGTGGGGAAGGTGGACGTCTGACCGATGCGTTCAGACAATTTTTTAGTCCGCAGCCCCAAGGTATGATCGGTTCCAGCAACCATCGCCAGCGTCTGATATACATGGTGCAGGAATACCTTGGGGCAAGGTCAGACTTGGACACCTTTCCCACCGAAAATCCTCTGGCTTACTGGGTCCTGAGGATGGATCACTGGCCAGAGCTTGCACAGTATGCAATTGAGCTACTGGCCTGTCCTGCCTCCAGCGTTCTTTCCGAACGCACATTCAGTGCTGCTGGAGGATTTGTGACTGATCATAGGGTGCGCCTGTCCACCGCCTCGGTTGATCGACTGACCTTCATCAAAATGAATCAGTCTTGGATCACCACCAGCTACCAGGCACCTGAGGCGGATATAACCGAATAATTTTTAATGTCACATCCCTTCAAGACTGCCTATGCTGATGCTGAGTGACTGTCCTCTTATGTTCACTGACTATCCTCTTCCTCCTCCTCAATGATCCATGCCACCACACCAGTGCCTAAGGCACAATTTTTCAGCCCCTGTTTAACAGGGGCGTGTACTTACAATTTTTAAAAAAAAAATGCTTCGCATCTCGTGTGACTGCTGTGCTCCAAGTACAGTCTCTGTGAGGGCCGTGTTGCAGTGTTGTGGCACCAGCACCAGTGCCTAAGGCACAATTTTTCAGCCCCTGTTTAACAGGGGCGTGTACTTACAATTTTTTTAAAAAATGCTTCGCAACACGTGTGACTGCTGTGCTCCAAGTACAGTCTCTGTGAGGGCCGTGTTGCAGTGTTGTGGCACCAGTGCCTAAGGCACAATTTTTCAGCCCCTGTTTAACAGGGGCGTGTACTTACAATTTTTTAAAAAAATGCTTCGCAACACGTGTGACTGCTGTGCTCCAAGTACAGTCTCTGTGAGGGCCGTGTTGCAGTGTTGTGGCACCAGTGCCTAAGGCACAATTTTTCAGCCCCTGTTTAACAGGGGCGTGTACTTACAATTTTTTAAAAAAAATGCTTCGCAACACGTGTGACTGCTGTGCTCCAAGTACAGTATCTGTGAGGGCCGGGTTGCAGTGTTGTGGCACCAGCACCAGTGCCTAAGGCACAATTTTTCAGCCCCTGTTTAACAGGGGCGGGTAATTACAAATCTTGATCTAATAGTTCACAGCAGGGCCCATTCCTGCGCCCACCAAGAGTAACTATGAGGGCCTGCAGTCTTGTGGCAACACCGTCCACCACCACCGCCAAAGGCCCAATTTTTCTGCCCTGTTCATCAGGTGCTTGCAATTACAAATCTTGATCTAATAACTCACAGCAGGGCCCATTCCTGCGCCCACCAAGAGTAACTATGAGGGCCTACAGTCTTGTGGCAACACCGTCCACCACCACCGCCAAAGGCCCAATTTTTCTGCCCTGTTCAACAGGTGCATGCAATTACAAATCTTGATCTATTAACTCACAGCAGGGCCCATTCCTGTGCCCACCAGTCTTGTGGCTACACCAACATCTAATAGGGCAAATTTCTGCAGAGTATATACGCCAGGCCCCTACTTTCAAACATCCAACTTACAAACGACTCCTACTTGAAAATGGAAAGAGAAAACAGGAAGTGAGAGGAAATCTACCCCTAGGAAGGGAAATTCTATCCTGTTAGATTTAATTTGGGAAAAAGGTATCTCCTCTCTACTGATACTTTATCACCAATCCTTGTTTCAATTAAAACCCCACTTTTTCCAAAAACATTTGTCATTGGGACGGAAAGTGAGGTGACATGTTCTGAACAGATGTGCAAAGACAGCAAATGTTACAGGGGTGATAACCCCTCCCTATGTTCTCCAAAAAGCTTAAAAATAGATTTTTTTGGGATGGAGCTACACTTCATAATGTACCTGTTCAGATTCTACTTAAGATCAAACCTAAAGCCGCAAGTGGTTTTAAATGGCTTCTTTTTTTCCTTTACAAATGTCATTTTGTGCAAGGACAGTTCTAAACACGGGAAACACATGCCACTTCACAGGCATACTTTGGACACCCCCCCAGGTACCATATTTAAAGGAAAATGTCACTTTTTTTTTTTCACTTTATGCATCATTAAAATGACTGCTCCCGAAAAAACGTTAGTTTTTAAAAGTTCTTTTTGCATTGATATATGTCCCCTGGGGCAGGACCCGGGTCCCCAAACCTGTTTTATGACATTAACATGCATATTGGCCGTTGTAATTAGCACTTTTGATTTCGAACGTTCGCGTCCATTATAACGTATAGGGTTCGAAAATTCGCGCGAACTTTCGGTCCGTTCGAAGGTTCTGGTTCGAACCGAACCCGGGGGTGTTCGGCTCATCCCTAATAAGGACGGCCCTCACTAGGTCCAGAAAAGCTACTCCTGACGTTATTGTCCAGGGGAGAAAATCTGTTCCTAGTATTAACAGATAGATAGCCATGATTGCTATTTAGAGGATCTGACCTCTCAATATGATTTTGATAAGTCTGGCGTGCATCATTGTGGCGCCAAGGTGGAGGGGATGAGTGAAAAGGACGAGAAACAGAGCCTCTCCTACTACCCCTTCCCCTCTTAAGACTTATGGGATGTTGAAAGTCCCTATCTCTAGATAAATTAGAGACGGGAAAACGCATATGATTGGTTTCAGACACCATTGGGTTGTTACCCTGGATACCCAATCCAGGGTGAGAGCCTGTATTTGATGTAGCGGGTAAGGGGTCAGGGGGAGCCAAAACCTGCCATTTGAACACCACCTGGTCCCTATAATCCTTTACATCTCTGTTATACTTCCTCTTTTTCTTGATTTTTTGTTCAGACTCCTCTTTAGTCAATAAAGTTTTTAGGGTCTCCGATCTATTGGTATAGTCCTGTTCAGTTTTGAAAGGGACTAATTTACTTTTTAAACCATTGACCTCCAGGTCCAACATTGTTAATTTACGTTTCTTCTTGGCTATCAAAAACTGTAAAAAAGAAACCCCAGCCTCATTAAAATATTTGAACCACTCTGCTAGTTTGTTATCTTCCTTCTGGGAATTAACGTCCCATCTGAGGCTCTTTGGGACCATATTTTCTTTCACATACTCTTCCAAGTATGCAATGTCCCACCTCGTATGAACCTCAGTGACGGTAAGATTTTTTAACCTAAGGAAACAACCTGCTAGATCATCTCTTGGGTCATCATTACCATCAAAGACCCCAACTGTGTTAATGACCACCTGGGATCTATAATCAAAAATATCCATTACGGATGCACCAGCAGCAAAAACTGTATACCAAAACATGAAACAAATTTAAACCAAAAAGAATTGCGCTAGGTGAAAGACAAAAATGAATAATAAAGTATTATGAATAATAAAAATACTGTGAAGGTAATCCTGCGGCTGAACACTAGTAACCCAAGTATAGGGCACAAAATGGATAAATAGAAACAAGAAGTGCAGCGCTGGATTATGGTGAACTAATATATACTATCAAATTACCATGTGATACTATATGACAAATAAATCAAGCATCAATTCTGCTATTTAGACAACATCCTATTTGGACTCACATAGACCTCCTTTATTAAAAGGCAGCCATCATGTGGTCATTTAGCAGTATTGACCAAACTCATTAAAACATTTTTTACCACAATATTCCATCTCTTTCGCCATTCAGGCTAGCGTAATGAAAACACCAGTTGACGAGCGGAAGGCAAAATATTGGCGGCATGATATTGAAACATCTCAAATATGACATACTTTTCATCGACATAACGGCATATTGTCACTTGTCTTTGAAAAAACAAATAAAAATGATTTTAAAAATATTTAAAAAAGTATAATAATATGGATTAGTTGAAACCAGTCCCAACTAATTATTAAATCAAATATTATAAAAGAAAAAAGATTAGAGATTACCCCTGAAGACCACTCAGCTTAAGATGGTTGATTGGGAAAAAACTCGCAAATAATGTGAGAAGAAACGGAGCCAGAACCTGGAGGGGACATCAACAGTTATTAATAAAACAGTTAATGTCCCACTCCACTTTCAAGCCATTTGGAATATGGGAGCCCAACCTGTATATCCAATTGGTCTCAGAACGAGAAATCACCCTCTTGCCATTGCTACCTCGCCAATGCGGGATGTATTTTTCAAGAGCAATGAAGGTGGTACCCTTTGGATCTCGGTTATGCACAAGGTCATAATGTTTAGAGACATTATGTTTGTCAAAACTCCTGCGAATGTTTGCTATATGCTCTCCCAATCAGATATGTAACATCGTCAGTCCCACATACTCTAGACCGCAGGGACACCATAGGAGGTACACCACACATTTCGTAGTGCAGGTTATGAAGGACTTAATGGGGTAAGTGACTCCAGTTCCTGTTGATGTGAACTCCATGAGTCACCTATCCCTTAAAGCATTAATCCTACATACCTTACATTTTCTGCAGGTCCCCAAAAAAAGTAGGGCGAGTGGGGGGGTTTGGCACATTGGGAGCAATAGAATGTTTGAGGTTAGAGGAACCTCTAAACAATACAGGTGGATTATCTGATAATAGGGGTCCTAAAATGTGATAATTTTTTATCACTGGTCAATGTCTTTTTATAATGCGTTTAATGGCCCAATGTTGACTCGAGTAGGTCGTGAGAAAAGCCAGACCAAAATCCTCCCGGTTCTCAATCTGTGGGGGTTTATCTTTTAAAAGGTCTTGGCGATCTCTCAGTCTCACCTCGGTAATCAAAGAGTCAAGAACCACACTGTTATAGCCCTTACTTAAGAACCTGGATTTCAAAACCAAAGCCTCTTTGTGGAACTCTTTAATATTGGAGCAATTCCGTTTTAGACGCAGGAATTGTCCCTTAGGGACCGCCGACAGCCAAGAGCTATGATGGCATGAGTCAAGAGGGATGTATCCATTTCTGTCAGTGGATTTAAAAAAGGTGGAAGTGGTAATCCTACCATCTACATGCTCTTGAAAAATACATACCGCATTGGCGAGGTAGCAATGGCAAGAGGGTGATTTCTCGTTCCGAGACCAATTGGATATACAGGTTGGGCTCCCATATTCCAAATGGCTTGAACGTGGAGTGGGACATTAACTGTTTTATTAATAACTGTTGATGTCCCCTCCACGTTCTCTCTCATTAAAAAACTCATTAAAAACGTTTTCACCACAATATTCCATCTCTTTCGTCATTCAGGCTGGCGAAATGAAAACACCAGTTGACGAGCGGAAGGCAAAATATTGACGGCATGATATTGAAACATCTCAAATATGACATACTTTTCATCGACATAGCGGCATATTGTCGCTTGTCTTTGATCTGGCGATCTCTCAGTCCCACCTCGGTAATCAAAGAGTCAAGAACCACACTGTTATATCCCTTACTTAAGAACCTGGATTTCAAAACCAAAGCCTCTTTGTGGAACTCTTCAATATTGGAGCAATTCCGTTTTAGACGCAGGAATTGTCCCTTAGGGACCACCAACAGCCAAGAGCTATGATGGCATGAGTCAAGAGGGATGTATCCATTTCTGTCAGTGGATTTAAAAAAGGTGGAAGTAGTAATCCTACCATTTACATGCTCTTGAAAAATACATACCGCATTGGCGAGGTAGCAATGGCAAGAGGGTGATTTCTCGTTCCAAGACCAATTGGATATACAGGTTGGGCTCCCATATTCCAAATGGCTTTAATGTGGAGTGGGACATTAACTGTTTTATTAAAAACTGTTAATGTCCCCTCCACGTTCTCTCTCCGTTTTTTCTCACATTATTTGCAAATTTTTTTCCCAATCAACCATCTTAAGCTGAGTGGTCTTCAGGGGTAATCTCTAATTTTTTTTCTTTTATAATATTTGATTTAATAATTAGTTGGGACTGGTTTCAACTAATCCATATTATTATACTTTTTTAAATATTTTTAAAATCATTTTTATTTGTTTTTTCAAAGACAAGTGACAATATGCCGCTATGTCGATGAAAAGTATGTCATATTTGAGATGTTTCAATATCATGCCGCCAATATTTTGCCTTCCGCTCGTCAACTGGTGTTTTCATTACGCCAGCCTGAATGACGAAAGAGATGGAATATTGTGGTAAAAAATGTTTTAATGAGTTTGGTCAATACTGCTAAATGACCACATGATGGCTCCCTTTTAATAAAGGAGGTCTATGTGAGTCCAAATAGGATGTTGTCTAAATAGCAGAATTGATGCTTGTAGTTAGTTTGTTTTGTATATTTTTTTCAATGTCTAATCACATAATACATTCACCCTTGCAAAAGTTTTTAATGTACTGTTGTGAATAACATATATGTAATTTTGATTGTATGTATATGTTTAGTTCTTGTATGCCATGTTTGGTAGTATAAGGCAGTGTTGCTATATGGCCACAAGATGGCTCCGGCTTGGAGCTGAATACTATAGAGGCCATCTTGTGGTGTATATTGGCACGTCATACAGCTGGGAGGGGTATCAGGTTCCCGCCGGCGGGAAATTCCTGTTGCTGTTTGCTCCGAGAGTCTGTGGTAACCTCCAATGGCGGAGCGTCTTTCTCGACGCCGGCCACTATTTAAAGCGCATGCACGTGCGTGCCCCTGATGACGTCAATTGTGACGAAACGCAGTAGGGTTCGTTACGTACGCTTGCATGATTGTCTTAGTTCGTCCATAGACCAACGGAGCCTCTATATACCTTGCAAGGTCATTTATTTTTGTTATGTGTTTTTTTAACTAAATAAAAAAAACCCTATTGGAACGTCTACACTATTCCAGTCCTTTTTTGTTTCCATCTATATTATCCATCTGGATGCCTCATTGATCTCGTGGCACACGAGGGCTGGTGGGATAAGCTGCCATATAGGAGGAGCGTTGCTGCTGACGGATATCCACTGGGACGCTGACAACAACCAACAGCACCAAGGCTGTTCTTCTAAAGCTTAGTTTGATCTCCCTGAATAAGGTTGGTCACTGGCTCTTTGGTAAGCCTCCCCCTTCTGTTTTATTTCTGTGGTGATGGGCTGCACTACTATCAACAAACACATTTTGGATTGATTTACAGATGTTTTCAAAAGATTGATCTTCATATATTTTTCACTTTATTTGAATATCTGGACTTTTACATATGAACTCTGATTTGAACATTTGATATATATATTCTTTTCGGTCACTTATTGATTTATTTGTCATATAGTATCACATGGTAATTTGATAGTATATATTAGTTCACCATAATCCAGCGCTGCACTTCTTGTTTCTATTTAGTATATATGCTTATGTTTGTACAGATATATAGTAGGTTCAACAACCGTTCTCATATATTATACTGTGTAAAACACACACAAAAAAGTGCACTTAAGGTGTGTCTCTTGTCCACCCCCCAAAGGAGTAGGACCTTACCCTGATTCCTTGGGGCAAAGGCTCTCGATAGGGGTAAGGCTCAACTTGGTCCACCTAGCCAAAAGGCATGGCGGACCCCTCTCTTCATGGTCAGCCAAAGCTAACCAATGAGTACTAGGTGAGGGGCTTCCCTGAAGAGAGACCCTCCGGTTCAGGGAAAGAAGCAACCGAACGGTCACGCATCCTCCCCCTAGACTTCAGGATAGGCCTGAGGACCCTAGTAAGAAAAAGAGACACAAAAAAAGTGCAGTGACAAAATGTGAAAATAAGATTTTTTTTTATCATACTTACCTGTAAAATCCTTTTCTTTGAGTACATAATGGAACACAGAGTCAGGCTAATATTCATTACCTGCTGGGTTATACTCCATCTCCAGGTGAATGGGCACTAGGGATGAGCCGAACACCCCCCTGTTCGGTTCGCACCAGAACCTGCGAACAGACCTAAAGCTCGTGTGAACTTTAGAACCCTATTAAAGTCTATGGGACTCGAACGTTCAAAATCAAAAGTGCTAATTTTAAAGGCTAATATGCATGTTATTGTCATAAAAAGAGTTTGGGGACCTGGGTCCTGCCCCAGGGGACATGTATCAATGCAAAAAAAAGTTTGAAACACGGCCGTTTTTTTAGGAGCAGTGATTTCTAATAATGCTTAATGTGAAACAATAAAAGTGTAATATTACTTTAAATTTCGTACCTGGGGGGTGTGTATAGTATGTCTGTAAAGGGGCGCATGTTTCCCGTGCTTAGAACTGTCCCTGCACAAAGTGTCATTTTTGCAGGAAAAAAAGCTATTTAAAATCACTCGCGGCTATAATGAATTGTCGGCTCCCGTAATACTGAGAACATTCATTCATTTAAAGTCATCGATAAAAAAAAAAATTAAAAAAAGCGTGGTGGTTCCCCCAAATTCAATTACCAGACCCTTATTCGAGCACGCAACCTGGCAGGCTGCAGGAAAAGAGCGGGGGACGAGAGCGCCCCCCCCCCTCCTGAACCGTACCAGGCCACATGCCCTCAACATTGGGAGGGTGCTTTGGGGGTCTGTGACCCCTCAAAGCACCATGTCCCCATGTTGATGAGGACAAGGGCCTCGTCCCCACAACCCTGGCCATTGGTTGTGGGGGTCTGCGGGGGGGGGTTATCGGAATCTGGAAGCCCCCTTTAACAAGGGGACCCCCAGATCCCGGCCTCCCCCCTGTGTGAAATGGTAAGGGGGTACAAAAGTACCCCTACCATTTCACCAAAAAAGTGACAAAAATTTTAAAAATTACAGGAGGCGGTCTTTGACAATTCCTTTATTAAATTCTTCTTTCATCTTCTTTCTTCTTGTCTTCTTCCTTCTTCCTTTCTTCATCCTTCGGTTTCTTCATCTTCTTCTTCTTCGCGTCAGCATTTCATCTTCTGTGTCGGGCCGCTCTGCTCAATGGGAGGCTCCTGCTGTGTGAGGCTTCGCTCCGCCTGACAGTTCTTTTATAACGGAGGGCGTCGCCCCCCTCTGACGTCATGGGGAAAGCCATAGGGAAGTCCCCATGACGTCCCCATGCGTCAGAGGGGGGCGGGTCACCAGGCTATAGGTTATAAAATAACTGTCAGACGGAGCGAAGCCTCACACAGCGGGAGCCTCCCATTGAGCAGAGCGGCCCGACACAGAAGATGAGACGCCGACGCCGTGGAAGAAGATGCCAGACGAGAAGACCAGAGCAAGAAGAAGCGGATTGGAGGAAGAAGAAGATGGAAGAAGAAGATGGAAGAAGATGGAAGAAGAAGATGAAGAAACCGAAGAATGAAGAAAGGAAGAAGGAAGAAGACCAGAAGAAAGAAGATGAAAGAAGAATTTAATAAAGGAATTGTCAAAGACCGTCTCCTGTTATTTTTTAAATTTTTGTCACTTTTTTGGTGAAATGGTAGGGGTACTTTTGTACCCCCTTACCATTTCACACAGGGGGGGGGGGCGGGATCTGGAGGTCCCCTTGTCAAAGGGGGCTTCCAGATTCCGATAAGCCCCCCGCCCGCAGACCCCCACAACCAATGGCCAGGGTTGTGGGGACGAGGCCCTTGTCCTCATCAACATGGGGACAAGGTGCTTTGAGGGGTCACAGACCCCCAAAGCACCCTCCCAATGTTGATGGCATGTGGCCTGGTACAGTTCAGGAGGGAGGGGGGGCACTCTCGTCCCCCTCTTTTCCTGCGGCCTGCCTGAAGGGTCTGGTATGGATATTTAGGGGAACCCCACGTCATTTATTTTTTAATTTGACACAGGGTTCCCCTTAATATCCATAGCAGACCTGAAGGGCCTGGTAATTGAATTTGGGGGAACCCCCACGCTTTTTTTTTATTTATTTTTTTTTTATCAATGACTTTCAATGAATGAATGTTCTCTGTATTACGGGAGCCGGCAATTCATTATAGCCGCAAGTGATTTTAACTAGCTTTTTATCCTGCAAAAATGTCACTTTGTGCAGGGACAGTTCTAAGCACGGGAAACATGCACCCTTTTACATGCATACTATACACACCCCCCAGTTACGAAATATAAAAGAATATTACACTTTTATTGTTTCACTTTAAGCATTATTAAAATCACTGCTCCTGAAAAAACGTCAGTTTTTAAAACTTTTTTTTGCATTGATACATGTCCCCTGGGGCAGGACCCAGGTTCCCAAACACTTTTTATGACAATAACTTGCATATAGGCTTTTAAAATTAGCACTTGAGATTTCTCCCATAGACTTTTACAGGGTGCTCGCGGCTTTTTGAATTGGCCGCGAACACCCCAAATTTTTTGCTGTTCGCTGAACAGGCGAACAGGCAATGTTCGAGTCGAACATGAGTTCGACTCGAACTCGAAGCTCATCCATAATGGGCACTGGTAGACCAAAGGTCTTTATATAGGAAGTGATCCCCTATACAACCCCTCCCATACAGGAAGTACTTCAGTTTTGTAGCAAACACTGAATCCTCAAAAAAGAGGGGAGGAATCTCTGTGTCCCATGATGTACTCAAAGAAAATGATTTTACAGGTAAGTATGACGAAAAAATCCTATTTTCTTTTTCATACATCATCGGACACAGAGTCAGGCTAATATTCATTACCTACTGGGGCTCCCTAGAGCAATAGCCTTGAGGGGAGGGAGACACCCTGCCAAACAATAGCCATCAGAACTTCTACGGTAGCCCGCAGTACACTGCAGCCAAAAGCCAAATCCTCAGCTGCTCGGACATCCACTTGATAAAATTTTGTGAACGTATGCACTGAAGACCAGGTAGCAGCCTTACAAATCTGAGCCACAGATATCTGATAGCGAAAAGCCCAGGAGGTTCCTGCACCCCTGGTAGAATGAGCTCTCACCCTAAAAGGAGGAGCTTTATGCTTCAGACAGTAGGCCTAAATGATTAATTGACGGACCCAATTGACAATGGAAGCCTTGGAAGCTGCCTGTCCCTTCTTGGGTCCTTTTGGTAAAACAAAAAAGGAGTCTGATCCTCGGATCTCCGCAGATCTAGACAAATAAACCTTGACTGCCCGGACAACGTCCAATGAATGCAGTCGTCTCTCTTCCACCGAGCGAGGCTAAGAGAAAAAAAAGGCAAACTAATGTCCTGATTTAAATGAAAGGCCGACACCACTTTTGGCAAAAAGGATGAAACAGGTCGTAACACGACCCTGTTGTGGTGAAGGTTTAAGTATGGTTCCCTGCACGAAAGGGCCGCCAACTCAGACACCCTTCTAGCCGAGGTGATGGTCATCAGGAAGGCTAGCTTGCATGACAGCAAGTCTAATGGAATTTCCTTGATAAGTTCAAATGGTTGTTTCTGTAACACAGACAGCACCAAGTTCAAGTCCCAAGGACACATAAGTGACCTAATGGGGGGAAGCAAACGAGTCGCCCCCTGCATTAATGTTCGTACTAACGAATGTAATGCTAAAGGCCTTTGGGAGAATACTGACAAGGCTGAAATCTGACCTCTGATTGTACTCAAAGCCAATCTGATTTCCACAGCCGATTGTAGAAAAGAGAAAATTCTCCCAATCACGTATTTCCGAGGATGCCATTTTCTGGCTTCACACCAGGCAATATAAGTCTTCCAGACCTTATGATAAATCTTACTTGTCAAAGCTTTTCTAGCATTCACTAGGGTAGACACTACTGGTCCCGAGATGCCACGGTCCTTCAGCACCCTGGCTTCAATAGCCATGCTGTCAAATTTAGAGACTGTAAATTGGGGTGGAACATAGGACCTTGAGAAAGTAGATTGGGGCGACTTGGAAGTGTCTATGGCCTGTCTATTTTCAGTCTCACAATCTCTGGGAACCAGGGCCTTCTGGGCCAGGCTGGTGCCAACAGAATGATTGGAACCCCCTCTCTCCTAATCCTGCACAACAAATGTGGAAGGTAGACATGTGCAATTTGTTTAGTTACGCATTCGTTATTCGTCAAAATTCGTTATATTCGTTAATTCGTTAACATATGAACGGACGAACGGTTTACTAAAATTACAAACGAACAACGAAATTGTTAAATTAGAAACAACAAAAATACCGAACAAAGATTCAAAATAACGAAAACCGAAATGAAAGAAACTCGAAATTAAGAAAATTCGAAAAACGGAAATCAAAACAACGAAAATACAGAACAAAGATTTAAAATAACGAAAATCAAAATGAACGAAAAAAAAAAAAATGAAATTACGAATATTCGTAAAACGGAAAATTCGAATTCGTTAGTTCTGAAATATATCTGGACGTTAGCCAATAGCCTTGTCCCTTCCCCTGAAGAGCTTGTACCTTCCTCCAATGATCTTTTTTCTTATTCCCGCTCGTGGTTTTATCATGTGTTTTCTGCCTGTGTTAACTCACTGCAGTGCATTCCATCCAGAGTCCAGAATAGGGTGTGGTTGGGTAGGTGGCACAGTTTTGGAGAAATTGTGAGCTAAATTTATGACTTAAGTTTGTTTCTTAGCAATAAGCAAGCATACTCTGTCTAGATTGAGATTCTAATCTCTATATTCTTTACTTTTTAATATCTCTGACATATATAGTTTTCTCTTTTTCTTTGTCACAGCATTCTAGACAGGGGATGGTGTTGGATTTGTGATTCTGATTCATTTGATTTCACTCTCTTGTGACACAGAAATGATATTCTTAAATTATACATTTCTACTTCGAACTATTTAGACAGTGTGACTGTGGGATTGTGTTTTATCTTGCTCTTGCTGTCTGTCTGCCCTGCATCATTTTTATTTCTTGTGTTAGCCAGTGCCCCTACTAGGCCAGCCCAGGCTGCATCTACTACTAGGTAGATATTGATGGTGGTAGAAGTAGATTCCAAGGACCAGTAAATTAATAATAATCCTCAATCCCTTTATTTTCCTGAACCATTTTTTTTTTTTTTTAAAGATAAATACGAATACTATTTAAAAATACAAATAGTGTATAATGGACTCTACTACTTCTCCCACTCATCACTTTCTCCCCATGAGGGAAGCAACAGAGGAAAAAGTTCAGCTTGACACAGCAGCAACTTGTGATAAGAGGCCAACTGTAACACCAGCTCTTTTTTACAAGAGAGGCCGGGCAGTTCCTCCTACAAAGGCTGTTCCTAGTGTGCATAATTTTAGGCAGCCAAAAATAAAAATTTTACATCTTGAGCAGGAGGTAATTGATCAGCCTCCAAATGTAAATGTAGCGGGGTCGTACCCCTTTTAGGGGAAGAGACTACATTTCCCATAATTCCCCAGGCTCCCGGGCTGCTTGTTTCCGCCCGAGAGGCTGCTGGGGGAGGTGATAAAAAGGAGGAGGGGAGACCGCCTCTCTCTCTTCTGATGCCGCGTCTGACTGGGACGCCTCTTTTGACTGAGCTGGTGACGCGGAGACTGGTTCCTGAGGAGACACCTGTGCGGACCGGGACTGCTGAGGGCCTGAAGCCTGGGCCTTGCAGCAGACGGAGTGAGACTCTCATCCCTCAGAGTCAGCAGCAGCGGAGCGGAGACTTTTCCCTACAGTCGGTCGGTCGGAGCTGAGGACCGGAGCGCAGGGGCTGTGACTGAGGAGACCGGACGCCGCCATTGGAGGGACCAGAGCTGAGGACGGTACCCCAGGATTGGTGAGAGAGCTGAAAGGCTCATCCTGCATTGATACACACACTTTCATGCCTATTGAACTGCCAAGGCACAATTTACCTCAGAGCAGCAGATGTTACTTTCTGTGGATTACAAGTATACCATTTAAAGCTACATGTGCACCACCTCTACAGATCTATTGCCGGTGAAGAATACTGTACTTATTCAAGGACTGAGCTCTATTACTAGGGATCAGGCCTGGTCCGTTAGGTAGGCGCAGATAGATTTATTGCACCTCAGGGGTGCATAGCAGACGGTCGCTACACTTGGCGTTCCGTTTCCCCATTGCTAGTTTGATACATATATGTGTACATGTTAGAGTGCATATTGCAGGGACCTGCTAAAGTATTGTAAGTCAAATGTTTAAATGCATGTTACCATTTCTTTTCCTTACTGACAAAGTAAAGCCAGTTATTCTTATCTCAGCAGTCTGCTTGTGAGTTCATACCCCTTACACTTAGAGTATAAGTGATGTTTATGTGTGCATGGATACATACCCCTTGACTAACTGTGCCAGAGCGGGTAGAGCAAATTGCCGGGGGTTGGTGGAGCTGTACTCAGGGACCCAAAACAAATCAGCGGCCCTCTTAACTGGGGGTATCGCTACACGTGGGGGCTCGTCCGGGATCCTGAGTCAGCGGGAAAAGCCGCCAGAAGGTACCGGCATGGACCCGATAGAAGTGGGACGGTGGTCCGCAACATGGGCCACTGATCCAGCCGCAGCAGCAGTCATTGAACTGCCAGGGATATGGCAGAGAGAGGCAGTCAAGCAGCTCATAATGTCCCTATCCCCATGCCACAAGTCATGGATAATGGACATGAGAAATGATGCTGGGTATACATACGCCTTAATAGAATGGAAGGAAGAGACTCCAGAGCAGTTCAGGAGCCAAAGCATACAAGCACCGAATGGTCAGGCCTACCAAGTGCTGCATGCGCTGCCGCGCAAGGGAGACTACTCTCCTATGAAAGCCACGCTATCCCCAAAGCAGGAAGAGCAGAAGGGCGCGGAAAGTCCCGCACAGACTACTCTTAGTGCAGAACTGTGTGCTGTCCTAGGGGAAATTGTGACTCAGTGCAGAAGAGACCCCGGTATCAGGAACTAAGTACTCACCGAGGCCAAGATGCCGAGAGCGGTTGCCCTTGCGACTCAGCGCCTACCACCCCTGAAGATGGTACAGGGGACGGTTGGCACCAAGAGGCACAAGCCACCTGTTGGGTGGTGGCTAGGCGTGGATCCAGGTGTAGTTGGGTATACAGGCAGACTGGCGGAGGCTCCAACACTGATGGATAAACAGGCAGCAGGCTGAGGATCAAACACAAGATTAATCAGGCACAAGCAGAAGGTTAACACAGGAGGACAAGTCCAGATAGAATGGTCAAACACAAGCAAGAGGTCAAGGCAGGCTGAGGGTCAAGTACTGCTTAAGCAGGCGGTGGAAGTCCGGTATACAGGCCGAGGGTCAAACACAGGAGAGAGATGGTGATCCGGGTAAACAAGCCAAAGGTCAAGGTTGGAGAAGGTAACAAGGTCAAGACAATCCGGGTCGGCAACGGGTAGGCAAGTAGATACAGCAGGCACAGGTACAAGGGACACGGGAACAGCTGAGAGACGAACCAGCGTCTGTCTGGGTCCAAGGGCCTCTCTTTTATAGGCCGGGTGGAGGTCACATGGGACGTGCACTAGCGCGCATGCGCGCGCGCCGTTCAGCTGGGCCGCGTACGTTCGTGCGCCGCCACATCGTTCCTCTGACTCCTACTGTGCGCCGCAGCGCCGGACCTATGCGTCTGCGCACTGGGGCGCACGGCGGACCAGGTCCCTGATAGTGCCCCCCCCCAAGGGGCGGACTCCGGACGCCCAGGCTGTCCATTAGTTCAGGATGCTCCTGCTGGAAAATCTTAATTAACCTTGGTGCATGGAAATTTCCCGATGGCTCCCAGGAATTATCCTCCAATGGGTACCCCTTCCATTTCACTAGATACTGTAGCTGACGACCCACCTTCCTGCATCCTAGAAGTGATTCCACCTCGAATTCTTCCATGCCATCGATTGTGACAGGTGGTGGCGGAGGTTCCTCCCTGTCTGGGAAGGGACTTGGAACCAAAGGTCTCAGTAAAGATGCATGGAAAACAGGATGTATCTTGTAGGTTTTTGGTAGCGAAAGCTCAAAGGCCACGGGATTCACTGCCTTTTTGACCTCAAATGGCCCAATGAATTTGGGGCCCAGTTTCCGTGAGGGGCAAGAGAGCTTGAGATGAGCCGTTGACAACCACACTTTTTCCCCGATTTTGAAATGGGGGTTCTCCCTCCTGCCTCTGTTGTGGTATCTTTCGTACCCCTCTTGAGCCTGTTGCATGGTCTCCTGGAGCTTTCGAAAGTTGTTTTGAATGGCCTCTAGACGCTCTTGTACCGCAGGAACTGGTGATTCAGGAATTGAGTTTGGCAGAAATGATGGGTGGAAGCCACAGTTTGCCCAGAAAGGAGTTTGGTTGGTAGCTGAGTGGGAAGAATTATTGTATGCGAACTCCGCGTACGCCAGCAAGGAGGACCAATCATCTTGAGCAGAGGAGCAGAAGCATCGCAAATACTGCTCGAGCGTCTGGTTGGTACGCTCTGTTTGGCCATTACTTTGCGGGTGATAGGCTGAAGAAAGACAGATTTTGATTCCTAAGGTTTTGCAGAGTGCCTTCCAAAACTTCGAGGTGAATTGGGAACCTCTGTCAGAGACAATGCTCCTGGGGACCCCATGGAGCCTGACGACCTCTTTGGTAAAGATGTTGGCAGTCTCGAGAGCAGAGGGAGTACCAACCATAGGCAAGAAATGGGCCATTTTGGACAGTCGATCAACCACTACCAGAATGGTAGAAAATCCTTCTGAGGGGGGTAGTTCCACAATAAAATCCATTGAGATGTCTGCCCATGGACGTTCCGGGATGGGTAATGGCCTCAATAACCCCCAGGGTTTGGTTTTTTGACCCTTGTTTCGTTGGCACGGGACACAGGAAGAGATGTAAGTACGGCAGTCCTGCCTCCAGCCTGGCCACCAAAAGGTACGAGAGATGAGTTCGGCCGTCTTCCGGTTCCCGAAGTGACCTGCCAGTTTGTGGTCATGGAGAGTCTTCAAGACCAAAGGTCTTACTTCAGGGGGTACAAAAATTTTATTCCGAGACCAGAATAGGTCTTCACGTTTCTCCAGAGTAGACACAATGGGGTCCTGGCAATGAGCTGAGGCAGTGAGGAGAGAGGTAGACAGATCTGCCGGAGTAAGAAGCAGAAAATTTTGGGGAGCCAAAATGGTACTTGGTTCCGACATTTGAGAAGATTCCGGAGAGATTCGGGAGAGGGCATCTGCTTTGCCATTCTTTGACCCTGGCCGATAGGAAATATGAAAGGTAAATCTAGAAAAAAAAAGTGCCCAGCGAGCTTGCCGAGGCCTCAACCGTTTGGCGGTACGTAAATATTCGAGATTTTTATGATCCGTAAAGATAGTAATTGGATGAGTTGCCCCCTCCAGAAGGTACCTCCATTCTTCCAAGGCGGCCTTAATGGCTAATAGCTCGCGATCCCCAACATCATAATTTCTTTCGGATGGGCTCAATTTCCGGGAGGCAAAAGCCACTGGGTGAAGGAGGGCTTTTGGCCCGTGGCGTTGTGACAGGATGGCACCTGTGGCAGATTCCGAGGCGTCAACCTCCAGTACAAAGGGAAGTAGAGGATCCGGGTGTCATAGAATAGGAGCAGAGGTGAAGAGGGTCTTTAGTTTGGTGAAAGCATCCTGGGCTTCCTGGGACCATTGGAAACGGCCATGTTGTTGAGTTAGGCGGGTGATGGGAGCAACGATAGAGGAGAACCCGATGATGAACCTCCGATAAAAATTAGCAAACCCGATGAAACGTTGGACGGCCTTTTTGTCCTTGGGAGCTGACCATTCTATCACCGCCTTGACCTTTTGGGGATCCATTGCAGTGCCTTCGGTAGAGATGATGAACCCCAAGAACTGTACAGAAGTTTTCTCAAATTCACATTTTTCGGCCTTAAGATATAATTGGTGGGCTCTAAGGATGGCAAGTACTCTCCTAACGTGGCTCCGATGCATTTCCAAGGTGGCTGAAAAAATAAGGATATCGTCCAGGTATACAACCAAGAAGTCGTCCAGGTGCTCCCTAAAGATGTCATTCACCAGATGTTGGAAGGTAGCTGGAGCATTACACAGGCCAAAGGGCATCACCAAATACTCATAGTGGCCAAACCTGGACCTGAAGGCTGTCTTCCATTCATCACCTGCGCGGATCCTGACAAGATTATAAGCGCCCCTTAAATCAAGCTTGGAAAAAACTTTGGCCGATCGGAAACGTTGGAGGAGCTCGGGAATTAGAGGTAGCGGGTACCGGTTCTTCACCGTGATTTTATTAAGCTCCCTATAATCAATGCAAGGTCGGAGTGACCCATCTTTTTTCCCTACAAAAAAGATGCCAGCCCCAGCCGGGGAGGTAGAGGGCCGAATGAAGCCCTTTTCAAGGTTTTCGTCAATGTAGGCTTTCAATGTTTTCAACTCAGTTTCAGATAACGGGAATATACGCCCGAAAGGAATCTCAGAGCCAGACAAAAGCTCAATGGGGCAGTCATAAGCCCGGTGAGGTGGTAGATGGTCGGCCTTCTTCTTGTCAAACACATCCCTGAAGTCTTGATAGGCAGGTGGAATGTGCTGGAGGTTTTCTGGTGCTGAGATGACTGCCAGGTGACAGCTCGGAGCCGGGGAGATGCAATGTTGATGACAGTAGGGAGAAGAGAAGGAGACCTCCTTCCGGTCCCAATGGATCTGAGGGTCATGGGCCTGTAACCAAGGGAGTCCCAGGATGATGGGAAACATCGGGGAAGAAATCAAATCAAAACGTAGCAGTTCCTGGTGGCCGGAGTCTGTAGTGGTGAGGATAGGTGGGGTCTCCTGGACTACTGGTCCTGAGTGTGGAAGGGACCCATCAGCCAAGTGGACCAGTAAAGGTCTTTCTTTATTTAGACGGGGGATGTGCCATTCGTTGGCGATGGAAATGTCCAGAAAACAACTGCAGGCGCCTGAATCAATTACGGCCGGGAGCCGAATCTCCTTTCCCGCCAGCTGTAGGGAGACAGAAAGAGTCACGTAAGCCTGGACAAGGTTAATGGTTTGACAGTTGACAGTAGTTTGAGAGGGCAACTTACTGGGCCGGATGGGGCAGTTCAGTAGGTAGTGCCCAGAACCCCCACAGTAGAGGCACAGGTTAGACCTGTGTCTGCGTTGCCTTTCTTCCTGAGAAAGCCGGGGGCGAACTAGGCCAAGTTGCATGGGCTCCCTCTCCGGAGCCGGCGTACCTGGAGAAAAGGAGGAGGCAGGGTATGTAGGCGGTGCCCTAGGGGGTACCCACACTGGTCGGGGATTCTGTAGGCGCTCGGAACGCCGTTCCCGCATGCGCCGGTCCAACTTGGTGGCCAGTTGGATTAACTCCTCCAGGGTTGTGGGGGTCTCCACCCGAGCTAACTCATCCTTCAGGACTTCGTTCAGCCCCAATCGATATTGATAACGAAGGGCTGCCTCGTTCCAGGTAGTGTCGGCTGACCATTTGCGAAACTCTGCCGTGTAGTCTTCTACTAGCCTTTTGCCCTGGGAAAGAGTATGTAGTGTGGCTTCGGCAGTGGCAGAACGCTGAGGGTCATCATAAAGTTGGCCCATTGCTTCAAAGAAAGAGTCCACAGTGTTTAACAGGGGGTTCCTCTGCTCCATGAGACCGTGGGCCCAGGTCTGGGGTTCCTCTGATAGCAATGACATGACAAATCCCACCTTTACAATTTCTGAAGAGAAAGTTCGGGGCTGTAAGGCAAGGTACAAGGTGCAGGCGTTCTTGAAAGACCTGAACTTCCTGCGATCGCCTGAAAATCGCTCAGGTACTGGGACCTTGGGTTCGGGTACAGCCATCATCATGGCGGGTGGCGCTTGGGCCTGCGGTGCAGAACTTCCACTGGCTGATCCAGGAGCTGGCCTTGTCGGAAGAGAGGCTGTTGCCAACTGTTGAAGACGGTTGTCCACCTGTACATAGCCTTCTTGTAGCTTTTGTACAGCTTCCATGAGGGCAGATACCTGTTGGCATAGCATCTCCAGAGGAGATCCCGCTCTGTTGGCCTCTGTCATGGCTGGTTCGTACTATCAGGAACTAAGTACTCACCGAGGCCAAGATGCCGAGAGCGGTTGCCCTTGCGACTCAGCGCCTACCACCCCTGAAGATGGTACAGGGGACGGTTGGCACCAAGAGGCACAAGCCACCTGTTGGGTGGTGGCTAGGCGTGGATCCAGGTGTAGTTGGGTATACAGGCAGACTGGCGGAGGCTCCAACACTGATGGATAAACAGGCAGCAGGCTGAGGATCAAACACAAGATTAATCAGGCACAAGCAGAAGGTTAACACAGGAGGACAAGTCCAGATAGAATGGTCAAACACAAGCAAGAGGTCAAGGCAGGCTGAGGGTCAAGTACTGCTTAAGCAGGCGGTGGAAGTCCGGTATACAGGCCGAGGGTCAAACACAGGAGAGAGATGGTGATCCGGGTAAACAAGCCAAAGGTCAAGGTTGGAGAAGGTAACAAGGTCAAGACAATCCGGGTCGGCAACGGGTAGGCAAGTAGATACAGCAGGCACAGGTACAAGGGACACGGGAACAGCTGAGAGACGAACCAGCGTCTGTCTGGGTCCAAGGGCCTCTCTTTTATAGGCCGGGTGGAGGTCACATGGGACGTGCACTAGCGCGCATGCGCGCGCGCCGTTCAGCTGGGCCGCGTACGTTCGTGCGCCGCCACATCGTTCCTCTGACTCCTACTGTGCGCCGCAGCGCCGGACCTATGCGTCTGCGCACTGGGGCGCACGGCGGACCAGGTCCCTGATACCCGGGGACTACCCAATGTCGGGATACAGGAAACTCCGGATGTTTTCAGGGAGGACACCTGTACCCTCGGGAGAAGAGGGATTTGAAGAGTGGTTAGATGGTGCCACGCAGGCCCTAGAAGAATGGGAGGTCCCAGAAAGTAGGAAGAAGCAAAGGATTGTTGAGAGCCTAAAAGGACCTGCCTTAGAGGCCATACGCAATCTGAAGACAAGCAAAAAGGATTGCACTGCCCAGGACTACATAGACATCCTGGAAAGTGTGTTTGGTGGGACAGAAAAAGTCACAGAACTTACCTATCAACTGGAACACTGTTACCAGAAGACAGGGGAGAAGCTGTCGGAGTACATGGGACGCATAGACAAGATCCTGCATAGGATTATCCTGAAGAAGGGGATAGATCCAGGGAAGGTAGATGAAGCCCGTGCCCAGCAGGTGATGAGGGGAGCCCAACCCCTGGACCCTGTCGCACTAATTCTACGCACCCGGCAGGATGGGAAGAGCCTGGACTACCCTGATCTCATTCGAATGGTCAGAGAAGAAGAGGCCATGTTGGAAGAGAAAAGGGAAAAGCAGGTGATGGGGTCTACAAAGCTTCCAGTGGCCACGGTCAGGTCGGCCTTAACCCCTGAAAGAGAGACAGAGGTAGATGCCCTGAAGTTGCAGATGTCTCAGATGATGGAGATACTGACGTCTCTAGTGGCGAAAGAGATGCCCAGTCCCAAGAAAGAAACAAGCAGGAGGGAATTGTTTCCAGCTGTTTCAGCACCAGCATCCCCACCTGACTACGGTGAGATGATCTGTTTTAACTGCGGGGGAGTGGGCCATATTGCAGCTGTATGTGCCAGTCCCAAGAAGAAGAAAACAGAAAGCCGCCAGCCGGCGGAAACGCCAAAGGGCCCCGGTGAAGGAGTCAACCGGGTGCCCATCACCTTCAGTGAGCTCCAAGAAGAATAACGGAAAGAGAAGAGGAGATCAGACCCCTCGGAAGGAACCCAGGGATCCTCAACCAAGGTACACTCCAGAGAAAGGGGGCAAGACCCCTCGGAAGGAATACAGTACTCCTAAACGAGAACCCCCAAAAGTGAGAGATAACAATGTCCCTCAACGGGTTCACACTCCCAGTAAGAGGGAGAAAATTAATGCATACCAGGCTCAAGAAAGGAGCAAGTGCAGATCAAGTGAGAAAGAAAAGAGTCCACAGAAGAGGACAGCATCAACTCGGCCTTACCCAGAAAAGCTAGTTGGTCCATCCCCTACTGTACCCATCCAGGTGGAAGGAGTGTACACAAAGGCCCTCCTAGACACTGGAGCACAAGTGACCCTATTGTATAGGGACTTCTATGACAGATACCTGAGTCATCTGCCAATACAGAAGATAGAAGAGTTGGAGATAAGAGGATTGGGAACTCAGAGTTTCCCCTATGATGGATATCTACCCATACGGTTGACCTTTGACCCATCCGTAGCTGGGAAGACTGAAGTGTTTGACACCTTAGCAGTGGTGTGTCCCCGCCCACCAGGAACCAGCAAGACTTCCCTGATCATAGGGACGAACACGGACCTAGTCAGAAGGCTTCTGACCCCCCTGGTGAAGAAAGAGAATCTTTCAGCCCCCAAGATCCATCCCATGCTGAAGGCAGCCTACCAGCGGTTGGTCCTAGAGCAGAAGACCCCAAGTGAGGGGATAGGAAGGGTATGGAGGCTTGGAAAAGAAGGAGCAGTGTTACAGCCTGGAGAGGTGACCTGCATGAGAGCCACGGTGAAACTTACTTGGGAGCAGCCTGGCCCCTTTGTCGTGTTGGAACCCGACCCAATGGAGGGTCACTCAGGTCTGGAGGTGATACCAGAAGTAATTTCACTGAAGGACCTGAAGAAGGCCAGAGGAAGAGTCCCTGTCAGTGTGAGGAACCCCACGGAGCGGCCCGTGGAGATCCCTGCCAGGATGCTGCTGGGACAGGTGAGTCCTGCTGTCCCAGTTGGCTGGTCAGAAGTGAAGGGGACGGGTGAAGGAGAAGATGTTTGGAAGAAACTCTCCATGGAAAACCCTAACCTACCTGGAGCTTGGAAAGAGAGAGCCAAGGCCCAGCTGACCAGATGGGAGAAGATTTTCTCTAAAGATGAGTTTGATGTGGGGTGTGCGAGGAGTGCCACCCACCGAATCCGCATGCAAGAGGACAAGCCATTCAGAGAGAGAGTGAGGCGAGTCCCGCTAGCAGATCTGGAGGATCTGAGGGAGCAGCTTGCGGAACTGAAGAAGACGGGAGTGATTCGGGAGTCCAGAAGCCCCTATGCCTCCCCAATTGTGGTAGTCAGGAAGAAGAATGGGTCATTGAGGCTCTGCATTGACTACAGAACTCTCAACAGGAGGACCATTCCTGACCAGTACACCACGCCAAGGATAGAAGATGCCTTGCAGAGTTTATCTGGAGCTAAGTGGTTCAGTGTGATGGACCTCAAGAGTGGGTATTACCAGATCCCCATGCATCCAGAAGACAGAGAAAAGACTGCCTTCATAACCCCAGTGGGATTCTTTGAGTTCAACAGGATGCCTCAGGGCCTATCTGGAGCTCCTGCTACATTTCAACGCCTTATGGAAAGGACAGTTGGAGACATGAATCTCATAGAAGTCCTTGTGTACCTGGACGATGTCATTGTCTTTGGAAAGACTTTGGAAGAACATGAAGCCAGATTGGAGAAAGTACTGAAGAGGCTCAGTGAAGAGGGACTCAAACTTTCTCCAGAGAAGTGTCGGTTCTATCAGTCTTCTGTGAACTATCTGGGACACATAGTGTCTGAAAAGGGAGTGGCTACAGACCCTGAGAAGTTGGAGGCAGTTACTTCGTGGCCAAGGCCCACAACAGTTACAGAACTTCGGTCTTTCTTGGGGTTCTGCTCCTACTACCGCAGGTTTGTGGATGGGTTTGCCCGCATTGCAAAACCCCTAAACGAACTGCTCAAGACGGAAGGAGAGGAAGATGGGTTGGGGCCTAGGAGGCCCGGTGAGTCGGTCAAAGACCAGTGGAACTCAAGGTGTGAAGAGGCTTTCAGAACCTTGAAGAGAAGTCTCACCACAGCCCCAGTTTTGGCCTACGCTGATCCCACTAGACCATATGAGCTACATGTTGATGCCAGCCATGAGGGCCTAGGTGGAGTACTCTACCAGGGGTATGAAGACCAGCTACGACCAGTGGCTTATGTGAGCCGGAGCCTGACCCCCTCCGAGAAGAACTATCCCACCCACAAGTTGGAGTTCTTAGCCCTCAAATGGGCAGTTGTTGACAAACTGAGAGACTATCTGTATGGGGCCGAGTTTACTGTAAAGACAGATAACAACCCCTTGACCTATCTATTCACCACCGCCAAGCTGGATGCAACTGGGCACAGATGGTTGGCGGCGTTGTCTGGATTCAATTTCAGCCTCAAGTACAGACCAGGGGCTGGAAATAGGGATGCAGATGCCCTGTCCCGAAGATCCCATGTCATGGTCGATGAATGGGAAGACTGGACTCAAGTGGCACCAGATGGAGTGCGAGCCCTTTGTCAGGGGGCTGAGCTCCAAGCCAGAGGAGGATCCAGAGTGGAAGAGATAGGAGTTACCACAGTGGGAGTCCCAAAGTGTTACTGTGGAGTAACTCAATTAGAAGAAGAGTGTCTACCGAAGCTGTCCAAGAAGGAGTTAAGGTGTGACCAATTGGAAGACCCCATGGGGAGATTGGTCCTGGAAGCCCTGGAAGACAAGAGTCCAGAGGGACTTCGCCTTCACCCTTCCAAAGAAGCTCGCCTACTGAGGAGAGAATTGGACAAATTACAGGTGCATCAGGGGGTAGTCTACCGAAGGGGCCCCTCTGATGGCCCAGAAGACAAGTGGCAGTTGTTTCTCCCCGAGAAGCATCGAGAGACTGTGCTGATTGCCTTTCATGACCAGCATGGTCACTTGGGAGCAGAGAGAACCTTCCAACTTGTCAGAGACCGGTTTTATTGGCCCTGCATGAGGGCCGAAGTGGAGGAGTATTGCCATTCCTGTGCAAGATGCATTCAGAGAAAGACTTTACCCCATCAAGCTGCCCAATGGGCCACCTACAGAGTCAAGGCCCAATGGATCTGGTATGCATTGATTTTCTCTGCCTCGAGCCTGATTTGAGTGGATTGGGAAATGTTCTGGTGGTAACCGACCATTTCACCCGTTATGCTCAGGCTTTCCCAACCAAGGACCAGAAGGCCTCTACAGTAGCCAAGGTACTTTTGGAGAAGTACTTTGTTCACTATGGACTGCCACAGAGAATCCATTCAGACCAAGGAAGGGACTTTGAGAGTCGCCTGATCAGGAAGCTACTAGATTCTCTGGGAGTAGAGAAGACTAGAACCACCCCATATCACCCTCAAGGTGATGCCCAGCCTGAAAGGTTCAACAGGACCCTATTGAACATGTTGGGAACTTTGGAAACAGAGAAGAAGCAACATTGGAGTCAACACATTTCAGCTCTAGTGCATGCTTACAATTGCACCACAAGTGATGTGACAGGTTTCTCTCCTTACCGACTTATGTTTGGGAGAGAAGCAAGATTGCCAGTGGATTTGGCCTTTGGCATTTCCCTAGACCATGCCTCTGCTGCCTCCCACAAAGGATATGTGGACAGACTGAGGCACAGTCTGAAGATAGCTTATGAGAAAGCTCAAGCGGCCTCCGACCAGAGGGGGGCCCGAAATAAGAGGAACTTTGATTTGAAAGTTAGAGTACAGGACCTACAGCCTGGGGACCGTGTACTGTTACGCAATCTAGGGATCCCTGGAAAACACAAGATTGCTGATAGATGGAGATCAGAACCGTATATCATTTGTAGAAAGCTACCTGGATTGCCTGTCTACAAGTTGAAGCCAGAAGGAAGAGTGGGGCCTTTGAAGACCTGGCATAGGAATCACTTGCTCCCACTCACTGAAGCAGTCAGAATGCCTCCAGCAAGAGACGTACCTGAGTCTGTTTCCATTCTGGATACCCCCAGGCCTAATACTAGGTCTCAAACATCCCAAGTTAGGGATGGACAGGACCCCCAACCAGAAGAAGAAAGAGGAGAACTTGAATGGCTATGGCCTTCCTCAACCCCAGGAAATTCTGCCATAGATCTTCCACCTACTGGAGATGTGGAAGACGGAACATTGAACCCAGAAGCCACAGAGTTTGTGCCATTCAGTGTTGTGCCTGAGTGCTGGGAAGATATCCCTGGTCTCTACTCAGAGGAAGAAGTAGATGTTCCAGAACCAGAGATGTTGCCGGAATGTGTTCCGGAAGAAGTCCCAAGAGAGCAGAGAGCTCGCAGAGTTGTGAAGCCTCCCAAGAAGTTAACCTACCCCAAGATGGGAGAAAGTTCAGAGGACTCTGTTACCACAGCAAGGAGAAGTGCTGAAAGCCCTGACCCATCCACTGTTCATTTGGTGGAGGGCAACCCCAGCTCACTCTCTGGCACAGTTAAACAGGTCGCCCACACTGAAGTGACCTGTAGACAGGACAGCTCCCCATCTTATGCTGATTGGGGGGAGGCTCCTCTGTCTAAATTATGTGAACGTGTTGTTTCCGAGAAAGCTTGTAATTTGAACACTGTCTTTGGGGACCAAAGATTCAAAGTGGGGGGAGTGTGTAGCGGGGTCGTACCCCTTTTAGGGGAAGAGACTACATTTCCCATAATTCCCCAGGCTCCCGGGCTGCTTGTTTCCGCCCGAGAGGCTGCTGGGGGAGGTGATAAAAAGGAGGAGGGGAGACCGCCTCTCTCTCTTCTGATGCCGCGTCTGACTGGGACGCCTCTTTTGACTGAGCTGGTGACGCGGAGACTGGTTCCTGAGGAGACACCTGTGCGGACCGGGACTGCTGAGGGCCTGAAGCCTGGGCCTTGCAGCAGACGGAGTGAGACTCTCATCCCTCAGAGTCAGCAGCAGCGGAGCGGAGACTTTTCCCTACAGTCGGTCGGTCGGAGCTGAGGACCGGAGCGCAGGGGCTGTGACTGAGGAGACCGGACGCCGCCATTGGAGGGACCGGAGCTGAGGACGGTACCCCAGGATTGGTGAGAGAGCTGAAAGGCTCATCCTGCATTGATACACACACTTTCATGCCTATTGAACTGCCAAGGCACAATTTACCTCAGAGCAGCAGATGTTACTTTCTGTGGATTACAAGTATACCATTTAAAGCTACATGTGCACCACCTCTACAGATCTATTGCCGGTGAAGAATACTGTACTTATTCAAGGACTGAGCTCTATTACTAGGGATCAGGCCTGGTCCGTTAGGTAGGCGCAGATAGATTTATTGCACCTCAGGGGTGCATAGCAGACGGTCGCTACACTTGGCGTTCCGTTTCCCCATTGCTAGTTTGATACATATATATGTAATGTCCGGGAGAGGGATTTCCAAACTTTTGGGACAAATCAATTACTTTAATTTCAATTTTCATTTTAAAATAAGTTTTTAAGGGATAATATATTATACGGCAAGTTCAAATTCCTAATCCTGGGATTATGTTCTTATATATATGTAATTCTAATTACATTTTATATAAATATTTTTTAACAATTTTGCTTATTTACGGCATATTGTATATTGTATACACTATGTGTTATTTGTTTTTACTGTACATTGTAATTGTCGGGGTTTACCCCCCCTTTTTTTATCGCCAGCTTATTAAAGGCTTTATGCAAACTCATATGATGATCATGCAGGACAATAAGTGATCTTATCCCCTCTGATCATGTTTTGGCGTTTAGCTCCACCTGTTAAAAGGAGGGGTTTTCTGATCTCCATCTAGCTACACCTGGTAAAAGGAGGGGTTTTCTGCTCTCCATCTAGTATAAATATCACATCCCTTTGGCCGGAAGTGATGTCTTTTGATGACGCCCTGGAGGAGGGGCGAAACGCGTTGACGTAATTTCCGGCCAAGGATCTAACCACTGACGCCACTTCCTGTTCCCGTGGAGCGCACGCTAAACCAGCTGCAACCGCGGAAGTATCTGAGAAGTTTGCCTTCCTTTATGCATCCTGTAAGTAGCGCAGAGCGCGCATTTTAAAAATCCTTCTACAACACTTTAAAATTTGCTCTCTTCTATTATCGGTACAATATCTCCAAGAACATCACTGTGCCTTGTGTGCATGCATCGCTCCCTGGATCCTCTCATCCCACTGGCTTGTTTATTCAGCTCTGCTTTTGTGCCTACTTGCCGAACCACAGTTTGTCTGCATATCTGCCCTCTGCTTTGCTGCTCTGTCTGTCTGCTAGCCCGGTGAGTCTATTCCAAGAAGGAGCTCATATGTACATTTATTTTGGTTCTTGTTTTTTTGGGACAATAACTGGACTTACTCACATTCTTTTTTTTTTTTTTTTTTTTTTTTTTTTATATATTTTCTTACCACATTGATCACTTATTCAATTTTGGTATCTATGAAATAATTTTATGGTTATTATTCAATCATGTCACTTATGTAATAATTTATCACACATATTATTTGATGCTAGTTTATTTTTTATGGATTGGTTTGTGTCAGACATGTAACCACTTCACACACATTATTGATGTTTGTCAATTTTGTGGATCATTTATTATTTTGTCACAATTTTTGTTTGCCAGCGCTGTTTTATTGGTTTGAGCATAAGGACATGTTTAGTGTCCCTAAGGTACGATGGGGTACCCATCACCAGTGGTTGCAAGTAATGATCTTTATACTTGCCTATGCGCGAAGTTACAGAATCAATACCACTGATGATGGGTCTCCCTGGTGGATTAACCAAGGTTTTGTGGACTTTAGGTAAAATATACTTAACTGGTAATCTAGGGGCAAGAGGAACTAGATGTTCCTTTTCCTTTTTATTTAGTATGCCCATATTGTGGCCCTTTTCAATCAAAAGTTTTAACTCTCGTTTGTATCTAACTGTGGGGTCACAAGTTAGAGGGGAGTAAGTGTTAGAATCTGAAAGGATTCTTAGCATTTCTCCTGAGTAGGAGTCCTTATCCAGAATAACAATATTCTTATCAGCGGGTCGTACCACTATATCCTTTCTTTTACAAAGAACTTCCATCCCCACTTTGATGTCAGGTTGAGGTTGCAACAATTTGGTTCTCAGATTGGTTCGATCTTTTATCACCAAATCGCGAAACACACTGACATTTGGTGCTGAATTCCCCGGGGGGTTGAAGAGTGAGGCGTTGGCCATACCTGAATGCACACTCACAGACTCTTCCCTATTGTTTTGTCTAATCGGATTGGACAAAATATATCTTTTAATATTAAGTTTCCGTGTGTACTTTTGCACATCTATAAAAGTCTGAAATTTATTCAAATTTCGTGGTGGAGCAAACTTCAGACCTTTATTTAAAGTAAGTAGCTCCTCCCTAGAGAGTTCCCTGGTGCTGAGGTTTATGATGCCATTTGTATCTAGGTCCTGCACAAGGTCATAACTTCTTTTTGGAGTGAAGGTTCCTCCCCCTCTGCTCCCTCTCTTGCGTCGCCGTTTCTCTTGTTCCTTCCTCTGTTGGCCAACTGAAAATCCCGACCAAAGCGGTTTTCCCCTTGTTGGCCATAGGAGGATTGAACATAAGGACGGCCCTCACTAGGTCCAGAAAAGCTACTCCTGACGTTATTGTCCAGGGGAGAAAATCTGTTCCTAGTATTAACAGATAGATAGCCATGATTGCTATTTAGAGGATCTGACCTCTCAATATGATTTTGATAAGTCTGGCGTGCATCATTGTGGCGCCAAGGTGGAGGGGATGAGTGAAAAGGACGAGAAACAGAGCCTCTCCTACTACCCCTTCCCCTCTTAAGACTTATGGGATGTTGAAAGTCCCTATCTCTAGATAAATTAGAGACGGGAAAACGCATATGATTGGTTTCAGACACCATTGGGTTGTTACCCTGGATACCCAATCCAGGGTGAGAGCCTGTATTTGATGTAGCGGGTAAGGGGTCAGGGGGAGCCAAAACCTGCCATTTGAACACCACCTGGTCCCTATAATCCTTTACATCTCTGTTATACTTCCTCTTTTTCTTGATTTTTTGTTCAGACTCCTCTTTAGTCAATAAAGTTTTTAGGGTCTCCGATCTATTGGTATAGTCCTGTTCAGTTTTGAAAGGGACTAATTTACTTTTTAAACCATTGACCTCCAGGTCCAACATTGTTAATTTACGTTTCTTCTTGGCTATCAAAAACTGTAAAAAAGAAACCCCAGCCTCATTAAAATATTTGAACCACTCTGCTAGTTTGTTATCTTCCTTCTGGGGATTAACGTCCCATCTGAGGCTCCTTGGGACCATATTTTCTTTCACATACTCTTCCAAGTATGCAATGTCCCACCTCGTATGAACCTCAGTGACGGTAAGATTTTTTAACCTAAGGAAACAACCTGCTAGATCATCTCTTGGGTCATCATTACCATCAAAGACCCCAACTGTGTTAATGACCACCTGGGATCTATAATCAAAAATATCCATTACGGATGCACCAGCAGCAAAAACTGTATACCAAAACATGAAACAAATTTAAACCAAAAAGAATTGCGCTAGGTGAAAGACAAAAATGAATAATAAAGTATTATGAATAATAAAAATACCGTGAAGGTAATCCTGCGGCTGAACACTAGTAACCCAAGTATAGGGCACAAAATGGATAAATAGAAACAAGAAGTGCAGCGCTGGATTATGGTGAACTAATATATACTATCAAATTACCATGTGATACTATATGACAAATAAATCAAGCATCAATTCTGCTATTTAGACAACATCCTATTTGGACTCACATAGACCTCCTTTATTAAAAGGCAGCCATCATGTGGTCATTTAGCAGTATTGACCAAACTCATTAAAACATTTTTTACCACAATATTCCATCTCTTTCGCCATTCAGGCTGGCGTAATGAAAACACCAGTTGACGAGCGGAAGGCAAAATATTGGCGGCATGATATTGAAACATCTCAAATATGACATACTTTTCATCGACATAGCGGCATATTGTCACTTGTCTTTGAAAAAACAAATAAAAATGATTTTAAAAATATTTAAAAAAGTATAATAATATGGATTAGTTGAAACCAGTCCCAACTAATTATTAAATCAAATATTATAAAAGAAAAAAGATTAGAGATTACCCCTGAAGACCACTCAGCTTAAGATGGTTGATTGGGAAAAAACTTGCAAATAATGTGAGAAGAAACGGAGCGAGAACCTGGAGGGGACATCAACAGTTATTAATAAAACAGTTAATGTCCCACTCCACTTTCAAGCCATTTGGAATATGGGAGCCCAACCTGTATATCCAATTGGTCTCAGAACGAGAAATCACCCTCTTGCCATTGCTACCTCGCCAATGCGGGATGTATTTTTCAAGAGCAATGAAGGTGGTACCCTTTGGATCTCGGTTATGCACAAGGTCATAATGTTTAGAGACATTATGTTTGTCAAAGCTCCTGCGAATGTTTGCTATATGCTCTCCCAATCAGATATGTAACATCGTCAGTCCCACATACTCTAGACCGCAGGGACACCATAGGAGGTACACCACACATTTCGTAGTGCAGGTTATGAAGGACTTAATGGGGTAAGTGACTCCAGTTCCTGTTGATGTGAACTCCATGAGTCACCTATCCCTTAAAGCATTAATCCTACATACCTTACATTTTCTGCAGGTCCCCAAAAAAAGTAGGGCGAGTGGGGGGGTTTGGCACATTGGGAGCAATAGAATGTCTGAGGTTAGAGGAACCTCTAAACAATACAGGTGGATTATCTGATAATAGGGGTCCTAAAATGTGATAATTTTTTATCACTGGTCAATGTCTTTTTATAATGAGTTTAATGGCCCAATGTTGACTCGAGTAGGTCGTGAGAAAAGCCAGACCAAAATCCTCCCGGTTCTCAATCTGTGGGGGTTTATCTTTTAAAAGGTCTTGGCGATCTCTCAGTCCCACCTCGGTAATCAAAGAGTCAAGAACCACACTGTTATAGCCCTTACTTAAGAACCTGGATTTCAAAACCAAAGCCTCTTTGTGGAACTCTTTAATATTGGAGCAATTCCGTTTTAGACGCAGGAATTGTCCCTTAGGGACCGCCGACAGCCAAGAGCTATGATGGCATGAGTCAAGAGGGATGTATCCATTTCTGTCAGTGGATTTAAAAAAGGTGGAAGTGGTAATCCTACCATCTACATGCTCTTGAAAAATACATACCGCATTGGCGAGGTAGCAATGGCAAGAGGGTGATTTCTCGTTCCGAGACCAATTGGATATACAGGTTGGGCTCCCATATTCCAAATGGCTTGAACGTGGAGTGGGACATTAACTGTTTTATTAATAACTGTTGATGTCCCCCCCACGTTCTCTCTCATTAAAAAACTCATTAAAAACTTTTTTACCACAATATTCCATCTCTTTCGTCATTCAGGCTGGCGAAATGAAAACACCAGTTGACGAGCGGAAGGCAAAATATTGGCGGCATGATATTGAAACATCTCAAATATGACATACTTTTCATCGACATAGCGGCATATTGTCACTTGTCTTTGATCTGGCGATCTCTCAGTCCCACCTCGGTAATCAAAGAGTCAAGAACCACACTGTTATATCCCTTACTTAAGAACCTGGATTTCAAAACCAAAGCCTCTTTGTGGAACTCTTCAATATTGGAGCAATTCCGTTTTAGACGCAGGAATTGTCCCTTAGGGACCGCCAACAGCCAAGAGCTATGATGGCATGAGTCAAGAGGGATGTATCCATTTCTGTCAGTGGATTTAAAAAAGGTGGAAGTAGTAATCCTACCATTTACATGCTCTTGAAAAATACATACCGCATTGGCGAGGTAGCAATGGCAAGAGGGTGATTTCTCGTTCCGAGACCAATTGGATATACAGGTTGGGCTCCCATATTCCAAATGGCTTTAATGTGGAGTGGGACATTAACTGTTTTATTAAAAACTGTTAATGTCCCCTCCACGTTCTCTCTCCGTTTTTACTCACATTATTTGCAAGTTTTTTTCCCAATCAACCATCTTAAGCTGAGTGGTCTTCAGGGGTAATCTCTAATCTTTTTTCTTTTATAATATTTGATTTAATAATTAGTTGGGACTGGTTTCAACTAATCCATATTATTATACTTTTTTAAATATTTTTAAAATCATTTTTATTTGTTTTTTCAAAGACAAGTGACAATATGCCGCTATGTCGATGAAAAGTATGTCATATTTGAGATGTTTCAATATCATGCCGCCAATATTTTGCCTTCCGCTCGTCAACTGGTGTTTTCATTACGCCAGCCTGAATGACGAAAGAGATGGAATATTGTGGTAAAAAATGTTTTAATGAGTTTGGTCAATACTGCTAAATGACCACATGATGGCTCCCTTTTAATAAAGGAGGTCTATGTGAGTCCAAATAGGATGTTGTCTAAATAGCAGAATTGATGCTTGTAGTTAGTTTGTTTTGTATATTTTTTTCAATGTCTAATCACATAATACATTCACCCTTGCAAAAGTTTTTAATGTACTGTTGTGAATAACATATATGTAATTTTGATTGTATGTATATGTTTAGTTCTTGTATGCCATGTTTGGTAGTATAAGGCAGTGTTGCTATATGGCCACAAGATGGCTCCGGCTTGGAGCTGAATACTATAGAGGCCATCTTGTGGTGTATATTGGCACGTCATACAGCTGGGAGGGGTATCAGGTTCCCGCCGGCGGGAAATTCCTGTTGCTGTTTGCTCCGAGAGTCTGTGGTAACCTCCAATGGCGGAGCGTCTTTCTCGACGCCGGCCACTATTTAAAGCGCATGCACGTGCGTGCCCCTGATGACGTCAATTGTGACGAAACGCAGTAGGGTTCGTTACGTACGCTTGAATGATTGTCTTAGTTCGTCCATAGACCAACGGAGCCTCTATATACCTTGCAAGGTCATTTATTTTTGTTATGTGTTTTTTTAACTAAATAAAAAAAACCCTATTGGAACGTCTACACTATTCCAGTCCTTTTTTGTTTCCATCTATATTATCAATCTGGATGCCTCATTGATCTCGTGGCACACGAGGGCTGGTGGGATAAGCTGCCATATAGGAGGAGCGTTGCTGCTGACGGATATCCACTGGGACGCTGACAACAACCAACAGCACCAAGGCTGTTCTTCTAAAGCTTAGTTTGATCTCCCTGAATAAGGTTGGTCACTGGCTCTTTGGTAAGCCTCCCCCTTCTGTTTTATTTCTGTGGTGATGGGCTGCACTACTATCAACAAACACATTTTGGATTGATTTACAGATGTTTTCAAAAGATTGATCTTCATATATTTTTCACTTTATTTGAATATCTGGACTTTTACATATGAACTCTGATTTGAACATTTGATATATATATTCTTTTCGGTCACTTATTGATTTATTTGTCATATAGTATCACATGGTAATTTGATAGTATATATTAGTTCACCATAATCCAGCGCTGCACTTCTTGTTTCTATTTAGTATATATGCTTATGTTTGTACAGATATATAGTAGGTTCAACAACCGTTCTCATATATTATACTGTGTAAAACACACACATAAAAGTGCACTTAAGGTGTGTCTCTTGTCCACCCCCCAAAGGAGTAGGACCTTACCCTGATTCCTTGGGGCAAAGGCTCTCGATAGGGGTAAGGCTCAACTTGGTCCACCTAGCCAAAAGGCATGGCGGACCCCTCTCTTCATGGTCAGCCAAAGCTAACCAATGAGTACTAGGTGAGGGGCTTCCCTGAAGAGAGACCCTCCGGTTCAGGGAAAGAAGCAACCGAACGGTCACGCATCCTCCCCCTAGACTTCAGGATAGGCCTGAGGACCCACATCCTTCATCCTAGTAAGAAAAAGAGACACAAAAAAAGTGCAGTGACAAGATGTGAAAATAAGATTTTTTTTTATCATACTTACCTGTAAAATCCTTTTCTTTGAGTACATAATGGAACACAGAGTCAGGCTAATATTCATTACCTGCTGGGTTATACTCCATCTCCAGGTGAATGGGCACTAGGGATGAGCAGAACACCCCCCTGTTCGGTTCGCACCAGAACCTGCGAACAGACCTAAAGCTCGTGTGAACTTTAGAACCCTATTAAAGTCTATGGGACTCGAACGTTCAAAATCAAAAGTGCTAATTTTAAAGGCTAATATGCATGTTATTGTCATAAAAAGAGTTTGGGGACCTGGGTCCTGCCCCAGGGGACATGTATCAATGCAAAAAAAAGTTTGAAACACGGCCGTTTTTTTAGGAGCAGTGATTTCTAATAATGCTTAATGTGAAACAATAAAAGTGTAATATTACTTTAAATTTCGTACCTGGGGGGTGTGTATAGTATGTCTGTAAAGGGGCGCATGTTTCCTGTGCTTAGAACTGTCCCTGCACAAAGTGTCATTTTTGCAGGAAAAAAAGCTATTTAAAATCACTCGCGGCTATAATGAATTGTCGGCTCCCGTAATACTGAGAACATTCATTCATTTAAAGTCATCGATAAAAATAAAAAAAGCATGGTGGTTCCCCCAAATTCAATTACCAGACCCTTATTTGAGCACGCAACCTGGCAGGCTGCAGGAAAAGAGCGGGGGACGAGAGCGCCCCCCCTCCCTCCTGAACCGTACCAGGCCACATGCCCTCAACATTGGGAGGGTGCTTTGGGGGTCTGTGACCCCTCAAAGCACCATGTCCCCATGTTGATGAGGACAAGGGCCTCGTCCCCACAACCCTGGCCATTGGTTGTGGGGGTCTGCGGGGGGGGGGTTTATCGGAATCTGGAAGCCCCCTTTAACAAGGGGACCCCCAGATCCTGGCCTCCCCCCTGTGTGAAATGGTAAGGGGGTACAAAAGTACCCCTACCATTTCACCAAAAAAGTGACAAAAATTTTAAAAATTACAGGAGACGGTCTTTGACAATTCCTTTATTAAATTCTTCTTTCATCTTCTTTCTTCTTGTCTTCTTCCTTTCTTCATCCTTCGGTTTCTTCATCTTCTTCTTCTTCGCGTCAGCATTTCATCTTCTGTGTCGGGCCGCTCTGCTCAATGGGAGGCTCCCGCTGTGTGAGGCTTCGCTCCGCCTGACAGTTCTTTTATAACGGAGGGCGTCGCCCCCTCTGACGTCATGGGGAAAGCCATAGGGAAGTCCCCATGACGTCTCCGTGCGTCAGAGGGGGGCGGGTCACCAGGCTATAGGTTATAAAAGAACTGTCAGACGGAGCGAAGCCTCACACAGCGGGAGCCTCCCATTGAGCAGAGCGGCCCGACACAGAAGATGAGACGGCGACGCCGTGGAAGAAGATGCCGGACGAGAAGACCAGAGCAAGAAGAAGCGGATTGGAGGAAGAAGAAGATGGAAGAAGAAGATGGAAGAAGATGGAAGAAGAAGATGAAGAAACCGAAGAATGAAGAAAGGAAGAAGGAAGAAGACCAGAAGAAAGAAGATGAAAGAAGAATTTAATAAAGGAATTGTCAAAGACCGTCTCCTGTTATTTTTTAAATTTTTGTCACTTTTTTGGTGAAATGGTAGGGGTACTTTTGTACCCCCTTACCATTTCACACAGGGGGGGGAGGCCGGGATCTGGAGGTCCCCTTGTCAAAGGGGGCTTCCAGATTCCGATAAGCCCCCCGCCCGCAGACCCCCACAACCAATGGCCAGGGTTGTGGGGACGAGGCCCTTGTCCTCATCAACATGGGGACAAGGTGCTTTGAGGGGTCACAGACCCCCAAAGCACCCTCCCAATGTTGATGGCATGTGGCCTGGTACAGTTCAGGAGGGAGGGGGGGCACTCTCGTCCCCCCCTCTTTTCCTGCGGCCTGCCTGAAGGGTCTGGTATGGATATTTAGGGGAACCCCACGTCATTTATTTTTTAATTTGACACAGGGTTCCCCTTAATATCCATAGCAGACCTGAAGGGCCTGGTAATTGAATTTGGGGAACCCCCACGCTTTTTTTATTTTTTATTTTTTTTTATCAATGACTTTCAATGAATGAATGTTCTCTGTATTACGGGAGCCGGCAATTCATTATAGCCGCAAGTGATTTTAACTAGCTTTTTATCCTGCAAAAATGTCACTTTGTGCAGGGACAGTTCTAAGCACGGGAAACATGCACCCTTTTACATGCATACTATACACACCCCCCAGTTACGAAATATAAAAGAATATTACACTTTTATTGTTTCACTTTAAGCATTATTAAAATCACTGCTCCTGAAAAAACGTTAGTTTTTAAAACTTTTTTTTGCATTGATACATGTCCCCTGGGGCAGGACCCAGGTTCCCAAACACTTTTTATGACAATAACTTGCATATAGGCTTTTAAAATTAGCACTTGAGATTTCTCCCATAGACTTTTACAGGGTGCTCGCGGCTTTTTGAATTGGCCGCGAACACCCCAAATTTTTCGCTGTTCGCTGAACAGGCGAACAGGCAATGTTCGCCTGGAACATGAGTTCGACTCGAACTCGAAGCTCATCCCTAATGGGCACTGGTAGACCAAAGGTCTTTATATAGGAAGTGATCCCCTATATAACCCCTCCCATACAGGAAGTACTTCAGTTTTGTAGCAAACACTGAATCCTCAAAAAAGAGGGGAGGAATCTCTGTGTCCCATGATGTACTCAAAGAAAATGATTTTACAGGTAAGTATGACGAAAAAATCCTATTTTCTTTTTCATACATCATCGGACACAGAGTCAGGCTAATATTCATACCTACTGGGGCTCCCTAGAGCAATAGCCTTGAGGGGAGGGAGACACCCTGCCAAACAATAGCCATCAGAACTTCTACGGTAGCCCGCAGTACACTGCAGCCAAAAGCCAAATCCTCAGCTGCTCGGACATCCACTTGATAAAATTTTGTGAACGTATGCACTGAAGACCAGGTAGCAGCCTTACAAATCTGAGCCACAGATATCTGATAGCGAAAAGCCCAGGAGGTTCCTACACCCCTGGTAGAATGAGCTCTCACCCTAAAAGGAGGAGCTTTATGCTTCAGACAGTAGGCCTAAATGATTAATTGACGGACCCAATTGACAATGGAAGCCTTGGAAGCTGCCTGCCCCTTCTTGGGTCCTTTTGGTAAAACAAAAAAGGAGTCTGATCCTCGGATCTCCGCAGATCTAGACAAATAAACCTTGACTGCCCGGACAACGTCCAATGAATGCAGTCGTCTCTCTTCCACCGAGCGAGGCTAAGAGAAAAAAAAGGCAAACTAATGTCCTGATTTAAATGAAAGGCCGACACCACTTTTGGCAAAAAGGATGAAACAGGTCGTAACACGACCCTGTTGTGGTGAAGGTTTAAGTATGGTTCCCTGCACGAAAGGGCCGCCAACTCAGACACCCTTCTAGCCGAGGTGATGGCCATCAGGAAGGCTAGCTTGCATGACAGCAAGTCTAATGGAATTTCCTTGATAAGTTCAAATGGTTGTTTCTGTAACACAGACAGCACCAAGTTCAAGTCCCAAGGACACATAAGTGACCTAATGGGGGGAAGCAAACGAGTCGCCCCCTGCATTAATGTTCGTACTAACGAATGTAATGCTAAAGGCCTTTGGGAGAATACTGACAAGGCTGAAATCTGACCTTTGATTGTACTCAAAGCCAATCTGATTTCCACAGCCGATTGTAGAAAAGAGAAAATTCTCCCAATCACATATTTCCGAGGATGCCATTTTCTGGCTTCACACCAGGCAATATAAGTCTTCCAGACCTTATGATAAATCTTACTTGTCAAAGCTTTTCTAGCATTCACTAGGGTAGACACTACTGGTCCCGAGATGCCACGGTCCTTCAACACCCTGGCTTCAATAGCCATGCTGTCAAATTTAGAGACTGTAAATTGGGGTGGAACATAGGACCTTGAGAAAGTAGATTGGGGCGACTTGGAAGTGTCTATGGCCTGTCTATTTTCAGTCTCACAATCTCTGGGAACCAGGGCCTTCTGGGCCAGGCTGGTGCCAACAGAATGATTGGAACCCCCTCTCTCCTAATCCTGCACAACAAATGTGGAAGGTAGACATGTGCAATTTGTTTAGTTACGCATTCGTTATTCGTCAAAATTCGTTATATTCGTTAATTCGTTAACATATGAACGGACGAACGGTTTACTAAAATTACAAACGAACAACGAAATTGTTAAATTAGAAACAACAAAAATACCGAACAAAGATTCAAAATAACGAAAACCGAAATGAACGAAACTCGAAATTAAGAAAATTCGAAAAACGGAAATCAAAACAACGAAAATACAGAACAAAGATTTAAAATAACAAAAATCAAAATGAACGAAAAAAAAAAAAAATGAAATTATGAATATTCCTAAAACGGAAAATTCGAATTCGTTAGTTCTGAAATATATCTGGACGTTAGCCAATAGCCTTGTCCCTTCCCCTGAAGAGCTTGTACCTTCCTCCAATGATCTTTTTTCTTATTCCCGCTCGTGGTTTTATCATGTGTTTTCTGTCTGTGTTAACTCACTGCAGTGCATTCCATCCAGAGTCCAGAATAGGGTGTGGTTGGGTAGGTGGCACAGTTTTGGAGAAATTGTGAGCTAAATTTATGACTTAAGTTTGTTTCTTAGCAATAAGCAAGCATACTCTATCTAGATTGAGATTCTAATTTCTATATTCTTTACTTTTTAATATCTCTGACATATATAGTTTTCTCTTTTTCTTTGTCACAGCATTCTAGACAGGGGGTGGTGTTGGATTTGTGATTCTGATTCATTTGATTTCACTCTCTTGTGACACAGAAATGATATTCTTAAATTATACATTTCTACTTCGAACTATTTAGACAGTGTGACTGTGGGATTGTGTTTTATCTTGCTCTTGCTGTCTGTCTGCCCTGCATCATTTTTATTTCTTGTGTTAGCCAGTGCCCCTACTAGGCCAGCCCAGGCTGCATCTACTACTAGGTAGATATTGATGGTGGTAGAAGTAGATTCCAAGGACCAGTAAATTAATAATAATCCTCAATCCCTTTATTTTCCTGAACCATTTTTTTTTTTTTTAAAGATAAATACGAATACTATTTAAAAATACAAATAGTGTATAATGGACTCTACTACTTCTCCCACTCATCACTTTCTCCCCATGAGGGAAGCAACAGAGGAAAAAGTTCAGCTTGACACAGCAGCAACTTGTGATAAGAGACCAACTGTAACACCAGCTCTTTTTTACAAGAGAGGCCGGGCAGTTCCTCCTACAAAGGCTGTTCCTCTTGTGTATAATTTTAGGCAGCCAAAAATAAAAATTTTACATCTTGAGCAGGAGGTAATTGATCAGCCTCCAAATGTAAACATAGCTGCTGCTATCACAACAGATAGCAGCAGCTGTTTTGATAGTACTACAGTATATACAAATAGGCAGCAGGCAGAACAGGCTGCTGAAGTTGAATTACCTGGTAGTCCGACCCTTGAAGGTCTTGACCTAGAAGCAATAGATTTCAATATAGAGGATGAGGCACTACAATTACAACAATATCAGGGTGATATTATTTCTATGAGTCCTTACTCCCCTCTGTTATTTACAGAGTCCTTCTCACCCTCAAAAAGAGTGTCAGCACCATTAGAATCCTCTCCCGACATTGTTGTTTTGCCTAAGTCTCTCTCACGTGATAATAGTGCCACTGTCTCAATTGTTAGGCCAACAAATGATTCAGAAGCCACGGAAGCTGCACATACCCATCAACCAGAAGAAATTGCACAACATTCTTCACCGGCCACTGGCCACCGGCGTTCAAAAATTTGGGAACATTTTGTTTCAGTTGGTGACGGGTGCATGGTGAAATGTAAATGATGTGGCAGGGAAGTGAGCCGTGGGAGAGACCTTCGCCATTTAACCAATTCAGGAATGAATTATAATTTTCGTACACAACATACACCGGTACTGCTCAGAGAAGAAAGTGGAGTTGTAGCTCCACCTTGTAAAAAGAGAGCAAGCAGCATCACTACTTCTGACATTGACACCAAACGGCTGAACAAGTGACAGGGAGATCAAGGGACTCCTTGTGTAGCTGTCACGAGGCGTCCCATTCCTTTACAGCAGCCCACGCTGCAACAAATTATCAGCTTGTAATTGCTGCAACAATTTAGCAGCTTGTAATCAAGGGGGATGTCTCGCCAACAGTCCCATAAAATAACCCTTCTTATAGGGGAACTAATAGCAGTTGGGGGAGCACCCTTTAATATAGTTGAAGGAGAGCCTTTTAAAAAACTCATGAAGGCAGTTGCACCTCACTACATTCTCCTCTGTCATACTACCTTTAGTCAGTAAATTGTACCCTCCTTGTATAATTCCTTTGTAGGATTATTGAAAGAGGAGCTTGGCAGAGCAGCTGGCTAGTCTATCCATTTTACCACAGACTTGTGGAGAGCTCCCAGTGGGCAACATGCCTTTTTGTCATTGACGGCGCACTTGTGGCAGCCCAAGGAGTCACAACAAATCCATCAAAAAGCACGGCCAAGAAGCACAGGGGCTTCACACATTCTTGCTGCATGCTGAAGTGATGGACGAGCAGCACACTGCTCTAAACATTTTACGTGCACTTCAGAAAATGGTGGCGGAGTGGCTTGGGGAGGAGGCAGGCACACGGCCAAAGATGGGCTTTATAGTCACCGATGCTGCAGAAAACATGCTCAAGGCCGTGCGTGATGGAAAATTTGTTGGCATTCGTTGCTCTGCACATGCCCTGCATCTCGTTGTTAAGGCTGCTTTGGATGATGAAAGTGGCACTACAAAACTGTCTGCTATTTTAGACACCTGTAGAAAGATAGCAGGTCATTTTCATCGAAGTGCCAAAGACAGCAATATACTCAGACTTGAGCAAATTAAGGCTGGCATCCACAGCATCGATTGAAGATTGATGTAGTCACCCGTTGGAACTCCACTTTGGAGATGCTGGAACGAATCCTGGAACAGCAAAAGCCCATACATGCCATGTCAAATGAACATGTGATTGGTGTAGCTAGGCCACTGAGCAGGGAGGAATGGAAAATAATTACTCAGGTTGTGGCGGTGCTTAGCCCTTTTCGAGATATTACAGAAAAATTGAGCCAAGGAAATGCAAGTCTGGCTCAAGTCATCGCTCTGTACACCTATCTTGTGAATAAAATGGATGGGTTTCTGAATAACAGAGAGCCCTTGCCTGGCGGCATAGTTGCCGATGTTGCTGCAATTGTAAGGCGGTTCAAGGCACAATTAAATAGAAGGATGAACAAGCTCATAGAGGCATGCCCTGAGCTAATGCTTACCTCTATGTGCGATCCCAGAATCAAGGGAAAAATGGCACTCCTCAGGAGTTCCCTTACTACCTATAGGGATCTATTAATTCAGAGGGTGTTTGACAGGCACAAAAAATAGTTTATGCTGTTACAGGGTGATGAGGAAGATGAGCAGGAGGAGCTTGATAGTGACATTGTGCCACCATCACCTACTAGTAACAGCACCACCACTGCTGGAGGGCCCACCAGTACACCTGACATTTGGAGTTTGGCACTACATTCTTTGGTTGGGCCCACAAGAATGCCCACCATGAAACTAAGCGTTGTGTCAGATCATGTAAAACTGTACCTGTCAGAACCACATTTGCCCTCTACTACAGATCCATTAGAGTATTGGGATGAGAAGAGGGGTGTTTGGCCTGCTCTTTCCGTGGTGGCCCAAGAGCTACTTTCCTGCCCCCGACCTCCGTCCAAAGTGAGCGGGTATTTTCCATCACTGGAAATATTCTGTGTCCGCAGAGATCACAACTGGCCCCAAAGCAGATGACCTTTCTCAAAGTCAATCTCCCAAAGCTGGGCTACCCTGACCTTAGCTTTGAAACAGAGTAATTGTAGTACTTATTAACTTATTAACTTAACTTATTAACTTTATCAAATCTATAAAGCTAAGCTATTGTTAATTCAACCAGTTTTAAGATTAGATGCCAAATACGACAAAAGCAAATATAGTGCATGTCAGGATATGTACCAAAATCAATATGTTTAATGAATATACGATAAAGTATCAATCACAATGTAGAGACAGAGAGCATGAGAAGCTGTGATCAGCCTCAGTCTATATTATTCAATAATTTCTTTTTGGGTGGGGGGGCAAAAAAATAACAAATCTAACACCTACAAGACAAATGCATAATGAGCTAGTATGCATAGCATACTAGCTCATTATGTTATACTCATCTGGGATTGAAGCCCCTGCTGTGGTGCCCGACACAACGGCCGGTGACATGTCATCCTGGAGTTACTTTCGGGTATCGCGGCTCAGGCCAATCACAGTGACGGAGCCGCAATACCCAGAAATAATAACTCCGGGATGACATGTCGCCGGCCGGTGCTGTGTCGGGCACCATAGCGGGGGCTTCGATCCCAGATGAGTATTACATAATGAGCTAGCATGCTATGCACACAGGGCTGCCAGTCACGACATGACCTCCTTTAGAAACGGCACGTCAGTTTACAGCAGTTTCTAAAGTGCACCTGCGCCTTTGCGTACGGCGCATGTGCAGTAGACATTGGTGCACTTCTCCACGGTTTAGGAGATATTTTCAGCACCTCCAAGTAAGCCTTAATATAGGCTTACCTGTAGGTAAAAGTGGTTGTACAGGGTGTAAAAAACACTTTAACATATTCATTCATTTATATAGATATCCATTCCTGACATGCACTATTTTTGGTTTTGTTGTATTGATTATTTGTCATATAATCTTACAAGTTGCAACAGGTTCAATTGAAGTCGATAGATCCACTTGGGTAATAATAATAATATGTTTTTGATCACAATCACAAATCCAATATCTACTACCACCATTTCAAAGAATGTGATCAACCCAAGCTGGGGTTAGTTTGTTTATTTTTCTAGCGTTTGTGGAGTAATGTTTTCAGTCCATGGTTCCCAATTTTCCCCCCAAAATATATGTTATCATTCCAAAAAGAAACCTACTCTTTAATTCCATGGCTCACAATACTCCCACAAACACTGTGGCTCTCCTCCTATTGTGCTACTACTGCAGACTGCTGCCACCTGCCCTCAGAAAAGAAATCTTGTAGGTCACATTGGAAGACATCTCACCACACTATGGATTTCATCATGGAAAAGTATGTTCCCTGTGGCACCCTCAAACACGTGAGAGCCTTATCAATTTTCCCTTACTCACCTTCCATGATTCCATGAATCATTTCTGCTAATTTATATCCCTCTCTCAATTTTGTGACGTCACACATGCATGCGGAATGCTAGACATGGACATGGATGAGGAACAATCAAATAGATCCACACATGAGGTTTTGAGCACTTCATAGTAAATATTAACTGTACACCCCACTTTGATGATGTTAGAATGATAAACTTGTGTCAGGTCACCTGAGACCAGGTGACAGGTGCACTCTGTAGGAGTCGGAAGTGCACCGCTAGGTAGTGGACCTTAGGACTGACTGCTGCGGATTGTACCCAGGGAGATTCAGGACACAGGTCTACTGGATCACTTACACAGATCCCAGTGGGAGCTAGAGCATAGAATCCCCAGGGCACGAAGTCTAAAAGCCAGCAGGTGTTTGCCAGAGCCTCTAGTGGTGAGGATGGACTTCGCTGCAGTCTGGCTCCAGGTCGCGGCCCCCAGGGTCTCACAGCTCACGCTCACAGTAGACTACAGGAGAAGGAAGCAGCAGGCTGGAACGACAAGGATAGTAAGGGGATAAGGCAGAGGTCAGGGCAACTAGCAGACAGGAACAACAAAGTACACGCCAAAGGTTCAGGGTCAAAGGCAGACAGGGATGGTCGGGGACATGCCAAAAGCTGAAAGTCACAAGCAGACAGGAACCGAGAACACGCCAACGTCGGTAACAGAGACAAACATAGAGCACACAGCAAGCAGGAAGCCAGATACACAATGGTTGATCAGCACCACTGGCTTGCAGTACACAGGTTAATATAGGGTTCCCTGATAGGGCCTGGGGTGGAGCCATGCTTAGAGGAGAGGTTATAAAAAGCACCAGGTGGAAGTGGCTGGCCTCTTAGTCTGAACACATGAGGAGAGGTAAGCAAACAGAGAAATATTACTGCATAAACATGATAGTTTGTATGACTTTTTTTGCATATATATAATATTGGTTTGTCAGTGTGTGAGTGAGTATGGTGTCAGTCTGTGGGTGTATGGGTCAATGTGATTGTGTATGGGTTTGTCTGTGATTCTGTGTATGTATGGGTCGGTCTGTCTGTGTGTACAAGGCAGTTCATTCATTGCTCATAATTAGGGTTGAGCGAACCCGAACTGTAAAGTTCGGGTCCGTACCGGACTTTTGGGTGCTCGGGTCCCCGACCCGAACCCGAACAATTGACTGTATGTTCGAGTTCGGGTCCGGTGTTCGGCGATGTAATGGTGCTTTTTAAAATGTCTTTTAAAAGCACTCGCCGCTATATGAATTGTCGGCTCCCGTCCCCCTTAATACAGAGAACAGTCATTGAAGTAATTTATTTTTAAAAAGTTAGTCATAAAAAGTGTTTGGGGACCCGGGTCCTGCCCCAGGGGACATGTATCAATGCAAAAAAAAACTTTTAAAAACGGCCGTTTTTTTTGGGAGCAGTGATTTTAATAATGCTTAAAGTGAAACAATAAAAGTGTAATATTCCCCTTAAATTTCGTACCTGGGGGGTGTCTATAGTATGCATTTGAATGGGCGCATGTTTCCAGTGCTTAGAACTGTCTTTGCAAAAAGTGTCATTTTTGCCGGAAAAAAAAAGCTATTTAAAATCACTCGCGGCTATATGAAAATGGCGTCAGAGGGGAAAGCCATAGGGAAGTCCTCATGACGTCCCCATGCGTCAGAGGGGGGCGGGGTTACCAGGTGGCCCTGCCCTCCGTTATAAAAGACCTGTCAGCCGAAGCGAAGCCCCACACACTGGGAGCCTCCCATTGCGAGGAGTGGCCCAAGAAGAGACCGACGCCCTGGAAGAAGATACCGGAGAGAAGCCTCAGAGACCGACGCCGTGGAAGAAGATACCGGAGAGAAGCCTCACACAGCGGGAGCCTCCCATTGCGTGGAGCGGCCCAGAAGAGACACCGATGCTGGACGAGAAGACCAAGAAGAAGCGGATCGGAGGAAGAAGAAGATGGAAGAAGAAGATGCCGAGAAGAGGGAAGGAGAAGATGAAGAAACCTAAGGATGAAGAAAGGAAGACAAGAAAGAAGATTTTAATAAAGGAATTGTCAAAGACCGTCTCCTGTCATTTTTACAATTTTTGACACTTTTTTGGTGAAATGGTAGGGGTACAAAACCCCTTACCATTTTACACACGGGGGGGCCGGGATCTGGGGGTCCCCTTGTTATAGGGGGCTTCCAGATTCCGATAAGCCCCCCGACTGCAGACCCCCACAACCACTGGGCACGGTTGTGGGGACGAGGCCCTTGTCCTCATCAACATGGGGACAAGGTGCTTTGGGGGTCTCAGACACCCAAAGCACCCTCCCAATGTTGAGGGCATGTGGCCTGGTATGGTTCAGGTGGGAGGGGGGGCGCTCTCGTCCCCCCTCTTTTCCTGCGGCCTGCCAGGTTGCGTGCTTGGATAAGGGTCTGGTATGGATTTTTTTGGGCTGGGTTTCCCCTTAAAATCCATCCCAGACCTCATAGGGTCTGGTATGGATTTTGAGGGGGACCCTACGCCATTTTTTTTTTTGGCTGAGCTCCCCCTTAATATCCATCCCAGACATGAAGGGCCTGGTTATTGAATTTGGGGGGACCCCCACGCTTTTTTGTTGTTGTTTTTTTTATTTTTTATCAATGACTTTTTTTTTATGAATGACTTTCAATGAATGACTGTTCTCTGTGTTACGGGAGCCGACAATTCATATAGCCGCGAGTGATTTTAAATAGCTTTTTTTCCGGCAAAAATTACACTTTTTGCAGAGACAGTTCTAAGCACTGGAAACATGCGCCCCATTCACATGCATACTATAGACACCCCCCAGGTACGAAATTTAAAGGAATATTACACTTTTATTGTTTCACTTTAAGCATTATTAAAATCACTGCTACGTTTTTTTTGCATTGATACATGTCCCCTGGGGCAGGACCCGGGTCCCCAAACACTTTTTATGACTAACTTTTTAAAAATAAATGACTTCAATGACTGTTCTCTGTATTAAGGGGGACGGGAGCCAACACTTTATTATAGCCGTTCGGGTCCCCATTGACTCCAATGGGGTTCGGTGTTCAGGGTCAAGTTCGGGTCAAGTTCGGTCCCGAACCCGAACTTTTTTCTGAAGTTCGGCCGAACCTGCCGAACCTGAACATCCAGGTGTCCGCTCAACTCTACTCATAATGTCTGTCAGTTAAGGTGTGTGTCTGTCTTTATGGGTCAGTGTGTGTGTGTATATGTATATTTTAAGTGGGTGTGAATAAGTATATCGGTCGGTGTCAGTAAAGGCCTGTGTCAAGGAGTGCATACATTGTAAAAATGTTCTTTTGATGTATATATGAAATAAACTAGTGTTATTTTATGTTTTTATCATAGAAAATCATTCCTGCAGGACTTTTTTTGACGCCCTGCCAGCGCAGCGCCTCAGTGTGAGAGCACTCGGGCTTTCACATTGGGATTGCAGTTGCGGCTTCTTTCAGGCGCTTTACAGGCGCTTTTTTCATCGCTAAAGCGCCTGAAAAATGCCCCGGTGTGAAAGGGATCTCAGTGTGAAAGCACTCAGGCTTTCACATTGGGATTTTACAGGAGTTTTTTTTTTACGTTAAAGCGCCTGAAAAACGCCTGAAAAATGCCCCAGTGTGAAAGGGGTCTTATATCTATGCCATTGCCAGCGCAGCACCTCGACTTCCCAGAGCTCCAAGAGAGAGATACATCTGAACTCATGGCCTGCCTTGGCCATGGTATTTAGCTGCCCTCTCGACCACCAGGGATCTGTGCTTACCTCCCTGCAAGGTAAGAACAGGAAGACTGGGATATATGTTATTTTTTGTAATAATGATTAAAATAACATTTCTAAAACTATGAAAAAATACTAATGAAGAAGCTTTACCTTGTTGCAAAAGCAGATATTTTATCATTTACTACAAAAGCAAACATGGTTGCTTATTGAATAACTCACATAGTGACATTTCTAATTTTACTCTAATTTATAAAAAATAGAAATTACACTTGCCACCTATAAATATATTTTTGTCATGTCTAACTCAACATAGGTGGTCAGACACTATAGCTAGCTTCTGCGTTCTTCAACTCTACCAGCCCTCTTTCACATAAGCCAAGCAGGGCTTCTGGTACGTGGTTGCCCCAAGGTCTTAGACACAATGCTATAGTGCCTGACTACCACACCTTGTCAGGTGCTAACTAAGCAAAGCAAACAGGTACTTGCAGTTGGCAGATAGGCAGATGACTTTCTATGACAGTCCAGGTAAAAGGCATGCATATAACAGGTTTGGTTTCCACCCAGAGACCAGCCACATTAATCACCTTAAAGGTTGACATATAATCAATAATTTAGCAGATATGTGATGTATTAAAAATAAAAATAATAATAATAATAATCAAACTATCAATGTATTCCACCAAAAATATTTTTATTTACAGTAAGAAAATAATTAGTAAAAATAACAAACACATATGTATTAAGGTCCAGCCATGGACACATAGGATAACATGGTGGGGAGTTAATTGGCTGCAGAAAACTGTAAAAACATCCAGTCTGCATGCGACCTAAAAATGTGAGCTGAGCTGGCATGGGTCTTGGGGCAGAGGAAGGTGTAGCCTTCAGCTTTCAGAAGGAGACTGTTCTCTGCTGCTTAGATTTTCCGAGGAGCTCCCAGGCAATGGAGAAATGTGTCTGGAAATAGCTTCAAGTAAAGAAATACTAACTTGATCCATTGCCTGGTTGTGCTGTTGGGCCAACATTTCTAAAGTGTCAGCTTGCTGTCTGCTCAAATGATAAATGGTCCAGGTAAGCCTTCGGATATCCCTTTGTAGTCTTCTGTTGTCACGCCTTTGTTCTGTAAGCACCCTCAGAATAAGTCCCTGCACAGTTGGGCCAGGCGGTACAGCAGTAGGTGGCATCAGGGCAGGAGGTGGCAGCATGTGGGAACCTTGGCCATGGGGAGAAGGCAGGAGTCTGGGGAATCATAGGGTCATCTCTGGCTCAATCTTCAGGCCCTCCGAAATAAGGACAGGCGAGTGTGGGCTACACTGCGCTCTCCCCTCAGGCTGGTCTTGATGAGCTGAAATAGATGAGATAGGCAATGTTGATGATAGTGTTCATAAAAATGAGTTTTTTGAGATTAGACTTGAAAGTAGTAGTAATAATGAATTATGGAGCATATGAAAGATCGAGTTGGTAAAGGAGGATAAGTTGTTATAATGATTAGGAGAGAATACCAAAAAGGTTTATCTAGCTAAATACGGTTACAACTTATTTAGCTACATCTACCAATTAGTTTAAATTGCATTTATATCCTGTATAGCCATAGTTTGTTTTCTCTTGACTAAAGCACATTTAGATTAGTTTTTTCACACTTTTAATCAAATAACCTTTATATGGGATATGGTACTTTTGGTATACCATTTTTAAAAACCTATTATAGGTTACTATAGGCTTACCTGTAGGTAAAAAAGTGCTAAAGAGTTAGACAACCGCTTTAAATCAGGGGTACTGAATAAAATTTCAGAAAAAAATGTTTTATTACGGAGGAGTTCTGAATGACATCTATCACATCGCAGCCCCTCTCTTTTTTATTTCCACAGTTTCCTTAGTCCCCCTTCATCTTGCAATCCCCCTTCAAATTACAGTTTCACTTTCACAGTCATGTTCTAAATGTATTGTAACCTGGGGGACAGGTAGCAGGTACAAAGCTCCCTGGGATGAGCTGTTTATTTAGGCACATATACCAAATCCACTTGAGGTAGTGAAAACAGTGCTGGGTTTATTTGATTTAAATACAAGTCCATACACAGGTGCTGCACAGTCTTCCAGAAAACATATCAGAACAGAAATAACAAAACAAAAGTCCTAGCCGTGTCTCGGCTCTAACTATACCATACACTGGCCCTCACTACCAGGCTGAGCAAGCCTACCGCTTGTCAGTTTCTGTATAGAGTTTTAAAGCGTTTTACCAACCTTTAGCTCCTCACAAACCATCCATGTCTGTGTGTCCCAGGCAGAGAGCAAAGGCTGTCTGCTCAGGTAAGCTTAAATTAGCCTGGGGAAGAGTACTAAGACCCGAACTGGATCATGTATCAGAGACCTCTGAATGTGTATGAGAGGAGCCTGGGAGACGTATAAATCCCGAACAAGACTTCTCCTGGCTCTCTCTGGGACGCTCTGCTACATATCCTCCCCCTTGTGGAATCTGCAATTCAACTTAAAAATGCAACATAGATAAGCAGGCTCTCCCGATCTATGGATAGTGTAGGACCCACTAATCATGGGGTACTTTGTCGCAGAATCGCATTGAGAGTTAAACGGATCAAACAAGCCATCCTTCATTAACCCCTGGAGTGGGTAAAAAACGCATCTGCCAAACACGAGAGTGTGAGGCCTAGTGAGCTGGTGAGTGGGCCTTTCAGAGGGAGTGTGATCACGTGGTGTGGTGGTAGATTCAAGTCAGTCAGAAGACTCCACTTTGAAACTGTGACTGAAGACACTTGGAAAATCACTTACCTATTTATTTATTCACAATCTGGACTTTATATATTTATGAACTTTTTCACTTGTCACTAAGAGAAATAGACACACCGCTGCTATTAAGTTATACGTTGAGTCAATTATACACTATTATTTTTGTACTTTGATATTTATATAGCACTGTTTATATATTTGCACAGTATTTATTTGCATAGTATTTACTCAGCATTTTATATTATATTTTTCATTGTTTATATTAGCGCTACTGATTCACCTTATCTATGTTGCATTTTTAAGTTGAATTGCAGATTCCACATGTTTATATGTTTTAAGTAGCTGCTGTTTGATATATATACACTTTTTACACTTGCACTTTTAATCCTTCACTAATTCTATAGCCTACACACCTGCGGCGCGGTGGGGGTAGATGATACAGAGGGCGGTCTTCCACAGCTATACATCATTTACCAACAGCACATATCCTCCCCCTTGTTTCAACCCCAGGGTTGGAACACCTGTGGCCCAACAGGAGTGAACACGGGACAGGGCATTTACATTCCCCATCTCCACACCTGGCCTGTGTTTTACGGTGAAGGAGTAATCCTGTAGAGCCAAAAACCACCGGTTCACCCGTCTATTAGTCTCCTTCTTTTGAGCCATCCATTTCAGGGGAGCATGGTCAGTTATGAGGTCAAACTGGCGCCCTAACAAATAGTACCTGAGCGCGTCCACGGCCCACTTTATGGCTAAACATTCATTTTCAATGACTGCATACTTTTTCTCATGGTCATTGAGCTTTCTGCTTAGGTACACGACAGGGTGTTCTTCCCCATTGTATACCTGTGATAGTACTGCCCCGATACCAACAACAGATGCATCCGTCTGAACCAAAAACTCTCTGGAGAAATCAGGGGAGTATAGTACTGGCTGTGCACACAGAGCCTTCTTCAGGACCTGGAAAGACTCCTCTGCTACTGATGACCATTTCACCATTACTGAGTCTTTCCCTTTCGTAAGGTTTGTCAGAGGGGCAACTATAGTTGCAAAATTTGGGATAAATCTTCTATAATACCCTGCAATACCAAGAAAGGCCCTGACCTGCTTCTTGTTTGCAGGGCGTGGCCACTCCTGGATGGCTGCTATTTTACTCACTTGAGGTTTTATGACACCACGGCCAATAGTGTAGCCCAAATACTTGGCTTCCTCTAGACCAATGGCACATTTTTTTGGATTTGCCGTAAAACCTTCTTTGAAGAGGGAATCAAGGACAGCCTGGACACGAGGCAAGTGAGACTCCCAATCAGTACTATGTACCACTATGTCATCTAGATAGGCTGCTGCATATCGTCGGTGGGGTTTTAGGGTCCTGTCCATGGCCCTCTGAAATGTCGCGGGGGCATTTTGCAACCCAAAAGGCATTTTTTTATATTGAAAGGAACCCTCTGGGGTCACAAATGCAGTCTTCTCTTTGGCGCTACCAGTCAGGGGTATTTGCCAATACCCTTTCGTCAAGTCCAAAGTGGTAAGATAGCGAGCCTTGCCAAGTCGGTCTATAAGTTTGTCTACTCTGGGCATTGGGTATGTGTCAAACTTTGTCACCGCATTAAGCTTCCTGAAGTCATTACAGAACCTCCAAGTGCCATCCGGTTTTGGGACTAACACTGTGGGGCTAGACCAGTTACTATTGGATTCCTCAATGACATCTAGCTCCAACATTTTTTTAACTTCATTGCTGATGTCCTTTCTCCTCGCTTCAGGAATTCGGTACGGTTTGAGCTTGACACGTACCCCAGGTTCAGTAACAATATCATGCTGAACTGCTGAAGTCGTGCCAGGTAACTCTGAAAACTTCTCTCTATTCCTTATCAGGAATTCTTTAGGGTCCTGTTTTTGGGAATATGAGAGGGTGTCTGGAATCGTGACCTCAGGGATCAGAGGGGACTCAGTACCCGTAGGCGTTACTGGGAGAGGCCTCGCAGTTAACGTCATTCTATCCTTCCAGGGTTTTAACAGGTTTATATGGTAAACCTGTTCGGGCTTCCTTTTTCCTGGTTGATAAACCTTGTAGTTGACCTCCCCAACTCTCTCAATTACTTCAAAGGGACCCTGCCACTTAGCCAGGAACTTGCTCTCAACAGTGGGAACTAACACCAGGACCCTGTCACCAGGTGAGAAAACAGGGAGTTGTGCCCCCCTGTTGTATATTCTCTGTTGGGCTGCCTGGGCCTGCAGTAAGTGTTCTTTTACCATTGGCATGATTGCTGCAATCCTCTCCTGCATTTGAGCAATATGCTCAATGACACTTTTATGGGGTGTCTGCTCCCCCTCCCAAGTTTCTTTGGCTATGTCTAAGAGTCCCAGAGGGTGTCTCCCATAAAGCAACTCAAATGGGGAGTACCCCGTAGAGGACTGGGGAACCTCCCTGATGGCAAACATCAAGTATGGTATCAGGAAGTCCCAGTTTTTCCCATCCTTGTCCACAACCTTTTTTAACATGCTCTTCAACGTCTTATTGAAGCATTCCACTAAGCCATCCGTTTGAGGATGATACACTGAGGTTCGCAACTGCGTCACCTTAAATAACTTGCAGAGCTCCCTAGTTATTCGCGACATAAACGGGGTGCCATGGTCTGTAAGGATTTCTTTCGGGATGCCAACCCGACTAAACACCATAAACAGTTCTTTGGCAATGTTTTTAGCAGATGCGGCGCGTAAGGGAACTGCTTCAGGGTAACGGGTAGCATAATCCATGATTACAAGGATATGCTGATGACCCCGGGCAGACTTGGGAAGTTGGCCCACAAGGTCCATGGCAATCCTCTCAAAGGGCACTTTAATGATAGGCAAGGGTACTAAAGGACTTCGGAAGTGGGATAGTGGGGCTGACATCTGACACACAGGACAGGATTGACAATAATTCTTAACATCTTTCTGTATACCGGGCCAGTAAAACCTGCACAACACCCTTTCAGTAGTTTTTTCAACCCCTAAATGGCCACCTAGCAAGTGCCCATGGGCAAGTTCTAACACCAGCCGTCTGTATGGCTTAGGGACCACCAACTGTTCAACCACTTCATCATTCATTTTACATACACGATACAGTAAATCCTCATTGCTGCTGAAATAAGGAAAACAGGGCCTGTCCCCGGGTTCGACAGGTACATCATTAATCACTATTACATTTTCCTAGGCCCTGGAAAGGGTATGGTCTTTTCTCTGCTCAGTACCAAAATTTTCCTTATGCACATTAAGGTCAGCAAACTCTAACATAGGCTCGGAGTCAGCAGACGGCTGTCCAGCTCTACTGGTAGTGGGGACTTCCTCAGGGTCCTCCTGCCATAACCGAAAGAGGAAAACCCGGGGAGCCCTGAGAAGAGTCCCCTGAACCCACATTGTCAGTAGTGGCCAGGAATTCTGGCTCTGCGACTCAGTCAGGTACTGCGACCGAGTTGGGATGATCCCACAGTTCCCAAAACTTAGGGAAGTCCCTACCAATGATGGCCTCATGCACCAAGTGGGGAACAAGTCCAACCGGATGGGTCACTGTATCTAAACCAGTTTTAGACTGAACAGTGGTTACAGGATACTCCCGGGTATTCCCATGTATACAGATCACAGCAATATTTTTAGCATGATAATTCACAGGTTCAATCATTTCAGCTGTAACCAAAGTCACTAGACTTCCAGAGTCCAGCAAGGCTGTAATAGGCTTATCATTCACAGTCATTTGGCACATTGGTTTTCTCATATTTGGCATTGCAGTGCATGAAACCGCTGCAAAAATAGACTGTCTTCTAATAGATAAATCACACTGCATTGGTTCATCTGTCAATGGACAATTTGCCGCAACATGTCCCACTTCTTGGCAACGAAAACACCTGACGTTTCCCCAGTTTGGTTTGCTGACAGGCACCAGCTTCCCTTGTTTGGGAGGCCAAGCTTCAGTCCTGGCACCAAAAATCCTCCCCCCTATTTCCTTGCCATGCTTACCACCCACTTCCCCTTGAACAGTCTTACCGGTTGCCTGGGGAGACAGTGGCTTTGGGCGGAAAGTCCGTGCGGCTGTAGGGGTGGTGACCAGGTTCTTTGCAGCAAAATACCTTTCAACAAGTTCCACCAGGTGGTTCGTCGAATTGGGGTCTCCTTGACTCACCCACTCCTGCAGGGGAATTGGTAGTGACCTCAGAAACTGGTCCATGACCACACGCTCCACTATTTGTGGCCCAGACAGGGACTCCGGCTGTGGCCATTTCCTCACCAGGTGAATTAGGTCGAACATCTGCGATCTTGGGGGCTTCTCATCTTGGAAGGACCAGCTGTGGACCCGCTGTGCTCGAACTGCCAAAGTGACACCAAGTCGTGCCAGTATTTCCTGTTTGACCTTTTCATAGTCTCCTGCTTCTGCTGACTCCAAATCATAGTAGGCCTTCTGAGAGTCCCCAGTAAGCAATGGGGTGACCAGTCCTGCCCACTGGGTTTTAGGCCAACCTTCACTCTCAGTGGTCCGTTCAAACGTTAGCAGAAAGGCCTCTGGATCATCATCTGTAGTCATCTTAGACAGAAAGCGAGCCACATGGATGGCTGAAGGCTTGTCTCCAACATTATCAACTTTAGCAGGTGACCAATGTGCTATTGTCTCCACAACCCCAGACAAGGTTTTCCTATCTGCTTTTGCATCAGTGGCTAGCTGTTCAAACAGCCTCTGTGATTGCTCCTGTGCGATAGCATTAGCTTGCTGTTGTGCAGCGTTTGCTTGCTGTTGTGCAGCGTGGAGTGCAGCGTTTGTTTTCTGCTGTGCAGCATTTGCTTGCTGTAGTGCAGCGTTTGTTTGCTGTTGTACAGCGTTTGCTTGCTGTTGTGCAGCGTTGGATATCATCAATTGTTTTAGGATTTCCTCCATGTTAAGTCACTCTAGGTACTGGCCTTTTAAGTAGTAAATTACTACAGCTGCCCGCTGAACTCCACCATATGTAACCTGGGGGACAGGTAGCAGGTACAAAGCTCCCTGGGATGAGCTGTTTATTTAGGCACAGATACCAAATCCACTTGAGGTAGTGAAAACAGTGCTGGGTTTATTTGATTTAAATACAAGTCCATACACAGGTGCTGCACAGTCTTCCAGAAAACATATCAGAACAGAAATAACAAAACAAAAGTCCTAGCCGTGTCTCGGCTCTAACTATACCATACACTGGCCCTCACTACCAAGCTGAGCAAGCCTACCGCTTGTCAGTTTCTGTATAGAGTTTTAAAGCATTTTACCAACCTCTCACAAACCATCCATGTCTGTGTGTCCCAGGCAGAGAGCAAAGGCTGTCTGCTCAGGTAAGCTTAAATTAGCCTGGGGAAGAGTGCGTTTTACCGGGGGACTGGGATATCTTACTTTTGGTATACTATTTTTAAAAAAAACTATTATAGGTTATTATAGGCTTACCTGTAGGTAAAGTGTTAAAGAGTTAGACAACCCCTTTAAATCATGTGTACTGAATAAAATTTCAGAAAAAATGTTTCATTACGGAGGAGTTCCGAATGACATCTTTGTGCTATAAATGAATCTATCACATCGCAGCCCCTCTCTTTTTTATTTCCACAGTTTCCTCAGTCCCCCTTCATCTTGCAATCCCCCTTCAAATTACAGTTTCACTTTCACAGTCGTGTTCTAAAGGTATGAAGTGTCATGTGTGTAGGAAGTTGAAAATTTATTTTTTTGGTGTATTAGATAATAATGCGGCATTCCTGTGTGTAAATTATGTGCAGATAGATGAATGATGATGGTGTTGGTGTTGTGTCCTGTTTCTTGACAGCTGATGTACTTACCCTGAGGTGCAATGCTCCTGCCAGAGGATGACGCTGGAGGGTCTGGAATACAGCTTTCTATTAAAGACAGTAGAAAGAGTCAAGAGTCAAGGTAATGTTAAAGAAAAAGTCAACAGCTTGATTTATTTTTTTTTGTATATGTTGTACAACCACATTTTTAAACATCAAAGCGGATATTTACAAAAAAGTGCACTGAGGTGAATTCATTTGCACTGGAACTGTAGAATCGAATCTGAAGTTGCTGATGTGTTAAAACAGATGCTACATTTCTGGTCAAATTTTTAATTACCCAACGATTTTTGTGAATAGACTTTTAGATATAATTTACTACAGCCCCCATATACATACTACCTGGGCTCAATGAGCTAATAGCCAGGCCTCAAGGTTTACTAGCCAACAGTTAGTTGCCCCACCCCTAACTCGACCCCTAAACACGCCCTCATAAATTATCTCATGAAATAACACTTAAATGTTTTATGCAGAATTAAATAATAAAAATAAATATTAACAACAACTTTATCCATGCCCACGAATGCAGCCTGCCTGTGGCCACGAATGCAGCCTGTGCCCACCAATGCAGCCTTTTGTCCACCATGCAGCCTGTGTCCAACAATGCACCCTGTGTGTCACAGGTACTCACCCGGGCCGAGATGCTGAGATCTGCTCCCCTTGCGACTAGGTGCACGATGCCCCTGGAATGGGTACAGGAGGCACCGGGCACAAAGATGCACGGGTTGCGAGCAGGTGGGTTGCAGGTGGTGTGCAGTAGGGCTGTTGACCGTGTGGAGATGAAGCTGCACTGGAAGTAGACACCTGGCAGGACCAACACAAGGCAGAGGCTGTAGAGGGACCAGGTTACCCACTGGGAGATAGTCCGGAGGTGCATAAGTGGATGAACCAAGTAGCAGAAAGTCCAGGAAGCCAGGCCGAGGGTCAAACACAGGTAAGCAGGCAGAAGGATATCCAAGCGGCAAGCCAGGGGGTCAAACACTGATAAGTGGCAGAAGAATGTCCAGGAGGCAAGCCAAGGGTCAAACACAGGTAAGTGGGCAGAAGGATATCCAAGAGGCAAGCCAGGGGGTCAAACACTCATAAGTAGCAGAAGAATGTCCAGGAGGCAAGCCGAGGGTCAAGCACAGGTAAGCAGGCAGAAGAATATCCAAGAGGCAAGCCAAGGGATCAAACACTGGTAAGTAACAGAGGAATGTCCAGGAGGCAGGCCGAGGGTCAAACACAGGTAAGCAGCAGAAGAATGTTCAGGAGGCAAGCCGAGGGTCAAGCACAGGTAAGCAGGCAGAAGAATATCCAAGAGGCAAGCCAAGGGATCAAACACTGGTAAATAACAGAGGAATGTCCAGGAGGCAGGCCGAGGGTCAAGCACAGGTAAGCAGGCAGAAGAGTATCCAAGAGGCAAGTCAAGGGGTCAAACACTGGAGAGTAGCAGGGATGGTCAGAAGAGGTCCGGGTCAAGCACAGGTAATCAGGCAGGTACAAGGAACAGGATACAGGAGCCAGGTACTCAGGAAGTAGAGACAACAAACCAGCAATTTCTGAAGGGAAGGAGAAGGCCTTTTATAGGCCAGGTAAGTGGTCAGGTGGGGTAACTGAGCGAGTGCGCATGCGCACCCGCTTTCTGACAGAGCCGCACACAGACGTGCGCCGCGTTGGATGAGCCAGGACACATACCCGAGCACCGTGAACCCGCGCATGCACACCCGCCGTCCCGCGTACCTGTGTGTGCCGCTGAACCGCTCTGCCGCACATGCGTGCTCTAGGGAACCGGCGCTGAAGCACAATGTTTCTCTGACACTGTGCCCACCAAAGCAGCCTTTTGTCCACCATGCAGCCTGTGTCCAACAATGCAGCCTACCTGTGCAGGTGAGGAGAGGAACAGGAGAGCCACCCGGATGATCAGAGCACAGGGAACACAGCGATACCCGGAGACACAGACAGAAGCACTGAATAGTGGGTGAGAGCAGGAGTTGCTGAAGTTAACCAGCATGTGGTTGGTTGTTAGGGCCGCATAGCAAACAATCGCCTGCTGGTTAACTTTGAAAAGTTCTCTTCAGCTGCTGGATTCGTGCCCACTATTCAGCGCTGCTGTGACTTCGGCTCTGTGTGCATTAGGTTTCTGCCTCCTGCTCTCCGCTGTGATAGTGACAGCTGAGGAGACAGGGAGACAGAAACAGCACCTAAATGGCTGGACTGTGACGTTCTGGATGGCACAGTGACTTGGTCCACATCCGACCCACAGTCTGCCATGTAGTGATGCCTGCTTTAAATGTTAAAGCGGGACGGTACCTGAAAAAAAAAAATTAAAAGCCAGCAGCTACAAATACTGCAGCTGCTGACTTTTAATAAATGGACACTTTGTGGGTGATGTGGGCAGCAGAGGCCGATCAATCGATCGTCTCTCTGCTTCTGCCGGCACCATTCTCTGTGAGGGAATCAGGAAGTGGCTTCACTTCCCGGTTCCCTACTGCGCATGCGCGAGTCGCGCAGCGCAATGAGAATCGTCAGCGCTGTCTGCCGGGACGCTTAGCTCTGCTTCCCACTCTCGGAACTTAATAGACTTTACTCCAATGTTTTCTCCCAGTAGAAGCTTCCCGTTGACCCACAATCATAGAACCTGCAAATGAAAATAAACATTATTTATTGATGATTACATAAATTAGAAAGCAAAGACATGTATTTTTTATAAAACAGCCTTTCCTTTCACATAGTGATGGTTATATATACTGTTCTGCATGTGGCTGTGCCAAATAAATATTTTCGTTCAGTTGAACTGTAACTTTGTATTGATTACCGCACGCTGTATTTTTTACATACGTGTGTGTTCTAAGAGTGAAAGAATATTTAAATAATAATTACCTGTGTCTGACACGAGTGGTAGACCTGCAAAACTTGGAGACTGCATTCACGGAGTCCCGGACTCATCCCCAGGCTCCTGCCTTCTCGGATGTTGGCACGGATTGGCAGAAGAGTGTACATTTTTCTGTTAACACTTCAACAACCAATGCAGCATTCTCCTCTTTAGTATATACGGGTCCCCTTGATTTATGTCTCTTGTTTTGCTTTTTCTGCTGCACATCTGAGTCCGCACTCTCTGACATATGTCTTGTTTTTTCTTGCCCATGCTCCACTACACCTCCACACTCCCTTCTATGCCTCGGCTTCACTCCACGCCTCCGTTAACCCCCACTCCTCTCTCCTCCACACCTCTCCTCCCCTCCACTTCACGCCTCATTTTCCCTCCGTGCCTCTCCTCCCCTCCACGCCTCTCCTCCCCTCCACGCCTCTCTTCCACTCCACGCCTCTCTTCCACTCCACGCCTCTCCTCCACTCCACGCCTCTCCTCCCCGCCATGCCTCTCCTCCCCTCCACGCCTCTCCTCCCCCGCACTCTGTCACACAAGCAACTCTCACATGAACACACTAATGCCGCGTACACACGGTCGGAATTTCCGATGGAAACAGTCCGATGGGAGCTTTTCAACGGATTTTCCGACCGGGTGTATGCCCATCGGTCTTTTTCTGTCGGAATTTCCGACGGACTTTGGATTGAGAACCTCAATTTTTCCGACGTAAAAACTTTCTAACGGATTTTCCGATCGTGTGTATGCAATTCCGACACGCAAAATTCCGACGCATGCTCGGAAACAATTCGACGCATGCTCGGAAGCATTAAACTTCCCTTTTATAGTGCTGTCCAACATGTTTTATGCCGCTGTGTTACTGACCGCCGGAATTTGGTGTGACCGTGTGTAGGCAAGACAGTTTGAGCGAAATTCCGTTGGAATTCCAATGGGAAAACCATCAGAGCTTTTTCCGACGAGAATTCCGACCGTGTGTACGCGGCATTACACCAACATTCTCAATCACAAGAGTCAAACGTCCATTCTCACTCCCAGACATTCTACATTCTCAATCTCACATTCCCAGACATTCTACATTCTCTCTCGCTCTGCTTCCTCCATCGACACAGCACTGTACTGTACACCCTATCAAAATGGCATCCAGGGGCGGAGGCTAATGCTATAGCCGTGTCTCGAAAACGAAAGTAAATTACGAGATTAATTCTGATTAACCGCAAAGTACTTACGAAAGTACAAATCCATTACAAAGCACCTTAGTAAGGAAAGTTGCAAGTACTCCCTCCAAAACCGGTGATGCGCTGGTCAAAGGGAGATTTTTTCCCATCTCAACTAAAACAGTAAGATCTCAAATTCTCCCTCTGACATGCAGTGCTGTGTGGGAGCATGGAACTGGCTTCCCAACCAATCAGGAAGTAGGACGGTGTCTCCATCAAGGCACAACAGGTCAGAAGGATTTATTTTCCTGATCTCTCTCTGCTGTCGTAAAGAGATTGAAAAAAACATGCAACCTCTAGTCAGGAGGTGTGCGTTAAAAAGAAACCTCATAAAGTTTATATTAATAAGTTTATAAACTTTATTACTTTAATTACATATGTACTTTAAAACGTTTTGTTGGTTTAGTTGAGTTTGGTTTTATAAGAGTGTAAACATATTTGATTAGTACACCAACTCAAATATAAAAACTGATTTTGCTCAACTATCCCAATAAAAACTATTGGTCAACTTACTGTTTATGTTGGAAAATTTCATATGTTTATTATTAGTATCAAAACAGAAAAAAAATCAATCATTAAAAATTGGTACCATTCAATTCATGCAACAGCATTCATAGGCCCATAAAAAGCCATGTGTCCAGTCACTCCAGTGTCCACCTCTTATTTACATGTGAAGTAATTATGACCAGGAGTACAAAAATATATATATTTGCTTCACCCCATGGCTCATGTTGCCAGTGTGGGGGAGTAGATATATATGGATGAATATATTGGACCAGTAATCCTGCAAGGGCCTGTTTAAGTGTTTATATATATATATATATATTGTCCTTTCTCTTGGATAGATCCCTATAAACAGCCCCTTGCAGGAGTACTGGTACAATATATTTGACCCCGCTTATAAAAATCATTTTGAAAAATCAATTGACATATTTCTAACGATCAATAAGAGCAGTAGGGTACCATAAAATCGAAATGAATAGATAAAGGAAGTAGAAACTGACTATTGTGGACTTAGAGTGTGAATTTCTGGATGATTACCATGTGTGTGTGTGTATGAGTTATTAATTAACCAGAAATTTGATGTATTGTAAACAAAAATAACACATAATAATAACCAAACTATGAAAGTATTAAACAAAAAATATTTTTATTTACATGGACAATATTTAACAAAAAGACCAAACACGTATGTATAAAGGGTCCTGGGGCGGAGTAAGATCTAGACTAGCCTTCTTTCAGCTTTCAGAGTGAGAGTGTTCTCTGCAGCTTACAGTTGCTGAAGGTGAGAAGCACCTAGGCAATGGAGCACTGTGGCGGGAGATAGCTTCAAGTCCTCAATTGCTCCATTGCCTGGTTGTGCTGTTGGTTTACCCGGGTCAACATTAATTCTAAATGGTCAGTTTGCTGTCTGCCTAGAAGATGTATGGTCCGGGTAAGCCTTCTCATGTCACGTGACATCCTTCTATTCTCACTTGACAAAGGAGGATAAGTGGAGAGGAGAGCGGGCCGCCCGAGCGCCGATGTGGCGCGGAGGCCCCTTAGTAATTAAAGCCTTCTGGAGCCTGCAGCACCTATGGTGGACGTCACACGTCCCACGGTCCCGGCATTGGACGAGTGGGACGTCCATCATAGGCTTTGCAGGTTTCAGAATTTGGGACCTGCTATGGCACTCGGCCTTACTCGGTGGCGCTCGGGATCAGATTGGTCCCGGCGCTCGAGGCTAACAATGCAGAGCCTGCCGAGCTGACACTCTGGGCTTTACGGGGTCACATTCGGGGCTTCAGCCACCCCCTTCCGACACCCATGTTAAGTACACAAGCGGCCTGCCAATATAAAGAAACAGGACACACCATAATCATCTACACATTACACACAGGCATTATCATGTAAAAGATATTACCATCCATTTTCAAATTTATACGCACAACTCATACTTCAATCACTTCTCCATGAAATCATACAGTGAAGTGTTGTGTATTAAATTATGAAACAATGAAGTAGATTTACTAAAAATTACAGTGCAAAATCGGGTGCAGCTCTGCAGAGAAACCAATCTGCTTGCATGTATTTTTGTGAAAGCTTAATTTAACAAGCTAAAGTTAGAAGCTGATTGGTTTCTGCATAGCTTTACCACAGTTAGCACTGTCCAGTGTTAGTAAATCAACCCTAATGTTTGTATGTGTAACCTAGAATTGTTTATGAATGGTATCGTCAACATTTGCTATCTCATCTATTTCAGATCAACAAGACCAGCCTGAGTGCAGAGTGCAGTGCAGCCCGCACTCGTCTGTACTTATTTTGGAGGGTATAGAGCTGCAGAATGAGCCAGAACTGACCCCTGTAATGTCACTGACTCCTGCCTTCTCCCCATGGCCAGTGGAGGAGGTCAGGGGCCAAAGATCTGGCATGCTGCCACCATGTAATGCTGCCCCCAGTGTGCATGTACTGCAGTCGCCACAGCTGTCGCCACCTCCTGCCCGGGTGCCACCTGCTGTACCGCCTGGCCCAACTGTGCAACTTGATAGGCTCTTTAGAGAGGTGAGGAGATTGTCAAGTGAGAATAGAAGGATGTCACGTGACATGAGAAGGCTTACCCGGACCATACATCTTCTAGGCAGACAGCAAACTGACCATTTAGAATTAATGTTGACCCGGGTAAACCAACAGCACAACCAGGCAATGGAGCAATTGAGGATTTCGTTACTTGAAGCTATCTCCCGCCACAGTGCTCCATTGCCTAGGTGCTTCTCACCTTCAGCAACTGTAAGCTGCAGAGAACACTCTCACTCTGAAAGCTGAAAGAAGGCTAGTCTAGATCTTACTCCGCCCCAGGACCCTTTATACATACGTGTTTGGTCTTTTTGTTAAATATTGTCCATGTAAATAAAAATATTTTTTGTTTAATACTTTCATAGTTTGGTTATTATTATGTGTTATTTTTGTTTACAATACATCAAATTTCTGGTTAATTAATAACTCATACACACACACACATGGTAATCATCCAGAAATTCACACTCTAAGTCCACAATAGTCAGTTTCTACTTCCTTTATCTATTCATTTCGATTTTATGGTACCCTACTGCTCTTATTGATCGTTAGAAATATGTCAATTGATTTTTCAAAATGATTTTTATAAGCGGGGTCAAATATATTGTACCAGTACTCCTGCAAGGGGCTGTTTATAGGGATCTATCCAAGAGAAAGGACAATATATATATATATATATATATATATATATATATATATATATATATATATATATTATATATATATATATATATAAACACTTAAACAGGCCCTTGCAGGATTACTGGTCCAATATATTCATCCATATATATCTACTCCCCCACACTGGCAACATGAGCCATGGGGTGAAGCAAATATATATATTTTTGTACTCCTGGTCATAATTACTTCACATGTAAATAAGAGGTGGACACTGGAGTGACTGGACACATGGCTTTTTATGGGCCTATGAATGCTGTTGCATGAATTGAATGGTACCAATTTTTAATGATTGATTTTTTTTCTGTTTTGATACTAATAATAAACATATGAAATTTTCCAACATAAACAGTAAGTTGACCAATAGTTTTTATTGGGATAGTTGAGCAAAATCAGTTTTTATATTTGAGTTGGTGTACTAATCAAATATGTTTACACTCTTATAAAACCAAACTCAACTAAACCAACAAAACGTTTTAAAGTACATATGTAATTAAAGTAATAAAGTTTATAAACTTATTAATATAAACTTTATGAGGTTTCTTTTTAACGCACACCTCCTGACTAGAGGTTGCATGTTTTTTTCAATCTCTTTACGACAGCAGAGAGAGATCAGGAAAATAAATCCTTCTGACCTGTTGTGCCTTGATGGAGACACCGTCCTACTTCCTGATTGGTTGGGAAGCCAGTTCCATGCTCCCACACAGCACTGCATGTCAGAGGGAGAATTTGAGATCTTACTGTTTTAGTTGAGATGGGAAAAAATCTCCCTTTGACCAGCGCATCACCGGTTTTGGAGGGAGTACTTGCAACTTTCCTTACTAAGGTGCTTTGTAATGGATTTGTACTTTCGTAAGTACTTTGCGGTTAATCGGAATTAATCTCGTAATTTACTTTCGTTTTCGAGACACGGCTATAGCATTAGCCTCCGCCCCTGGATGCCATTTTGATAGGGTGTACAGTACAGTGCTGTGTCGATGGAGGAAGCAGAGCGAGAGAGAATGTAGAATGTCTGGGAATGTGAGAATGAGAATGTAGAATGTCTGGGAGTGAGAATGGACGTTTGACTCTTGTGATTGAGAATGTTGGTGTGATGGTTTTCCCGTTGGAATTCCAACGGAATTTCGCTCAAACTGTCTTGCCTACACACGGTCACACCAAATTCCGGAGGTCAGTAACACAGCGGCATAAAACATGTTGGACAGCACTATAAAAGGGAAGTTTAATGCTTCCGAGCATGCGTCGAATTGTTTCCGAGCATGCCTCGGAATTTTGCGTGTCGGAATTGCATACACACGATCGGAAAATCCGATAGAAAGTTTTTACGTCGGAAAAATTGAGGTTCTCAATCCAAAGTCCGTCGGAAATTCTGACAGAAAAAGACCGATGGGCATACACACGGTCGGAAAATCCGTTGAAAAGCTCCCATCGGACTGTTTCCATCGGAAATTCCGACGTGTGTACGCGGCATTAGTGTGTTCATGTGAGAGTTGCTTGTGTGACAGAGTGCAGGGGAGGAGAGGCGTGGAGGGGAGGAGAGGCATGGCGGGGAGGAGAGGCGTGGAGTGGAGGAGAGGCGTGGAGTGGAAGAGAGGCGTGGAGTGGAAGAGAGGCGTGGAGGGGAGGAGAGGCACGGAGGGAAAATGAGGCGTGAAGTGGAGGAGAGAAGCGTGGAGGGGAGGAGAGGTGTGGAGGAGAGAGGAGTGGGGGTTAACGGAGGCGTGGAGTGAAGCCGAGGCATAGAAGGGAGTGTGGAGGTGTAGTGGAGCATGGGCAAGAAAAAACAAGACATGTGTCCCCTCCTATGTCAGAGAGTGTGGACTCAGATGTGCAGCAGAAAAAGCAAAACAAGAGACATAAATCAAGGGGACCCGTATATACTAAAGAGGAGAATGCTGCATTGGTTGTTGAAGTGTTAACAGAAAAATGTACACTCTTCTGCCAATCCGTGCCAACATCCGAGAAGGCAGGAGCCTGGGGACGAGTCCGGGACTCCGTGAATGCAGTCTCCAAGTTTTGCAGGTCCACCACTCGTGTCAGACACAGATAATTATTATTTAAATATTCTTTCACTCTTAGAACACACACGTATGTAAAAAATACAGAGTGCGGTAATCAATACAAAGTTACAGTTCAACTGAACGAAAATATTTATTTGGCACAGCCACATGCAGAACAGTATATATAACCATCACTATGTGAAAGGAAAGGCTGTTTTATAAAAAATACATGTCTTTGCTTTCTAATTTATGTAATCATCAATAAATAATGTTTATTTTCATTTGCAGGTTCTATGATTGTGGGTCAACGGGAAGCTTCTACTGGGAGAAAACATTGGAGTAAAGTCTATTAAGTTCCGAGAGTGGGAAGCAGAGCTAAGTGTCCCGGCAGACAGCGCTGACGATTCTCATTGCGCTGCGCGACTCGCACATGCGCAGTAGGGAACCGGGAAGTGAAGCCACTTCCTGATTCCCTCACTGAGAATGGTGCCGGCAGCAGCAGAGAGACGATCGATTGATCGGCCTCTGCTGCCCACATCACCCACAAAGTGTCCATTTATTAAAAGTCAGCAGCTGCAGTATTTGTAGCTGCTGGCTTTTAATTATTTTTTTTCAGGTACCGTCCCGCTTTAACATTTAAAGCAGGCATCACTACATGGCAGACTGTGGGTCGGATGTAGACCAAGTCACTGTGCCATCCAGAACGTCACAGTCCAGCCATTTAGGTGCTGTTTCTGTCTCCCTGTCTCCTCAGCTGTCACTATCACAGCGGAGAGCAGGAGGCAGAAACCTAATGCACACAGAGCCGAAGACACAGCAGCGCTGAATAGTGGGCACGAATCCAGCAGCTGAAGAGAACTTTTCAAAGTTAACCAGCAGGCGATTGTTTGCTATGCGGCCCTAACAACCAACCACATGCTGGTTAACTTCAGCAACTCCTGCTCTCACCCACTATTCAGTGCTTCTGTCTGTGTCTCCAGGTATCGCTGTGTTCCCTGTGCTCTGATCATCCGGGTGGCTCTCCTGTTCCTCTCCTCACCTGCACAGGTAGGCTGCATTGTTGGACACAGGCTGCATGGTGGACAAAAGGCTGCTTTGGTGGGCACAGTGTCAGAGAAACATTGTGCTTCAGTGCCGGTTCCCTAGAGCACGCATGTGCGGCAGAGCGGTTCAGCGGCGCACACAGGTACGCGGGACGGCGGGTGCGCATGCGCGGGTTCACGTCGCTCGGGTATGTGTCCTGGCTCATCTAACGCGGCGCACGTCTGTGTGCGGCTCTGTCAGAAAGCGGGTGCGCATGCGCACTCGCTCAGTTACCCCACCTGACCACTTACCTGGCCTATAAAAGGCCTTCTCCTTCCCTTCAGAAATTGCTGGTTTGTTGGCTCTACTTCCTGAGTACCTGGCTCCTGTATCCTGTTCCTTGTACCTGCCTGATTACCTGTGCTTGACCCGGACCTCTTCTGACCATCCCTGCTACTCTCCAGTGTTTGACCCCTTGACTTGCCTCTTGGATACTCTTCTGCCTGCTTACCTGTGCTTGACCCTCCGCCTGCCTCCTGGACATTCCTCTGTTACTTACCAGTGTTTGATCCCTTGGCTTGCCTCTTGGATATTCCTTTGCCTGATTACCTGTGCTTGACCCTCGTCTTGCCTCCTGGACATTCTTCTGCTGCTTACCTGTGTTTGACCCTCGGCCTGCCTCCTGGACATTCCTCTGTTACTTACCAGTGTTTGATCCCTTGGCTTGCCTCTTGGATATTCTTCTGCCTGCTTACCTGTGCTTGACCCTCGGCTTGCCTTCTGGACATTCTTCTGCTACTTATCAGTGTTTGACCCCCTGGCTTGCCTCTTCGATATCCTTCTGCCTGCTTACCTGTGTTTGACCCTCGGCCTGGCTTCCTGGACTTTCTGCTACTTGGTTCATCCACTTATGCACCTCCGGACTATCTCCCAGTGGGTAACCTGGTCCCTCTACAGCCTCTGCCTTGTGTTGGTCCTGCCAGGTGTCTACTTCCAGTGCAGCTTCATCTCCACACGGTCAACAGCCCTACTGCACACCACCTGCAACCCACCTGCTGGCAACCCGTGCATCTTTGTGCCCGGTGCCTCCTGTACCCATTCCAGAGGCATCGTGCACCTAGTCGCAAGGGGAGCAGCTCTCAGCATCTCGGCCCGGGTGAGTACCTGTGACAGTACAAACCAGCCAATGTACGAGTCCGACAGAGCTGGTTCACTCCTTGAGGCCCTGTGCCATCAGGTGACAGCCCTCACTCAGGCTGTACAATGTCTCCAGGATGGCTACTTCCAAATCGAAGGGCATCTTCAGCATCTTACCTTATCTCCCAGCCAAGCAGACCTATCTCCTCCTGCAGCCAGCACCTCCACCTCACCTCAAGCATCTGGAGGTGCCCCCCCTGCATTCGTCATGACAAACCCGGACCCCAGGGTCCCTACTCCTGAACTTTTCTCTGGCAACCGGAAGAAGTTTCGGGCCTTTAAAAACGCCTGTCTACTACATTTGGCTCTACAGCCTAGGACTTTTCAACTGGAATCCGTAAAAGTGGGGTTCATCATCTCCCTGCTCTCCGATGAGCCTCAATCCTGGGCGCACCACCTTATGGAGCAAAAAAGCCCTCATCTGGACACCGTAGAAGCTTTCTTTTCAGCCATGTCCATGCTATATGATGACTCCCAACGCACAGGCACCGCGGAATCTACCCTGCATACCTTGGCACAAGAGAAGAGGCCTGTGGAGGACTACATAGTTGAATTTCGGAAGTGGTCCGCAGATACGGAGTGGAATGAGTCTGCTCTAAAATACAAATTCTGCCTGGGGCTTTCCGAGACATTAAAAGATGAACTGGCTCAGGTGGAAATTCCAGCCTCCTTGGCAGACCTTATTCAGTTGGTCACCAAGCTGGACCGTCGTCTACGGGAACGACGGGCCGAAAGGTTACAAAGTTTCAGGCCTACCTGGATGATGCCCCGGATTCCGCCTACACCTGCACCTGCTCCTAAATCCCGTTCTCCCCCTCGTGGGGAGCCTATGCAGTTGGGCCTGGTTCGGTCCCCCTTGTCCTCTGAGGAAAGACTTTGTTGCCGGCAAGCCAACCTTTGTCTCTACTGTGGCGGTTCAGGACATTACCTACTCAAGTGCCCGGTGAGACCTAGTAAGTGCCCTTCTCGGACTTTATTGAGCTCCCATACCAAGGGATTCACCCGGTCTCATCTTGTTGTCCCACTTTTCCTGCAGGTGGCGGAAGAGGTGTTCCAGCTGGGAGCCATCCTTGACCCAGAGGCCTGTAGCTGCTTTATAGAAAAAAATAGAACAGCGCCAATCAGCATTCAAGCTCTTTAATCATAGATAAAACTGTTACAGTAACACTTACATATTAGGTTCACTGAAGTCTGCATGGAAATCATTGTTGGTCACAGCTTATGCCGCCAAGTCGCCTGTGTACTCCTAGAGTGTTATAATAAGGGAGGATGCCGGGGGAGAAGTCAGCAAGATCCAGCCATAAGAGTACGGCTCGTGGAAGCAGGCTAGTGCCATGAGACAGGGGGAGAGACACACTACGCGTTTCTGAGCATGCGCAAGGTCTGTTATTGACCAGCGCGCTCTTTCATCAGGTGAAAAAGATAATACAACAGCAGGGAAAGAGCAGTTAATATAGAAGCAGATCTGAGGATAATAGGGGTGTGGGCTAATTGGTACTTGGTAAAAACAAATTGATACTTTAGTAAAAACAAACAAACTGTGGGTTAATTGCTACTTGGTAAAAACGAATTGATACTTTAGTAAAAACAAACAAACCAGCTGGCAACTTTGTTAGCCTTGACTGATACTAAAAGGACAAATGTGTAGTGAATGTAGAATGAGGAGGACGTGGTTAGTGTGAGAAATGACTATATGATGATTAAGAGATTTATATAGTAGTGGGTCATGTATTATTATGTATATATATGTTTGTGTGAAAAGAAGGAGAATACTAAAATGGAAGAGGGAAATGAATAGGAATTAAGATACTTCAGTGGAGAAAACATTTAAGTTAAAAATACATTTTAAAAAAGGCGATTCCATTTGATAATGGGTTGAGTATTTAAAAGTTGTTAAAGAAATTATTATCTAAGGGCAATATTTATATATTTTGCTACCGAGTGGCATAAATATGAATTTGTATGAAAATAGTTATATATACAAAAAATGTATATATAGAAAAACACATGTAAAATACATATATACATATGCACTATTGAACATATTTAGGTGACCCTAGAGAGAATCCATATATATTTCTATCAAAGATATATATCGGAGACATTATGTACAGAAAATATATATATACTTAAAAAAATAATACATAAAAAAACATACATATAAAAATAAATATAAATATAAATAAAAATAAATATAAATATAAATAAAAATAAATATAAATATAAATATAATTTTTTATTTTTATATGTATATTAATTTCCCTCTTCCATTTTAGTATTCTCCTTCTTTTCACACAAACATATATATACATAATAATACATGACCCACTACTATATAAATCTCTTAATCATCATATAGTCATTTCTCACACTAACCACGTCCTCCTCATTCTACATTCACTACACATTTGTCCTTTTAGTATCAGTCAAGGCTAACAAAGTTGCCAGCTGGTTTGTTTGTTTTTACTAAAGTATCAATTCGTTTTTACCAAGTAGCAATTAACCCACAGTTTGTTTGTTTTTAAAAAAGTATCAATTTGTTTTTACCAAGTACCAATTAGCCCACACCCCTATTATCCTCAGATCTGCTTCTATATTAACTGCTCTTTCCCTGCTGTTGTATTATCTTTTTCACCTGATGAAAGAGCGCGCTGGTCAATAACGGACCTTGCGCATGCTCAGAAACGCGTAGTGTGTCTCTCCCCCTGTCTCACGGCACTAGCCTGCTTCCACGAGCCGTACTCTTATGGCTGGATCTTGCTGACTTCTCCCCCGGCATCCTCCCTTATTATAACACTCTAGGAGTACACAGGCGACTTGGCGGCATAAGCTGTGACCAACAATGATTTCCATGCAGACTTCAGTGAACCTAATATGTAAGTGTTACTGTAACAGTTTTATCTATGATTAAAGAGCTTGAATGCTGATTGGCGCTGTTCTATTTTTTTCTCTTCTCCTGTACTACTGAGACGGCTTCACTCGTGAAGAAAAGCAGCCTCCAGCATAGAGCCTGTCTCCCACCTGCTGATTGATTCATCCATCAATTGAAGCTTTATGAAGTTTTATTCAGACTTTTGCACTTTTTTTTTTCTTGAAAGAAAGAATATATATTTGCTCCTAAAAAGTGGACTTGGACAGTTTATCTACCCTTATTAATTTTATCAGCATACAGACTTCCTCTCTGGATATTTTTCATATATATATTTTTACCTACACTAGCACACTGAGCGCCTGTGTCCTTTTGTTGTATTTTGTAGCTGTTTTATGGACTTGACCTTGGCACGTAACTTGAACCTCCCCCTGGGCACCAAGGAACAGCATCTTCAGGTTCAATTGGCTGACGGCTCCTCACCCTGCTCAGGACCTGTGACCCAAGAAACGAGCCCATCTTGACTTACACCGATTCAGGCCACCGTGAACTTCTACGGTTCGATATCCCCAATGTTTCCCATTATCCTGGGGTTCCCCTGGTTGCAGGCTCACAATCCTCAGATTGACTGGAATCGTAGGGAAGTAGTTTTCTCATCTCCTTACTGCCTACAACACTGCTTCCTACTACCTGTCTCAAAGCCTACCACCTGCCTTACCATGCAACCAAGCCCTAGCAGCATCCAACACGTCCCAGCAGCTTACCAAGACTTTCAAGATATTTTTGATGAAAAAAAGGCTGATGCTCTACCTCCCCATCGGTCCTATGACTGCCCGATTGATCTCTTACCTGGGGCAGAAATCCCTTTTGGGAGAATCTTTCCATTATCAGAGACTGAACTAGAGGCCCTACGCGTCTATATAGACGAAAACCTTGCCAAGGGATTCATCCAGCCATCTTCCTCCCCGGCGGGCGCCGGGATATTCTTTGTGGAGAAGAATGACGGTTCACTCAGGCCATGCGTAGACTATAAAGAGTTAAATAAAATTACCATCAAAAACAGGTACCCCCTCCCTCTCATTCCCAAACTTTTCCAACGCCTCAAGACAGCTAAGATCTTCACTAAACTTGACCTGCGAGGGGCATACAATCTGGTACGGATCCGCAAGGGGGATGAATGGAAGACGGCTTTCCGGTCGAGATTCGGACATTTTGAATATCTTGTTATGCCCTTCGGGCTCTGTAATGCCCCGGCTACGTTCCAACACCTGGTCAACGACATCTTCCGTGAGTATCTGGATCATTTTTTAATTGTGTATCTTGATGACATCTTAATCTTCTCAGACTCACTGGAAGCCCACCACCAGCATGTTCGGAAAGTCCTCCTCATCCTGCGGACTCTATGTGACACCATCCAGTTCATGGAGTTCATTATCACTACCGGAGGCATCCTCATGGACCCGCAAAAAGTGAAGGCCATCCAAGAATGGCCAGCCCCCACAGACAAGAGGTCAGTACAGCGTTTTATTGGATTTGCTAACTTCTACCCTCGGTTTATCCAAGGCTTTTCCACAATTGTTTCTCCAATTACTCAGCTCTAAGGATGGGCCCGGTGCTCGATGCGAACCCACGTTCGCATCGAGCACCGGGCGTTCGCTCGCTCTGCGAGCCCAGAACTATTTTGGCCGCTCGCATCACGTTCGTGTGATGCGAGCGGCCCCGCAATGCATTGCGGCCGGCGCGGCCGACGCAGTGCATTGCTGGCTGATGATTGGCCAAGCATGCACTGTGACCCCGCATGCTTGGCCAATCACAGCCCCGGAAAATCGAAGAGCCATAATTGGCTACAGGCAGGACGCCTGTAGCCAATTACAGCTCAGGGGCTGTAGTACACGCCCCCCCCCCCCTATAAAACGCCGCCACGCCGTCTGCGCCGGTCACATGCTGTTCCGGCGCAGATTGAGCAGGCAGATTCTGTGACACTCTGCTGCATTGAGATAGTTAGATAGATTCACTTACAGAGATTGAGTTAGATAGATTCAGTTACAAAGATTGATTGACAAAGAGGGGCTTGTAGTGTGCTCGTGGCAGGCAGGCAGAGCTCCTATATTTTGTTACCAGAAGCACCTATAGGACTTGTAGTGTGTTCGTGGCAGGCAGGCAGAGCTCCTATATTTTGTTACCAGAAGCACCTATAGGACTTGTAGTGTGTTAGTGGCAGGCAGGCAGAGCTCCTATATTTTGTTACCAGAAGCACCTATAGGACTTGTAGTGTGTTCGTGGCAGGCAGGCAGAGCTCCTATATTTTGTTACCAGAAGCACCTATAGGACTTGTAGTGTGTTAGTGGCAGGCAGGCAGAGCTCCTATATTTTGTTACCAGAAGCACCTATAGGACTTGTAGTGTGTTCGTGGCAGGCAGGCAGAGCTCCTATATTTTGTTACCAGAAGCACCTATAGGACTTGTAGTGTGTTAGTGGCAGGCAGGCAGAGCTCCTATATTTTGTTACCAGAAGCACCTATAGGACTTGTAGTGTGTTAGTGGCAGGCAGGCAGAGCTCCTATATTTTGTTACCAGAAGCACCTATAGGACTTGTAGTGTGTTAGTGGCAGGCAGGCAGAGCTCCTATATTTTGTTACCAGAAGCACCTATAGGACTTGTAGTGTGTTCGTGGCAGGCAGGCAGAGCTCCTATATTTTGTTCCCAGAAGCACCTATAGGACTTGAAGTGTGTTAGTCCCATTACACACACAGAGCTATATTTTCTTCCCAGAAGCACCTATAGGACTTGAAGTGTGTTAGTCCCATTACACACACAGAGCTATATTTTCTTCCCAGAAGCACCTATAGGACTTGAAGTGTGTTAGTCCCATTACACACACAGAGCTATATTTTGTTCCAGAAGCACCTATAGGACTTGAAGTGTGTTAGTCCCATTACACACACAGAGCTATATTTTGTTCCCAGAAGCACCTATAGGACTTGAAGTGTGTTAGTCCCATTACACACACAGAGCTATATTTTGTTCCCAGAAGCACCTATAGGACTTGAAGTGTGTTAGTCCCATTACACACACAGAGCTATATTTTGTTCCCAGAAGCACCTATAGGACTTGAAGTGTGTTAGTCCCATTACACACACAGAGCTATATTTTGTTCCCAGAAGCACCTATAGGACTTGAAGTGTGTTAGTCCCATTACACACAAAGAGCTATATTTTGTTCCCAGAAGCACCTATAGGACTTGAAGTGTGTTAGTCCCATTACACACAAAGAGCTATACTTTGTTCCCAGAAGCACCTATAGGACTTGAAGTGTGTTAGTCCCATTACACACACAGAGCTATATTTTGTTCCCAGAAGCACCTATAGGACTTGAAGTGTGTTAGTCCCATTACACACAAAGAGCTATACTTTGTTCCCAGAAGCACCTATAGGACTTGAAGTGTGTTAGTCCCATTACACACACAGAGCTATATTTTGTTCCCAGAAGCACCTATAGGACTTGAAGTGTGTTAGTCCCATTACACACAAAGAGCTATATTTTGTTCCCAGAAGCACCTATAGGACTTGAAGTGTGTTAGTCCCATTACACACACAGAGCTATATTTTGTTCCCAGAAGCACCTATAGGACTTGAAGTGTGTTAGTCCCATTACACACACAGAGCTATATTTTGTTCCCAGAAGCACCTATAGGACTTGAAGTGTGTTAGTCCCATTACACACACAGAGCTATATTTTGTTCCCAGAAGCACCTATAGGACTTGAAGTGTGTTAGTCCCATTACACACACAGAGCTATATTTTGTTCCCAGAAGCACCTATAGGACTTGAAGTGTGTTAGTCCCATTACACACAAAGAGCTATACTTTGTTCCCAGAAGCACCTATAGGACTTGAAGTGTGTTAGTCCCATTACACACACAGAGCTATATTTTGTTCCCAGAAGCACCTATAGGACTTGAAGTGTGTTAGTCCCATTACACACAAAGAGCTATATTTTGTTCCCAGAAGCACCTATAGGACTTGAAGTGTGTTAGTCCCATTACACACACAGAGCTATATTTTGTTCCCAGAAGCACCTATAGGACTTGAAGTGTGTTAGTCCCATTACACACACAGAGCTATATTTTGTTCCCAGAAGCACCTATAGGACTTGAAGTGTGTTAGTCCCATTACACACACAGAGCTATATTTTGTTCCCAGAAGCACCTATAGGACTTGAAGTGTGTTAGTCCCATTACACACACAGAGCTATATTTTGTTCCCAGAAGCACCTATAGGACTTGAAGTGTGTTAGTCCCATTACACACAAAGAGCTATACTTTGTTCCCAGAAGCACCTATAGGACTTGAAGTGTGTTAGTCCCATTACACACACAGAGCTATATTTTCTTCCAGAAGCACCTATAGGACTTGAAGTGTGTTAGTCCCATTACACACAAAGAGCTATACTTTGTTCCAGAAGCACCTATAGGACTTGAAGTGTGTTAGTCCCATTACACACACAGAGCTATATTTTGTTCCCAGAAGCACCTATAGGACTTGAAGTGTGTTAGTCCCATTACACACAAAGAGCTATATTTTGTTCCCAGAAGCACCTATAGGACTTGAAGTGTGTTAGTCCCATTACACACACAGAGCTATATTTTGTTCCCAGAAGCACCTATAGGACTTGAAGTGTGTTAGTCCCATTACACACAAAGAGCTATATTTTGTTCCCAGAAGCACCTATAGGACTTGAAGTGTGTTAGTCCCATTACACACACAGAGCTATATTTTGTTCCCAGAAGCACCTATAGGACTTGAAGTGTGTTAGTCCCATTACACACACAGAGCTATATTTTGTTCCCAGAAGCACCTATAGGACTTGAAGTGTGTTAGTCCCATTACACACACAGAGCTATATTTTGTTCCCAGAAGCACCTATAGGACTTGAAGTGTGTTAGTCCCATTACACACAAAGAGCTATACTTGTTCCCAGAAGCACCTATAGGACTTGAAGTGTGTTAGTCCCATTACACACACAGAGCTATATTTTGTTCCCAGAAGCACCTATAGGACTTGAAGTGTGTTAGTCCCATTACACACAAAGAGCTATATTTTGTTCCCAGAAGCACCTATAGGACTTGAAGTGTGTTAGTCCCATTACACACACAGAGCTATATTTTGTTCCCAGAAGCACCTATAGGACTTGAAGTGTGTTAGTCCCATTACACACACAGAGCTATATTTTGTTCCAGAAGCACCTATAGGACTTGAAGTGTGTTAGTCGCATCACACAGAGCTCCTCTATATTCTTTGCATACGCACCCACAGGACTTCTAGTGTGTTAGTGGCACCACACAGAGCTCCTCTATTTTCTTTGCAGAAGCACCCACAGGACTTCTAGTGTGTTAGTGGCATCACACAGAGCTCCTCTATTTTCTTTGCAGAGGCACCCATAGGACTTCTAGTGTGTTAGTGGCATCACACAGAGCTCCTATATATTCTTCTCAGCAGCACCCACAGGACTTCTAGTGTGTTAGTGGCATCACACAGAGCTCCTCTATTTTCTTTGCAGAAGCACCCATAGGACTTCTAGTGTGTTAGTGGCATCACACAGAGCTCCTATATATTCTTTGCATAAGCACCCACAGGACTTCTAGTGTGTTAGTGGCACCACACAGAGCTCCTCTATTTTCTTTGCAGAAGCACCCACAGGACTTCTAGTGTGTTAGTGGCATCACACAGAGCTCCTCTATTTTCTTTGCAGAAGCACCCATAGGACTTCTAGTGTGTTAGTGGCATCACACAGAGCTCCTATATATTCTTTGCATAAGCACCACAGGACTTCTAGTGTGTTAGTGGCACCACACAGAGCTCCTCTATTTTCTTTGCAGAAGCACCCACAGGACTTCTAGTGTGTTTAGTGGCATCACACAGAGCTCCTCTATTTTCTTTGCAGAAGCACCCATAGGACTTCTAGTGTGTTAGTGGCATCACACAGAGCTCCTATATTTTCTTTGCATAAGCACCCACAGGACTTCTAGTGTGTTAGTGGCATCACACAGAGCTCCTCTATTTTCTTTGCAGAAGCACCCATAGGACTTCTAGTGTGTTAGTGGCATCACACAGAGCTCCTATATTTTCTTTGCATAAGCACCCACAGGACTTCTAGTGTGTTAGTGGCACCACACAGAGCTCCTCTATTTTCTTTGCAGAAGCACCCACAGGACTTCTAGTGTGTTAGTGGCATCACACAGAGCTCCTCTATTTTCTTTGCAGAAGCACCCATAGGACTTCTAGTGTGTTAGTGGCATCACACAGAGCTCCTCTATTTTCTTTGCAGAAGCACCCACAGGACTTCTAGTGTGTTAGTGGCATCACACAGAGCTCCTCTATTTTCTTTGCATAAGCACCCACAGGACTTCTAGTGTGTTAGTGGCATCACACAGAGCTCCTCTATTTTCTTTGCAGAAGCACCCATAGGACTTCTAGTGTGTTAGTGGCATCACACAGAGCTCCTATATTTTCTTCTCAGCAGCACCCACAGGACTACCGACTACAATGGCTGGAAGACCGCCAAGGGGAGGCAGAGCGTGCAGAGCCAAGAACACAGGGCAGGCAGGCTCTGTTTCTAGTGGACGTGGCCGTGGACGTGGACGTGGTCGTGCATCGTCATCAGCACGTGGCCATGGGACACGCGCGTCTTTGTTTTCGGCAGCTGGACATGTGGAGCCGCATCATGCTGAAGGCTTGGTAGAATGGATGACCAAGCCCTCCTCATCCTCCTCATCCTCTCTCACCCAGGCTCAGGGTACTGACAGAGCATCATCAGCCACCCCTTCCCTAGACCCACCATGTCCTCCTGAGGAGTCCCCCGAACTCTTTGAGCACAGTGTTGGGTACATGCTCCAGGAGGATGCCCAACGATTCGAAGGCTCGGATGACGATACCCAGCTTGAGGAATCTGGCAGTACAGTTCCACCAGCTGCAGCTTACTGCCAGGTTTGCTCTAGTGGTGAAGAGGGAGGGGATGATGAGGTCACTGACTCCACGTGGGTGCCTCAAGGGAGAGAGGATGAGGAGGAGGACGAGGAGGAGGAGGATGCGGCGTCACATGTCCAACGAGGCAGGATGCCCCCTGGAGGCCAGGTAGAGGCCAGCACAGCAACTGTACAACACCGCAGAGCTCCGCCTGTGCAGGGCGCTGCCTCTGCACGTTATCAGAAAAGTTCTTTGGTGTGGGCCTTTTTTGAGACGAGTGCAGCAGATCGCACCACTGCTATTTGCAATATTTGTCTCAAGCGTATCTCGCGTGGCCAAAACATCAGCCGCTTGGGCACCACAAGCATGACCAGACATATGGCGACCTGCCATGCAGCTCGTTGGCAGGCACACATAAAAGACCCACACCAAAGAACTAAGCGGACCTCTCCTTGCTCCTCCTCAGCTGGGATCTCCATCCCCACTACACCTTCAGTCCTCTCTGAAAGCTGCTCTGAGAGGACTGAAGGTGTAGAATTCGGTGTGTCACAACCAAGTACTTGCAGTACACCGACGTCCGAATGCAGCAGGCAAATTTCCCTGCCCCAGCTGCTGGACCGTAGAAAGAAGTACACTCCCAGCCATCCACATGCCCAGCGGTTGAATGCTAGCCTTGCTAAATTGCTAGCACTTCAACTGCTGCCTTTTCAGTTGGTAGACTCGGCCCCCTCCGTGAGTTTGTTCAATGTGCGGTTCCTCAGTGGCAGGTTCCCAAACGCCACTTTTTCTCGCGGAAGGCGATTCCGTCTCTCTACCGGCATGTGGAGGGCAATGTCCATGCCTCGCTGGACAGGGCGGTCAGCGGTAAGGTGCATATTACCGCTGACTCATGGTCCAGCAGGCATGGACAGGGACGGTACCTTTCTTTCACGGCCCATTGGGTCACTCTATTGGCAGCTGGGAGGGATGCAGGACAAGGTGCAGTAGTGTTGGAGGTTGTTCCGCCACCACGCCTCCAAAACGCGACTACTGCTACTGGTTGTGACACACCTCTCTCCTCCACCCCCTCCTCTTCTTCTTCCTCCAGTGCTCTGTCCTTGGAACCAGCGGTGCTCCGTAGGCGTACAAGGGGCTACGCAAGTACGCAGGCAAAAAGATGCCATGCCGTGCTTGCGCTGGTGTGTTTGGGGGACAGGAGCCACACTGGGCCAGAGGTTCTGGCAGCTCTGCAGGGGCAGGCCTGAGAGGTGGTTGACGCCACGTCAGCTTAAGCCAGGAATGGTCGTTTCTGACAATGGCACCAACCTCCTCTCCGCCCTGCGACAGGGGCAGCTCACCCATGTGCCCTGCATGGCTCACGTCCTCAACCTGGTGGTGCAGCGGTTCTTGGGCAGGTTCCCAGGCTTACAGGATGTCCTGAGGCAGGCCAGGAAAGTCTGTGTGCATTTCCGCCGATCTTATAATGCCAGTGCTCGGCTGACTGAGCTGCAAAAGGAGCTGAACCTGCCCAAGAACCGCCTAATATCTGACATGCCCACCAGGTGGAACTCAACGTTGGCCATGCTGCAGCGACTGCACACGCAGCAGAGGGCCATCAATGAGTACCTTTGCGACTACGGCACCAGGACAGGGTCAGGGGAGCTTGGTTTTTTTTTTCCCCACGTCAGTGGAGCATGATCAGGGATGCATGCACTGTCCTCTCACCATTTGAGGAGGCCACGAGGATGGTGAGCAGTGACAGTGCATGCATCAGTGACACTGTCCCTCTTGTCCACCTGTTGGAGCATACGCTGCGTGGGATCATGGACAGGGCACTTGAGGCAGAACAGAGGCAGGAAGAGGAGGACTTCCTTGCCTCTCAAGGCCCCCTTTATCCGGACAGTGTTCCTTCTGTCCCACCCATCACACAGGAAGAGGATGAGGAGGAGGAGGAGGAGGAGGAGGAGGAGGATTGTGTGAGCATGGAGGTGGAGCCTGGCACTCAGCATCAGCAGCAGCAGTCTTTTAGGGATGATGTACAGTCCCAACAAGCCAGTGGACTTGTACGTGGCTGGGAGGAGGTGGCTGGCGATCATGTCATCCTCAGTGACCCAGAAGACTCCGGACCGAATGCCTCAGCTAACCTACGCTGCATGGCCTCCCTGATCCTGCAAAGCCTGCGGAAGGATCCTCGTGTTCTTCGGATCAAGGAGAGGGACCATTACTGGCTGGCCACTCTCCTTGATCCGCGGTACAAGGGTAAGGTTGCGGACCTTATCTTGCCGTCGCAGAGGGAGCAGAGGATGAGACATCTCAGGGAGGCCTGCAGAAAGGTCTGTGCAACGCGTTCCCAGAAACTGGGAGGCTACAAACTCCTGGTCCTGGGCGACGAGTTGCTGAGGCTTCGGTCAGTGGCAGAAGGAGCGGTGGGGAAGGTGGACGTCTGACCGATGCGTTCAGACAATTTTTTTAGTCCGCAGCCCCAAGGTATGATCGGTTCCAGCAACCATCGCCAGCGTCTGATATACATGGTGCAGGAATACCTTGGGGCAAGGTCAGACTTGGACACCTTTCCCACCGAAAATCCTCTGGCTTACTGGGTCCTGAGGATGGATCACTGGCCAGAGCTTGCACAGTATGCAATTGAGTCTCACTCTCTGCTCTGCTCCTCACCATACACCGTACACCCTCTCGAAATGGCGTACAGGGGCGGAGGATAGCCGGCAGCGTGTTGAAAACAAAACTAAAGTACGAGATTGCAAATCATTAGTAATGACCGCAATGTATTTACGAAAGTACGAATCCATTCAAAGCACGGTAGTAGACATTGGTACATTACCTAAAACTACGGAATGTGTTACGATTACAAATCAACAGAAACAAAACAATGTTACGAAACTACAAATCAACGGAAAAGGCAAAAGTAACAATTCTAAATTACGAGTAGTGTACCGAATGAATTATTATCTAACAAAATAACGAATTTAGAAATAAAGAAAATTAAACAGAATTACGAATCATTCAGTATCAGCGAAAATATGTATGTAACCACTGAAAAATAGAAGTTTAAGGGATATTGGCACTTCCTAAAAATAATAAAGTATCCAATATAGAGTAAAGTGCAACACACTAATAAAATGAAAATGGGTAAAAAAATGGGCTGCTACTTGGTTAGCACCCCTAAACTAATGGTGCAATCCGAGCCCCAAACGTAATAATCAGTGCCTAATGTGAATCAGTGCCGTACCTAATTAAAGGTGAAAAGCAACCAATGACTAAAATAGGCCCTATACACAAGACCAATGTGACATGTGAATATAGTAAATAGCAGTCAGGGTTAAGCAATAATGATCAGTAATAGTATCCCAAACAAACCATCACATATGCTAAACCTACGTGAAAAAATTAATCCTTGGATCCTCCAAAGTAAATAAGTGACAATAAAACAGTGATATTATTAATGCTGATAATAAATGGTGTCCTGTAAGTCCATCACATGTGCAAAACCACCGGGAAAAAAACCTTGGATCCTCCAGGTGACCGTAATCCCAAGGGGTATATATAAATATATGAGGGAAAAAATATAAAAGTATAAAAATAACAATAACGTCTCTGTGGATATAAACAGATAGCTTGAATTGGAGACAGGTTCAATATTCAATGAATGGTGACTTTGGTGACTTCACTGCTGGAAAATGGTGACTTGGTGCCGCCCCATATGGTTCCCCACTCACCAGAGATATGCACCCCTGCAGGGGTATCAGGCACTGATAGAAACCCTTGGATGGTCCAGTAATGAGTCCCAGGGAGCGATATCCGGATCCTGGATTCTGGCAGGTCAATCTCGCTTAGTATCCTAAGGGTCCGTTTGTTGATATGCGGCAGCAGCACTTCACCAGCCCCAACATTCAAAACATATGGCCCTCCACACCAGGAGACAAGAAAAAATGGGGTCTCATAGCGTATTAAGTAAAAATAACAAGAAGCTTTATTCCGATAAAATAATAATAAAAAAATATATATATAAAAATGTCCACAAGGACATAAAAGTAATGTCCACAAGTACATACACTAGGCTCAGCACAGGCAGGCTCAGGTCCCGCTTAAAAACCTGAAAATATATGTGCTAGGAACGATAAACAATACCAGGAAGGCCGCTCCACAGCGTGCGTTCCACCTTGCGTTCCAAAGCACCTGTGCCATCCCAGGAGTGATGCAAGCGTGCCTTACGCAGATTCTATTCAGTGACATTCCATGCCACTAATAAGAAGGCAAAATCCAGGGGAGTATCGATCCTTCTATCCAGTAAACACTCCTGGGTAAGTAAGGAAGTATTGCTGGATGAAGGGGGCCGTTACGCGTTTATAAAAGGGACCCTTGGAGGGGTGTGCCTTACCCTAGCAACGATCTATGTGCCTAACGAGCACCAGGACATTTTTATTCGGCGAACTTTGGCTAAACTGTCAGACTTTACAGAGGGCCAGCTGATACTGGGGGGGGGACTTTAATGTCTCCCTGACCCCTAAAGTAGATACGTCCTCTGGAAAGTCATCGATCCCTATTGGCTCCCTAAAACGGATTAACCAAGCAATACATAATGCCCAATTGATTGATGTGTGGCGTTTGCAACACTCGGGCGAAAGAGATTATTCATTCTATCCCCCCCCCCCCCATAAGGTCTATTCGAGAATAGATTTTTTCCTGATTCCCCATGCTCAGTTGCACGCAGTGTGTGAAACCTCGATCGGATTGACTACATGGTCTGATCATGCTCCCATACTAATGACCTACGCTCTGTCGCAAGACACCTCTCGGGTGTCACACGTCTGGAAATTAAATGAAAGCCTTCTACAGGTTCCGGAAGTGATATTAGAAATTACAAAAGAGCTGCCTCTATATTTCCAGACGAATAGAACTCCGGACAGTAGCCCAGGCATGGTATGGGAGGCTCACAAGACCGTTATGCGAGGTATTTTTATCAAACACGGTTCTAGACTTAAAAGAGACAGAGAAAGGCAATTAAATTTGCTTTTGACCAAACTCCACGATACAGAGTCTAAACATAAACACGCCCCCACTCCTGATATAGAACGGGACTTGGCTGGGATACGGGTACAAATTAATGATCTTCTACAATATAGGGCTAAGGCGGCTCTACAGAAATGCAGGAAAATCAGTTATGCATACGGTAATAAGTGCGGGAAAACATTAGCTAGGTCGATCAAGGAACAAAAACTCAGATCATATATACCATATATTATGTCCTTAAAAGACCAGAAGACAACTCTTCCCTCAAAGATCTCGGAAGTTTTCCGGGATTTTTATGCGTCCCTTTATAACATATCAACGGCGACAAACTCTCAGTCGTTGATAGAAGAATTTGTACAATCAGCTAAGATGTCCACTATTACGGCTGAAATCAAAGTTGAACTAGACAAGCCGATAAGTTTGGAGGAATTGACATCAGTGGTGAACTCTACCAAACTGGGAAAAGCACCGGGTCCGGATGGAGTTACCCTGCAGTATTATAGAACCTTGCTTCCTAGCCTAGGACCCTATATGGTAGATTTATTCAATGAGCTGGGCAAGGATAAACCCCTTCCTAGGGATACCTTAAAAGCTTACATATCTGTTATTCCGAAGGAAGGTAAGGACCCGACCTTATGTGGCAGCTATCGGCCAATCTCTCTGTTGAATGCAGATCTTAAATTGTTTACTAAAATCCTAGCAAACCGCCTAGCAACTCATTTACCAGATCTGGTGCATTTGGACCAAGTAGGCTTTGTCCCTACTAGGGAAGCTAGGGATAACACGATTAAAGCCCTAAATTTGCTTCATGTAGCCAGAACTTCCTCTATCCCCTGCGTTTTCCTTAGCACAGATGCGGAAAAAGCATTTGATCGAGTGAATTGGCATTATATGTTTTCAGTCCTTCGACATCTGGGACTAGGGGACACTATTATTCAATGGATTTGGGCAATTTACTCAAAACCTACGGCCCAGGTCAAAGTTAATGGGGTTCTTTCTGACTCTTTCTCTATACAGAATGGTACTAGACAGGGATAACCGTTATCCCCCCTGTTATTCACCTTATCCCTGGAACCATTCTTAAATAGAATCAGATTGAACCCAGATATCCAAGGCATAAGGGTGGGAGGAGAACAACATAAAATATCAGCCTATGCGGACGATATGCTCTTTTCCTTGACAAATCCTGCCATCTCGCTCCCTAATTTATTACGGGAGTTTGAGATATACGGAGCACTTTCCAATCTGAAAATTAACTTCCATAAATCAGAAGCTATGGGGATAGGGATACCTCCTTGCGTGCTAACTACACTCAAATCTAGCTTTAAATTTAAATGGACAGAGACAGCCCTGCAGTACCTAGGCACTTATATACCTATGGATATGTCACGTATACTTGAACTGAATTTCTCCCCGCTTTTAACCAAGATCCGTATGCTGTTAGAGACCTGGAATAAGGGCTTGCATTCATGGTTTGGAAGAATTAACTTATTGAAAATGTGTATTCTACCAAAATTTCTTTATTTACTCCAAGCACTACCAATCAGACTTCCTTTATCTTACTTTAAACAAGTTAATTCGCTTTTTATTAAGTTTGTGTGGGCCTACAAGAAACCAAGACTTTCTTTTCATTTAATGGCCTTACCCAGGCAACATGGTGGCTTGGCTCTTCCGAATATCTTAGTGTACTACCAGGCAATACACATAGGCAGAATCATTGATTGGTGCCGTCACGGTCAATTTAAACTATGGACTCAGATAGAACAAGCTCAAGCACCCATTCCTTTATCAAGGGCCCCGTGGTGCTATGAACATCTTCAGTCATTGTTGAAAAGCCATCCTTTAATAGGTACGACGCTTCGGATAGGCTCCATAGCTATTAAAAGACACTCCATTTCCTCTGTGGACTCTCCTTTGTTCCCTATTTTGGGGAACCCACAGTTCTCTCCGGGTATGTGCCTACATAAGTTTGGCCATTTAGATTTCTCTATAAATGGCAGATGGCCCTCAATTGAGGAATTAGTGAGGGAGGAAGGCCTTTTTAAACTGAACTTTTGGCCAGCACTTCAGTTAAGACATTTTTTGGACACTATACCTAACCCAGGAAACTACATTCGCCCTTTGACGAAATTTGAAGAATGTTGCTCGGGGGAGGGCATTATAACACAGGTTTTGTCCAAAACATATTCTATGCTGAACTGCCCGGTAGTCTTATCACATCCGCCGTTCTTGGATAAATGGGAACAGGATTTACAACGAAAATTTACACCGGCTCAAATCCAGAATATACTAACCCTGGCTTTGAAGTCTTCAGTTTGTTCAAAAACTCAGGAATTTAACTATAAACTACTGACACGATGGTACCTCACTCCACACCTTTTACATCAATATTACCCGGAGACTACAGATCGTTGTTGGAGATGTGAGGGAGATAGAGGTACGTTACTCCACATATTCTGGTCATGCCCTAAATTGAATCACTTCTGGACGACAGTCCAAGAGGTGACTCAAAAATGCACGGAGTATAAGATTCCTGGTGATCCGGCATTTTTCTTACTTCAGGTCTCGAATATTCCAGTTAAATGCTATCAAAAAACTATTTTAAGACATCTTCTTAGCGCTGCAAAGTCCTGCATCCCACTCTATTGGAAAAAACAAACACCGCCAACAGTGGCCGATTGGCTGCGTAAGGTAGTAGATATCTGTGGAATGGAGGACTTGTTAGCAGTGGAGAAACATGAACGGGACAAACACTTCTTGACTTGGAATGCCTGGAAACAGTTCATTGTATCCGAGGAGGGGATAGCCCTCCTTAGATAGGAGAGTTATAAAAGAGTGCTGTGCCCTATGGTTTAGGGCTGTCCAGAACCAGTGACACCTAATTTCTCCCCTCCTTTTTTTTTCTTGGGAGGGGGGTTTAATTTATTTATTTATTTAAAATTTTCTATTTATTTATTTTTTTTTTTTTTGTGTGGTCTGTGTGTTGATGTTGTCTATTTAGTTTTATTTTATTTTAGTGTTTTTTTTTTTTTTTCTCGTTTTTTTTTTTTTTTGGTAAATAAGAAAAAGGGAAACGAGCGAGGTTGGGTTTGGTACTTGAACTTATTCTTTTGGTGTTTTTTTTTTTTTTTTTTTTCTCCTTCTTCTCTTCTCTCCATATATTTAATTAGGAAATAACAGGGCGGTAGGCGAGTAGCTTTTTAAGCGACCTCGCTGATCTGTACCATTATATATGAGAAGAATAAGATTTTAGTTGTGATTTGTATGTTGTTTTATCTTGGAAATGTATTGTATCAACCTGATCTCGCACGTGTGGGGTGTTAATAAAGATTATATTTGAAAAAAAAAAAAAAAAAAAAAAAGAGATGCAGACAAGTGTTGGATTATAAAGGCCGCGGCTGTTTATTATTGGTTTCAAAAATATTTATTAAATCAAGCAAGAACTTAAATATATAAACTTTAACAGCCTAGTCACTACAGCCCAGGCTGCATAAATAAATTACTGACTTCATAAACTTCCCAAAAACACTTAAAATATATAAATTGAAAACTTTATTAACGAATAAAGAAAACGAGTCCACCTTTGTATCAATTACAAAAGTGACACCACCACATAATTACAGCCGCGACAAAAGGGGAGGGGGGGAGGGGAACACCACAGCTCAGTCTTCTGAGGCGAATTGAGCCTGACTGGACGGAAGCCCCTTTTTGTAGCCCCTATTGGGGCCAGATAAACCCAGTTTAAACTGGATTTTCCCGGGCTAACTCACGAGCCTCAGGAGAGGTCACCTGTATCCCTCTCCCAAGACATGTGAGCCAGCTAGTTTCCCCAGGGGACCTGAGCCCCAAGGGGAACTTGAAACTGCCTGTCCCTGCCGCTCTCCCATGAGGAAACGGGGAGTTGAAACTGTTTCCCCTTTTCCTATCATGGGATCGCAGGCAGGATCCTAGTAAATAACTTCCCAAAAATATCGATAAAGAAAAGAGATGCAGACAAGTGTTGGATTATAAAGGCCGCGGCTGTTTATTATTGGTTTCAAAAATATTTATTAAATCAAGCAAGAACTTAAATATATAAACTTTAACAGCCTAGCCACTACAGCCCAGGCTGCATAAATAAATTACTGACCCCACAACGCGGCCATCTCAACACATGAATTGAGGTCTGCGTTAAAAATATCTAAACCGACGTCCGACAGGTGAATTTCATCCTGCCTATATAAACCTCAAACGCCACCCTTCAACTCCGAATGCCTAAAAGAAATAATGCCTAACTGTAAAAGTAATTTGGAAACTGTTCTATTAATACGCATTCTTATTCTTTCCAAAGGGTGCATGGAAGAAAAAGAAAGTGCAACAATTTCGTTGGCTATCTCAGAGAAAAACAATAACCGTGTTGGGCAAAGCTAGTTGAATCCTCTGTAAATCATCTCTTAAGTCAAAAATAATATTCAAGGTTTTCTGTTTACCAATGTCATTCCCCCCAAGAGTCCAAACCTAAATTAACATAATAAACTCTCTCTTTAGCTCTCTTTGTGCCCAAAAGACGTAGGCGTGTCCAATGATCCAAATTACCTTTCAGCATAAACCTGAAACGAATCAAAGAGAAAAGTTAGGACGAATGTATACTAAATAACTATTAGATTTCCATTTTCCCACCTTCTTGACTATACTAACATCTAAACCTAAACTAGGAGCTTCAGTGGCTGCTCGAATTCTAAAGGAATTTGACGTCAAGATAGCATTGTCCAAGTTTAAAAACTTTAAACATTTTGAAAAGACACATGCAAACTAATACCTAGTAAGAGGGGAGCCGGACTCCTGTAAAACAAACTTGGACCTCCCATCGGCTGGACACTAAGATAATTATTTAACAAGCCCAAAGGACAGATCAAGGAGCTGAGACCTGCATTTAAAGTGATCCAACTTCCTTTACCCAACTGATCAGTTTTTGACTTTCTCAAAAATATTCTCAAGGATGTGTCCGAGACAAAAAACATCCGAGGCTCGAATAGTTGGCAACTCAGAAACTCTGAGCACTGCAAAAAATAGTGGAAAATACTGCTTTAAATAGTATCGACTCAAAAGAAGAAAAAACAGACTTGTTCCAAAACCGAACAAAGTTTTCTAAAACATCCGGGGTAATAGGAAAACGGGAATCTGGTTTAAAATTGTCCTTCTTGTAGCCTTTCAAAGCTTGCTTAACAGAAAATAAGCTAAACAGGAAGGTAAATTATTAAGTTTAAGAAAAAGGACAGACCTGCCAAAGTTTTATTAACATATGTCAAGAATATTGCTTCCGAAACAAAAATTCTAAGAATAATAACACTAAGCCTTCCGAAAAGGCACTTATAGGAGCATCGATCTAATTTAAAAAAGGAAACCCAAAGCAACCAGGCCGATTGGTATCCGGCCCAGGTCGAGGGGGCCAAAGAGTTCCAAATAGAATCAGCAATGGGTTTCAAAAAAGGTCCCACAATTTGTGTGGACATGGTATACCTACTTGATCCGCGGTCGGGAACAGTTGAAAGAAATGGTCCATCTGCAGGTGAGACAATGCGTCCACCACATCATTGTCTTATCCCGCCACATGAATCACTTTTATCCAGATATTCCAATTGAAAAATCATGTGGCGCAACAAAACAACGACAGGCATAGACTTAGACATTAAAAAGTTAATTGCATACATGACTCCCTTAATATCAGACAGAACTAGCATTCTTTTGTTCCGAAAATAAGGGGCCCAAAATTCCACAGCAACAATAATAGGGAATAATTCTAAACTTCTAAAACTTTATTTCTTACATAATCCAGTCTAATCCATCTCGGGTTCCACACGTCCGCACACCAACGTGATCGCCAAATTGCAGCAAAACCATATGAGCCCGCTGAGTCAGTAGAAAGCAAAAATTCTTGATCCCGTATAAATTCGTCCTGCCACAGGGCTCGACCATTAAAATGTTTTAGAAACTGTAATCAAACTAAAAGATCTTCTCACATATCATGGGAAATCCTGATATGAGAGAAAGGCGATTTCAAACCCGAGATGGAAGGATATAATCTCCTGGAAAAACCTTGCCAATGGGCATGATCCTGGAATCAAAAGCCAACAAACCTAATAAGGATTGCATGTCTCTTAAACAAACCTTCTTCTTGCGAATAATAGCCAATAACTGTACTCTAAGTTTTGTTACCTTTTCTTCCGGGAGTCGAAATTCCATCAACTCTGTATCAATAGTGATACCCAGGAAATCCAAGCAAGTTGAAGGCCTGGCCTGTTTTGTCAAATGCCAGAGGTATATTGAATTTAGAGCAAATATGAAAAATTTTGTCCAATAAAATTGAACCATCAGAGGAGGAAGCGGGACCTAAAAAACAAAATCATCTAGATAATGAATGATAAATTCAGAACCAGATATGGAAACTACCACCCATTCCAGATAAGAAGAAAAGGTTACAAAATAGAAGCAGGACAAAAAACAATCCATTGGTAAACATTTGTCAAATTTAAATTAATTTTGAAAGAAAAAAACCCAATGAATTAAAACAAGAAGGATGAATAAGAAGAAGACGGAAGGTCGATTGGATATCAGCTATCGCCAAAAGCACCTTTACCCAGATACCTAAGCTTCTTCAGTGCATCTTCAAAAGAAGCATAAGTAACCAACGAAAGGCTGTCCTCAATTTGGTTACTAAATGATTGACCCTTGGGAAAGGATAGGTGATGTATAAGTCTGAAAGAATTTTTCTAATTTTTAGGGACAATTCCCAAAGGGGAAATCCTAAAATTAGAAAATGGAGGGGAGAAAAAATGGGCCTGCTATTCTACCTGCTGAAAATTCCTTAGAAATCTTTTCTTCCACTACTTCTGGAAATTGAACTACAGATTTTTGTTTACAATGGCACATCCTGAACCCGAAAATTTTGGAAGTAAAAAAAAAAAAAAAAAAAAAACCTTCACCAAAACCTTCAATGAGGAGCTGGGCCTTCAACTTGTCTGGGTATGCTCTGAACCACGGTAGCACATTTATTAGTTCCACTGGTGTTGAAGCCTTTCGGAATTATTCCTGACTGCTGAGTAGTTGTGGACATTCTTTTTGAAACATTTAGACACTGAATGTGCGTCGGAACAAAATGCGCATTCATGTCTATATTTGCAGGAGTTTGGCCATCTGCACTTTTCTTGTAACTGGTAAAGTTAGTTGTAGTTTGAGAATTCTGGAGTTGCTTGGTATAGTTCCATTGGGGAAGAAAAGGATTGAGCCAGAGGCTCACATCTTTTACTCCCCATTTTAAAAGGGGTAAACAGATAATTTTTGGCGAAAGGCCTCATCATAAGTATACCAAGCAGTACCTCCAAAATTCTTAAACACTTCCAACACGATATCTAAATGCTGAAAAGCTTCCAGAACTTTTCTCAGGAAATTTTCCGCATAAGACACCAGCAAATATACAATAAGCCTGCAACCAGGTATTGAAAGACCTGAAAACAGGCCTACGTCTATCTTCGTCATCTTTTTTGTCAGTTCTACCAATAAATTCTTTTGCAGAAGGTAGCAAAGATAAAAAATCCAAAAATTCAACCCAATTTTTTATTATTATTTTTTTTTTTTAATTTATTTATTTTTTTTGACATGGATAAATGGAAACCTAGCGGAGAGATTTCACAAGGGTTAGACTCCTTTAAACAAGTTTCAGGTAAATTTTGAGATTTTGTCGTCTGATATGCAAAAGAATTATCCAGTGTATCAGTATTTAAAATTTTGAGTGTGATTAATAGAAACACCACTAGATGGCGCCCATATTCCTAAAGCTGCACTATTAGCAGATGTAGGCTGAGCAGAGCTACCAAATGTATGTACTTCCTTATTAATTTTTTTTTTATTTTTTGCAAAAGCTCAGTAATATTATTAGTAATATTAAGAGGTAACTCGCCAAACCCCATGAGAGTTAGTTGGCGGAATAGTAGGTGCCATCCTTGTGGAAACCTCCTCACTCCCCATGCCAGCTGAAGCCATGGGAGCTGTGCCAATAGCCATGTCTGTGACAGACCCTGACTGAAGTGCTGTGGGATGTTGCCCTGGAGATGCTGTGTTGTGATGCGACAGGAACGACCTCTCGTCAAAAGATTCGTTACTGGCTAAGCTATTCGAAACTCAGCCGTCTAGCTGACTCTGCTGAGGTGGCGAAGGGGAAAGCCTGCGGCGCGGTGTACGCCTTCTTTTAGCTGAGTTACTTACACCAGCGGCGGCGCCTCCTCCTCCTCGCCCTTGACACGGAACTTCTTCCTGCGGCGGGATGGTACTTCAGCCGACATTTCGATGTCGGTCACCGGACCCCAGGCTTCGGCGGCGGCAGTTGCGGCTCCCACCGGAGCCTCTTGACGCGTCGTCCTCAGTAAGTCAAGGCACTGCCGAATCCAATCTTCACCGCTATCTTCACCCGCTCGTTCGCTAAGCCGCTTCTGGCCTCAGAAGACACTGTTTGCTCAATGGGAGTAAACCCTAGAACACCACAGCTCAGTCTTCTGAGGCGAATTGAGCCGGACTGGACGGAAGCCCCTTTTTGTAGCCCCTATTGGGGCCAGATAAACCCAGTTTAAACTGGATTTTCCCAGGCTAACTCACGAGCCTCAGGAGAGGTCACCTGTATCCCTCTCCCAAGACATGTGAGCCAGCTAGTTTCCCCAGGGGACCTGAGCCCCAAGGGGAACTTGAAACTGCCTGTCCCTGCCGATCTCCCATGAGGAAACGGGGAGTTGAAACTGTTTCCCCTTTTCCTATCATTCTATATGTATGTAACCACGTTTTACGAAAGTACGATACAAATTGGTAAACTAAAGAAATTACGAATGTTAAACAGAATTACGAATCATTCAGTATCAACGAAAATAAACTGTTACGAAAATACGAACAAGTCCGAATATGTAACCAGGTCTTACGAAATAACAAATTACGAATGTTAAACAGAATTACGAATCATTCTGTATCAACGAAAATAAACTGTTACGAAAATACGAGTCCGAATATGTAACCACATCTTAAGAAATTACGAATTGGTAGACTAAAAAGAATTACGAATGTTCTCGTATTAACGAAAGTACGACTGTGACGAAAATACGAACGAGTCCGAATATGAAAAATTGCGTCTTACGAAATTACGAATAGTTACGAATCAACGTAAACGAAACAAGACGAAACGAAACAAAACTAAATTTTTGGTTGTGCACATGTCTAACAGATGCATATGGGACATTGCCTCCGCTAAACTAGAGATTCCTTAATATAACGACTTCACCCCATTATGGCACAACAAGACCCTACCCGAATTCTGGCAAATCACTGATGTGGATTGCTGGTCAACTCATGGAATCTTCTATCTACATCATTTAATTACGGATGGGACACTAAAAACCTTTCACACGCTCAAAGAAGAATACAATCTTCCCAACCACATGTTCTTTATATATTTACAAGTCAAACATGCAACCCAAACTCAATTCTTATCATCCCCCCCTCAGCCCGTCTCAAATGTCATCATGGCAATAGTCAAAAACACAGATCCTCAAAAACTAATATCAGCATTTTATAACATACTCTCCACCCCAGTAGCAACTAAAATAGCTTATGGCCTTAAGCCTCGCTGGGAAAGGGAGGTGGGACCTAAGGAGGACGAGGAATGGGGGGAAGCTCTGGAATTTTGTAAGGTGGCTTCGCCAAAACTCTCAAAAAGACTGACCCAAATTTACATAATTCATCAAGCGTTCCTTACCCCCCTCAGGGTAGCCAGATACAGACACTCCCAGTCCACTTTGTGCCAAATGTGTGGAAGGGAGACGGCACATTCATTTACTTATTGTGGTCATGCCCCAAAGTACAGGGACTCTGGACACAGATAGTGGGATTTCTTCATGACGACAGGTTCACTAAGACATTTCTACACGAGACGCTATTTATAGCACGAAAGGCAATAGCCAGGAAATGGATGAGGACTTGTCCCCCAAGCATCGCAGACTGGAAAGCAGAAATAAACAACACCCTTCCATATAAAAAATTTATATACACCAATAGAGGATGTCCTGAGAAATACTATAAAATATGGGACAGGTGGCTGCAGGAGTCTGACACTTGTTCATAACCTGACTCTTGCATTACGCATTGGGAAAGTTAACGGCATGTAAGATCACCAAGCCCATGGGTAATAAAGCAAACCAAAAACACTGACACAAGGTACCTTTTTACTTCATTTATCTCATGCATAAGACATAATGTGATAACAAAGATCGGAGATGGAGATACAACTGTTACTTGAAGCTTTGTATGATATGTAACATACCTGGAAATGTACACTATAACATGTATGCACTTTAAACAAAATAAAACTTGTTGATTTAAAAAAAAAAGAGCTGCAAGAAGATAGCGGAGGCCCAGAAGAAGAAACTAAGAGCGAGACAAGACCCCCAAAGTCGGAAGAAGACCCCCGGATGGCGGCAACGAAGGAGAAAGCCGGGCTCCTCCGCTAGTAAAAGAGCGGTAAAAGAGCAGAAGATAAAAACCTGTGTTGTGTTTTTTTTATTAACACTTTTTCCCTCAGGTGAATGGGTAGGGGAACCATTTACCCCATACTCATTCACATAGGGTGGGGGGCCGTGATCTGGGGGCCCCCTTATTAAAGGGGGCTCCTGGATTCTGATAAGCCCCCTGCCCGCAGACCCCGACAACCAAAGTCCAGGGTTGTCGGGAAGAGAGGCCCTTGTCCTCATCAACATGGGGATAAGGTGCTTTAGGGAGGGGGGGCGCAGGGCCCCCCTCCCCGAAGCTCCCCACCATGTTGAGGGCACGCGGCCTGGTACGGCTCAGGAGGAGGGCGCCCCCTCGTCCCCACCACCTTTCCTGACCGGCCGGGCTGTGTGTTCGGATAAGGGTCTGGTATGGACTTTGGGGGGACCCCCACGCCGTTTTTTCAGTGTAGGGGTTCCCCTTTAAATCCATACCAGGTGACGGGGCTAGCAAGGTGTCAGTCTCGCTGATGGAGGCGGCGACATTGGCTTCCTTCGCTAGTCCCGTCTACCTGGAGTCACGTTCATAATGAACAGACTTTACTCCGTGTGTGGGCAAGTCCGTTCATTTCAAAAGTCAAAAAGTCAAAAGTTGGGAAGAAAAAGTCCGCTGGATAGTCCGATCGTGTGTACGCGGCATAAGTCTCCCTTGTGGATTGTGCTCTATCCACAGGAGTGACATGTTTTCCCAACCAACAAAATGGCCGCCATGCCTTTGTTGATTGGTGATTGGTTGACAATGTAGAGTAGTGAGTGTACAGCTTGTATAACAGTGTAACTTTGCTGTCCCCTCAAATTAGCCGTTAATGTCTAAACTGCTGGCAACAAAAGTGAGTACACCCCTAAGTGAAAATGTCCACATTGTTCCCAATTAACCATTTTTCCTCCCCGGTGTCATGTGACTCATTAGTGTTATAAGGTCTCAGGTGTGAATGGGGAGCAGATGTGTTAAATTTGGGGAGCAGATGTGTTAAATTTGGTTTTATCGCTCTCACTCTCTCATACTGATCACTGGAAGTTCAACATGGCACCTCATGGCAAAGAACTCTCTGACGATCTGAAAAAAATAATTGTTGCTCTATATAAAGATGGCCTAGGCTATAAGAAGATTGCCAAGACCCTGAATTTGAGCTGCAGCACGGTGGCCAAGACCATACAGCGGTTTAACAGGACAGGTACCACTCAGAACAGGCCTCACCATGGTTGACCAAAGAAGTTGAGTGCACGCATTCAGCGTCATATCCAGAGGTTGTCTTTTTTAAATAGGCATATGAGTGCTACCAGCATTTCTGCAGAGTTTGAAGGGGAGGGGGGCAGAGGCGTTGCTAGGGGGGTGCGGGGGGTGCGGTCCGCACCCGGGTGACACCCGCTAGAGGGGTGACACCCTCCCTGTTTTTTTTTTTTTTTATTTTTTTTTTTTTGGTTTATTTATTTATTTATTTATTAACTGCCGTTCACTTGACTCCCCCCCCCCCCTGCCCACAGCCCGCTGGGCTGAAACAACATTACACACCGCAGCAGCGCGTGGTGTTCTCCTTCCTTCCTCCTTCTACTGCCTCAGCCGGCTCTGTCACATCTCACTGTGAGTGCAGACACAGGATGATGACGTGACGTCCTGGTGTCCAAGCCAGCCAGGGGCGGGCTGGGCCGGGGGGCAGGGTGGCAATTTCCCCCCAGGCCGTTCCAACTTATATGCAGAACGGCCGCTGCCCATTGATGTTTTTTTTTTTTTCCTTTGAGGAAGTCGGCGGCTGCATCCGGGATGCTCAGTCTGTACATCCGGCCGCCGCCACCACTACCCACAGCCAGTCAGATGCCTGAACAGTGGCGGAGGGCGGAGTGATCTGCGGGGTCTGGGAGCCCGGATGTTTTAGACAAAGGGAAATCCCACCCACTGCCCCACCGTACTCCAGAGAGGAGCAGCCAGGAGCTGAGGACACCAATGTAAGGGTAGAGTGGGGAGGAGTGTATGGCAGGCACTGGCAGCCAAGGAGTGAGTGTCGGCGGTGGACGGCTGTGCAGTCTCCTGATGCCTTGTGTGAAGGACTGGTGGCAGCCCGCTCTGCTTAGACTTGTAGTGCCCTCTCTGGGGGGCTGAGATATGGAAGCATCCTATGCTGGGACTTGTAGTGCCCTAGACTGTGGGGGGCAATAAAAGTCCCAGCAGAGTGGGCTGCCATTCTTTAGTCCCCTGTAGTCTAGGGCACTATAAGTCCCAGCATATCAGTCTGCTCTTTCAGAAGAGGAGAAGGAGCTGGGGGAGGGGGGTTGTTCTGGGAGGGGAGAGAATGAGGCACAGGTTTTAGATGGGGAGGATTTTTGCTTAGGGGGGATTTGTGCTGGGAGGGGGAGATGGGGAGGATTTTTGCTTAGGGGGATTTGTGCTGGGATGGGGAGGATTTTTACTTAGGGGGGATTTGTGCTGGGAGGGGGAGGATTTTTGCTTAGGGGGGATTTGTCCTGGGAGGGGGAGATGGGGAGGATTTTTGCTTTGGGGGGATTTATGCTGGGGGGGGAGATGGGGAGTATTTTTGCTTAGGGGGGATTTGTGCTGGGAGGGGGAATTTATTCTTGCAGAGGAAGAGGCTTTGTGATGAGAGGGGGGATCTATGCTGGGAGGGGAATATGGGGGAGGACTTTTTTCTAACGGGGGGGGGGGGGGGGGGGTTATGCTGGGAGGGGGAGACGGGGGAATATTTTTGCTAAGAGGGAGAATGTATGCTGGGAAGGGATATGGGAGAGGATTTATGCTAAGAGGGGGGATTAGCACTGGGAAAGGAGGCGGAGGCAGTGGTTTGTACTGAGAGGGGGATTTGTACTGGAAGGGGTTATATGAGGGTTAGGATTTGTGCTGAAAGGTGTTTTTTTTGCTGCTAGGGGGAAGATGGGGGGCGGGGTCTCTGCTTAGAGGAGAGGGGGTATTGGGAGTAAGAGCATTTGTAAATTAAGGGGTTTTGGGGGGATTTATGTTGTAAGGGTGATGTGGGGAGTGAGGATTTCTGCTGAGAGGGGGGATTTGTGCTGAGAGGGGGGATTTGTGCTATAAGGGGGTACATAGGTAGTGAGGAGTTTGCCCTGGGCACTGGATGATCTTATCCCGGGAATTGGCGCACTCTACAAATTGCAAAGGCGGAGCTGTGAAGAGAGAAAGCTGGGTGCCGACGTGAGGACTGGATTGGAAGCTGCTCCAGCCTGTACTGACGTGGTGGCGGCCTGGAACAGCAGACTCATGAGTACCTGGTGAGTGACCCTGCTGATCGGAGTGGCACACACACACACGTGTTTCTTTGGTAAGAGAGCTGGTCCTGGGGCAGTCCCCGGACTGAGAACACTGTCCCTGGATTAAGTCTGTCCCCAGTTTTGTCCCCGCTTTGCAAGGCCGATCCAGGGCGGGTGCACTGCAAGCTGGGGCAGTGGGAGGGCACCCAGACCTGTCCCTACCATAGGTCCCTTTGGGCCCATTGGGCTGCCTCGGAGGGAGGGGGGGGGCGAGCACCGCCAGATACAGAGCGGGTATCTCCCACTTACCTGGCGGCTGCTGTCATACGAAGTCCCACCTCCTGGGCTGGCTGCTATGATAGACAGCATCCTATCATAGGAGCCAGTCCAGGAGGCGAGACTTCGTATGACAGTGGCAATGCTGGGTAAGCAGGAGATCTCCGTTCTGCGTAATCCAGCGGCTCTCCTCTCTCTAATCCCCATGCACTGATGAGGCTGCATTGATGGGCACTGAACAGACTGCATTGATGGGCACTGATGATGGTGAGCTCTGATTCGGTAGTTCAATGGGCCACTTGACTGGACTTGCCCCCCAGGCCTAAGGCTGCCAGCCCTCCCCTGAAGCCAGCTCTCCAGGTTGTTGAATTGTGTGTGTGGTGGGGGGGCCGCTGGCCGGGGGGGGGGGGTTGCCATATGTAAGATAAACAAAGAGACGTTAAGATAAAATGTAATTCTATTCTATTATACTGAGATTTTTTTTCCTCTTTCCGACTGAAAGTTCCATCTAGCTCAGCTTGCAGAGCTCAGTTGAAATGACATAAATTGTGGACTTCATGATAGCATCAAATCCGTTCCTTCAGTAGATGTTTTCTATTCTATGGAATCTAGACTTTTTTTTATAACATACACAATAATGTGGTCAGCTTAAAGGGCATGTATTACATTTTAAATATATATGTCAAAGAAACCAGCTTAATTTAAATAATTTTTGCATTATTTTTAGGAAGGTCGCGGGAGGGGGGTCTGTACTGAGGGGGGACTATAGTTGGTGGGGGGGTGACACCATTTTTTTTTCGCACCGGGTGACACCAACCCTAGTGACGCCACTGGAGGGGGGTCAGCCTGTCAGTGCTCAGACCATTTGCCGCACATTTCATCAAACTGGTCTGCATGGCTGTCGTCCCAGAAGGAAGGCTTTTCTAAAGAAGAAAGCCTGCAAACAGTTTGCTGAAGACAAGCAGACTAAGGACATGGATTACTGGAACCAGGGCCGATCCTAGGGTCACAGACGCCTGGGTGCAGAAATATTTCTGGCGCCCCCACGTGGACGTGGTCATCTTACCAACTCCTCCCCTTTACAAATGTTTCTATGACAACGACTTCAACACAGAGATGTTCCCGTAAGAAGTCTTCGTTACCCTGGGATCCTCCCATGATCTTTTACCAATAAATAAAATACAGGAAGAGCGTACACTAATGAGACCTGGAGGGGAGTCTCTCTGATGCACACAGAGGGGGCTTCTGTTAGAGAGTCTATTAGAAAGAGCCCCCAGACATAGTACAGGAGATGGTCAGAGACTGTAGACATGATACTAGAGACAGTCAGAGACTGAAATCATAGTACAGGAGACGGTCAGAGACTGTAGACATGATACTAGAGACGGTCAGAGACTGCAATCATAGTACAGGAGATGGTCAGAGACTGCAGACATGTTACAAGAGATGGTAGTAAATAATGGCCGATCGGCCCTCTCACCTGACCCAGCGATACAGCATCAACGATTCCTCTGATCAGGAGTCAGCTCACTCTGAATTGCCCGTGGCGACTCCGCTGGGTAGAGCCCAGATCTGTATTCCTGCAATGACTCCATTCCTTTCTCCACCAGGGATGGTGCCAGGCTGTGTGGCTTTTTCTCTCTGATGGTGTTCTCTCAGCACTGCCCTCTCCCTCTGGAGTCCTGGGTGCCCTTCCCTGAAAGCTTTCCCGGGCTCCTGGCTTTCTCTCTCCCATTCAGCTGAGCATGCTGTTTGGGCTGCAGTTTCCGTGTTACAGTGGGGCTGCCAGTCCTTGGGACCACATGTCCCACAATCCTTTTCTTTGCTCCTTTGTTTTTTCTTCCCTTGCCGTTATGAAGGCGGGGGAAGAAACATAGTGTGCCGCTCATTAGTACAGCAGCGCACGAGGAGGTGAGGGAGAGGGGAAATGAGAGCCCGCAGTGGCATCACTAGGGTTGGTGTCACCTGGTGCAGTAAAACATGGTATCACCCCCTCCACCAACTATAGTCGTCCCTCAGTACAGACCCCACTCCATTAAGTATAGACCCCCCCTTCGTCAGTGCAGACTGTTCACTAAGTATAAATACCTCCCTCAGGACAGACCCCCCCATCAGTATAGACCCCCAGGACAAAACACCCCCCCTTTATCAGTATAGACCCCCCTCAGGACAAACCTTTCCCCCCTACATTAGTACAAACCCCCCAGAACAAACCACCCCCCTCCATTAGTACAGACCCCCCAGAACAAACCACCCCCTCCATTAGTACAGACCCCCAGGACAAACCACCCCCTCCATTAGTATAGACCCCCCCCCCCCAGGACAACCCCCCCCCACATTAGTACAGACCTCCCCCCACATTAGTATAGCCCCCCCAGGACAAACCCCCCCCATTAGTATAGACCTCCCAGGACAAACCCCCCCTACATTAGTATAAACCCCCCAGGACAAACCAGCCCGCCACCCACATTAGTATAGACCCCCAGGACAAACCACCCCCCCCCCACATTAGTATAGACCCCCCAGGACGAACCCCCCACATTAGTATAGACCCCCCCAGGACAAACCACCCCCCCCCACATTAGTATAGACCCCCCAGGCCGAACCACTCCCCACATTAGTATAGACCCCCTCAGGACAAACCACCCCCCACATTAGTATAGACCCCCCAGGACAACCCCCCCTACATTAATATAGACCCCCCCAGGACAAACCCCACCTACATTAGTATAAACCCCCCCAGGACAAACCAGCCCGCCACCCACATTAGTATAGACCCCCAGGACAAACCAGCCCGCCACCCACATTAGTATAGACCCCCAGGACAAACCACCCCCCCACATTAGTATAGACCCCCTCAGGACAAACCACCCCCCCCACATTAGTATAGACCCCCCCCCAGGACGAACCCCCCACATTAGTATAGACCCCCCAGGACAAACCACCCCCCCATTAGTATAGACCCCCTAGGCCGAACCACCCCCCACATTAGTATAGACCCCCAGGACAAACCACCCCCCCACATTAGTATAGACCCCCCAGGAAAACCCCCCCTACATTAATATAGACCCCCCAGGACAAACCCCCCCTACATTAGTATAAACCCCCAGGACAAACCAGCCCACCACCCACATTAGTATAGACCCCCAGGACAAACCACCCCCCCACATTAGTATAGACCCCCTCAGGACAAACCACCCCCCCACATTAGTATAGACCCCCCAGGACGAACCCCCTACATTAGTATAGACCCCCCCAGGACAAACCACCCCCCCACATTAGTATAGACCCCCCTGGCCGAACCACCCCCCACATTAGTATAGACCCCCAGGACAAACCACCCCCCCCCCACATTAGTATAGACCCCCCAGGACAAACCACCCCCCCCCCACATTAGTATAGACCCCCCAGGACGAACCACTCCCCACATTAGTATAGACCCCCCAGGACAAACCAGCCCCCATACATTAGTATAGACCCCCCCAGGACAACCCCCCCCCTACATTAATATAGACCCCCCAGGACAAACCACCCCTACATTAATATAGACCCCCCAGGACAAACCACCCCCCGCCCGGGTGGAGAACAACAGAGCGTGTGTGATGCTTATGCTGGTGGGCAGAAGGCGGAAGTTAAACACAGGACTCCTCCTGTGTTTAACTTCCGCCTCCTGCCCACCAGCACCAGCATCACACACGCTCTGTTCTAAACAAGTCGGGCTCGGCCACGGAGCGCCCCACCCCCCCGTGGCGTCACTGCGCGGCCTCTCCCGCGGCTGTGACAGGCGGAGAGAGCCGCGCCGCCTACGGACAAGGAGAGGAGGAGGGAGCGGAGCACTCTAGCGCTCCAGCGCCCCCACCTCTGTGGCGCCTGGGTGCACTGCACCCCGTGCACCCCGGGACGGATCGGCCCTGACTGGAACCATCTTCTGTGGTCTGATGAGACCAAGATAAACGTATTTGGTTCAGATGGTGTCAAGCGTGTGTGGCGGCAACCAGGTGAGGCGTACACAGACAAGTGTGTATTGCCTACAGTCAAGCATGGTGGTGGGAGTGTCATGGTCTGGGGCTACATGAGTGCTACCAGCACCGGGGAGCTACAGTTCATTGAGGGAACCATGAATGCCAACATGTACTGTAACATACTGAAGCAGAGCATGATCCTCTCTCTTCAGAGACTGGGCCGCAGGGCAGTATTCCAACATGATAAGGACCCCAAACACACCTCCAAGATGACCACTGCCTTGCTAAAGAAGCTGAGGGTAAAGGTGATAGCCTGGCCAAGCATGTCGTTAGCCCTAAACCCTGTTGAGAATCTGTGTGGCAACTTCAAATGGAAGGTGGATGAGCAAAAGGTCTCTAACATCCACCAGCTCCTTGATTCGTCATGGAGGAGTGGAAGAGGACTCTAGTGGCAACCTGTGAAGCTCTGGTGAGCTTCATGCCCAAGAGGTTTAAGGCAGTGCTGGAAAATAATGGTGACCACACAAAATATTGACACTTTGGGCACAATTTGGACATTTTCCCTTAGAGGTGTACTCACTTTTGTTGCCAGCAGTTTAGACATTAATGGCTGTGTGTTGTGTTATTTTGAGGGGACAGCAAATTTACACTGTTATACAAGCTGTACACTCACTACTTTACATTGTAGCAAAGTGTCATTTCTTCAGTGTTGTCACATAGAAAGATATAATAAAATATTTACAAAAATGTGAGACACTTTTGTGAGATACTGAAATTTATGAATTATGTACTGTTTTCAATTACTTCTTTGAATAAATTGCCAGCAAGCCTATTTGAGAGCAAATGTGGTTTATTGTAGCCACCATTTACCATTTTTCAGTTCAGCTTCTAAGCTAAGCTCTGTCAGCCCTATTTGTCACAAGTATGGAAATCATCAGGAGGAACACAGAAGGGAAAGACAGAAAGGGCAGATGCAACAACTGAAATAACCACAAGATGGCAGTATATCAATCAACTATACAGAAACCCAATAAACAATATAGTCTATAAAGACACTTTGCCCACAAACATGGGAGTGATCCATCACAACTAAAGATAGTGGGCAGAAAATCCTTTTCACCTTATTGGCAGGGAAGTAATGCTGTCCGTCATATTTACAGACATGAGACAATATAGTGCTCCTGTGCTCCGATCTTAAATTAATCTGATAAACAACATAGTAACGTGCTGAACAGATGCTCTCTAATAACTGCAGCATCATACATCAGTAAAACCTAATATGAATTCATACAAAATCTCATAACAAATATTTACAATATTAAAGTGCTCATGTGCTCTATTACTGAATAACATTCGATGTGCAAAGCATGTTTAATGGTAAAATGATGAAAATACTTATGATAAGTGCTCCAAACTTAAAGGTAAGTGCCACACTTAGGTGCTCCCCCTTTGGTAATGCCCTCACCTAACGGCATGTGACCGCACACCTAGGTTTGGTCTAATACCTACGAGCCACCCCTGGACTTTGTAGGAATGAGCTACTCCGGTATGCTGAATCATCCTAGAGTGGTATCCTCATAATAATAAATAAGAGCTGGATAGGGTGATACTGTTTTTTAAATCCTTTATTTAAAAAAAAACACAACAAGTGGGTACTCACATGTAACATGTGCTTAGGGTGCACCAAACTAAACAGGCAAACAGAGTGTATCCATAGGACTATCGTTCCGTTCCACAGCAGCTGCTACCAAACACCGTCCTGTCCCCTCCCCTACGCGTATCAACACAGGGAATCACGTTCCTTCCTCAGGGGTATTGTGTTAATCGGGGGCACACTCTGTTTGCCTGTTTAGTTTGGTGCACTCTAAGCACCGGTTACATGTGAGTACTCACAATTTTGTTGAATCACTAATTCAACTAATACTAATACTGTCATTTTCATCATTGGCCACTAGATGGCCTCCTAATTATATTCAATTCAATTATATTTACAAGATCCAATTATTATTAAATAATCAGTTTTAATATTGTATTATATCAACGATCTCTTTTTATGCACTTGTTATGGACTTGTTCATTGTATTTGTTTGCAAATACAAGTTTGTAAGATTGTTAATAGCAGGTCATTTGATTCATTTAAATCACGAGACCAGAAGTAAGGGTATAAATGCCCTTATCCAAAATGGCGGAATTAGAGCTTCCAATTGATTGGCTGAAACGCGTTGAGGCTTGATTGTGTCATCGCGACAAATTTTCGCACTCGACCAACTTCTGGGAATCAAGCAGGACCGCGGCTAGAGGTCAACCATCTCTCTCCAGCCTATTTTCCCTTAATTAATCACCTTCTATTCACACCGGGTGCTAGGACATAGACACCTATACATGTGAGTGTAAATGTTATTGTTTAAAATAAACCCTTCTTGAATGGTATTGCGCAATGAGGTCTCTTCTTCCATATCCACCTGCATGAAGCATATCCACTTCAGGAACCGCCAGCAAACGGATATCTCCAGGGGTCTCCCCACATGCTTGTTTGGCCATACTAGCGATAGTTGGTCCATACTGAGGGGTGAGTGTACATCTATGTGGGGCACCCAGTCTGAGCATCAAGAAGCACGGATGTATTATCTTTGAGCACGAGAACCTTTATATCACTTATTGAGACTGTCACCAATTCAATATATGCAATATATTTTAAATTTAAATTTTGTTCATTATATATCACCTAGCGCGGTGTACTGTTTTTCATGGAGTGGCCTAGCCAGTCTTTCAGACCTTAATTCTATAGAAAATGTAGGGAGGGAGCTGAAACTTTGAGTTGCCAAGCAACAGCCAAGAAACCTTAAAGTGGATGTAAACCCAATTTTTTTTTTTTTAATTAAGGCTTGCACCTTGTACAGTATAGGATTTCATGTAATCTGTGCCCAGTCTTGCCACAAAGCGTTAATCCAGCTCTGAGCAGTCCTCTTATCTTTTTTCAGTGAGATAAAAACGGACAGACAGAGAAATAGCAGTGTGTTTCTCCCCCTTGCTGTGAGTGACAGGTGATTTACATATTAGACATGTGCACAACAAAAAAATTTGTTTATTTTCGTTTCGTTTTTTTCGTTTCCGAAAAAAATCGTTTATTTTCGTTTTGTTTTTTTTCGTTTCCGTTGATTCGTAACGATTCGTACATTCGTAAGTCGTCGGTGTTCGTATTCGTAACGATTCGTACATTCGTAAGTCGTCGGTGTTCGTACTCGTAACGATTCGTAACAGTTATTTTTTCGTTAGTTTAATTTTAGTTTATTCGTTTATTCGAAATTCGGACGCATTCATATTTATTGGTACATTCGTAATATTCGTAGATTCGTAATCGGAGCATAATTCATAATTTTATGTAATGTGTATGCTATTATTACATTTTAATAATTTACGAATCGAAAAAAAAAAAGTTAGAATCGAAAAAAAAAAGTTACGAATCGAAAAAAAAAAGTTACGAATGTACGAATTTTTTCGTTCAATCCATTCGAAGCACGTTAAGCAGCGCCATTGTAAGAGACACGGAAAATTACGAATCGGAAAAAAAAAAAAAAAATAAGTTACGAATGTACAAATTTTTTCGTTCAATCTATTCGAAGCACGTTAAGCAGCACCATTGTAAGGGACACGGAGAATTACCAATTCAACAAAAAAAAAAAAGTTACGAATCGAAAAAAAAAAAGTTATGAATTCAAAAAACAAGTTACGAATGTACGAATTGTTTCCTTCAATCTATTCGAAGCACGTTAAGCAGCACCATTGTATGTGTAGCGCTACCCCCCAGTTAAGAGAGCCGCTGGTTTGTTTTGGGTCCCTGAGTACAGCTCCACCAACCCCCGGCAATTTGGCTCTACCCACTCTGGCACAGTTAGTAAAGGGGTACGTCCCTATGCACATAAAACTTAGCTTATACTCTAAGTGTAATTGGTATGAACTCACAAGCAGACTGCTGAAATAAGAATAACTGGCTTTACTTTTGTCAGTAAGGGAAAGAAATAGCAACATGCGTTTGAACATATATCTTACAATACTTTAGCAGGTCCCTGCAATATGCACCTTAACATGTACACATATATGTATTCAACTGGTAATGGGGAAACGGAGCGCCCAGTGTGGCGACCGTCCGCTATGCACCCCTAAGGTGCAATAAATCTATCTGCGCCTACCTAACGGACCAGGCCTGATCCCTAGTAATAGAGCTCAGTCCTTGTACTAGTACATTTTTTTTCGCACCGGGTGACACCAACCCTAGTGACGCCACTGGAGGGGGGTCAGCCTGTCAGTGCTCAGACCATTTGCCGCACATTTCATCAAACTGGTCTGCATGGCTGTCGTCCCAGAAGGAAGGCTTTTCTAAAGAAGAAAGCCTGCAAACAGTTTGCTGAAGACAAGCAGACTAAGGACATGGATTACTGGAACCAGGGCCGATCCTAGGGTCACAGACGCCTGGGTGCAGAAATATTTCTGGCGCCCCCACGTGGCGTGGTCATCTTACCAACTCCTCCCCTTTACAAATGTTTCTATGACAACGACTTCAACACAGAGATGTTCCCGTAAGAAGTCTTCGTTACCCTGGGATCCTCCCATGATCTTTTACCAATAAATAAAATACAGGAAGAGCGTACACTAATGAGACCTGGAGGGGAGTCTCTCTGATGCACACAGAGGGGGCTTCTGTTAGAGAGTCTATTAGAAAGAGCCCCCAGACATAGTACAGGAGATGGTCAGAGACTGTAGACATGATACTAGAGACAGTCAGAGACTGAAATCATAGTACAGGAGACGGTCAGAGACTGTAGACATGATACTAGAGACGGTCAGAGACTGCAATCATAGTACAGGAGACGGTCAGAGACTGCAATCATAGTACAGGAGATGGTCAGGCTGCACACAATACAGGAGATGGTCAGAGACTGCAGACATGTTACAAGAGATGGTAGTAAATAATGGCCGATCGGCCCTCTCACCTGACCCAGCGATACAGCAACAACGATTCCTCTGATCAGGAGTCAGCTCACTCTGAATTGCTCCGCTGGGTAGAGCCCAGATCTGTATTCCTGCAATGACTCCATTCCTTTCTCCACCAGGGATGGTGCCAGGCTGTGTGGCTTTTTCTCTCTGATGGTGTTCTCTCAGCACTGCCCTCTCCCTCTGGAGTCCTGGGTGCCCTTCCCTGAAAGCTTTCCCGGGCTCCTGGCTTTCTCTCTCCCATTCAGCTGAGCATGCTGTTTGGGCTGCAGTTTCCGTGTTACAGTGGGGCTGCCAGTCCTTGGGACCACATGTCCCACAATCCTTTTCTTTGCTCCTTTGTTTTTTCTTCCCTGGCCGTTATGAAGGCGGGGAAAGAAACATAGTGTGCCGCTCATTAGTACAGCAGCGCACGAGGAGGTGAGGGAGAGGGGAAATAAGAGCCCGCAGTGGCATCACTAGGGTTGGTGTCACCTGGTGCAGTAAAACATGGTATCACCCCCCCTCCACCAACTATAGTCGTCCCTCAGTACAGACCCCACTCCATTAAGTATAGACCCCCCCTTCGTCAGTGCAGACTGTTCACTAAGTATAAATACCTCCCTCAGGACAGACCCCCCCATCAGTATAGACCCCCAGGACAAAACACCCCCCTTTATCAGTATAGACCCCCCTCCGGACAAACCTTTCCCCCCTACATTAGTACAAACCCCCCAGAACAAACCACCCCCCTCCATTAGTACAGACCCCCAGAACAAACCACCCCCTCCATTAGTACAGACCCCCAAGGACAAACCACCCCCTCCATTAGTATAGACCCCCCAGGACAACCCCCCCCCACATTAGTACAGACCTCCCCCCCACATTAGTATAGCCCCCCCCCCAGGACAACCCCCCCCCATTAGTATAGACCCCCAGGACAAACCCCCCCTACATTAGTATAAACCCCCCCAGGACAAACCAGCCCGCCACCCACATTAGTATAGACCCCCAGGACAAACCACCCCCCCACATTAGTATAGACCCCCCAGGACGAACCCCCCACATTAGTATAGACCCCCCCAGGACAAACCACCCCCCCCCACATTAGTATAGACCCCCCCCAGGCCGAACCACTCCCCACATTATTATAGACCCCCTCAGGACAAACCACCCCCCCACATTAGTATAGACCCCCCAGGACAACCCCCCCTACATTAATATAGACCCCCCAGGACAAACCCCACCTACATTAGTATAAACCCCCCAGGACAAACCAGCCCGCCACCCACATTAGTATAGACCCCCAGGACAAACCAGCCCGCCACCCACATTAGTATAGACCCCCCAGGACAAACCACCCCCCCCACATTAGTATAGACCCCCTCAGGACAAACCACCCCCCACATTAGTATAGACCCCCCCAGGACGAACCCCCCCACATTAGTATAGACCCCCCAGGACAAACCACCCCCCCACATTAGTATAGACCCCCCAGGCCGAACCACCCCCCACATTAGTATAGACCCCCAGGACAAACCACCCCCCCACATTAGTATAGACCCCCCAGGAAAACCCCCCCTACATTAATATAGACCCCCCAGGACAAACCCCCCCTACATTAGTATAAACCCCCAGGACAAACCAGCCCACCACCCACATTAGTATAGACCCCCAGGACAAACCACCCCCCCACATTAGTATAGACCCCCTCAGGACAAACCACCCCCCCACATTAGTATAGACCCCCCAGGACGAACCCCCCACATTAGTATAGACCCCCCAGGACAAACCACCCCCCCACATTAGTATAGACCCCCCAGGCCGAACCACCCCCCACATTAGTATAGACCCCCAGGACAAACCACCCCCCCACATTAGTATAGACCCCCCAGGACAAACCACCCCCCCACATTAGTATAGACCCCCAGGACGAACCACTCCCCACATTAGTATAGACCCCCCAGGACAAACCAGCCCCCATACATTAGTATAGACCCCCCAGGACAACCCCCCCCCCCTACATTAATATAGACCCCCCCAGGACAAACCACCCCCCGCCCGGGTGGAGAACAACAGAGCGTGTGTGATGCTTGTGCTGGTGGGCAGAAGGCGGAAGTTAAACACAGGACTCCTCCTGTGTTCAGGGCCGATCCGTCCCGGGGTGCACGGGGTGCAGTGCACCCAGGCGCCACAGAGGTGGGGGCGCTGGAGCGCCAGAGTGCTCCGCTCCCTCCTCCTCTCCTTGTCCGTAGGCGGCGCGGCTCTCTCCGCCTGTCACAGCCGCGGGAGAGGCCGCGCAGTGACGCCACGGGGGGGGTGGGGCGCTCCGTGGCCGAGCCCGACTTGTTTAGAACAGAGCGTGTGTGATGCTGGTGCTGGTGGGCAGGAGGCGGAAGTTAAACACAGGCAGGGCCGATCCTAGGGTCACAGACGCCTGGGTGCAGAAATATTTCTGGCGCCCCCACGTGGACGTGGTCATCTTACCAACTCCTCCCCTTTACAAATGTTTCTATGACAACGACTTCAACACAGAGATGTTCCCGTAAGAAGTCTTCGTTACCCTGGGATCCTCCCATGATCTTTTACCAATAAATAAAATACAGGAAGCGTGTACACTAATGAGACCTGGAGGGGAGTCTCTCTGATGCACACAGAGGGGGCTTCTGTTAGAGAGTCTATTAGAAAGAGCCCCCAGACATAGTACAGGAGATGGTCAGAGACTGTAGACATGATACTAGAGACAGTCAGAGACTGAAATCATAGTACAGGAGACGGTCAGAGACTGTAGACATGATACTAGAGACGGTCAGAGACTGCAATCATAGTACAGGAGATGGTCAGGCTGCACACAATACAGGAGATGGTCAGAGACTGCAGACATGTTACAAGAGATGGTAGTAAATAATGGCCGATCGGCCCTCTCACCTGACCCAGCGATACAGCAACAACGATTCCTCTGATCAGGAGTCAGCTCACTCTGAATTGCCCGTGGTGACTCCGCTGGGTAGAGCCCAGATCTGTATTCCTGCAATGACTCCATTCCTTTCTCCACCAGGGATGGTGCCAGGCTGTGTGGCTTTTTCTCTCTGATGGTGTTCTCTCAGCACTGCCCTCTCCCTCTGGAGTCCTGGGTGCCCTTCCCTGAAAGCTTTCCCGGGCTCCTGGCTTTCTCTCTCCCATTCAGCTGAGCATGCTGTTTGGGCTGCAGTTTCCGTGTTACAGTGGGGCTGCCAGTCCTTGGGACCACATGTCCCACAATCCTTTTCTTTGCTCCTTTGTTTTTTTCTTCCCTGGCCGTTATGAAGGCGGGGGAAGAAACATAGTGTGCCGCTCATTAGTACAGCAGCGCACGAGGAGGTAAGGGAGAGGGGAAATAAGAGCCCGCAGTGGCATCACTAGGGTTGGTGTCACCTGGTGCAGTAAAACATGGTATCACCCCCTCCACCAACTATAGTCGTCCCTCAGTACAGACCCCACTCCATTAAGTATAGACCCCCCCTTCGTCAGTGCAGACTGTTCACTAAGTATAAATACCTCCCTCAGGACAGACCCCCCCCCCATCAGTATAGACCCCCAGGACAAAACACCCCCCTTTATCAGTATAGACCCCCCTCCGGACAAACCTTTCCCCCCTACATTAGTACAAACCCCCCCAGAACAAACCACCCCCCTCCATTAGTACAGACCCCCAGAACAAACCACCCCCTCCATTAGTACAGACCCCCCAGGACAAACCACCCCCTCCATTAGTATAGACCCCCCCAGGACAACCCCCCCCACATTAGTACAGACCTCCCCCCCACATTAGTATAGCCCCCCCAGGACAACCCCCCCCCATTAGTATAGACCCCCAGGACAAACCCCCCCTACATTAGTATAAACCCCCCAGGACAAACCAGCCCGCCACCCACATTAGTATAGACCCCCAGGACAAACCACCCCCCCCCCACATTAGTATAGACCCCCCAGGACGAACCCCCCCACACATTAGTATAGACCCCCCCAGGACAAACCACCCCCCCCCACATTAGTATAGACCCCCCAGGCCGAACCACTCCCCACATTAGTATAGACCCCCTCAGGACAAACCACCCCCCCCCACATTAGTATAGACCCCCCAGGACAACCCCCCCTACATTAATATAGACCCCCCAGGACAAACCCCCACCTACATTAGTATAAACCCCCCAGGACAAACCAGCCCGCCACCCACATTAGTATAGACCCCCAGGACAAACCAGCCCGCCACCCACATTAGTATAGACCCCCAGGACAAACCACCCCCCCACATTAGTATAGACCCCCTCAGGACAAACCACCCCCCCCCCACATTAGTATAGACCCCCCCAGGACGAACCCCCCACATTAGTATAGACCCCCCAGGACAAACCACCCCCCCACATTAGTATAGACCCCCCAGGCCGAACCACCCCCCACATTAGTATAGACCCCCAGGACAAACCACCCCCCCCCACATTAGTATAGACCCCCCAGGAAAACCCCCCCTACATTAATATAGACCCCCCAGGACAAACCCCCCCTACATTAGTATAAAACCCCCAGGACAAACCAGCCCACCACCCACATTAGTATAGACCCCCAGGACAAACCACCCCCCCACATTAGTATAGACCCCCTCAGGACAAACCACCCCCCCACATTAGTATAGACCCCCCAGGACGAACCCCCCACATTAGTATAGACCCCCCCAGGACAAACACACCCCCCCCCCCATTAGTATAGACCCCCCCCAGGCCGAACCACCCCCCACATTAGTATAGACCCCCAGGACAAACCACCCCCCCACATTAGTATAGACCCCCCAGGACAAACCACCCCCCCCACATTAGTATAGACCCCCAGGACGAACCACTCCCCACATTAGTATAGACCCCCCAGGACAAACCAGCCCCCATACATTAGTATAGACCCCCCAGGACAACCCCCCCCCTACATTAATATAGACCCCCCCAGGACAAACCACCCCTACATTAATATAGACCCCCCAGGACAAACCACCCCCCGCCCGGGTGGAGAACAACAGAGCGTGTGTGATGCTTGTGCTGGTGGGCAGAAGGCGGAAGTTAAACACAGGACTCCTCCTGTGTTTAACTTCCGCCTCCTGCCCACCAGCACCAGCATCACACACGCTCTGTTCTAAACAAGTCGGGCTCGGCCACGGAGCGCCCCACCCCCCCCCCCGTGGCGTCACTGCGCGGCCTCTCCCGCGGCTGTGACAGGCGGAGAGAGCCGCGCCGCCTACGGACAAGGAGAGGAGGAGGGAGCGGAGCACTCTGGCGCTCCAGCGCCCCCACCTCTGTGGCACCTGGGTGCACTGCACCCCGTGCACCCCGGGACGGATCGGCCCTGACTGGAACCATCTTCTGTGGTCTGATGAGACCAAGATAAACGTATTTGGTTCAGATGGTGTCAAGCGTGTGTGGCGGCAACCAGGTGAGGCGTACACAGACAAGTGTGTATTGCCTACAGTCAAGCATGGTGGTGGGAGTGTCATGGTCTGGGGCTACATGAGTGCTACCAGCACTGGGGAGCTACAGTTCATTGAGGGAACCATGAATGCCAACATGTACTGTAACATACTGAAGCAGAGCATGATCCCCTCTCTTCAGAGACTGGGCCGCAGGGCAGTATTCCAACATGATAAGGATCCCAAACACACCTCCAAGATGACCACTGCCTTGCTAAAGAAGCTGAGGGTAAAGGTGATAGCCTGGCCAAGCATGTCGTTAGCCCTAAACCCTGTTGAGAATCTGTGTGGCAACCTCAAATGGAAGGTGGATGAGCAAAAGGTCTCTAACATCCACCAGCTCCTTGATTCGTCATGGAGGAGTGGAAGAGGACTCTAGTGGCAACCTGTGAAGCTCTGGTGAGCTTCATGCCCAAGAGGTTTAAGGCAGTGCTGGAAAATAATGGTGACCACACAAAATATTGACACTTTGGGCACAATTTGGACATTTTCCCTTAGAGGTGTACTCACTTTTGTTGCCAGCAGTTTAGACATTAATGGCTGTGTGTTGTGTTATTTTGAGGGGACAGCAAATTTACACTGTTATACAAGCTGTACACTCACTACTTTACATTGTAGCAAAGTGTCATTTCTTCAGTGTTGTCACATAGAAAGATATAATAAAATATTTACAAAAATGTGAGACACTTTTGTGAGATACTGAAATTTATGAATTATGTACTGTTTTCAATTACTTCTTTGAATAAATTGCCAGCAAGCCTATTTGAGAGCAAATGTGGTTTATTGTAGCCACCATTTACCATTTTTCAGTTCAGCTTCTAAGCTAAGCTCTGTCAGCCCTATCTGTCACAAGTATGGAAATCATCAGGAGGAACACAGAAGGGAAAGACAGAAAGGGCAGATGCAACAACTGAAATAACCACAAGATGGCAGTATATCAATCAACTATACAGAAACCCAATAAACAATATAGTCTATAAAGACACTTTGCCCACAAACATGGGAGTGATCCATCACAACTAAAGATAGTGGGCAGAAAATCCTTTTCACCTTATTGGCAGGGAAGTAATGCTGTCCGTCATATTTACAGACATGAGACAATATAGTGCTCCTGTGCTCCGATCTTAAATTAATCTGATAAACAACATAGTAACGTGCTGAACAGATGCTCTCTAATAACTGCAGCATCATACATCAGTAAAACCTAATATGAATTCATACAAAATCTCATAACAAATATTTACAATATTAAAGTGCTCATGTGCTCTATTACTGAATAACATTCGATGTGCAAAGCATGTTTAATGGAAAAATGATGAAAATACTTATGATAAGTGCTCCAAACTTAAAGGTAAGTGCCACACTTAGGTGCTCCCCCTTTGGTAATGCCCTCACCTAAGGGCATGTGACCGCACACCTAGGTTTGGTCTAATACCTACGAGCCACCCCTGGACTTTGTGGGAATGAGCTACTCCGGTATGCTGAATCATCCTAGAGTGGTATCCTCATAATAATAAATAAGAGCTGGATAGGGTGATACTGTTTTTTAAATCCTTTATTTAAAAAAAAACACAACAAGTGGGTACTCACATGTAACATGTGCTTAGGGTGCACCAAACTAAACAGGCAAACAGAGTGTATCCATAGGACTATCGTTCCGTTCCACAGCAGCTGCTACCAAACACCGTCCTGTCCCCTCCCCTACGCGTATCAAAACAGGGAATCACGTTCCTTCCTCAGGGGTATTGTGTTAATCGGGGGCACACTCTGTTTGCCTGTTTAGTTTGGTGCACTCTAAGCACCGGTTACATGTGAGTACTCACAATTTTGTTGAATCACTAATTCAACTAATACTAATACTGTCATTTTCACCATTGGCCACAAGATGGCCTCCTAATTATATTCAATTCAATTATATTTACAAGATCCAATTATTATTAAATAATCAGTTTTAATATTGTATTATATCAACGATCTCTTTTTATGCACTTGTTATGGACTTGTTCATTGTATTTGTTTGCAAATACAAGTTTGTAAGATTGTTAATAGCAGGTCATTTGATTCATTTAAATCACGAGACCAGAAGTAAGGGTATAAATGCCCTTATCAAAAAAGGCGGAATTAGAGCTTCCAATTGATTGGCTGAAACGCGTTGAGGCTTGATCGTGTCATGGCGACAAACTTTCGCACTCGACCAACTTCTGGGAATCAAGCAGGACCGCGGCTAGAGGTCAACCATCTCTTGTGGGCCGATTTTCCCTTAATTAATCACCTTCTATTCACACCGGGTGCTAGGACATAGACACCTATACATGTGAGTGTAAATGTTATTGTTTAAAATAAACCCTTCTTGAATGGTATTGCGCAATGAGGTCTCTTCTTCCAATGAGGTCTCTTCTTCCATCCATATCCACCTGCATGAAGCATATCCACTTCAGGAACCGCCAGCAAACGGATATCTCCAGGGGTCTCCCCACATGCTTGTTTGGCCATACTAGCGATAGTTGGTCCATACTGAGGGGTGAGTGTACATCTATGTGGGGCACCCAGTCTGAGCATCAAGAAGCACGGATGTATTATCTTTGAGCACGAGCACCTTTATATCACTTATTGAGACTGTCACCAATTCAATATATGCAATATATTTTAAATTTAAATTTTGTTCATTATATATCACCTAGCGCGGTGTACTGTTTTTCATGGAGTGGCCTAGCCAGTCTTTCAGACCTTAATTCTATAGAAAATTTAGGGAGGGAGCTGAAACTTTGAGTTGCCAAGCAACAGCCAAGAAACCTTAAAGTGGATGTAAACCCCAATTTTTTTTTTTTTAATTAAGGCTTGCACCTTGTACAGTATAGGATTTCATGTAATCTGTGCCCAGTCTTGCCACAAAGCGTTAATCCAGCTCTGAGCAGTCCTCTTATCTTTTTTCAGTGAGATAAAAACGGACAGACAGAGAAATAGGAGTGTGTTTCTCCCCCTTGCTGTGAGTGACAGGTGATTTACATATTAGACATGTGCACAACAAAAAAATTTGTTTATTTTCGTTTTGTTTTTTTTCGTTTCCGTTGATTCGTAACGATTCGTACATTCGTAAGTCGTCGGTGTTCGTATTCGTAACGATTCGTACATTCGTAAGTCGTCGGTGTTCGTACTCGTAACGATTCGTAACAGTTATTTTTTCGTTAGTTTAATTTTCGTTTATTCGTTTATTCGAAATTCGGACGCATTCATATTTATTCGTACATTCGTAACATTCGTAGATTCGTAATCGGAGCATAACTCATAATTTTATGTAATGTGTATGCTATTATTACATTTTAATAATTTACGAAATCGAAAAAAAAAGTTAGAATCGAAAAAAAAAAGTTACGAATCGAAAAAAAAAAAGTTACGAATGTACGAATTTTTTCGTTCAATCCATTCGAAGCACGTTAAGCAGCGCCATTGTAAGAGACACGGAAAATTACGAATCCGAAAAAAAAAAAAAAATAAGTTACGAATGTACAAATTTTTTCGTTCAATCTATTCGAAGCACGTTAAGCAGCACCATTGTAAGGGACACGGAGAATTACCAATTCAACAAAAAAAAAAGTTACGAATCGAAAAAAAAAAGTTATGAATTCAAAAAACAAGTTACGAATGTACGAATTTTTTCCTTCAATCTATTCGAAGCACGTTAAGCAGCACCATTGTATGGGACACGGAAAATTACCAATTCAACAAAAAAAAGTTACGAATGTACGAATTTTTTCGTTCATTTTCGTTGTTCCTGTTTTCGTTTTTCGGATTTTCTTCATTCGTACATTCGTTGTTTCTAATTTGTTTTTTTCGGATTTTCTTTTTTTTTTGGATTCGTTCGATTCGAATGATTCGTTAATCAGATTCGTACGATTCGAATGATTCGTTATTTGGATTCGTTTGATTCGAACGATTCGTTCATTCATACGAAAACGAACGAACGAAAATAGCGAAAAAAAACGAAAAACGAAAAAAAAACGAAACGAATTGCACATGTCTATTACATATTTCATGCAGGTGTATGAGAGAGACATTCTGTGTTCTTCAGATCCCCTCCTCTTTTCTTCTCCAGCTCTCCCAGGATTGGCTGCTCCACACCTCAACATGATTGGGCATGCTGAAGTCATGTGGTGACTTTTCTGGGTTTTGACTGGATTTTAGAGATCATAGCAGAAGTTCAGTGTAAGAAATACACAGGAGAAAGTAGAAAAGTCTACTGATATCACGACTCCACCCACCAAGCACCAGACAACAGACATGTATATCCTTATAGATAACCACTATGGCAGTAGTTTTAGAAAGGATGAGAGTGGGTTTACATCCACTTTAAGGATTTATAGAAGATCTGTAAAGAAGAGTGGACCAAAATCCCTACTGAGATGTGTGCAAACCTGGTAACCAACTACAAGAAACGTTTTACCTCTGTGCTTGCCAACAAGAGTTTTATTCACCAAGTACTAAGTCAGGTTTTGTTTGAGGATAAAATACTTATTTTACTCACTGAACTGCAAATCAATTTTTAACATTTGTGTCATGTTTTTTCAGGATTTTAAAATGAAAGCCGGGGACATATTTTTTTTATTGGGAAATGGTAAACTATTTAATAAGCATATTTTCCTCAAATTATATATAACGTGTGTGGCATGTGCCTCACCAGTGCCCATCAATGCAGCCTACCCAGTGCCCATCTATGCAGCCCCACCAGTGCCCAGGAATTCAGCCTCACCATTGCCGAGCAATGCAGCCTCACCAGTGCCCATCTATGCAGCCTCACCAGTGCAAATCTATGCGGCCTCACCAGTGACCAGCAATGCAGCCTCACCAGTGCCCAGAAATGCAGCCTCACCAGTGCCCAGGAATGCAGCCTCACCAGTGCCCAGGAATTCAGCCTCACCAGTGCCCATCTATGCAGCCTCACCAGTGCCCAGCAATGCAGCCTCACCAGTGCCCATCTGTGCAGCCTCACCAGTGACCAGCAATGCAGCCTCACCAGTGCCCAGAAATGCAGCCTCACCAGTGACCAGGAATGCAGCCTCACCAGTGCCCATCTATGCAGCCTCACCAGTGAAGGGGATCAGAGAGGCGAGGAAGAGGAGAATCGGCCAGATCATCACACACTGGGGCTGTCAGGCCAGTGTTGCCCGCTGTGTCAGCTTTAATAGGATTTGCCTCTTGAGGCCCCAACTGAGTTTTCCCCCTTTTCACTGACACCACCAAACATACTGCTACTGACTCTGAACAGACAATGATCTTTATAAAGAAAGATCTTTATAAAGAAGGCACGGTTTTGAAAACAATTTAACATTACACTTTGATGAGCATAACAGGTATAAGACTTACTTAACCACTTGCCGACCGCCCCATGTAGATATACGTCGGCAGAATGGCACGTACAGGCAGAACCACGTACCTGTACGTGCCATTCTTCAGGCGGTTGGGGGGTCCGATCGGACCCCCCTCCGCCGGCGGGGACGGTCGGCATCGCTTCAGGAGCGATCCGGGACGAGGGGACGGCCAGTGGTTTCTGGCCACCCCCTCGCGATCGCTCCTGGCGAATGAAAAGCTTCCCCTTCCTGTCTATTGTATAGACAGGAAGGCGGAAGTGATGTCACGCTCGGTGCGCCGGTCTATGTGACCGGAGACGCCGAGCGGCGAACATGTAGAGGTTAGTGCACAACAGTACACTGACACCAGTACAGTTAGGCACATATTCCACCCCCCTGTCACCCCCTGATCACCCCCCAGATCACCCCCTCCCCCCCCAGTCACAGTGTCACTAATTGCAGTGATCATTTATTTACTGATCACTGCATTTAGTGTCAGTGTGACTGTAATAACTGTCAGGGCAGTTAGTTTTAGGTCCTAGGTAGCCCCCTACCCCCCCTAATAAAGGTTTAACCCCCTGATTGCCCCTAGTTAACCCCTTCACCCCCTTTTCCCAGTGTCACTAAGCGATCGTTTTTCTGATCGCTGCATTGTGTCGCTAGGTAACCATTTTTTTTTTATTTTAACCGCCATGTTTTATATAGGTTCATAAATAGTTTTATAGGTCAGGTACCCCCATATTACAACCTAAATAAAGGTTTTAACCCCCTGATTGCCCCTAGAGTTAACCCTTTCACCAGTAATCACCGTATAACTGTCACTGGTGACGCTGGTTAGCCAGTTAGTTATTTCGTTATTTAGGTTCCCCGTCAGGTTTTTATATAGCGTCAGGTACCCCCATATATTACCTAATAAAGGTTTAACCCCCTGATTGCCCCTAGTTAACCCTTTCACCCCCTTTTGCCAGTGTCACTAAGCGATCGTTTTTCTGATCGCTGCATTAGTGTCGCTAGGTAACCAGTTTTTTTTTAGGTTAACCGCCATGTTTATATAGGTTCATAAATAGGTTTATAGGTCAGGTACCCCCATATTACAACCTAAATAAAGGTTTTAACCCCCTGATTGCCCCTAGAGTTAACCCTTTCACCAGTGATCACCGTATAAAATGTCACTGGTGACGCTGGTTAGCCAGTTAGTTATTTCGTTATTTAGGTTCCCCGTCAGGTTTTTATATAGCGTCAGGTACCCCCATATATTACCTAATAAAGGTTTAACCCCCTGATTGCCCCTAGTTAACCCTTTCACCCCCTTTTGCCAGTGTCACTAAGCGATCGTTTTTCTGATCGCTGCATTAGTGTCGCTAGGTAACCAGTTTTTTTTTTGTATTACTGTTACGGGTGACGCTGGTTAGTTAGCTTGTTTTTTTATACTGTCAGGGCACCCGCCATTTAGTACCCAATAACGGTTTAACCCCCTGATCGCCCGGCGGGTGATATCAATTAGGTTTTAGGGTCAAATAAGGTCTGCGTCGCCCCAGGTTAGTGCCAGTACCGCAAACACCCACGCGCAAAGCATACACCTCCCTTAGTGGTATAGTATCTGAACAGATCAATATCTGATCTGATCAGATCTATACTAGCGTCCCAGCAGTTTAGGGTTCCAAAAAAACGCATTGTTAGCGGGATCAGCCCAGATACCTGCTAGCACCTGCGTTTTCCCCCTCCGCCCAGCCCAGCCCACCCAAGTGCAGTATCGATCGATCACTGTCACTTACAAAACACTAAGCACACATAACTGCAGTGTTCGCAGAGTCAGGCCTGATCCCTGCGATCGCTAACATTTTTTTTGTGGTAGCGTTTTGATTCAGTCGCTAACAGTCAGGAGCTTTTTTACCTGTGAATCTCAAAAAAATAAAAAAAACAAAAATAGTTGTCGTTTTATTGTTCTCTCTCTCTCTCTATTGTTGCTCTTTTTTTACTCCATTCTATTCTGCAATGTTTTATTATGTTTTATCATGTTTTATCATGCTTGCTTTTCAGGTATGTAATTTTGTTTACTGTGTTTTAGTGTTAAGCATTTTTTTGTTTTCAGGTGCGCCATTCAGTTGCAGCGCGGATTTATTTATCTTGACAGCAACAGCGTTTGCTCCCACGATACATAAAGCCGCGACTCCAACGCTGTAGGAGGTGATTTCACCACCACAGTTAAAAAAAAGAGCATATGTGCCGAAGCATGGGGGCAGCAGGGGGGGCGGAGGAGCGATTGGCTCCTAATGCCACGTACATACGGTCGAAATTCCGACCGTGTGTACACGGCATAACTTTTGCGGGAGGATGCCCCCATGCATCGGCATATATAAATGGTGCATGTATGCCCATCATTAGAAGTGGGTGGATGAAGGGAGGTATTCTAATGGTGGGCATACCCACCAATCAATCTCTTTTTTTCGTTCAGCCAAGAGGCTGCATGAAAAAAAAAAAAGATTACAATATATGTCCAGTATGTTGCTGGACTTTGAATGGTTATACCAGAATGATGCCTGCAGGTTTAGGTATCATCTTGGTATCATTCTTTTCAGCCAGTGATCGGCTTTCATGTAAAAGCAATTCTAGCGGGTAATTAGCCTCTAGACTGCTTTTACAAGCAGTAGGAGGGAATGTCCCCCCTCCCGGATATAAACCGCGCCATTGGGAAATTGGGAAAGCATTTTATCACACCAATCTTGGTGTGGTCAGATGCTTTGAGGGCAGAGGAAAGATCTAGGGTCTAATAGACCCCAATTTTTTCAAAAAAAAGAGTACCTGTCACTGCCTATTGCTATCATAGGGGATATTTACATTCCCTGAGATAACAATAAAAATCATAACAAAGAAAAAAAATGGAAGGAACAGTTTAAAAATAGAATAAAAAAGCTAAATAAATAAAAAAAAAAACTAAAAAAAAAAAAAAAAAAAAAAAAAAAAGCACCCCTGCCCCCCCTTCTCTTGCGCAAAGGCGTACACAAGCGTTGGTCTGGCGTCATATGTAAACAGCAATTGCAGCATGCATGTGAGGTATCACCGCGAAGGTCAGATCGAGGGCAGTAATTTTAGCAGTAGACCTCCTCCGTGAATCTAATGTGGTATCATGTAAAGGCTTTTAAAGGCTTTTAAAAATGTATGTAGTTTGTCGCCACTGCGTGTTTGTGCGCAATTTTAAAGCATGTCGTGTTTGGTATCCATGTACTCGGCCTAAGATCATATTTTTTATTTCATCAAAAATTTGAGCAATATAGTGTGTTTTAGTGCATTAAAATAAAAAAAAGTGTATTTTTTCCACAAAAAAATGCGTTTGAAAAATCGCTGCGCAAATACTGTGTGGAAAAAAAAAAATGCAACACCCACCATTTTAATCTGTAGGGCCTTTGCTTTAACAATATATATAGTGTTTGGGGGTTCAACGTAATTTTCTTGCAAAAAAAAAATATGTTTTCATGTAAACAAAAAGTGTCAGAAAGGGCTTTGTCTTCAAGTGGTTAGAAGAGTGGGTGACGTGTGACATAGGCTTCTAAATGTTGTGCATAAAATGCCAGGACAGTTCAAACCCCCCCCAAATGACCCCATTTTGGAAAGTAGACACCCCAAGCTATTTGCTGAGAGCAATGTTGAGCCCATTAAATATTTTTTTTTTTTTTGTCCCAAGAGATTGAATAATGAAAAAAAAAAATATATATATATATTTTTTTTACAAAAAGTTGTCACTAAATGATATATTGCTCAAACATGTCATGGGCATATGTGGAAATACACCCCAAAATACATTCTGTTGCTTCTCCTGAGTACGGGGATACCACATGTGTGGGACTTTTTGGGAGCCTAGCTGCGTACGGAACCCCAAAACCAAGCACCGCCTTCAGGCTTTCTAAGGGAGTAATTTTTTTATTTCACTTCTCACTGCCAATCACAGTTTCGGAGGCCATGGAATGCCCAGATGGCATAAAACCCCCCAAAATGACCCCATTTTGGAAAGTAGACACCCCAAGCTATTTGCTGAGAGGTATTGTGAGTATTTTGCAGATGTCGCTTTTTGTCACAAAGTTTTGAAAATTGAAAAAAGAAAAAAAAAAAATTTTTTTTCTTTACTTTCTTCATTTTCAAAAACAAATGAGAGCTGTAAAATACTCACCATGCCTCTCAACAAATAGCTTGGGGTGTCTACTTTCCAAAATGGGTCATTTGGGGGGTTTTGTGCTATTTTGGCATTTTATGGCCTTCGAAACTGTGATAGGTAGTGAGGAGTGAAATCAAAAATTTGCACCCTTAGAAATCCTGAAGGCGGTGCTTGGGTTTCGGGGCCCCGTACGCGGCTAGGCTCCCAAAAAGTCCCACACATGTGGTATCCCCATACTCAGGAGAAGCAGCAAAATGTATTTTGGGGTGCAATTCCACATATAACTATGGCATGTGTGAGCAATATATCATTTAGTGACAACTTTTTGAAGAAAAAAAAATTATTTTTTTTTTTTGTCTTTATTCAATCACTTGGGACTAAAAAAAAAAATATTCAATGGGCTCAACATGCCTCTCAGCAAATAGCTTGGGGTGTCTACTTTCCAAAATGGGGTCATTTGGGGGGTTTTGTACTTCTCTGCCATTTTAGCACCTCAAGAAATGAAATAGGCAGTCATAAATTAAAAGCGGTGTAAATTCCAGAAAATGTACTCTAGTTTGTAGACGCTATAACTTTTGCGCAAACCAATAAATATACGCTTATTGGCATTTTTTTTACTAAAGACATGTGGCTGAATACATTTTGGCCCAAATGTTTGACTAAAATTGAGTTTATTAGATTTTTCTTATAACAAAAAGTAGAAAATCTCTTTTTTTTTCAAAATTTTCGCTCTTTTTCCGTTTATATCGCAAAAAAGAAAATAAAAATCACAGAGGCAATCAAATACCAATTGGTCCGGGGCTGAAGTGGTTAAGCAATACTGTTTGTTTGCTGTAAGCATTTGACTTTAATGGTAATTCTAGTAAACCTGAGTTTGGTATATAACAGGACCTCTATTCCTTTTATTAGTCCTAAGGAAACAAAAAGGTATAAGCATTCAGCCCTGGCTCTGGGTATTGAAAAGTTCCTCCCTGAGAACTGAGCAAGAGAAATGATAATGGGACTAAATCTCAAGGACGTCCCAAGCTTTATTGTTGCAACATTTACCTAGAAGTGAAACATAACACATATATTATTTCCCAAACCTTGGAGCTTTTTAGATGGTGTACTTTGAAGTCATTAGAGTCCTTCACTTCTGTGAAACTGTTAGCAAGTGAGAAGACATGAACAAGAAAAATGCATCAACTTCGGAGTTCCCCTTTAATGAACTCCTGGCCAGTGTGGTAGCTTGAGATATTAAAGGAGAAGTCCAGCTTGAGCTCGTTTGGCTGGGCTTGCCTATGGGTCAGAGGAGTGCAATTTGTTTTTCACTCCTGCGACCCATTTTCAGCAGAGAGTGTTCTGAAGTCCGCTCTCTGCTGACGTCACTGGAATCAGTCCAGGCACCGTGTCATCCCGACAATGAAGTCTGGATCCACCAGGTGCCTGGACTGATGCCTGTCTCAGCCTCTCAGTGAGCCGCCGAGAGCCTGAGATGGCCGCTCCCTGCCCCTCCACAGCTCAGCACTGCAGTGGGCGTGGAGGAGCTGAGCAGAGAGTTGCTGACTCACTGATAAGCAGCTCGGGGAGCTGAGAGAACCGAGCGGTGTTTGATGGCTCAGTTCTCAGTGCAGAGAGATGCTGCATCCACCTAGGTAAGTATAGGTAAAACAAAACATTCTTCTCTTTTTACCACTTCAGCCCCAGAATAATTTGTCCCCTTCCTGACCAGGCAAATTTTTGTGATTCGGCACTGCATCGATTTAACTGACAATTACGCAGGCATGCGACATTGTACCCAAACAAAATTGGTGTCCTTTTTTCCCCACAAAAAGAGCTTTCTTTTGGTGGTATTTGATCATCTCTGCGGTTTTTATTTGTTGTGCTATAAGCAAAAAAATAGCAACAATATTTTTAATACAAACGTTTTTTTATTGGTGAAAAAAGAAAAGTCATGGAAATTACACATCACATGTGATGAAAAGTACAGTACAGATGTTGGCAAATGACTTTCAAATATGGTATAGTGCCTTATACAGAGTATTTTCAAACCATGTAAGCAACCTATTAAAACCATTAACAAAACTTTGCAGCTGCTATCAACAAAAGAGTGTGCGATTCGTACCAAACAATGTTATTTCCTGTAATTAAGGGTCTGTACTCCTACCCCACGAAGGGAGGTAACCAGGGGCTGGATCGCCTCTAGGGCTCAGAGGGAGGGTCAGTAAGGGCTTGTAGTAGCTGATCTAATTGCCAGCTCGACCATTTTTTGTCGTAGATTTGCATTGTGTCCATAATAGAGTGGAACAGTCTTTCCATCTGACGGATGGCCTCCATACGATGTAGGATTTGGGACCACGGGAGGGATCGGGATTTCCAGTTCAGGGCTATGGACCACTGAATGGCCCCGATTAATGTATGAATCAGGTTAAGAGTTGATTTAGGAATACCTGGGATGGGTGCAAAGAGAAGGCATATCTGTGGGGACAGTTCCACTCTGGAGCCCGATAGGGTCTCAATCTTAGAGGAGGCCTGGTCCCACACCTGCTGGAGTAGAGGGCAGCTCCAGAAGGTGTGCAGCATTGTGCCTATCTCCTGGCAGCCTCTAAAGCAAAATTCTGGAGCGGTAGGATAGTATTTATGTATTCTATCCGGTGTGAGGTACCAGCGGGTGTGTACCTTGAGGAGAGTTTCTTTCACCGAGATAGATTTGGAGCATTTGTGTAGATTCCTGAGCATCTCTGCCCAATCGTCACTAGAAATCTCCATACCTAGGTCGGTCTCCCATTTCAGCATGGCATTGGATTTCTCGGGGAGGTCAAGATCTAACAGGCTTTTATATATCTGTGATATTGTGCCTTTATCCCTAGGTCGAGAGATACATAGTTGTTCGTAAAAGTTTGGGGTATAGTGTGCTTCGCGTTTATAGTGTGTATCAAAATAATGTCTGATTTGGAGAAACTTAAAAAATTCCGCCCTTGGGATCTGAAATTTGGTTTGTAGGTCTGTGAAGGAGCAAAAGATCCCTCGGTTCGTGAGGGATTTTAGGGTAACCAGTGAGTCGTGTATCCACCATAAGTAGGAGCCGGGGGAGTTAAATGCTAAAGGGAAGTTCCTATCTCCTAGAAATGAAGCAAGGGGGGGGGGGGGGGGGGGCTGGGGAGGACAGTCTAAACTTAGACTTGTACAATGACCAGATACGGAGGGAGTGTCCCACTACAGAGTTCAAGGAGTTGACCTCCCCAGAATTCAGTAAGGGCTGCCATAGCAATCCTGGGAGGAAGAAGGGGCGTATAGACTGCGTTTCAAAACGTAACCAGGGGACCACTTCAAACTTAGAGTGCCATTGGGCCGTCTGGGCCAGTCTGGCCGAAATATAGTAGAGCCATATATCTGGCAGGCCCAGGCCTCCCCGGGACATTGGTCTATGCGCCATGGGCTTTCCAAATCGAGGTCTTTTCCTGCACCAAATAAAAGCATTAATGTCTCTTTGGAGAGCTTGTAACATCTGACGGGGTACATAGTTGGGAAGGGCCCTGAAAAAATATAGCAGCTTGGGAAGAATAGACATCTTGATTGCAATCACCCTGCCAAGAAGTGAAATTTTGAATGTGGACCAGGTTCTTAGCCAATTCCTGGCCATGGTGAATGCCTTGGGGTAGTTTGCTTGAAATATATCTGTGAGGGAGGGGGCTAGATTAATACCGAGATATGAAAGCGTAGAGTTGGATATGGAAATGCCGAAGCTTTGTTTAAGAGTGGAGAGTAACTGATGTGGGATGTTGATAGGGAGGGCAGAGCATTTAGATATGTTCACTCCAAGGCCAGAATAGTCATGGAATTTATTAAGGGTGGTAATGAGGTTAGGAAGGGATATCAGGGGGTCTGGAAGGAATGCAAGAACATCATCAGCATATAGACTAAGCTTGTATTCGTATTCCCCTTTTTTATATCCCTTAATATCATTATTAGCAATAATGGCTTTGGCAAGTGGTTCAATTGCCAGTGCGAACACCAGAGGGGAGAGAGGACAGCCCTGGCGGGTGCCTCTGCCCAGGGGAAAGTATGCTGAGGAGCAACCTGGTAGTCTAATTCTTGTGTGGGGATTGTGATATAATGCTTTGAAGCCTTGGATGAATTCTCCGGCGAACCCGAACTTTTCCAGGACCTGGTCTATATAGGGCCATAAGACACTGTCGAAGGCCTTGTGTATGTCAAGGCCCAAGACAAGAAGCCCCCGGGATGAGGTGTCAGCATCTTGGATAATGTTTGTCGCTAGCCTAATGTTGTCAGTAATTTGTCTATTGGGAATAAACCCAGTTTGTTCAGGGCCTATTAAAGATGCTACTACCGGGGCAAGTCTGTTTGCCAGTATTTTTCCTAGGATCTTCGTATCGTTATTTAAGACTGAGATGGGTCTATAGTTTTGGGGAAGGGTGTGGTCCTTATTTGGTTTCGGGATTAGGGTCATATTGGCGTGGAGCATCTCTGGTGGGGGTTTGTGTCCTTGGAGGGTGTGGTTTACAAATTTACTTAGTTGCGGTGACAATATCTGGGCAAATTTCTTATAGTAGGAGGAAGTAAATCCATCTGGGCCGGGCGCTGGAAGATTTAAAGGATTTTATTATGAGGGAGACTTCTTGTTCGGTGCAAGGGACGTTCAGGGATGATAATTGTTCTTCCGTGAGCCTAGGAAGGTTTAGGGAGTCTAACCACTGGGAGAGGCCTTCTGGTATGGGGGAGTTTGGGGCTGATAGAAGGGATTGGTAGAAAGAAGTGAATATCTGGAGAACTTCCTTGGGGTGTGAAACTAGTTGGCCATTTTTGTCTTTTAGTTTGTAGACATGAGGGGGTTGAAGGGATTGGTGTAGCTTACGTGAGAACATACTAGATGCAGAATTACTATGTAACAGAAATTTCGCTTTAGACCATCTGAGAGATTTATCCGTTCTGTCAGTTAGAATAGAATCTAGTTCTGCCCTCTTTTGGTTAATTTGTGCTAAGACCTGGGGGGTCTGGTCCCGAGTGTGGACATTATAGAGGTTATGGAGGTCTCTTGTGAGAGAGTTAATCTGGGAAAGATGTAGTCTCTTCCTTCTAACTGCGATTTGTATAAGTTGACCCCTCAGGACCGCCTTGTGGGCTGACCAAAGGGTATGTGGTGATATGTCGGCGGTATCATTAAGACGGAAATTTTCTTCTAGGGAAGATGTTACTTGGTCAAGAATTGCTGGGTCAGATAGAAGGGAGTCATTTAGCCTCCAGGTGGCTACTGAGGGGGAAATACCTATGTGGGCTGTTTGAAATGAAACCACCTGGTGGTCAGACCAGGGGCATATCATTATGTCCGCCTTGGCTGCATTGGCTAGCAGAATTGGGGTGGACAATATATAATCCAGCCTGGCATAGCTTCCATGGGGGCTGGAGAAGTGGGTGTATTATAGCAACAATATTTTGTAGTTTTTGCTATAATAAATATCTCCAATTTAAAAAAAAAAAAAAAAAAAAAAATCCCTCAGTTTAGGCTGATTTGTATTCTTCTACATATTTTTGGTTAAAAAAGTGCAATAAATATTGATTGGTTTGCTCAAAAGTTATAGCGTCTACAACATAGGGGATATGTGATTTTTATTATTATTATTTTTTTAACTAGTAATGTCAGCAATCTGCGATTTTCTCGGGACTGCGATATTGCGGTGGTCAGATCGGACACTTTTGACAATATTTTGGGACCATTGACATTTATACAGCGATCAGAGCTAAAAATAATGAAGACCAACCCTAAGGTACACCCCTCCACTCTCTCTGGATATTGACGCCTTATAGTTTACTATAAATCATTAAATAAATATTATATAATCCACAATCATATAATAAAAGCAGCTACTTAGTAAATCACAGAATATAAAATATGGGAATATTATAAAACTTCCTCATAAGTCTTTCTAAAATATTGCAGCAGCGCTAAATGTCCTTATTACAATGCAGACATCACCAATAAATATACACCAATCAGCATCAGATGAGCAGGGTAATAGAAAGTCTCTTATGTGATCTGTAGGGTACACCAGCTTACACCAAAAAATTCCACCAAGATTTTCACCACGTGCGGTCAAATCTCCTCTTTGGGGGTGCACTCACCAGAACCCAGATTTTCAAAAGCCTTTCAAAATTTCCAAGGTAAATCAACTTCTCCAATGCTCGTCTCCCTTCAACCACTAGGTGTCAGAGTTGTTAGGCCATGGTCCCCAGCATATATGAAAAAATAATATCCATATAGCGTAGTACAGTTTTGACATTTGAATAAAAAAGGCCCACACCCCCCAAGTACATAAATGCGTACTAAAAATAAAATTACACGAAGCATTAAATAAAGTGCACTGTGCCTGATAAATGATAGCATCTGCCGGAACAAGCGCAGAGCGTCCGCTGTGTAGAACAGCGGCTCACTTCCTGGTCACTTGGATAGCTGGAGCGCACGTTGAGGCGCAGACGTCACTTCCGGTAGGTCACGATCCTGATGCGTTTCGTCATATCCTGACTTCGTCTGAGGGCGGAAGTCAGCTTTTATCTGTGTCTTGTTGTTGCATAACCAATCAAGACACCGGATTTTTGACATACAACTATAGCGGCCAGTTGGAGCTAACGCCTCCGTTGCCTACTGTGTGTGATGTCTAGCTGATATATATGTCAGCACTACATGGGTAATAAATACATTGCACAGTCCGCAAAAAGATATTACGCTCTATGACAAAAAGAAAACATTTATATATAAATTTAAATATAAATTTAAATTTAAAATGACAAATAGCTTGATCTTTTCTATATATGTGAATAAATAATTAATCATATGATCGCTGGTGGAGGTAGCCAGTAATCACCACAAGTCCAGATAATCGCTACATATATATCTGAGACTACACCCTCTGTAGTGGAAGGTACATAATGTAATTTTCCTAGCCTATCCTATCAGTCGATACCTTTATTGAAGCAAATCCCTATGGTCTATTTTGCTTCACTTTGATCCATACGAGGTGATTGGTCGGGTGACCGTCTCACTGTGTATGGTCATTATTTTAATATTAAACATGATGCTTAAATAAACTAGTCATAAAAATAAATCCATAAAAATAGTGTAAGCAAGTTTGTAAATACATGCAAAAAAATGTGTATGTATGTGTGTATATATATATATATATATATATATATAAATTCCATATATATATATAAAATGCATAAATATTAAAATAGTCATAAAAAAACTATATATAATTGTATGTACATGCCAATATATCAATATACAAATAAAAATAAAAATAAAAAAAATATATATTAAAAAAATATATATATATATATATAAAAATAAAGAATAGGAGAGATTATGAATTATGAAAAATCAAATACATATATATATATATCATTGTGGCTCCTGACGTTTCACAATAGTATATTGATACTCCCCATTGAAATCCCATGGTTTGGGTCACAACACTATATTGTTGGTGATTAAAGTTTTCTAAATTGCTGTCACATTTATTTATTTAGGGGTGATTTGGAGTCATGGAGGGGAAGAAAATTTGTTTAATGGTCATCATAACTAAGTGTCACTAATAAAACAATTGATGTCCAATTCAATATTCAGGCCTCTGGGCGTTAGTACATCTACCAAAAAGATTCACTGTGTTTCACGCTTGGACAATTCTCGGATCATATTCGTGCCCCTCCAGTGTGATTGGATTTGTTCAACCCCCCAAAATTCCAAGCCTGTTGCATCCATATCATGTTTCAATTTAAAGTGTAATGACACATTATGGTCTTTATAACCGATTTTGATATTATGGATGTGTTCTACAATCCTTACGCATAGTTTCCTTTTTGTACGAGCGATATAGATGAGCCCACAGGGGCATTTCAATGCATAGACAACATGGGTACTATTGAACGTAATAAACTGATTAATGGAGAAGACTTGATCATTCACTGGAGAGGTAAACATTTCCAACGCTCTGATTGGTCTAGACATTTCCCTACATGCTTTACATTTTCTGCATGCATAAAATCCATTCTGATCCCAAAAGGTAAGAGGGTGCTTAGGTGGATCCACGACTTTACGTATAATTTTATCCCCAAAGCTTGTGGCCTTTCTGTAGAGGAATTGAGGTGTGGGTGGCAATTCGGTCTTCAGTTTTTTATCTAGTAATAATACGTGCCAGTGTTGCTTGAAGATTGCTTCTATCTCCCGGTATTGGGCATGGTAGCCCGAGATAAAACCCCATTCTTTATTTTGGGTATTGTTTACCCCCTTATTCAAAGGTACGTTCGTTATTTTTTCTTCAAGACATGTAGATCTCGGGATGTTGCCAATTTCCTCAATAACTTTCTCCAGAGTATTGGGATCATACCTTCAAACTACAAACCTTTCAGCAAGAATGTTAGCTTGAGAGATAAAGTTATTCTCCTCTGAGCAATTTCGCCGAACCCTCATGATCTGACCATTAGGAATGTTCTTTAGCCATTGAGGATGATGTCCGCTCGTTGTCGGGAGATAGCTGTTCCTGTCTGTTTTCTTAAAAAACACCTTTGTTTCTAGTTTTTCACCCTTTCTTTAAATATTGACATCCAGGAAATTAATTTCTTTCTCGTTCCATTATGATGTTAACCACTTGCTTACTGGGCACTTAAACACCCTTCCTGCCCAGACCAATTTTCAGCTTTCGGTGCTCTCACACTTTGAATGACAATTACTCAGTCATGCAATACTGTACCCAAATGAATTTTTTGTCCTTTTTTTCCCACAAATAGAGCTTTCTTTTGGTGGTATTTGATCACCTCTGGGTTTTTTATTTTTTGCGCTATAAATGAAAAAAGACCGAAAATTTTGAAAAAAAAACGCATTTTCTTTGTTTCTGTGATAAAATTTTGCAAATTATTAATTTTTCTTCATAAATTTTGGCCACAATTTATACTGCCACATATCTTTGGTAAAAATAACCCAAATTCGTGGATATTATTTGGTCTTTGTGAAAGTTACAGACTCTACAAACTGTGGTGCGAATTATACAAAATTGATCACATCTGATGTACTGGTGGCCTATCTCATTTCTTGTGACCCGAACAAGCCAGGAAAGTACAAATACCCCCCAAATGACCCCTTTTTTGAAAGTAGACATTCCAAGGTATTTAGTAAGAGGCATGGTGAGCTTTTTGATGTTGTCATTTTTTTCCCACAATTCTTTGCAAAATGAATTATTTTTTTATTTTTTATTTTTTTTCACAAAATTGTCATTGTAATAGGTTATTTCTCTCACATGGAATGTGTATACCACAAATGACACCCCAAAATAAATTCTGCTACTCCTCCTGAGTATTACGATACCACATGTGTGGGACTTTTACACAGCCTGGCCACTTAGAGAGGCCCAAAATGCAGGGAGCGCCATCACGTGTTCTAGGAGCATAAATTACACATCTAACTTGTTGATTACCTATTACACTTTTGAAGGCCCTGGAGCACCAGGACAATGACACGTGACACTGGTGACAGGTGGCACTGATACGTGGCACTGATGACATGTGACACTGATGTGGCACTGGTGACAGATGGCACTAGTATGGGGCACTGATGACACGTGACACTGATGACAGACGGCACTAATAAGGGGCACTGATGACATGTGACACTGACAGATGGCACTAATATGTGGCACTGGTGACAGATGGCACTAATACGTGGCACTATCATGTGGCACTAATACGTGGCACTGATGAGAGATGGCACCGACACGTGGCACTGATGACACGTGACACTAATGACAGATGGCACTGATACGTGGCATTGATGACACGTGACACTGATACCAGATGGCACGTGGCACTGACAGGTGGCACTGATGACACATGGCACCGACACGTGGCACTGATGACACGTGACACTGATGACAGATGGCACTGATACGTGGCATTGATGACACGTGACACTGATAACAGATGGCACGTGACACTGACAGGTGGCACTGATGACAGATGGCACTAATATGTGGCACTGATGACACGTGACACTGATATGGCACTGATGACAGGTGGCACTGATGACAGATGGCACTGATGACAGATGGCACTGATGAGAGGTGCACTGGGGACACAGATGGGGACAGATGGATGGGGACACAGATGGATGGGGACAGATGGATGGGGACAGGTGGATGGGGACACAGATGGTGACAGGTGGATGGGGACACAGATGTTGACAGGTGGATGGGGACACAGATGGGGACACGTGGATGGGGACACAGATGGGGACAGGTGGATGGGGAGACAGATGGGGACAGGTGGATGGGGACACAGATGGTGACAGGTGGATGGTGACAGGTGGATGGGGACAGGTGGATGGTGACAGGTGGATGGGGACAGGTGGATGGGGACAGGTGGATGGTGACAGGTGGATGGTGACAGGTGGATGGTGACAGGTGGATGGACACAGGTGGATGGTGACAGGTGGATGGTGACAGGTGGATGGACACAGGTGGATGGTGACAGGTGGATGGTGACAGGTGGATGGGGACAGGTGGATGGTGACAGGTGGATGGGGACAGGTGGATGGGATCAGGTGGATGGGGACAGGTGGATGGTGACAGGTGGATGGGGACAGGTGGATGGTGACAGGTGGATGGGGACAGGTGGATGGTGACAGGTGGATGGGGACAGGTGGATGGTGACAGGTGGATGGGGACAGATGGATGGTGACAGGTGGATGGGGACACAGATCACACATTTCGTTTTTTTTTTTACTTACGGCGCTGCAGCCGTTGATCTCTCTCTCCCCACACGCTGTCTGTGTGAGGAGAGAGAGCGGCGCTGACAGATGATCTCATATGTTTCCATATGAGATCATCTCTCATTGGACACGCCGATCTCGCTGTAAACGGCCGCTGTGATTGGCCGTTTACAGCGATCTGTGACCGGCTGTGTCCGACGGACACGGCCAGCACAGAACTTCCCTGATGCGCGCTCTCAGGAGCGCGCATTAGGGAAGTAAACAGGAGGACGTTCAGGGACGTCCTTCCGGCAGGGAGCGTCCGCGCTGCAGCCGTCTTTCGGCTATAGCGCGGGCGCGAAGAGGTTAATCTGATGTTTTGAGCGTTTGTATTCAAATACTGTAAAAATGCTTCCATGCTTCCAATTCTTTCTCTGTATCGGCCCAGATGAAGAAGATGAAGAAGAGATTGTCAATAAAAGCTTGTAAAAAATTAGCTCTGGTGGTTGTTTGCTAAAAATGGTCTTATCCTCCCATTCCGCCATTAATAAAGTGGCAATGCTGGGTGCGAATTTAACTCCCATCGCAACTCCTCGTTGTTGCGAATAAAAGACATTATTGAACCAAAAATAATTATGACTAAGACAAAAATCTAAACAGTTCTTTAAAAACACCTTCTGATTATGTGGAATGTCCTCCCTTCTACTCAAGGCCCAGTTCAGGCTTTCTATTACCCTGCTCATCTGATGCTGATTGGTGAATTTTTATTGGTGATGTCCGCATTGTAATAAGGACATTAAGCGCTGCTGCAATATTTTAGAAAGACTTATGAGGACATTTTATAATATTGCCATATTTTACAGAGCTAAATATAGCTATTGATTACTGTATAAATAACATTGGCAGGGAAGGGGTTAACACTAGGGGGTGATCGATGGGTTAACTGTGTTCCCTGGGTGTGTTCTAACTGTGGGGGGGATGGGACTGACTAGGGGAGGAGAGAGATCGGTGTTCATACTTAGTATGAACACACAATCTCTCTCCTCTCCCCTTCTCTCCTCTCACAGATCCCGGTTCTCTGTTACTAGTGATGGTGGCCCCGCCGGGCACGCGAATGAGCTCCGGGTGACACGTGCGCCTATGGCGACGCGCACACGCCAGCTGTCATGTCTTAAAGGAGCGATGTACAGCTACATCGATTTGCCCTGCCGAGCCAACCTGCCACAGTATAACAGCGGCGACTGGTCGGCTAGTGGTTAAGCTATAGCTCCCAACTGTCCCTGATTTCAAGCAATGTCCCTCTGTCCCTCATTCCTCCTCATTTGTCTCCTTAATATAGATGTATATAAAATGCACTTTTATCTATCAAAAAGTGTTTTCCAGTGCTAAACCTTTCATCTGATTTCTAAATTGCTGCATTTGTGAATTTGAAAAGCCAATATTAAGAAATAGTAGTGCGCCATCAATGAGTGTAGTGGGAGGTACAGGGTGTAGTGGGAGGATCTTAAAATATATAAGGCAGCCTATCACAGACTCTACAAGCTTCTGATGACGCCCAGAGGGAGGGGAGAAACTATTCAAGCAAGAGAGTATCTGTGAAGACTGTTTGGATGCCAAGGCGGCATTATTGTATTATTAAGAATTGATGTAAGTGTAATGATTTTAAGCCTTTTATAATAAAACCCTGCAGTATTACACTATATATCCCTTTCCTCCATTTTGTCCAAACGTTACCTCTACGGTCTGTGACCGTGTAAAGCATGAAGGACCTGCAATATAGTGGATAAGGATGGGGGAAACCTTTCTGTGAAAGAAGGATACACCAACCTACCCGGTGGACGGAAGCCATCTGTGACATACAGGTTTTTTATCTGCTTTATCTGGTGAGTGGGGAACCAGGGGGGGAGCACAGGAAGCCATCTGAATCACACCTGATATTTGCGTCCATAATGTACCACACCCATATCACATGTGCATAGGATACATTTGGATGAACTTCCTCTGCACAGGATATTTATGCACAGACTTTATAGGTATTGTTGATTATGATTTATTGAATGCACTGTTGTAGTTTGGCACATAGCACTTTAATCGGTCAATCGGTCATATCTTATTTGCACAGCACCTTAATTGGTTATTTGCATAGCACATATACTAATGTGTGATGAATGTATTTATATAATAGTAGGTGCAGCGCTGATTTCTAAATTTTCACTATCACTATTTTGTTGTATTTACCTTTCACTTTTACAGCAGCAGCCATAGGATACAGTTTGTTCATACTTCCACAGCGCGGGTTTATAATTATTATTTTTCAGTGGTAAAAAAGCACTTGTGGGTTTAACCAATCTTGTTTTTTTGTACAATTCTCCTTTAAGGGGGCGTGCCAGGAGGTGTGTCCTATACCTGCATACTTTTGGTGATAGGTGTCCCTCATTTAAATCTCAAAAAGCTGGGAGGTATGGTTAAGCTATGAATTTAACTTGAAGAGAAGAGTAATGCCACATACACACGATCTGACTTTTCGGCCGGACTATCCAGCGGACTTAGTCCGTCGGACAATTCCAGCGGAGGTCCACCGGACTTTGCAAATGTGCGGACTTGCCCACACACGCCCGGACTTTGCCGGCGGACAATCCGCCGGAGGTCCGCCGGACTTTTACACTAGTAAAAGTCCGTTCATTTAGAACGTGACTCCAGGTAGACGGGACTAGCGAAGGAAGTCAATGCCGCCCCGATCGGTGAGATTGACACCTCGCTAGCCCCGTCACCTGCTATGGATTTAAAGGGAAATCCCTACGCTGAAAAAACGGCATGGGGGTCCCCCCAAATCCATATCAGACCCTTATCCGAGCACGGTCAGGAAAGGGGGTGGGGACGAGTGAGCGCTTCCCCCTCCTGAGCCGTACCAGGCCGTGTGCCCTCAACATGGGGGGGTGCCTTAGGTAAAGGGGGGTTCTGCGACCCCCCACCCCAAAGCACCTTGTCCCAATGTTGATGACAATACTGGCCGTTGGTTGTCAGGGTCTGCGGGGGGGGCTTATCGGAATCTGGGAGCCCCCTTTAATAAGGATGCCCCCAGATTCCAGCCCCCCACCCTATGTGAATGAGTATGGGGTACAATGTACCCCTACCCATTCACCTGGTGAAAAAAGTGTAAATAAAAAACACAACACAAGTTTTTAAAATACTTTATTACTCAGCTCCGGAGTCTTCTTCCATCTTGGGGGGTCTTTCGCCAGACTCCTATCTTCTGCTAGCTCTTTTACTAGCGGAGGAGCCCGGCTTTCTCCTTCGTCGCTGCCGCCATCTGGGGGTCTTGATTCGACTTCGGGGGTCTTGTTCCGCTCTTCTGTTCTTCTTGCCGGGCCTCTGCTTTCTTCTTGCAGCTCTTTTACTAGCGGTGGCCCGGTCTTCTGTTGCTGTCGCCTTCTGCTTCTTCTTCTTCTTCTTTCTTCATCCGATGTTGACACAACGCTGTCTCCGCTTCTAATGGCCGAGACGTGTTGCAAGGCCAGTTATATAGGGACAAGGGGCAGGGTCACCGGCTCATGTCACATGGTGACCCCGCCCTCTTATGGTGTCACAGTCCCAGCATCCTCCGGGACTGTGACATCATAAGGGGTGGGGTCACCATGTGACATGATCTGGTGACCCCGCCCCTTTTTTCAGCATAGGGATTCCCCTTTAAATCCATACGGCGGCATTGACTTCCTTCGCTAGTCCCGTCTACCTGGAGTCACGTTCTAAATGAACGGACTTTACTCCGTGTGTCGGCAAGTCTGTTCATTTCAAAAGTCCCACGGACTAGCATACAGATGGTCAGATTGTCCGCCGGACTGCCGATAATTTTGAGTCAAAACTTTTTTCTAAGTCCGCCGGAGCCCACACGCGATCAGATTGTCCGGCGGACAAACCCGCCGGATAGTCCGATCGTGTGTACGGGGCATAACTGTTCTTATGTGCGAAGTTCCCAGCTGCAGCTATTTATATATTGGGCAGGTAATGCACTTGCAGAATGTCCCCTACTTTGAGTACAGAAAGTATTTTGTAATCCAAAAGAAACTGGTAACATGGAACCAACAGTTCTTTAGCAATGGGACAAGCACTGGTGACTACAATCCGACTCCTGTTTACCAGAACTGCTGGAGTCTCTGAATTATTGTATTCCAGGTGGTAATGACCTTGCTTATGATGGGAGTGTGAACTAAATTCTCTTTACATTCTCTGCATTTCCTTGCAAAAGTCTGTATGGGGATACTTCCCTGGACTATGAGTTATCTACTTTGTGGACAACAGGCAGATAGTTCAGCAAATATGTTTGGTTTGTTCTCACCTACTTCTGTATGTCAGCAGTCCCCCAGTATGATAGCTCTGAGTGACCTCTGCAGGCTCCGGCCTAGTGATGTCTCGTAGCCTGTCTCCTCAGCTTCGCGTGGCAAGGGCACTCCTGCAGGTCAGCACACAGGTGACACGGCGCTCTCGCTTCCTTCACACAGCGGTGTTGTCACATCACCACTTGGTCTCTCTCTCTCATTCTCGACTACACCTGGTCAGCCTCCTCTCTCGCTCTCACCTCCAGTCTGCTCCAGCACATTCTCCTCTCCCCCTTCCTGTGGGCTTGCTTCTCCTTTATAGTTCAAATATTTTTATTGGGTTTTTCAGATATATAACAAAGTAATACATCAAAATTTTGGTTTAATAATTTCATCCTACACATATATAAGACTTATATAAGTGACCAAAATACCTTACCAGTATCTATTATGATTTGTTTGCAGTACAATACAATACAACTGATAGTGTAATACTCACTAATAGCTTCTCCTATTTAAATGACCCCTTCCTCTCATAGTAGTACTTGGATAATGTAGTCCAGCTACTCGAAAATCTCCTCCAGTGGCATACAAATCCCAGAACTCTCTGGGAGAGCTTTCTGTGTTCTGTAATAACTCAATCCTGACACATGCCACCTTGTGCCCATTTTTGAACATTGCACCTGCAACAGTCCCAGGTGTTACATCTTTAACATTGTTTCATGTTTAGTGGGCCCACTGAATGATTTCCATTAAGAAACACTACAGTAGTACTGGACCATGGAATCATGTTCCTTTAACCACTTGCTGACCAGCGGCCACAGTTATACTACGGCAGGTCGGCTCTATTGCACAAATCGCCGGCGCGTGCGTGCCCACAGCAGCACCGAAGCCAACGCACGTGGCTGGCGTTCACGATGTCTGCCGGCCACCCACGATTGCTCCACAGAGAGCCAGAATGGGAATCTGTCAATGTAAACAAACAGATCCCTGTTCTGTCAGGGGAGCACAGAGTAATTGTCTGTTCCTAGTAATTAGGAACAGCACTCTCTCTGTACTCCCTGTTAGTCCACTCCCCCCAGTTAGAAACACCTCCCAGGGAACACATTTAACCCCTTGATCGCCCCCTAGTGTTAACCCCTTCCCTGACAATGTTATTCATACAGTAATCAGGGCATTTTTATAGTACAGATTGCTGTATAAATGTCACTGGTCCCAAAAAAGTGTCAAAAGTGTCCAATCTGTCAACCGCAATGATGCAGTCCTGCTAAAAATCGCTGATTACCGCCATTTAAAAAAAAAAAAAAACTCTTCTGGGAAAGCTGTCCACAAGGTTTAGGAGTGTGTCTATGATAATGTTTGACCATTCTTCCAGAAGCGCATTTGTGAGGTCCGGCACTGATGTTTGATGAGAAGGCCTGGCTTGCAGTATCCTCTCTAATTCATCACAAAGGTGTTCCATCGGGTTGAGGTTAGGACTGCGAAGGCCAGTCAAGTTCCTTTACCCCAAACTCACTCATCCATGTCTTTATGGACCTTGCTTGTTCGCACCAGAACATGCGAACAGGTGAAAAATTTGAACAAACACGTGCACACCGTTAAAGTCTATGGAACACGAACATGAAAAATCAAAAGTGCTAATTTTAAAGGCTTATATGCAAGTTAGTGTCATAAAAAGTATTTGGGGACCTGTAATTTTTAGTTTGGGGTTCCCCTTAATATTCATACCAGACCTGGTAATGGACTGGGGGGGGATCCCATGCCATGTTTTTCTATGAGTTTTATCTATATTGCCGAGACCCGACAATTCATTACAGCCACGATCAGTTTTAAATGACTTTTTTCCTTTAGAAATTTAATTTTGCTGTGGTACTGTTCTAAACACAAGAACACTGCATACTATAGACACCCCCCAGACACGATATTTAAAGGAATGTTTCATTTTTATTGTTTCACTTTAAGCATTATTAAAATCACTGCTCCTGAAAAAACTTCAGTTTTTAAAAAATTTTTTTGCATTGATACATGTCCCCTAGGGCAGTACCTCGTCCCCATACACAATAAATTGCACATAAGCCTTTAGAATGAGCACTTTTAATTTTTTATGTTAATGTCCCATAGACCTTAACGGTGTTCCGCGGCTTTTCGAATTTGCCGCGAACACTGCATAATGTTCACTGTTCGGTGAACAGGCGAACATGCATATGTTCGACTCAAACATCGGGCTCATCCCTAGTCAGTATGAATGTGAGTTAGGGAGTGGGGATGAGCTGAACACCCCCCCGGTTCGGTTCGCACCAGAACCTGCGAACGGACCGAAAGTTTGCACGAACGTTAAAACCCTATTAATTACAATGGACGCGAACGTTTGAAATCTAAAGTGCTAATTATAATGGCCAATATGCATGTTATTGTCTTAAAAAAGGTTTGGGGACCCGGGTCCTGCCCCAGGAAACATGTATCAATGCAAAAAGAAGTTTTAAAAACTGAAGTTTTTTTGTTTTTTCTGGAGTTTTTTCTGGAAAAAACTGGAAGTTTTTTCATTTTAATGATGCATAAAGTGAAAAAAAAAGTGAAATATTCCTTTAAATATCGAACCTGGGGGGTGTCTAAAGTATGCCTGCGAAGTGGCATGTGTTTTCCGTGTTTCGAAATGTCCCTGCACAAAATGACATTTGTAAGGGAAAAAAAGCCATTTAAAACTGTTTGCGGCTTTAATGTAATGTCTTATCCTGGCAATATGGATGAAAATCTTTGAGAAAAATGGCATGGCTACCCCATCACATTTGGGTCTTGTATGGATATTAAGGGGAACCCTGCACCCAAAATAAAACCCTATACCTAAAACCCTATATACTCTGAACAGCAGTATACAAACAAGACAGGGACTGTAGGTTTGTTCTTAAGTAGAATCTGTTTGTAATTTTGAACAGGTACATTTTTAAGTGTAGCTCCAGCCAAAACATCTATTTTTAAGCTTTTTAGAGAACATAGGGAAGGGTTATCACCCCTGTAACATTTCTTTTCTGTGCACCTGTTCAGAACATTTCACCTCACTTTCCGTCCCAATGACAACTGTTTTTAGAAAAGTGCGGTTTTTATTGGAACAAGGATTGGTGATAAGGCATCAGTAGAGGGGAGATACCTTTTTTCCCATATTAAATCTAACAGGATAGAATTTCCCTTCCTTGGGGAAGATTTCCTCTCACTTCCTGTTGTCTCCATCCGTTTGCAAGTAGGAGTCGTTTGTAAGTTGGATGTTTGAAAGTAGGGGCCTGCCGTATATACTCTGCAGAAATGTGCCCCTTAGATGTTGGTGTTGCCACAACACTAAGCCCTCACAGTTACTCTTGGTGGGCACTGGAACGCCCTGTTATGAACTATTATATCAGGAATTGTAATTACATGCCATTGTCGAACAGTGGTAGGAAAAAATGGGCCTTTGGTGGTGGTGCTGGTGCTACAACACTGTAAGCCCTCACAGTTACTCTTGGTGGGCACAGGAATGGGCCCTGCTGTGAATTATTAGATCAATAATTGTAATTGCATGCCCCTGTTGAACAGGGCAGAAAAATTGGGCCTTTGGTGGTGGTGGTGGACGGTGTTGCCACAACACTGTAAGCCCTCACAGTTACTCTTGGTGGGCGCAGGAATGGGCCCTGCTGTGAATTATTAGATCAAGATTTGTAATTACACGCCCCTGTTAAACAGGGGCTGAAAAATTGGGCCTTAGGCAATGGTGCTGGTGCCACAACACCACTGCAACCCCTCACAGATACTGTACTTGGAGCACAGCAATGAGACCTGTTGCAAAGCATTGCATAAACAATTGTAATTACACACCCCTGTTAAACAGGGGCTGAAAAATTGGGCCTTAGCCACTGGTGCCGGTGCCACAACACTGCAACCTCTCACAAATACTGTACTTGGAGCACAGCAATGAGACCGGTTGCAAAGCAATGCATAAAAAATTGTAATTACATGCCCCTGTTAATCAGGGGCTGAAAATTTGGGCCTTAGCCACTGGTGGTGGCACCCAGAAACGAAAATCATCAGGATCATTGAGGAGGAAGAGGATAGTCAGTCAACATAACAGGACAGTCACTCAGCATCAGCATAGGCACTCATGAAGGGATGTGACATTTCATAATAAATTATTCTGTTACATCAGCTTCAGGTGCCTGGTAGCTGCTGGGGATCCAAGACTGATTCATCTTTATGAAGGTCAGTCGATCAACCGAGTCGGTGGACAGGCGCACCCTGTGATCGGTGACAAAGCCTCCAGCAGCACTGAATGTGCGTTCCGAAAGAACGCTGGATGCAGGACAGGACAGTAGCTCAATTGCATACTGTGCAAGCTCTGGCCAGTGATCCATCCTCAAGACCCAGTAAGCCAGAGGATTTTCGGTGGGAAAGGTGTCCAAGTCTGACCTTGCCCCTAGGTATTCCTGCACCATGTATATCAGACGCTGGCGATAGTTGCAAAAAAATTGTCTGAACGCATCAGTCAGACGGCCACCTTCTCCACCGCTCCTTCTGCTACTGACCGAAGCCTCAGGAACTCGTTGTCCAGGACCAGGAGTTTGTAACCTCCCAGTCTCTGGGAACGCGTTGCACAGACCTTTCTGCAAGGCCTCCCAGGGATGTCTCATCCTCTGCTTCCTCTGCGATGGCAAGACAAGGTCCGCAACCTTACCCTTGTACCGTGGATCAAGGAGAGTGGCCAGCCAGTAATGGTCCCTCTCCTTGATCCGAAGAATACGAGGATCCTTCCACAGGCTTTGCAGGATCAGGGAGGCCATGCAACGTAGGTTAGCTGAGGCATTCGGTCCGGAGTCTTCTGGGTCACTAAGGACGACATGATCCGCAGCCACCTCCTCCCAGCCACGTACAAGTCCACTGGTTTCTTGGGACTGTAAATCATCCCTAAAAGACTGCTGCTGCTGAGTGCCAGGCTCCACCTCCATGCTGACACAATCCTCCTCCTCCTCCTCATCCTCTTCCTGTGTGATGGGTGGGAGAGAAGGAACACTGTCTGGATAAGGGGGCCTTGAGAGGCAAGGAAGTCCTCCTCTTCTTGCCTCTGTTCTGCCTCAAGTGCCCTGTCCATTATTTCAGGCAGCCTATGCTCCAACAGGTGGACAAGAGGTACAGTGTCACTGATGCATGCACTGTCACTGCTCACCATCCTCGTGGCCTCCTCAAATGGTGACAGGGCAGTGCATGCATCCCTGATCATGCCCCACTGGCGTGGTGAAAAAAATCTGCGCTCCCCTGACCCTGTCCTGGTGCCGTAGTCGCACAGGTACTCATTGATGGCCCTCTGCTGTGTGTGCAGTCGCTGCAGCATGGCCAACGTTGAGTTCCACCTGGTGGGCATATCACATATAAGGCGGTTCTTGGACAGGTTCAACTCCTTTTGCAGCTCAGCCAGTCGAGCACTGGCATTATATGATCAGCGGAAATGCACACACTTTCCTGGCCTGCCTCAGGATATCCTGTAAGCCTGGGTACCTGCCTTAGAACAGCTGCACCACCAGGTTAAGGACGTGAGCCATACAGGGCACATGGGTTAGTTGTCCCTGTCACAGGGCGGAGAGGAGGTTGGTGCCATTGTCGCAAACCACCATTCCTGGCTTAAGCTGGCATGGCGTCAACCACCTCTCGGCCTGCCCCTGCAGAGCTGACAGAACCTCTGCCCCAGTGTGGCCCCTGTCCCCCAAACACACCAGCGCAAGCACGGCATGGCATATTTTTGCCTGCGTACTTGCGTAGCCCCTTGAACGCCTACGGAGCACCACTGGTTCCAAGGACAAAGGACAGGAAGAGGCCATGGAGGAAGAAGAACAGGAGGGGGTGGAGGAGAGAGGTGTGTCACAACCAGTAGTAGCATTTTGGAGGCGTGGTGGCGGAACAACCTCCAACACTACTGCACCTTGTCCTGCATCCTTCCCAGCTGCCAAAAGAGTGACTTAATGGGCCGTGAAAGATAGGTAACGTCTCTGTCCATGCCTGCTGGACCATGAGTCAGCGGTAATATGCACCTTACCACTGACCGCCCTTTCCAGCGAGGCATGGACATTGCCTTCCACATGCCGGTAGAGAGCTGGAATCGCCTTCTGTGAGAAAAAGTGGCGTTTGGGAACCTGCCACTAAGGAACCGCACATTGCACAAACTCACGGAAGGGGGGCCAAGTCTACCAACTGAAAAGGCAGCAGTAGAAGTGCTAGCAATTTAGCCAAGCTAGCATTCAACCGCTGGGCATGTGGATGGCTGGGAGTGAACTTCTTTCGACGGTCCAGCAGCTGGGGCAGGAAAATTTGCCTGGTACAATCGAACGTCGGTGTACTGCTAGCAGAGTGCCCGCAAGTACTTGGCTGTGACACACCTAATTCTAAACCTTCATTCCTCTCAGTGCAGCTTTCAGAGAGGACTGAAGGTATAGTGGGGTTGGAGATCCCAGCTGATGAGGAGCAAGGAGAGGTCTGCTTTGTTCTTTGGTGTGGTTCTTTAAGGTACGCTTGCCAATGAGCTGCATGGCAGGTCAACATATGTCTGGTCATGCTTGTGGTGCCCAAGCGGCTGATGTTTTGGCCACGCGAGATACGCTTAAAACATATGTTGCAAATAGCAGCAGTGCGATCTGATGCACTCGTCTCAAAAAAGGCCCACACCAAAGAACTTTTGTAATAACGCGCAGAGGCAGCGCCCTGCACAGGCGGAGCTCTGCGGTGTGATTCAGTCAGTGTGCTGCCCTTAAGCTGGCCCCCGGAGGGCATCCTGCCTCGTTGATGTGCCTCCTCCTCCTCCTCCTCTCTCCGATCAGGCACCCACGTGGAGTTAGTGACCTCATCATCCCCTCCCTCTTCACCACTGGAGCAAACCTGGCAGTATGCTGCAGCTGGTGGAACATGACTGCCAGATTGCTGTCCTTGAGCATCCCCTCTCTCTGCGCTCACGCTACTGCCTTCCTCTAGCTGGGTATCATCATCAGAGCCTTCAAAATGCTGGGCATCCTCCTAGAGCATGTACCCAACACTGTGGTCAAACAGTTTGGGGGACTCCTCAGGAGGACATGGTGGGTCTAGGGAAGGAGTGACTGATGACATTGAGACGAGGGAAGAGTACGCATTGGCAGCTGCTTTGCCAGTACCCTGAGCCTGGGTGAGAGAGGATGAGGAGGGCTTGGTCATCCACTCTACCAAGTCTTCGGCATGATGCAGCTCAACAGATCAACGGATCCACCTGCCGAAAATAAGGACAAGCGTGTCCCATGGCCACGTGCTGATGACGATGCACCGCGTCCATGACCAGCACTGTTGTCTCTAGACACAGAGCCTGCTTGCCCTCTTTTATTGGCTCGTGACTGTCTGCCTCTCCTTGTTGGCCTTCCAGACCTTGTAATGGCCTGCAGGGAGATGGGAAAACCAGCAATTGGGTAGTGTATATTGTTCTGGAGGCACACAACACCCACTAAGACCTGCAGATGGCTGTATTAGAGAACACCAGCAAATAAGGGCAGATACAGGTGCAGGTGTATACTGTGCTGTGCTGGAGTCACACAACACACATTAACTCCTGCAGATGGCTTTATTAGATAACACCAGCAAAGAAGGGCAGATACAGGTACAGGTGTATACTGTGCTGTGCTGGAGTCACACAACCCACACTAACTCCTGCAGATGGCTGTATTAGATAACACCAGCAAAGAAGGGCAGATACAGGTGCAGGTGTATACTGTGCTGTGCTGGAGTCACACAACACACACTAACTCCTGCAGATGGCTGTATTAATAGAGAACAACAGCACTAAAGGGTAGATACAGGTGTATACTGCGCTGGAGGCACAGAACACACACTAACTCCTGCAGATGGTGGTATTACAGTTTTTCTCTATTGTTTTGGCTCATTTCTTGAAACAGAAATTACATTCTCAAAACTCTAAGATCATTTGGCTAAACAGCCTTACAGTTCAGCACAACACTATAACTCACGTGCAAAAGCTCATATCTCTCCCAAAACTGATCACTCATGCTTCAAAACCATATTCCTTTCCCATATAAAGAGTCAGTGCACCCAAAATGGCAAAGATTCTTCTCAATTGCTTTGGCTCATTTCTTGAAACAGACCAGACATTCTCAACTCTCTTGGTGCTTTTGCCAAAATAACCTGGATGGTTCTGCACAACACCATGGTTCACCTTCAAAAGCTCATATCTTTCCCAAAACAGTTCATTCATGTGTCAAAAATAAATTTCTTTCTCATTCAAATAGTCAGTGCCCCCAAAATGATTCATCCCTTTGGCATTGTGTAAGCACTGCAAGTCAAAATGTTTAGATGTTTTGTCTCTATGGCAGAGGACCATTCAAATATCCCTCATGTCCACCTTTCAGTCTTAGCCCAGTCCTTCATTGACAATGGTTACTGTACAGTTTTGGTCTAGCTAACATACAATACAACATACAACATACAAAATTGTACATGAATACAATTGTGTATAAAACTGAAAAAAAAGAAAAGATTTTAGGCTGCATTCACACCTGAGCGTTTTGTAGCTTGAAGCCTGAAGCTACAAAACGCTAGAGGGGAAAAAAAATACATTATTCTCTATGGAGATGGTTCACATCTCCACTCCAAAACGCCTGAAGCCCTACGCCTGAAGCTCAAACAAGTTCCGGACCCTTTTTTGTCTGTCGCGCGAATCGGGCAGATTTGGGCGTTTTTAATCTTTTTACATTGGTGACCTTTTGCTCTGCACAAAATTTGCGGCAAAACGCGGTAAAAAACGCTGCAAATCGCGGTAAAAAACACCGCAAATCGCGGTAAAAAATGCCGCCAAAAAACGCAGCAATTCGCGCGATTTTCTGCCTGAAAAGCTACGCTCAGGTGTGAATGCAGCCTTAGGGTAAGAGTAGCCTTCAAGGTTTGACATCACACATTGCAGTCATACTGCCAAGGAAAAATTACTTTACTTCCATACATCAGAGTAAAAAGAAAATGTATACAGCATAATATACAGAAATATAAACACACAAACAAAAAACAAGGAAAATTAAATTTAGCCTACAATGCTGTAAATAAAGCTTGAGTTTCACAACTACTGTAACATCTCTTCACTGGCCACCGTCCTCACCCTCCTGCCCATCCACACGCTGCTGTCTGTCTGGCCACAGATTCTCGTCAACATCGCAGCGTATATCCTCCCTTGCGATGCAACGAGGGAAGAAACGACGTGCATGTCGCAACCATCTCCTACACTGATCTCCTGTAATATCCTCAAAGGCAGCGTCCATTGCATGGACCAGGGACCTCTGGTCTTGAGCCCGATGCTCATACACTCTCCACCTCCAAGCGGAGAAAAACTCCTCAATAGGATTGAGGAAAGGAGAGTAAGGTGGTAGGAACACCATATCCATCCTTGGGTGAGCAGTGAACCAGGCCCTGATAAGCGGGCCACGATGGAAATTCACATTGTCCCATACAATTATATATCATGGTAGTTGACGCCCTATGAGACCTCTCTCATTTTCAGGGATCAAATCCAAATGAAGGCGGTCCAAGAAGATGAGGAGCTTCTGTGTATTGTATGGGCCAAGACTGGGGATGTGAGTGGCCACACCATTCTCAGAAATGGCAGCACACATAGTTATATTGCCCCCTCACTGACCTGGGACATCCACCGTGGCCAATAAAATTACGGCCACATCTTCGGCCCTTGGCCAGGTTGAAGCCATCCTCATCCACATACACGAGTATGTGAGAGGTCTCGTTTCCTTCCAATGCCATTATTCTCTACAATAGAGTAAAACAAGAAAACATCAAATTAGTCATACAGAAGAGTCATACACTGCAGTTTGTAATGCCGAGCGCTCCGGGCATCCCCTCCACCCCGGAGCGCTCACGGTGGTCTCTGCCCTGCAGCGCCTCGGTCAGCTCCCCTGACCGCAGGCGCTGCTTTGTTTCCGGGATGCGATCCTCGGTCCGCCCGGGGATCGCATCCCGCTCCTCTCACCTGTCCCCTGCAGGCTGTCTTCGGCGTGCGCGTGCCCCCACTCCCCAGGCGCGCGCGCGCGACTCCGCCCCCAGTTAAAGGGCCAGTGCACTATCAATTAGTGCCTGGTCCAATTACAGTTTTCCCAATCCCATTAAAAACCCACTTCCCCTTCCTGTTCTCGCTGGATCTTGTGTTGCCTTAGTGCCCAGTGAAAGCGTTTGTGTGTTTTGCTCCTTCTGTGTATCCAGACCTTTGCTGTTGCCCCGACTACGAACCTTTGCCACCTGCCTTGACCCTTTGCTACGTTTGACCTTGCCTCTGCCTAATCCTTGTGTACCGCGCCTGTCTCAGCTGTCAGTGGGGTCGAGTTGCTATTGGAAGACACAACCTGGTTGCTACCGCCGCTACAAGTCCATCCCGCCTTGCGGCGGGCTCTGGTGAAAACCAGTAGCAACATTAGAACCGGTCCTCCAATACAACCCGTGCTATCGCCCCATTGGCATAGGGGATCCACCTCCTGTTCCCCGCCATACCCGGTACGTGACACAGTTACAGACAGTTACATAGGAATGTTCTATGTTCTACACAAGTTCAATATACTACTGGCCAGTATTCCAGTGGTTCCAAACCTGGGGTACATGTACCCTATGCAGAGGTACTACAGGGGGTATTTGACAGAAAGGGGAGGGGAAAAATTATCAACGAGTAGACTTACTGAAATGTTATGCCCCGTATCTTATTCCGATGGAAAAAAGTCCAATCGGATTATGTTGTCGGAAAATCCGATCGTGTGTAATTTTCGCCGGAAAGAATTTGAGAGCAGGATCTCTAATTTTCCGACAACAAAATCCGATCAGACTTTTTCCGACCGTGTGTAGGTAATTCCGACGGACAAAGTGCCACGCATGCTCAGATCAAATTACCAAACCAAAGCTATTGGCTACTAGCCTCTACGTAGTTTTGTTGTACGCAACGAACGTCACCACGTTCAGAATGATCGTATTTTCCAACAACTTCGTCGGACCGTGTGTATGCAACACCAGCGTCGGACAAAATCCGTCAGAAAAAATCTGACGGCTTTTGTGGTCGGGATTTCCGACCGTGTGTACGGGGCATTACTCCTCCTCCTCTTCCTCGAGCAGGCAGTTGCCCTTGTTCATTTACTTGGTTAGGTGCCTCCATGTTCAGAAATTGTACTGGTCCTGCATGGTCAAGCTCTATATATACATGTTTGGCAGCATTCACAATCATGGACAGCACCTGTCAGGTAACTAAACATACTGTTTGATCGGTCATCTGAGACCAACTCCAACTCCTCCTTCGTTAGACAAGTTCTAGTTGCACCTGACTGTCTATTGCTGTAATAATTTTATCAAATGTTCCAAGAGATTCATATATGGTATTCATGGTATTATGTTCCTGAATAATTTTGACAATTGAACAGACTATTGTGCATGTGATGACTTAAACAATGAAATTACGCTGACATGTTTTGGAGTGAACGACCATTAGACTGAGAATTGATAATCAGTTTAGATCAACAAAATATATTTACTTGGAAATTGTGCTAAATGTAGGCCACTTGTACTTAATCATTTGAAAGATGTACTGAGACATTGAGACATGTACTGAGACATTTGCAATTTGAAGAAATGAATGAGAAATTCAATTCAGTTGTGAACAATTGCCAAGTGGTTTGGAGATTTGTCCATGTTGTTTTGAGAATGTCATTTCTGTTTCAAGAAATGAGCCAAAACAATGGAGAAAAACTGTAATAGAGAACAACACCACTAAAGGGTAGATACAGGTGTATACTGCGCTGGAGGCACAGAACACACACTAAGTCCTGCAAATGCCTGGTAAAGAACACACTGTCCCTGCCTATCAAGCTCTTTCCCTGCACGCCAGAACACACTACACAAGGCCTTATATAGTGTGGGGCGTGTACTAAACCCCCTGAGCTATAATTGGCCACAGGCATTCTGCCTTTGGCAAATTATGGCTCTCCTCGCTGCCGGCGCTGTGATTGGCCAAGCATGCGGTGTCACAGTGCATGCTTGGCCATTCATCAGCCGGCAATGCACTGCGACTGGTGCAGTGCATTGTGGGCCGTTCATATCACACGAATTTGATGCGAACGGCCCGCAAAGTTCTGGTTTCGTCGAACGGACGAACAGCCGATGTTCAAATTGAACATGGCTTCGAATCGAACACCGGGACCATCCCTATTCATAAGGCTCATGTATTCTAAGTACCGTATATACTCGAGTATAAGCCGACCCGAATATAAGCCGAGGCTCCTAATTTTACCACAAAAAAAATGGAAAACGTATTGACTCGAGTATAAGCCTAGGGTGAGAAATGCGCAGCTACTGTAATGCCCCGTACACACGGTCAGAATTTCCGACGGAAAATGTCCTATCGGACCATGTTGTCGGAAAATCCGACCGTGTGTGGGCACCATCAGACTTTTTCAGTTGGAAAAAATTTGAGATCCTGCTCTCAAATTTTCCGACAACAAAGTCCGATCTGACTTTTTCCGATCGTGTGTAGCGAATTCCGACGGACAAAGTGCCACGCATGCTCAGATCAAATTACAAGACCAAAGCTATTGGCTACTAGCCTCTACGTAGTTCCGTCGTACGCAACGAACGCCACCACGTTCAGAATGATCGGATTTTCCAACAACTTTGTCCGACCGTGTGTATGCAACACCAGTGTCGGACAAAATCCGTCGGAAAAAATCAGGCGGATTTTGTGGTCGGAATTTCCGACCGTGTGTATGGGGCATAAGTGTAAAACAGGGTCAACACTTCCCATTTGCAGCCTCACTGTGCCCATTTGCATGCCTCACTGTGCCCATTTGCAGCCATAGGTCCCCCGAACTTCAAACTTGGTAGTTAAGGGTTTCTAGATGCCCCCTAGCTGCAGCCAAAGGGTCCCGAAATGACATTGCTGCAGATGGACACAGTTGACTGACTTTGGGGCCTTGTATCTCGGGGGCCACTTGGTGCTAGGAACCCCAGATTTGGATATGTTGTATTGCTAGTTCCACTGGATTTGCACACCAAATGTGGGGTTCCTAGTGGCTCCGAGATAGGGGGCCCCAAATTTGGGTCGGAAAATGTCAAGCAGCAGAGAATGACATTTTCGAACCGATTTTGGGGCCCCGTATCTCATGGACACTTGGTGCTAGAAACCTGGATATGTTGTAGTGCTGGTTCCACTGGGTTTGCACACCAAATTTAGGGTTCCTAGCACCAAGTGGCCCCAGGATACGAGGCCCCAAACTCGGGTCGGAAAATTTCATTCTCTGCTGCAGAAAAGTGCTTGACTCCAGTATAAGCGGAGGGGGGCACTTTTAGCACAAAAAAATGTGCTGAAAAACTTGGCTTATACTCGAGTATATTAGGTAGCTTTGCACATGTTTATTCCATGTGCTGCAAAAGAATGCAAAATACAGTATTTGGTTGTTTATATTCGATTTACCCATAAGCCAGGCTGCATGTTGTGTTTTTCATTATTATGAAAGCTCCTGTCAATATCTTGTCTGGGGCAAAAAATAATTCGTTTTTGTGGATGGGCAATATATGGGTGGATGGAATTCATAGCTACAACTGGTTTGGTGAGATTTTTAAAGTAAGATATGTCATAGATTGCTACATTACTTACCTTAGGGGCAGTTTTAACACATGTGATGTGAAGTGTAAAAAGGCTGCATTCTAAAAACTGTATGAACTCATTACATACTACTAGTCACTAGCAGCAGTGGCGGCTGGTGCTCCATTTTTATAGGGGGGCGCAAACAAAACCCCAAACAACCCCCCCCCCCCACGTCACTCGCCGTGATGGGGCCTATAGACAGAAAGACAGGGGGATAGATTGGATAGGACAGACAGATAGACAAATAGACAGATATACAGATAGATAGACATGCAGACAAGTAGATAGATAGATAGATAGATAGATAGATAGATAGATAGATAGATAGATAGATAGATAGATAGATAGATAAATAGATAGATATACAGATAGATATACAGACAGATATACAGAGAGATAGATAGATAGATAGATAGATAGATAGATAGATAGATAGATAGATAGATAGATAGATAGATAGATAGATAGATAGATAGATAGAAAGACAGATATACAGACAGATAGATAGATAGATAGATAGATAGATAGATAGATAGATAGATAGATAGATAGATAGATAGATAGATAGATAGATAGATAGATAGATAGATATACAGACAGATAGATAGATAGATATACAGACAGACAGATAATAATATAAAAAATAGATAGAAATATAGATAGATAGATATACATAGATATACAGATAGATAGATAGAAATATAGATAGATAGCTATACAGATAGAAATACAGATAGATAGAAAGATAGATAGATAGATAGATAGATAGATAGATAGATAGATAGATAGATAGAAATATAGATAGAATGATATACAGATAGATAGATAGAAATATAGATAGATAGATATACAGATAGATAGATAGATATAAAGATATACAGATAGATAGATAGAAATATAGATATATAACAAAAAAAACTGCGCTGGACATAAAAAATGTAAAAAATCGCAGCAATACCACATGTGATAAACAAATCAAAGATACAAAAAAAAGAAGGTTGCGCTAATAATAAACTGTAAAAATAGTGGTTGTGAAAAATATGAAGAAATTGATTATACAAGTGCAAAAATGAATCTGAAAAAAACATATTTGTGACAAATGCAGTAAATGGTTATGAATCATGAACACCCTTGATATTAGCAATCAAACCATATCAGGATTAAATGTCGTAAAGTGAAAAAGCAGTATTGCACTGGAAAAATATTGAAAATTATAGTTCATAAGAAGAAGTGACAAAGTCCACATATGTGCTGTGCGGGGCTAAGTAGAAGAACCAAATGGCATCTGTGACTTCTTATGAGTGATCCCACCACCATCTGAATTTTAAGCTTACCAGCTGTTGATAGACCATACACCTGTGGCTATATCCCAGCCGAGGCCTTTTCCTCCTTGGCGTGTAGACATCAATACAAAAATTTGATTTAAAAACTTGCGGCCGGCTGCAGTAACACACGCCCGTGCTTGTCCGGGACGTATCGCATGGTGACGTCAGCACGTCGTTCCTCCCTACGCGTTTTGTCACAGAAATGACATAATCATGGGGCACAGGCGGCGTACTGACGCAAAGCTATAAATACACAGAACCAAGCCTCGATCTGGGTGGTAGGAGGCTGGCTTAAAACGACTCCATCTTAGAAAGTGGCAACAATGCCCACCCGTTCACACGGACGGACATACTCATATTGCCATAATATTAGAAAGACGGGTAAAAAAATTTAGTAATAACTAGTACATGAAGTAACCTAAAAAAGAGGAAAAAGGGGCCAACACTGATTATTGTTTCAGATCGCACAGATATTGGCGCAATGCGCCTCCGTCTGTGTTACCTAAATAACTGTGAGTTTAAAACTACATTTCCCATCATCCCCTCGCTCAGCTGGCGTGAAAAGCATCACGTATCAGCGAGTGAGTCGGCCCTTACTATTGCAAGATGACCCTACATGGACAACCAGAGAGGGGGGGCCAACTAGTGACTTCTCCCATCACAGGTGGTGTGACAGCCCCCTAGAATAGATATTACAAACAGGAGGTCTGCCATTAGAAAATTACAACCCACATATGTCAAATCTCTCTCGGTAAATATTAACTGAGGCCTGTCAACCACGACCCAGATCAAGTTCACAAAACCATACGTTGGTCACATATACATATTCATGTAATAAAAATCAAGCATTATCGATAAACGCGTTGACGTCTACGTCTATGTTCAACCCATGTGGAGTATAGGTTTTTGATCTGGGTCGTGGTTGACAGGCCTCAGTTAATATTTACTGAGAGAGATTTGACATATGTGGGTTGGAATTTTCTAATGGCAGACCTCCTGTTTGTAATACCTATTCTAGGGGGCTGTCACACCACCTGTGATGGGAGAAGTCACTAGTTGGCCCCCCCTCTCTGGTTGTCCATGTAGGGTCGTCTTGCAGGTTTATCTTGTGAGACGGCCTGATACATTCAGACCTAGTGGCCCCTATCACATTACATGTCACTATGGACCCTTGGCTAATTCCCATCGGTCCTTTCAGCACACAATCTCTGTATGGACCCGATGCTTTTGGTAGATTTTGCAAATTATATGGCCGCCTAGGGTATCCATCAATATAGATTTCACCTTTATTACCTTCCTCTAGCTTAATATTGGGAGACAGCAAGATCCCAGTCACAACCATCTCCTACACTGATCTCCTGTAATATCCTCAAAGGCAGCGTCCATTGCATGGACCAGGGACCTCTGGTCTTGAGCCCGATGCTCATACACTCTCCACCTCCAAGCGGAGAAAAACTCCTCAATAGGATTGAGGAAAGGAGAGTAAGGTGGTAGGAACACCATATCCATCCTTGGGTGAGCAGTGAACCAGGCCCTGATAAGCGGGCCACGATGGAAATTCACATTGTCCCATACAATTATATATCATGGTAGGTGACGCCCTATGAGACCTCTCTCATTTTCAGGGATCAAATCCAAATGAAGGCGGTCCAAGAAGATGAGGAGCTTCTGTGTATTGTATGGGCCAAGACTGGGGATGTGAGTGGCCACACCATTCTCAGAAATGGCAGCACACATAGTTATATTGCCCCCTCACTGACCTGGGACATCCACCGTGGCCAATAAAATTACGGCCACATCTTCGGCCCTTGGCAAGGTTGAAGCCAGCCTCATCCACATACACGAGTATGTGAGAGGTCTCGTTTCCTTCCAATGCCATTATTCTCTACAATAGAGTAAAACAAGAAAACATCAAATTAGTCATACAGAAGAGTCATACACTGCAGTTTGTAATGCCGAGCGCTCCGGGCATCCCCTCCACCCCGGATCGCTCACGGTGGTCTCTGCCCTGCAGCGCCTCGGTCAGCTCCCCTGACCGCAGGCGCTGCTTTGTTTCCGGGATGCGATCCTCGGTCCGCCCGGGGATCGCATCCCGCTCCTCTCACCTGTCCCCTGCAGGCTGTCTTCGGCGTGCGCGTGCCCCCACTCCCCAGGCGCGCGACTCCGCCCCCAGTTAAAGGGCCAGTGCACTATCAATTAGTGCCTGGTCCAATTACAGTTTTCCCAATCCCATTAAAAACCCACTTCCCCTTCCTGTTCTCGCTGGATCTTGTGTTGCCTTAGTGCCCAGTGAAAGCGTTTGTGTGTTTTGCTCCTTCTGTGTATCCAGACCTTTGCTGTTGCCCCCGACTACGAACCTTTGCCACCTGCCTTGACCCTTTGCTACGTTTGACCTTGCCTCTGCCTAATCCTTGTGTACCGCGCCTGTCTCAGCTGTCAGTGGGGTCGAGTTGCTATTGGAAGACACAACCTGGTTGCTACCGCCGCTACAAGTCCATCCCGCCTTGCGGCGGGCTCTGGTGAAAACCAGTAGCAACATTAGAACCGGTCCTCCAATACAACCCGTGCTATCGCCCCATTGGCATAGGGGATCCACCTCCTGTTCCCCGCCATACCCGGTACGTGACACAGTTACAGACAGTTACATAGGAATGTTCTATGTTCTACACAAGTTCAATATACTACTGGCCAGTATTCCAGTGGTTCCAAACCTGGGGTACATGTACCCTATGCAGAGGTACTACAGGGGGTATTTGACAGAAAGGGGAGGGGAAAAATTATCAACGAGTAGACTTACTGAAATGTTATGCCCCGTATCTTATTCCGATGGAAAAAGTCCAATCGGATTATGTTGTCGGAAAATCCGATTGTGTGTAATTTTCGCCGGAAAGAATTTGAGAGCAGGATCTCTAATTTTCCGACAACAAAATCCGATCAGACTTTTTCCGACCGTGTGTAGGTAATTCCGACGGACAAAGTGCCACGCATGCTCAGATCAAATTACCAAACCAAAGCTATTGGCTACTAGCCTCTACGTAGTTTTGTTGTACGCAACGAACGTCACCACGTTCAGAATGATCGTATTTTCCAACAACTTCGTCGGACCGTGTGTATGCAACACCAGCGTCGGACAAAATCCGTCAGAAAAAATCTGACGGCTTTTGTGGTCGGGATTTCCGACCGTGTGTACGGGGCATTACTCCTCCTCCTCTTCCTCGAGCAGGCAGTTGCCCTTGTTCATTTACTTGGTTAGGTGCCTCCATGTTCAGAAATTGTACTGGTCCTGCATGGTCAAGCTCTATATATACATGTTTGGCAGCATTCACAATCATGGACAGCACCTGTCAGGTAACTAAACATACTGTTTGATCGGTCATCTGAGACCAACTCCAACTCCTCCTTCGTTAGACAAGTTCTAGTTGCACCTGACTGTCAATTGCTGTAATAATTTTATCAAATGTTCCAAGAGATTCATATATGGTATTCATGGTATTATGTTCCTGAATAATTTTGACAATTGAACAGACTATTGTGCATGTGATGACTTAAACAATGAAATTACGCTGACATGTTTTGGAGTGAACGACCATTAGACTGAGAATTGATAATCAGTTTAGATCAACAAAATATATTTACTTGGAAATTGTGCTAAATGTAGGCCACTTGTACTTAATCATTTGAAAGATGTACTGAGACATTGAGACATGTACTGAGACATTTGCAATTTGAAGAAATGAATGAGAAATTCAATTCAGTTGTGAACAATTGCCAAGTGGTTTGGAGATTTGTCCATGTTGTTTTGAGAATGTCATTTCTGTTTCAAGAAATGAGCCAAAACAATGGAGAAAAACTGTAATAGAGAACAACACCACTAAAGGGTAGATACAGGTGTATACTGCGCTGGAGGCACAGAACACACACTAAGTCCTGCAAATGCCTGGTAAAGAACACACTGTCCCTGCCTATCAAGCTCTTTCCCTGCACGCCAGAACACACTACACAAGGCCTTATATAGTGTGGGGCGTGTACTAAACCCCCTGAGCTATAATTGGCCACAGGCATTCTGCCTTTGGCAAATTATGGCTCTCCTCGCTGCCGGCGCTGTGATTGGCCAAGCATGCGGTGTCACAGTGCATGCTTGGCCATTCATCAGCCGGCAATGCACTGCGACTGGTGCAGTGCATTGTGGGCCGTTCATATCACACGAATTTGATGCGAACGGCCCGCAAAGTTCTGGTTTCGTCGAACGGACGAACAGCCGATGTTCAAATTGAACATGGCTTCGAATCGAACACCGGGACCATCCCTATTCATAAGGCTCATGTATTCTAAGTACCGTATATACTCGAGTATAAGCCGACCCGAATATAAGCCGAGGCTCCTAATTTTACCACAAAAAAATGGAAAACGTATTGACTCGAGTATAAGCCTAGGGTGAGAAATGCGCAGCTACTGTAATGCCCCATACACACGGTCAGAATTTCCGACGGAAAATGTCCTATCGGACCATGTTGTCGGAAAATCCGACCGTGTGTGGGCACCATCAGACTTTTTCAGTTGGAAAAAATTTGAGATCCTGCTCTCAAATTTTCCGACAACAAAGTCCGATCTGACTTTTTCCGATCGTGTGTAGCGAATTCCGACGGACAAAGTGCCACGCATGCTCAGATCAAATTACAAGACCAAAGCTATTGGCTACTAGCCTCTACGTAGTTCCGTCGTACGCAACGAATGCCACCACGTTCAGAATGATCGGATTTTCCAACAACTTTGTCCGACCGTGTGTATGCAACACCAGTGTCGGACAAAATCCGTCGGAAAAAATCAGGCGGATTTTGTGGTCGGAATTTCCGACCGTGTGTATGGGGCATAAGTGTAAAACAGGGTCAACACTTCCCATTTGCAGCCTCACTGTGCCCATTTGCATGCCTCACTGTGCCCATTTGCAGCCATAGGTCCCCCGAACTTCAAACTTGGTAGTTAAGGGTTTCTAGATGCCCCCTAGCTGCAGCCAAAGGGTCCCGAAATGACATTGCTGCAGATGGGCACAGTTGACTGACTTTGGGGCCTTGTATCTCGGGGGCCACTTGGTGCTAGGAACCCAGATTTGGATATGTTGTATTGCTAGTTCCACTGGATTTGCACACCAAATGTGGGGTTCCTAGTGGCTCCGAGATAGGGGGCCCCAAATTTGGGTCGGAAAATGTCAAGCAGCAGAGAATGACATTTTCGAACCGATTTTGGGGCCCCGTATCTCATGGACACTTGGTGCTAGAAACCTGGATATGTTGTAGTGCTGGTTCCACTGGGTTTGCACACCAAATTTAGGGTTCCTAGCACCAAGTGGCCCCAGGATACGAGGCCCCAAACTCGGGTCGGAAAATTTCATTCTCTGCTGCAGAAAAGTGCTTGACTCCAGTATAAGCGGAGGGGGGCACTTTTAGCACAAAAAAATGTGCTGAAAAACTTGGCTTATACTCGAGTATATTAGGTAGCTTTGCACATGTTTATTCCATGTGCTGCAAAAGAATGCAAAATACAGTATTTGGTTGTTTATATTCGATTTACCCATAAGCCAGGCTGCATGTTGTGTTTTTCATTATTATGAAAGCTCCTGTCAATATCTTGTCTGGGGCAAAAAATAATTCGTTTTTGTGGATGGGCAATATATGGGTGGATGGAATTCATAGCTACAACTGGTTTGGTGAGATTTTTAAAGTAAGATATGTCATAGATTGCTACATTACTTACCTTAGGGGCAGTTTTAACACATGTGATGTGAAGTGTAAAAAGGCTGCATTCTAAAAACTGTATGAACTCATTACATACTACTAGTCACTAGCAGCAGTGGCGGCTGGTGCTCCATTTTTATAGGGGGGCGCAAACAAAACCCAAACAACCCCCCCCCCCCACGTCACTCGCCGTGATGGGGCCTATAGACAGAAAGACAGGGGGATAGATTGGATAGGACAGACAGATAGACAAATAGACAGATATACAGATAGATAGACATGCAGACAAGTAGATAGATAGATAGATAGATAGATAGATAGATAGATAGATAGATAGATAGATAGATAGATAGATAGATAGATAAATAGATAGATATACAGATAGATATACAGACAGATATACAGAGAGATAGATAGATAGATAGATAGATAGATAGATAGATAGATAGATAGATAGATAGATAGATAGATAGATAGATAGATAGATAGATAGATAGATAGATAGAAAGACAGATATACAGACAGATAGATAGATAGATAGATAGATAGATAGATAGATAGATAGATAGATAGATAGATAGATAGATAGATAGATAGATAGATAGATAGATAGATAGATATACAGACAGATAGATAGATAGATATACAGACAGACAGATAATAATATAAAAAATAGATAGAAATATAGATAGATAGATATACATAGATATACAGATAGATAGATAGAAATATAGATAGATAGCTATACAGATAGAAATACAGATAGATAGAAAGATAGATAGATAGATAGATAGATAGATAGATAGATAGATAGATAGATAGATAGATAGATAGATAGAAATATAGATAGAATGATATACAGATAGATAGATAGAAATATAGATAGATAGATATACAGATAGATAGATAGATATAAAGATATACAGATAGATAGATAGAAATATAGATATATAACAAAAAAAACTGCGCTGGACATAAAAAATGTAAAAAATCGCAGCAATACCACATGTGATAAACAAATCAAAGATACAAAAAAAAGAAGGTTGCGCTAATAATAAACTGTAAAAATACTGGTGAAGTATAACATACGACTAAGTGGTTGTGAAAAATATGAAGAAATTGATTATACAAGTGCAAAAATGAATCTGAAAAAAAACATATTTGTGACAAATGCAGTAAATGGTTATGAATCATGAACACCCTTGATATTAGCAATCAAACCATATCAGGATTAAATGTCGTAAAGTGAAAAAGCAGTATTGCACTGGAAAAATATTGAAAATTATAGTTCATAAGAAGAAGTGACAAAGTCCACATATGTGCTGTGCGGGGCTAAGTAGAAGAACCAAATGGCATCCGTGACTTCTTATGAGTGATCCCACCACCATCTGAATTTTAAGCTTACCAGCTGTTGATAGACCATACACCTGTGGCTATATCCCAGCCGAGGCCTTTTCCTCCTTGGCGTGTAGACATCAATACAAAAATTTGATTTAAAAACTTGCGGCCGGCTGCAGTAACACACGCCCGTGCTTGTCCGGGACGTATCGCATGGTGACGTCAGCACGTCGTTCCTCCCTACGCGTTTTGTCACAGAAATGACATAATCATGGGGCACAGGCGGCGTACTGACGCAAAGCTATAAATACACAGAACCAAGCCTCGATCTGGGTGGTAGGAGGCTGGCTTAAAACGACTCCATCTTAGAAAGTGGCAACAATGCCCACCCGTTCACACGGACGGACATACTCATATTGCCATAATATTAGAAAGACGGGTAAAAAAATTTAGTAATAACTAGTACATGAAGTAACCTAAAAAAGAGGAAAAAGGGGCCAACACTGATTATTGTTTCAGATCGCACAGATATTGGCGCAATGCGCCTCCGTCTGTGTTACCTAAATAACTGTGAGTTTAAAACTACATTTCCCATCATCCCCTTGCTCAGCTGGCGTGAAAAGCATCACGTATCAGCGAGTGAGTCGGCCCTTACTATTGATGTGATTCAGAACTGTCAATCAAAACTAGACGAACAGTTCAAAGCCACTTAGCGTGATAGTTTAAACAGCCGCGCCATGGTGAACAGGGCCATGATCGCCGAGTCTATGCAGACCCATATCAAAATCTACAAAGCACCCTTATAGATGTACCGACAGACTGGAACAGCCAGTATATATAATAAAGATGTATAAAATATATAACAATGAGGGGCATTGCAAAAATAAAAAATATATAAAAAATATTGAAAATAATATATTAAAAAATATATGTTACTAAATATTGGGAGAAACATTGATTAATTGAATAATTAAACATTGTAGTTCAAAGGGAAGCGCGAAAAGCGATGTCTCCCAATATTAAGCTAGAGGAAGGTAATAAAGGTGAAATCTATATTGATGGATATCCTAGGCGGCCATATAATTTGCAAAATCTACCAAAAGCATCGGGTCCATACAGAGATTGTGTGCTGAAAGGACCGATGGGAATTAGCCACGGGTCCATAGTGACATGTAATGTGATAGGGGCCACTAGGTCTGAATGTATCAGGCCGTCTCACAAGATAAACCTGCAAGATGACCCTACATGGACAACCAGAGAGGGGGGGCCAACTAGTGACTTCTCCCATCACAGGTGGTGTGACAGCCCCCTAGAATAGATATTACAAACAGGAGGTCTGCCATTAGAAAATTACAACCCACATATGTCAAATCTCTCTCGGTAAATATTAACTGAGGCCTGTCAACCACGACCCAGATCAAGTTCACAAAACCATACGTTGGTCACATATACATATTCATGTAATAAAAATCAAGCATTATCGATAAACGCGTTGACGTCTACGTCTATGTTCAACCCATGTGGAGTATAGGTTTTTGATCTGGGTCGTGGTTGACAGGCCTCAGTTAATATTTACCGAGAGAGATTTGACATATGTGGGTTGGAATTTTCTAATGGCAGACCTCCTGTTTGTAATACCTATTCTAGGGGGCTGTCACACCACCTGTGATGGGAGAAGTCACTAGTTGCCCCCCCCTCTCTGGTTGTCCATGTAGGGTCGTCTTGCAGGTTTATCTTGTGAGACGGCCTGATACATTCAGACCTAGTGGCCCCTATCACATTACATGTCACTATGGACCCGTGGCTAATTCCCATCGGTCCTTTCAGCACACAATCTCTGTATGGACCCGATGCTTTTGGTAGATTTTGCAAATTATATGGCCGCCTAGGGTATCCATCAATATAGATTTCACCTTTATTACCTTCCTCTAGCTTAATATTGGGAGACAGCGCTTTTCGCGCTTCCCTTTGAACTACGATGTTTAATTTTTCAATTAATCAATGTTTCTCCCAATATTTAGTAACATATATTTTTTAATATATTATTTTCAATATTTTTTATATTTTTTTTATTTTTGCAATGCCCCTCATTGTTATATATTTTATACATCTTTTTTATATATACTGGCTGTTCCAGTCTGTCGGTACATATATAAGGGTGCTTTGTAGATTTTTATATGGGTCTGCATAGACTCTGCGATCATGGCCCTGTTCACCATGGCGCGGCTGTTTAAACTATCACGCTGGCTTTGAACTGTTCGTCTAGTTTAGATTGACAGTTCTGAATCACATCAATAGTAAGGGCCGACTCACTCGCTGATACGTGACGCTTTTCACGCCAGCTGAGCGAGGGGATGATGGGAAATGTAGTTTTAAACTCACAGTTATTTAGGTAACACAGACGGAGGCGCATTGCGCCAATATCTGTGCGATCTGAAACAATAATCAGTGTTGGCCCATTTTCCTCTTTTTTAGGTTACTTCATGTACTAGTTATTACTAATTTTTTTTACCCGTCTTTCTAATATTATGGCAATATGAGTATGTCCGTCCGTGTGAACGGGTGGGCATTGTTGCCACTTTCTAAGATGGAGTCATTTTAAGCCAGCCTCCTACCACCCAGATCGAGGCTTGGTTCTGTGTATTTATAGCTTTGCATCAGTACGCCGCCTGTGCCCCATGATTACGTAATTTCTGTGACGAAACACGTAGGGAGGAGCGACGTGCTGACGTCACCGCACGATACGTCCCGGACAAGCACAGGCGTGTGTTACTGCAGCCGGCCGGTATTGATTGTATTGATGTCTACACGCCACACGCTACACGCGTTCTTTTAAATAAACCATTGGATTCCACCCATGGCCTGTTTTTCTTCCTTTTTTGGCCCACACGACCATCACCACTTGGCGAGGGGAAACTCCTGACGGCTCTTTGAGAGACAGGTTGATCAGTGTTTGCACTGACACGGACACCCCAATCGGTCAGACGGAAGGGAACCAAGGAGGAAAAGGCCTCGGCTGGGTTATAGCCACAGGTGTATTTTCTATCAACAGCTGGTAAGCTTAAAATTCAGATGGTGGTGGGATCACTCATAAGAAGTCACGGGTGCCATTTGGTTCTTCTACTTAGCCCCGCACAGCACATATGTGGACTTTGTCACTTCTTCTTATGAACTATAATTTTCAATATTTTTCCAGTGCAATACTGCTTTTTCACTTTACGACATTTAATCCTGATATGGTTTGATTGCTAATATCAAGGGTGTTCATGATTCATAACCATTTACTGCATTTGTCACAAATATGTTTTTTTTTCAGATTCATTTTTGCACTTGTCTAATCAATTTCTTCATATTTTTCACAACCACTTAGTCGTATGTTATACTTCACCAGTATTTTTACAGTTTATTATTAGCGCAACCTTCTTTTTTTTTTGTAGAAATATAGATAGATAGATAGATATACAGATAGATAGATAGAAATATAGATAGATAGATAGAAATATAGATAGATAGATATACAGATAGAAATATAGATAGATATAAATATAGATAGATAGATATAAAGATAGATAAATATAAATATCAATAGATAGATATACAGATAGAAATATATATAGAGAGATAGATATATATACAGAGAGATAGATAGATAGATAGATATACAGACAGATAGATATACAGATAGAAATATAGATAGATAGAAATATAGATAGGTAGATAGATATACAGATAGAAATATAGATAGATAGGTATACAGATAGATATATAGATAGATATACAGATAGAAATATAGATAGATAGATAGATATACAGATAGAAATATAGATAGATAGATATACAGATAGAAATATAGATAGATAGATATACAGAGAGCTAGATAGATAGATATACAGAGAGATAGATATAAATATAGATATAAATATATATAGATAGATAGATAGATAGATAGATAGATAGATAGATAGATAGATAGATAGAGAGATAGACATACAGATAGAGAGATAGATAGACATACAGATAGATAGAGAGATATACATACAGATAGAGAGATAGATAGACATACAGATAGATAGAGAGATATACATACAGATAGAGATATAAATAGATAGATAGATAGATAGATAGATAGATAGATAGATAGATAGATAGATATATAGATAGATAGATAGATAGAGATAGATATACATACAGATAGATAGAGAGACAGAGATGAGAGAACACTGACCTGTACAGCATGACTCTAGGACGCATTGCTGGGAGCCCTTGTAGTATACACATACAGGAGATGTGTAATGAAGGCTCCAGGGTGTTGGGCTGGAGCAGAGGTGGATTCCAGGGCAGAGGAGAAGCACAGCACGGCTCCCTCCACCCTCTGATCACAGATTGAAAAATGAAAATACATACAGCACAAGGTGCTGCTGTATATGTGTGGGGTGGACAGATAAATACAGCTTCTTATCCACACAAAGCCAAAACCAAAAGTAACATGCCGCCGTCCATGGCACCGCCCAGGCATAAGGAGATGCAGGAGAATGACCCAATCAGCATGTAGAGGCGTACTGCATAGCGCCACAATGCATCAAAAACCACTGCAAATGAAGCGTTTTGCCTGCAATCACGGGATTGCATTGGCATGACGCTTCCATAGTGCACTGTGACCGGCGCCCGCCCGGACACAGTGCACTTCAGGAACTTTTTTTTTTTCTTAAAGGGACCATTTATTTTTATTTTTTTATTTGTTTGTGTGACTGGCTTTGGGGGGGGGGGCTGCCACTGACTAGCAGTATGTTGTTTCGGCTCCAGTTAGGGTTTGGCTTAATTGTTTTGCTTCTATTGGAATTTCTGTTATTTCCAATGGCTCCAACTTGTACACTATGTCCTTGGCCCTTCCAAAAAAAATACAGCTTCAGTAATATGTCTAAAATTGCTGGCACTTTCATTTCCAGCTCAAATGTGGGGAACCGCTAGCAATAATGCTACCTTGAAAAGTTACCATTGTGCACTGGAAATAAAGATACCGGTGCTGAAAATGAAGAAACCCGTGCTTTTTCACCATAAGCCAAAAGTAACAAAGTGATAAATGACTTTTGAAAAGTGAAACAAAAGACTAAGTCCTATGCTTTTACAAGGATTGCAAAGATGTAGCAACACTTGTGTAGAGAAAGGGGGATATAGTGCTCAAGTTAGCTGTATTTCTACAGGCAAGGGTTAAAAGCCTAACCCTTGGTTCACACCTTTCCTTTTTTTCAGTGCGTTTCAGCAAAACAGGGCTAGTCCATTTAACATGGTTTCCTATAAATCTAGTTCACAACTGTGCGTTTAGAGCCAGTGCGTTTTTTGGAAAGGGTCAGGGATTTTTTTTCTCTGTTTTGCATGTAATAGACTTCAATGGACCAGCACCAAAAATGCAAGTGTTTTTTTTGGTTAATAGGAAAGTATAGTTACATAGTTGCGTAGTTAGACAGTTCTGTTCATGTAGTGTGACCAGGGCCGCTAATAGGGGAGTACAACTCCTACTTGTTTATGGAGGGGGGTTATATAATTTTCCTGGCCCCACCAGTTTAACAGAGGGGACCAGGAAGGACTATTTATTAATTTTCAAGGCGCATATACATCATGCCGCCCGCTACTCAAATAGTGATACTGTGATTCCCTGGCTGACAGGGAACATTAGAAGGAGAGTGTGGCTGCAATGGACACAGTGAGTGGATAATAGAGCATTGAATCCTCACTGTGTCCTATTATATCACAGCACAGCAGGTTATCATCATCGTAATATAGAGAAAAACTAAAGCGCTGGTAAAAATATAAAAACCTTAAAACCTAATAAAATCAATAAGATGGCCAAATGATATGCTGCTACCAACAAAAAGTGTTCCCACACTTAAAATGATATGCTTAGAAATACAAATAATGTATAGATGGTGCGCAAATCAACCTTATTGCTGCAATAGATCGTAGTTGTGTGTGTACTATTCCCAGTACATCCAATAAATGCGTATAACTGATACTAACACATTCAAAAGGTTAGTATAATGGTGAATCAAGAATTATTTATAATCCATGAGATTATGATAAATAAATTGATAATAAATAAAAATGGGTGCATTTTCATAAATTAAAACAGTTCAAACGTGCAGATAAAAACCTCCAAAAAGCACTGTTCCTTCAAGTGCCAAGTATACGGTGAAAATAAAATGAGTAAATAAGATATATTACGTGCTAATATCATAAAGTGCTCAAGTGTTGATAGAAAGGATAAAAAATGTCTGGTATGCCAGTGTGTGAGGTAATCAATCTATTTGTATCACATTTATCAGACAATTAGTGTTTAATTGTGTTTTGAGCTCCGCAAACAATAATAACAGCTGGTGTGTCTGTGCTCCGTGAACAATCAGCTAATTGTTTAAAAAAGAGCCAGTCATCTATACCCACTATTAACCACAAATGAAGTATGTATCAGCATACACATGTAGTGGGGGATGATATGCAGCCGCTGAAAGAATTAATATATTATAATGGTATAGAAATGTAACTTCCCTTAATACCGCTGGATTAATATAATATAATGGTATAGAAATGTAACTTAGTACTGCTGGATTAATATAATATAATGGTATAGAAATGTAACTTCCCTTAGTACCGCTGGTTGGATTGGGGATTAAATCTTCTGCAAAGAATTTTGCCGGTATCTTTATTTCCCGGTTACTGTGTGAAAGAAAAAATACAAAGAACCAATGCGCAGCTTCCCTGAAATAAACTTAACGTGAAGTGCCTGTTTAAATGTTGCACTCACGTGTACCCAATGTTTAAATCGCGGATGTAGCTGTATTGCTGGTCAGGCTCCTCTGGTTGGGCTGTCCGCCCTTCTCCTCCTTGCTGAGCTCCGTGTACTCACACGGTGTCACTTAGGCTCCTCCTCCCGACATGTTGCATCACGGTCCCTTGAGAAAGTCACGTGACCGTGATGCAAGAGGAGGAGCCTAAGTGACACCGTGTGAGTACACGGAGCTCAGCATATATCTTATTTACTCATTTTATTTTCACCGTATACTTGGCACTTGAAGGAACAGTGCTTTTTGGAGGTTTTTATCTGCACGTTTGAACTGTTTTAAATTATGAAAATGCACCCATTTTTATTATTATAAATTTATTTATCATAATCTCATGGATTATAAATAATTCTTGATTCACCATTATACTAACCTTTTGAATGTGTTAGTATCAGTTATACGCATTTATTGGATGTACTGGGAATAGTACACACACAACTACGATCTATTGCAGCAATAAGGTTGATTTGTGCACCATCTATACATTATTTGTATTTCTAAGCAGGTTATCATCATCAACATTACAATAATCACACAGGCAGTGTTGGTCATCTTACTTTAAAAAAGTAATTAGTTAAGTTACAAATTACTTCTCCTAAAAAGTAATTGCGTTAGTAACCCGGTTACTACATTGGAAAAGTAATTCGTTACTCAGCAAAGTAACTGTGACAGGGGTGGCAGCGGTGGTACTTGAGAGGTGGCAGCGGTGGTACTTGAGGAGTGGCGGTGGTGTACTTGGGGGGTGGCAGTGGTGGTGGTGTACAGTACTTGGGGGGTGGCAGCGGTGGTACTTGGGGGGTGGTAGCGGTGGTGGTGTACTTGGGGGGGTGGCAGTGGTGGTGGTGTACAGTACTTGGGGGTGGCAGTGGTGGTACTTGGGGGGGTGGCAGCGTGGTGTACTTGGGGGGGGGGGTGGGAGGCGGTGGTGGTACTTGGGGAGGTGGCAGCAGTGGTGATGCCAACCTCTCCCACCACCACCTCTGTCTCTTACTGATCCCATCCCCACCACCACCACTGATCTCACCCCTACCCTATCCCCCCCATCACCTCTGTTGTAGAAGTGATGGTGGGTGGGTAGGGATGGGATCAGTAAGAAGCAGAGGTGGTGGAGGACTTGGGATGGATCGATTGCACTGCAATTCAAATCGTCAGACAGTCACTTACTTGAATGCCTCCAGGGATGCCTTTCCTCATGGGGAGAAAGAGAGACCCTCCCCTTCACTCGATTGGTGTCAGCTGGTTAGCTGACTTAATTTTTCAGTGTCCGCCCCACCTCCCTACGTTCTCTCTCTCTGGATAGGCGGGACGGGATGGGGCGGTCCAGACAGTCTCTCTGAGTCTCAGCCTCTTCTCAGCTCAGCGGGCGAAAGCCCCTCCCCGCGGCGGGACGAACGGCCAGGCAGCCCGGCCACGGAGGGCCTCGCGGGTGGTAGATGTAATTGAGGTAACGCCGCCTAAGTAATGGGAACTGCGTTACCATGAGGGGAAGAGTAAGCAGTTAGATTACTTGTTACCCTCTAAAGTAACTGCATTAAGTAACTCTGTTTATTTTAACTGAGTTACTTTCATCACTGGTAAGCAGGTACTCTATTATGGCTCTGTGTCACATGGCTGTTGGATGCTGACTTTGGTATGTCGGTACTGTGTAACAGTCTGTTACATACAGTCCAGCGATAAGTTAGCAAAGTCAACACCTAAGAGCCAAGTGACACAGAGCCATGATAGAGTACCTGCTTACTGTGCTGCTTGTGTGATTATTGTAATGCTGATGATCATAAGACACAGTGAGATGCTACCGTACACTACAGTTGAGGGAGCAGTAAACATGTGCTGCATTTTTACCACCCCCCAAACCAATTCCCTTTAACCGCTTCCTGTCCAGTGACATACCAGTACGTCACTGGATTGGAAGGGTGATATCTCAGTCATCACTGCAGCAATAATCAAAATATTTTTTTAGTCCCCAGCGATTCTGCACAAAGCAAAAGTAATCCTAGCGGCTAAGAAGCCACTGGATCACTTTTAAAGGCAGTGAAAGGGGGTCCCACCCCTGCCTTTACTTCCTTTAAGATGCAATCAGTAGCATCTGGTTCCTGGGACACAGTGGGAGGGGTGCATGTCGTTCCTCCCACTGTGTGACCTCAGAAACTGGAAGCAACACGGATTTTGTAACTTCCAGTTTCGGACTTATGTAAGCAAGCCACTATCGGCTTGAACAAGCATCTAATAAAACAGATCTTGGTTTGATCAGATGCTTTGGTGGCCAGAGGACAGATATGAACTCCAAAACACCCCAGATCTCTCCATAAAGAGGACCTTTCATGACCCATGCTATCACAAGGGATGTTGTTCATCCCTTGTGAAAGGAAAAAAAAATGAAAGATACATTATAATTTTTTTCTTATATTTAATTAAATAACATTTAAATGACATTTAAACTGCCCCCACTCCTTCGGGCTTTTGCGCAAATCGCAAACGCACACGTTGGCCCCGCAGACATGCGTGTGTAGCACCCTGGTGTTTAGGCATGGTTGCTAATAGGGATGGGCCCGGTGTTCGATTCAAACCCATGTTCGAATCGAACATCGGCCGTTCCTCCGCTCGTCGAGCCCAGAACTATGTGGGCCGTTCGCATCAAATCCGTGTGATGCGAACAGTCCACAATGCACTGCGCCAGTCGCAGTGCATTGCTGGCTGATGATTGGCCAAGCATGCACTGTGACCCCCGCATGCTTGGCCAATCATAGAGCCAGCGGCGAGGAGAGCAATAATTGGCCACAGGCAGGATGCCTGTGGCCAATTATAGCTCAGGGGGTTTAGTACACTCCCCACACTATATAAGGCCGCCGCGCCGTCGACCTCATGTAGTGTGTTCCGGCGTTAGGATTAGGAACAGTCAGAGACTGTACTGTTCTGTACAGTGTCTGCTTGTGCATTATTGATTCATCTACATTATCTGCTTGTGGATTCTGGGGATTAGTGTAGGGAAAGAGAAACAATAGGCAGGGTAATTTATACTTCTCAGTGCTGTTCTCAATCTCTACCAATCCAGCCACCTGCAGGAGTAGTTAGTGTGTGCGTGCTGTGTTAGTATAGCACTGCAGTAGCACATTAAACCACCTCCACCCTTCTGGCCTGTTGTGTCATCTAAAGCAGCCATCTGCGGCTAATGAATTGCCGCCTCCCGTAACACAGAGAACAGTCATTCATTGAAAGTCATTGATAAAAAAAAAGTCATTGACGTCCCCTTAAAATCCATCCCAGACCTGAAGGGGGACCCCTACGTCATAGACAGGGGTTTCTTTAGTCCCTTGGCCTGCTCGGAGAGCCTATTTATTTGGGAGGAGTCAGGTGATCGGGGTTCTGTGCCATCTGGATGGTTGTCTAGGTGCACGTGTGTTATGTTGCCCCAGGCTGCTAGGCCAGAAGCCTGAGGCCTATTCTGAGACACCTGGCTGCTAGGCTGCCTGGGGCCTATCCAGGAACAGGAGAAGCAGTGTAGGGTTGGGACTACAGGATTGGTGTCCAACTGAGTTGTGAAGGTTCAGACGGACAAGGAACCAGTTGTGGTCAGAGGTAGAGAGGAAGCAGCCACTAAGGGACACCTTATTACCAGAGACTACAGTGAGTAAGCTTGAGAAAGTACCAGAGCAGTCTGATCACTAGCTGGGGACAGTGAAGAAGTGGGAAAGCTTCAGCAAGTACCAAGCCAGGGACCCTGCAGGTTAGCGGGGTGACGCTTGAGGAGTATACAGCTGGATAGCTGTGGAAGAGCTCAGGAGATCCAGTGACAACTGGGATCTTGAAGTCTAGTGTGAGACTGGGAGCTCAGTGATTGAAGACCTACAGTGGGATACTGTGAGATAAGAGATGGACTATTCTGTGTTACCAAGAGTTATGTACAACTACCTTTAGTGACTGTTACAAGTTCAGTGCCATAGGAGACAGCGGTCCTACTTATACAGATGTGGCATCCGGCTGGAGGCTTTTCCCTGTATAGCTGTCTTCCTATAGTGTCTCGAAGTCTGCCAATTAACATTGAGTCTACCTAAGGGTGTCCTGGCCCCGCTCCCCCACAGTTCTTGTTAAGTGACAATAAATCTCAAGTCAAGTAGGTTGTAAGGGGTCCCGTGATTTCTAACAGAGGCCCTGAGTGTGACTTTGATGCAACTTTGATGTGACTTTACACTCACTGGCAATAAGGCTCGGTTTACACTCCTGCAACTTAGGATTCAACTTGTGAGACCCAAAGTCACAGGAAATGTGAAATGCCATGTATTTCTATGGGAACTATTCCAACTGACACTACCAAAGTTGCTGCGACTTCAGAAAAGGTTCCTGCACTACTTTGATCCGACTGTGACACGGCTTTAATGCCAGAGAGTGTAAAAGTCTTATCAAAGTCACTTCAAAGTCATATCAAAGTTGGACTCCAAAGTTGCACTGAAAATTGTGCAACTTTGGAATCGGCTAATGTGAACCGAGCCTCAAGTAGCATCAAAGTAGCACCAAAGTCACATGTTAGGGTTAGGGCTAAGGTTATGGTTAAATGTTAGGGTTAGGGTTAAGGGCTGGGGTTAGAGTAAAGGGCTAGGGTTAGGGTTAAATGCTAGGGTCAGCGGTAATTGTTAAGGGCTGGGGTTAGGGTAAAGGGCTAAGGTTAGAGTTAAATGTTAGGGTTAAGGGCTGGGGTTAAAGGGCTAGGGTTAGGGTTAAATGTTAGAGATAGCGGTAATTGTTAGGGTTAGCGGTAATTGTTAGGGTTAGAAAGCTAACCCTAACAATTACCGCTAACCCTAGCTCTAATTCAAACCCTAACCCTAATGATTACTGCTAACTCTAACCCTATTCCTAAATCTAACTCTAACCCTTAACCCTAACATTTAACCCTAACCCTAACATTTAACCCAAAACCTCAGCCTTTACCCTAACTCTTAACCCTAACAATAACATGCGACTTTGGACACATAAAGGTTTCTGCACTACTTTGATGTGACTTTGATGCAATTTTGATGCTACTTAAGTGCCAGAGAGCTTAGAGTTGCATCAAAGTTGCATCAAAGTCGTACTACATGAACAGAACTGTCATACTTCCCTATTAACCAAAGAAAAAGCAAAACGCATCAAAAACGTGTGTTCAAAAATGCGCCAGAAAGATGCATCAACTGCAATCCTTAGGGATTGTGATGAAAAGATAGGGTAGACAGGGCATAGTAGTATAAAATAGATGACAATATTTTAAAATCATTTCCAGGTGTTCATTAATACTGAAATGATGTTCCAGCACTGGAAAATACTGTAGGGTAAAATCTCATAACATGTACAGTACATTGAACTATAATTATATAAATCAAGATAAAGGTATCAGAAAATCACAAATCCTACCAATAGATATCTGGGAAAGTCAGGTCGCAGATCCTGCAATACCCTTGTCCTGGGTCACTTTAATTCGCTACCTGAGGATTACAGTACACTGAACCTCCATCCTCTCCTTACCATGCTAAAAGTCAAATTGAAAGCTTGGGACAATCTCCCTCTTTCTATAATTGGCAGGATAAATCTTTTAAAAATGTAAATCCTCCCTGTTTTTCTATATATACTATGCCATGCCCCAATCTGGATACCTAAAACATTTTTTTAAATATTCAATGCGCTTATCTCGGGTCCTATGAATCGTTAAAAAATGCATTATATCGAGGTCTTTCGGGGCCCGATTCCTTTCACACTCTCCATGAAGGTAGTGATACGGGCATGGCAGTTGCAAGTTTGTGGGCGTCATAAGGATCCCAACAGATGATCCCCTGCCACTCCCTTATGGCTTGCCAAAATTTCAATCTATCTCAGACCTAGAAATATGGGCAATAAAGGGTATAACAAATATTGTCTATCTACAAGGTGGGAAAATTATTAGCCTTCGACACCTTAAAACAAAGGCATGATTTCTCAAATAGATTTTTTTTTTAGATTTCTTCAACTCATACTTTTTCTACTCAATTTGGTTTGCAACCCCTAACCATCCTTCAATCTAACATGGAATCTCTATTACGAGATGACCAGCTGGACAAGCCCCTATCCAATATTTATAAGGCACTTCTTCCATCAGTCCATTTTGGTCTGGAGGGTTTATACTCTTCATGGCAGGAAGATTATCCAGAACTGGACACAGAGGACTGGGAGGATGTCTGGGAGTACCCCTTTACAATTAATTGCAGTTTGAGACCATCTTATTCAGTATAATTTGCTCCATCGCATTTATTTAACTTCCCCCTTGACATTGAGTGGGGATATCTGAATGATGGGTGCAGCTACAGGCATCATTCAGATATCAATCTTTCCGGCTGGCGATTCTGTGCACGATAAGAATGATCATAGCGATTCAATTGGTAACCCCCTCTTCCTTAATGCTCCGTAGCAACCTTACCTCCCTGCATCAAAAACTAAACACCATAACCTTAGCTATGTCCTCCATCAAAGCTTCATGGGCTGGAAAAATAGCACTGACTAAAATGTTCCTTCTCCCACATGTTCTGTACAGCTTTAGGACGCTCCCGCTACCAATACTCTCCACTGAACTATCCAAACTCCAACGTGTCCTAGACTCCTTTATCTGGGCAGCCCGTAAACCTAGTTTAAAATCCACGATGCTGTGTGCCCCCACCACCAGTCTTAGAACAAGGGAAGCAATGGTGGACTCCACACCCGAACACTAGGTGGCAACAAATAACAGCTTTACTTACCACCCCAAAATTGATACTCTCAGCGACTTGGATGAACCATCACATCACTCGTTCTTATTTTCCCACAGTGAATGCATGTATAACTCAATGGAGTGCTATAAGCCGCACCCACCAAGGAATTCATTGGGACACTTTAAAAAATCTGCCGATCCTAGCATTGCAGCTCTTGTCTTCACATCTCTCTATTCAACAATGGTTCGAAGCTGGGATTAAAACCATTGGAGACCTATACCTCCAATCAAACCTTAAAACCTACCAACGTCTAACAATGGAATTTGGCTTATCAAATAAGGACTTTGAGCCTGGGTTCAGACTATAGCGAATTTGCAGCGGGGCAAAATACTGCGAATTCGCTGCACATTTGAAAACCCATTGTTTTCAATGGGGCACGTTCACACATGTCCGGTGCATGCGCAATGCGAATTGTCGAAAAGACGCAACCGTCCTTGGTGCCTTGCGGGACGGATCAGGTGCGAATTCAGGCCCATTATCTTCTATGGGCACGCATCTGATTCGCATCTGCCTTGCGTCCTGAACAGAAATTCGCGTCACTCAAACACCTCCCCTTCTTCCTGTTCCTCCCCTGTGTCTTTTGAAATCCAGAATGGAACCAGCATGTCCAAAAGAGGCCAAAAAGCGTCATCAAAGGAGAAAGAATCTGTGAATTGTGAGGAGTTGATCAGACTTGTGAGGGACAAACCCATGATTTATGACACCCGGCATCCTAAATATAAGGACAATGTTGCCAAAAAACGTGCATGGCAGGAAATTGGCAGAGACCTCTTGCCAGAGTGGAACAGGTGCTCTTCCCAAGTTCAGGCTGACAAATGTAAGTTTTTTTTATTACCTTTTACTACCTGTCTATGCTGTTCTGTATTTTGGACATTAATTTAATTTCTTTGATTTTACCCAACAGCATGTGGTCACCCCCAAATCTGTACCAGGCCACATGCTGTAAACATTGTGCACATAACAGCTTTATCTAGTGATGGTTGAGTCCCTAAATAAATGCATATTCTTATAATTTACTAAGGTCAGTAATATGACATACACCAGAAATGTGATATAAAAAAGTTTTATTTTTCATATCCAAAATTACATACAACACTTTTCATACAGCACACTTAGCATTATATTATCATGCATTTACATCCAGCAAAAAAATACATATTTATTTTTAGTCAATACAATTCATCTGCCAAGGCACCTCGCCAGCAGGTGACAAAAAAAAATTCTTAAATTCTTAAATAAGTGTTCCAGTAGTGGTGCCCCTAGTAATATTGCAATATGCTGCCTCCATGTTATGGGTCAGGGAATCGTCAAAAAGAAACCCATCTTTTTCACGCACATAGTTGTGCAGGGCACAGGCAGCTTTAATTGCACTGATCGCATGATCTATACTGAGGTTAATAGAAGTATGCAGGAATCTCCACTTATTGCAAAGAATTCCAAATGTACATTCTACTACTCTGCGTGCCCTAGTCAGCCTATAATTGAACACTCTTTTTTCAGTTGTCAGAGTGCGACTTGAATAAGGCCTGAGCATGTTCTGGGACAATGCGAAAGCTTCATCTCCGACAAATACATGTGTGAGGAGAGGCTCTGTAGTCCCTGACAGGGCAGAATTATTGGGCAAGTCTAGTGTATTGTCACGCAGCATGCGGCCAAATAAGGAATGTGAGAATACACTAGAATCTGAGCTGCTGCCATAAGAACCTACATCAAAATAAATAAATTTATAATTTGCGTCTACCACTGCCATTAATACCAACGAAAAATATTTTTTATAATTAAAAAATTGGCTCCCACTAGCTGGAGGCTTGAGGATGCGTACATGTTTGCCATCGATGGCTCCAAGACAGTTGGGGAAGTTGCATCTCTCCCAGAATAGGTCAGCTATCATCAGCCATTCTTCTGGTTTGGGCTTCTTCATCACAAAGTCCTTCAGTTCTTCCCATATGACTAGGCAGGTAGCATGAACAATGCCACTAATCGTTGATTTTCCAACCTTGAATTCATAGTGCAAACTTCCAAAGGAATTCCCTGTTGCTAAGTAACTAAAATGACAAAAAAAAATAAAAAATCATTATGTTGTTCTTTATTTTTCAGTGCGCTACTTACAGACAAGATGGCGTAGCATACGTGATGCTTACAGAAAATACATGAGGCACCTCAGAGAAATAAGGAGTGGCTCGGGGGCAGCGCCTAGGGTACCCTATATGTATGCCAGGGACTTGGATTTTCTACAACCCATAGTGGAGATGAGGGAGTAAGTTTTCATTTAGATCATCTATGTAACGCAAAATCTGGTATTCATCAATATGCCGAGTTAATTTTGAGAATTTTTACTATATAAAACAGGACAGAATCTAGTTGGGAGGAGCAAGATGTTTTGGAGGAAGAACAAGAACAACAAACAGAGGAGGAAGCACCCATTGATATTCCAGAAGACACAGCGGATTTAGCACTAATCCAAACATCTTCCAGTCTATGGGAAACTCAGCCAGAAGAACAATGTTCAGGGGCAGAGGAGGCTGTTCCTGGGCCATCCTCTGCTCCTGCACAAATTGATCAGCCTGGCAAAGTGCCACGGAGGCGTCCAGCACCAACCCAACCTGACCTAAGTGAGCGCTTATTAGACATGTTAAAAAACATGACGGGAAAGGTGGATGCATTTTTATGTGCCGATACAATCCTGGCGCTCAGTTTTGTACCCCTAATTAAAAAGATACCCCCAGAGCGGTACTATAAAATGCGCAAAACTATAGAAAAAATGCTGCACTCCTTCTCCCAGCCACAGGAGGAAGCTGCATTTAAATACCCAAATGTGCCCCAACCAAGACCTCCCCATCACTACCCAAGATACCCGCACTACCCTGAGCAGCAACACCATCCTTACCCCTATAATCCACCATCATATCCCTCAAGTTATGACAGGCCAATCTCCAGATATGAAGGGCCACCCAGTAACCTTCCCTATCCCATCCCATCCCCACTTCCTTCAATTAGGGCCCCCCCCAAACTCAGGGTATGTATGTGCAAAGTCAACATGGGGAGGCTAGGCCTGCTCCCCACACTGCCAGTGATGCCAGCTTCCGCAACTCAATACTCCTATGAGGCCCCTTTCCAAAAAACATATCAGAATCTGTGATGTGGTCTGTTCAAGGTTAAGCACCCACATGACACATTTTGATAGAACAGGGAAGAGGCCTACTTGACAGTCAATTTTTTTGTATTTTAAGTTATTGCAGAGTTAATTTATGTTTTATATATGGGTAAAGTTTATATTTTTATCATATTTTATCATACGTGAATAAATAATTATTCCTAAATTTTTTGTGCGGTCATATTTTAACAAATACCCAGGTTAAAAAACATAAAAAAATACAAAAACATGGTCAATATAACGCATGAGAAATGACATGAGTGATGATAATTACCTTAATGTGATCAATAATCTTTCAGCAGGCTGGATACTTGGTCTGAAGCTCGGGTTCTGACGCTGCAAGCGAGGGGAGATTAAGCCCAGCAATTTGTCAAAACTGAGTAAAAAAAAATTAAAAAATAAATACATGTGGGAAAAACATTGGGGCATACTGTAAAAAAAAGTAAGGTAAGTGTTTAAGGACATTATTTAGGGTAACAAGGCAGGCATCCTTAGTTCCAATCTAATTATGGCTAAATAAGTGACAGGAACAAAAAAAAGGCATATGGGTCCTCATTTCAACAAAGAAGAAGCCACTGGCCTTTTAAATTAACATTAACAATTGTCTGAGCCAAAAATGCTAAACAAAGCTGCGTGGCAGCACCACCACCCACAAAGCAACTTGTGACTAGCAATTTTGGGCCAAGGTATTTTGGGGGTAAAACATCCCCAAAAAAAAAAGGAAATAGGACCTGGCTTACACCAGGAGGGGGGTGCAAGGTGAGGATAATTTAGTGCCCTTAAGGTTGCATGCTGAAATAATGTACAGTTGGTATTTTGGGGGGGGGGGGGCAAGGCTTATTAGTTACAATAATCTTAACATAACATAATCACACATAGGTTAGACTGGATGGACTTGGGTCTTGCAAATATAAAAAACACTATACATCTAGGGCTACAAATTAAGTATGGTTTGGCAGAAACAGTAACCTACTAATTGACATGTGGGTGAAATTGAAAAATTTCCCTTCATGCCCACGGAGGTGCCCATACAATATCATGAACTGGCCTCTTTCTTCTCGATTTGCAATGATGGGATGAACCCAGTATCTTCTTCTTCTCCGCATTCTTCTGCGATTTTCTTCTTCCAGCAAGATTGCTGCTGTGGCAGTTGGCATGATCATTGGCAGAGCAGCACACATCTTGCAACGAAACACACACAACAAAGGTACAGACTGCTGGACAACCAGAAAGTGTAGACTGAGCTACCAGGTTTTATAAGCAGCCGCACAATCAGCCAAAAAGCTTGGTCAGCACAAAATTAGCAACTCAAATTAGGCAGGAAGAGTTACTAATGAATTTGCTGCGGCTTTGCACCGAAAACGTGTACAATACGCAGAACAGCCGGCGTTTCACTGCGCAGTCACGCAGGGTCCTGAAATCGCAACGCACTAGTCTGAACCCAGGCTTACATCTACCTCCGGATTCGACATATACTCTCAAAGATACTGACCTCCTCTGAAAATGCCTCCAAGGGTCTAATCACTTACTATAACCTCCCGACTAACAAACTCAAAGGAATTTCCTACATCTACGCTCTCCTATCTAGACCTACATCTGTGCATAAACCAACAACTGTAACCTACTGGGAAACTAAATTACAATCCTCCTTTCCCATGGAGGACTGGCATCGGGCTCTCAACACCCCTTTTACTATCTCCAAAAATGTATCCCACTGGGAAACTCTTATGAAAATCTTCAACAAATGGTATTATACACCTGTCAGACTGGCAACCATCTTTCCCACCCAATCCCCCGAAGTGCTGGAGAAACTGTAATGAAATAGGGGACATATTTCACATCTGGTGGGACTGTCCAATTATAACTACATTCTGGAAACAAGTATCCACATTAATTGTAACCGTAAATAACACTTCCCAACAGTTGACCTCGCAGATGGCTCTTTTCAGTCTGGACCTCCACCAATGGCCTACTGCCAGCTTGCCACTAATACACCATATTTTAATTGCAGCATGCCTAGTTCTTGCTCGCGCCTGGAAAAACCCGTTTCTTCCAACCATTGGAGCTCTTATCACCACACTCAGTGACCACTGTCATATGGAATATCTCTTTTCCAAAACGAATCTGACAGAACATAGATTTAGCAAGCATTGGTCACCTTGGTTTGCGCACCCAAGCAGTTTAAAACTAGCTTGAACAACTTAGGACTTCCCCCCAGACCAAACAGAGCCGGAAGTGTAAGTCCACTAATTGTTTCTTTTCCCTTTCTCCTCTATGATTTTCACTATCGATCCATAAGATATGCCTGGTTGTATACCATTAGCCATGTACCACATATTAATGCCGAATGTAGACGTCCCCCTAATTCTTCTCTTTCCGCTATTTACGTAGCCCTACCCCCTCCCCAGTATGAGAAAATGGAACCTTTAATCCCTTGAAAGCCTCTCAGACTAATGTTAACCATTCATACCGCCTGCGGTGCTACCGTGCCACCAGGAGTTTGATGGGGAGGGGAAAAAAGTAGTGATGTCACGCCCCCCCCAGGACACAGTTTGCTCCCTCTGGGGTGTCTGGGGAGGTCGAGATACTACCGAAAGCCCTGGGCTCTCTGTCACATGACCTGCAGCTACTCGCAATGATTTTTGCATTTTCCTGCACTTAGTTTTTCACAATGTAATTGTTGTCCTGAATAGACCTGTACTCATTATTTTGACTATTCTTGTATCTCAATAACCTCACAGATACCAATGTTCATTGTTTGTATGTTATTTTATTTTGAAAAATTTCAATAAAATCTTTGAAATAAAAAAAGAATGATCATAGCGGCAGTTCCGCCACTTGATCATTCTTATAGGCAACGGAAGGGGACGTCCCCCCTCCCGCCGCCATCCGGTGCTTCTCCGGGCTCTCCCGTGCCATCGGGGGGCCCGGAGAAAGAATCGCCCACCGCCGGATGACGAGCATAGAGATTTACGGTGACCAGATGGTCACCAGTCATCTCTATGACCGTCGGAGGCCCGGGCGCGACGTTATGACATCACGCCCGGTACCCGGAAGTAAACAAAGTTGCGATCGCGGCTGTCAGCATGAGATCGGTGAATTTTTTTTACCAATCTCATGCTTTCCAGCCTGGAGGAGAGATGTGGGGTCTTATTGACCCCACATCTCTCCATAAAGAGGACCTGTCACATACATTCCTATTACAAGGGATGTTTAAATGTTTACATTTTTTTTTGAAAAGTGTCAAAATAAAAAAAATTAAGTAAAATAAAAAAATATAAATAAATTTTAAAACGCCCCTGTCCCCGGTAGCTCGCACTCAGGAGCGAACGCACGCGTAAGTTCTACCCACATATGTAAACGCCGCTCAAACTACACATATGAGGTATCGCCACGTGCGTTAGAGCGCGTGCAACAATTATAGGGCTAGACCTCCTCTGTAACTCTAAACTGGTAACCTGTAAAAAAATTTAAAGTGTCGCCTATGGAGATTATTAAGTACCGAAGTTTGGCGCCATTCCATGATTGTGCGCAATTTTAAAGCGTGACATGTTAGGTATCTATTTACTCCGCGTAACATCATCTTTCATATTATATTAAAAAATTGGGCAAACTTTACTGTTTTGTTATTTTTTAATTCATGAAACCGTTTTTTTTTTTCAAAAAAAAAGGCGTTTGAAAAATAATTGCGCAAATACCGTGTGAGATAAAAAGTTGCAATGACTACCATTTTATTCCCTAGGGTGTCTGCTAAAAAAAAAAAACATATATATAATGTTTGGGGGTTCTGAGTAATTTTCTAGCAAGAAAATGATGATTTTTACACGAAGGAGAGAAGTGCCAGAATAGGCCAGGTATTGAAGTGGTTAAATTGAATAAAATCTATCTCGGGGCCTCTGGCCAATTTTTAGAAGTGCGCCAGCAATGATGCAGACTTCCGTCATATGCGATGGTCCTACCCCTTTTTTTTAAATGGAAACAACCTATGGAACCCTCCTTAAAAGTCCTTAGTTAATGCAGCTGTACCTCTATACAAAGCAACTTACCTTTACTGTGAATACCCGAGTAAATTAAACAAAATTTGGAACATATGGCTAGAATCTCCAACCACAAATGCTGAACAATGATGCGTGGTTAGGTGGGAGGTGACTTACAAACCTCTATAAATCAGACATGTAGATAATTATCTCTTATTAAAGTTCTGCTAGCCTAAGCCCCCGTACACACGGTCGGAAATTCCGACCACAAAATCCGTTGGATTTTTTCCAATGGATTTCGTCCGAAACTGTTGCATACACACGGTCGGACAAAGTTGTCAGAAAATCTGATCATTCTGAACGTGGTGACGTTCGTTGCGTACGACGGAACTACGTAGAGGCTAGTAGCCAATAGCTTTGGTCTCGTAATTTGATCTGAGCATGCGTGGCACTTTGTCCGTCGGAATTCTGTACACACGATCGGAAAAAGTCAGATCGGATTTTGTTGTCGGAAAAAAGACTTTATGCATGTATTTTCTGTACACCTAATGCACCTTGTTCTTGTTATGGAAAAGATTCATTACATTGCTATAACACAATATTTGTAAAAGCGAGCAGTAACGACTGGATGGACAACCAGGATGGTTTACGCAGGCTTCAACCTGTGGGGTTCATTGTAGTAGCTGTGTTTTTCTCTTTTTTATTTTGATTATTTTGTGCTGTTTGAGTCGGGGAATGCCCAAAGGCTCTGTATTGTACAACTTTTTCAGAAAACTGATAAAAAGTATTAAAAAATAAATAAATTTAAAAAAAGATAAAGGTATCAGACAATCACTCAGTAAAGCCTTAGCTCTTGCTTTGCAAAGCCATAAAATGAATGCACCTTTCATTGCCTCTCCCATTCCTTTGTACTTCTGGTTTCTAAAAAAACATCATCTGCTTTAACAAAGTAAAGCCCCATACACACGGTCGGACTTTTTCATCAATTTGGTCCGATCGGACAAGGTTGTTGAAAAATCAGACCGTGTGTATGCACCATCGGACAGTGTTCGTCGGTTTGTCCGTCGGACAAAGTCTTATCTCCTGCTGGAAAGATTTCCCGTCAACCCGGTCCGATCACACCAAATCCGAGCGTGTGTACGCTTGTCCGACGGACAAAGTGCTACGCATGCTCTGAAGAAATTCTGTGACGGAAGCGCTCGGTCAGGTAAAACTACCTTTCCTAATCGACACAGCACATTCGTCACGCTGCAATGTTAAAATGTCTTTAATGCAGCGCATTCTCTTTTTCTTTACAATGCAACAAGAATGACATCTTTTAGCTGCTCCTATTCACCCGCACTTCTCACAAACTTACTTCTTTATTACTTTGCAGCATTTATACACTACATGTTTATTTTTACTCAGATCGTAATACAATCTTTCTTATTTTTTTACCCAGATTTTTTTTTTTTGGGGGAATACATATTTGAAGGAGATTTTTTTTTTTTTGGAGGGGGTTTGTATGTCTCAACTTAGCAAAACAACATTATTAACATTTGTATTTCTTGCTTACATTTACTAGGAGTTTGTTGGTTGTTGGTGCCCCTTGTTAATTCTAGGATTAGTGAAATGTACCTGCCTACTCAAAGAAAAACTGTCATTGTAGAAAAGTAAAACACAATAGTCAATGATTATTTCAAATCCAAAAAACATTTATTTAGGTCTCAGCAACAGACCAAAGAGGAACGCAGCCATGGTGAAACTTGGGGAATTTGCAAAGCCTTGGACACCCATGGCAACCATCATTTTACAGACTTAAACAATTGGGGGCATGAAGACTACCTATCTAAATAATAAGGGAGCGCAATCTGGTCCTGAAGTCCAAAACATCCGGAACTGCAGCAGATGCCATCTAAGTCCCCAGGCTCTGGTACTACGAGAGGCTCCATCTTCTCTCAGACCAGACTGAGTCCAGGTTGTCACTCTCTTGTCTTCCTTGTACGCTTCCTTCCACGCCGTGGTGCTGGTGCTGGTGGGGTGGCAGAAGGAGGAGGAGGAGGCGGAGCAAGGTCACTCTCGCAAACATGTGTGAGGGGAGTCATCTCCCCAGCCATCCCCTCATTTAGTATTTTGAGGATGACCTCCTCACACATGCTGCGTTGCCCCGCCTCCATACCCGTAAATTTACTTGTAACCAAGGAGGCAAAGGCCTCCTCGTAGGTGGGTGTGGCATAGAGGGAGGCTGAGGCATCTTTTATCAGCTGGAGCGCTGACTCTCCCACCTCCCCCATGTTTTTCGCCCTTCTGTAGGGAAGGCGGAGGGGAGAGACTTGGGAGACAGTCAGGCTCCTACGCCTACCCCCCTCTTGGCTGCCACTACCCCCTGCCTCCTCCTGACTGCCACCTTCCACAGCCACCTCCTGGCTGAGGTCTTCCTGTGTATGAAAAAGGGACATAGTTTCAGTTATTTGTTCATCAAACACACACAATTCTCATCTAGTGACTGTTGCAAAATGTTTTCAAATACAAAACCATACAATTCTCAGCCCTGCAGTTTAGATTCTTCCCAAAAATGTCTCCCACACCACTGTCTGTTGATATGTCAATCACGTTAGGAAATAAGCAATTGGGGATCCTGAATTAACTGAACATCATTCATTATTCAACAAACTGGTTCCAAAACTACTATACCTGGAACAAGCTGGGCACCTGCACATATTCCTGACTGGAAGGCCCAGGTTGGTCCTCGGAAGCCTCACGCGGGGTGGCGTGCGTGGAAGGACGCGTGCAAGGAAGAGTCGAGAGTGACTTCCTGACAGTAGCCTGGTCTTTGAGAAAGTGGAGCCTGTCATAGTACCAGAGCGTGGGGACATGGACATCAGCTGCTGCAGCTCCAGATGCTTGTGACTTCAGGACCTTATTGCGCTCCCGGAAATAGGTAGTCTTCATGTTGTTGATCTTCACTTTTAAGTTTGCGACGGTTGCCATGGGCAGGGTAGGCTTTACAAATGCCACCAGTTTCAGCAGGGCTGCGTACCTCTTTGGTCTGTTGCTATAATCCCTGTGTTTTGCCTGCCATAAGAGGGGGAATTGCCGGTATTTATCAATGAAGTGTGGAGAAAGCTCACGTTGTAGAAGGCATCCATCACCTCTGCAAGACACAACGCCACACAAAACAATATAAATAATGTCAGGCTAAACTCTCCTAATCTTCTCCATAAAGAAGCCTCAAGTTCTAATCAGTCTAGGCTAGTTATGTACCAACGTCAAATTGTACCTTCGTTTGTAGCGATCGTCTCGTGCGTGAGCTTTCTCTCCCCTCGTCTCCCAGATCGTGGCTACGACACAGGCGTGTGACGTTTTATATACACTGCGCATGCTTCAAACTCCGCCCGCCCCTGACGATCTTTCTCGTCTATTCCCCACCCCTTCTCTTTACGGCGTAGTGGGGAGAGCACATGGCGGGGACACAGCAGGTGCGCCACAAATATCCCACCAACGAGGAGGAGGACGAGGAAAGTCCGGAGGCAGAAACGTCCCGATCCCGGAACCTGAAATTCAAGGCCTCCAATATGTCATTTGGAGAAATGTTGGAGATGGTGGACATATTAAAGAGGAGCGACTATGATGGGAAGTATGGGCCTTACCTCAACCCCAATGTCCGCAAGGCCAAGATCATGTCTAAAGTTGTGAGAAGGCTGTACAATAATTTTGGGGTACAACGATCCAAGGAGCAACTCAGGAAACGCTGGTCAGACCTGAAACTGAGGGAGGCCGATCAGTACAGAAAGATCAAGAGAATTCTTCAAAAAAGTAAGTAGTTGTGTTTTTGTGTTTGATTTCTTGCTTGCATACTGCTCCATTGTGTTTTGATTTTTACCAAGTTGTACATTCCAAAATGGCCACTTTCAGGTTCGTCTGTGCATTCGATCGTACTCAGCCTCGATCTTTCTGCCACTGTCATGGTCGTGTGTGTGTGCATTCGATCGTACGCAACCTCGATCGTTCGGCCACTTATAATACGATGTTTGGTGTTTTTTTGGGGAAAGGAAGTTTGTTCTCACTAGAAATGTCATCAAGAATGTAAAGCCAATTTATTCAATGTAAAGGAGAGGTCACTCAGTAGCTGTTTACCCATCTGGACTCTAGAGCACTAGTGCTGGGACACCCAAACCCCCTTTTTATTATGCTTTTCCACACATGTGCTCCAGTGGATACTAGAGGGGGGTCTCCATCACACAAACTTCTACCAAAAAGCTAGTCAGTTTAGCACCTTTACAAAGTGACTTCATTCATGTAGTTGACATTTGTAACTGGCCAAACTAAAATAGTGTCCGTCACTTTCAAGCAATGTTTGTCATTTCCTATTTCTGCCCTCAATAGCTTGTGTTGCTAAATCTTCCTTTTGGACATTCTCATAGGGGAGCGAAAACTTGGGCCGTCTGAGGAAACCCCCAAACCAACACCTACCAAAAAAGGGGAAAGAGCAGAAGCAGAGGAGGAGGAGGAGGAGGAAGGAGAGATCATCGAACTTGGAGAAATTGTCACCACAACAGGTGAGTGTGGGAGAACACAGCTACTGGTAAGCTAATCCATGTATGGCTGCCTCATTTCCAACACCCCATTTTTGTTTGTTTGTGGTTTTTAGGTGACGTGGATGTTGTGGAAGAAAAATCGCACTTTACCACAGAGAGTGCCCACGTACTCATCGGAGAGATAATGGTCTGCAATAGAGATCTAGATTACATAAAGCAAAACATCAATGATGTTCAACAAAAATTGAAGAACATCATTGATATTTTAGGAAAAATATGAAAACGCACCAAGTAATTAACACACATTTGTGCCAGCTTCAGAACACATTTGCAACTTAAAAACTGTCTGAAATTTGGAACATGCACACATTGTGTCCACATGTGCTAGCTCCCACCATGGTGGATGAATGGCAACGTTTTTTTGGGGGTGCAAACACTTTACGAACTACGAAAGTGGTTGTGGTGAAGGGGTTGCACCCCCAAAAAACGTCCATTCATCCCCATGATGGAAAATGGCACTTTTGAAGCTTCTAGGCATGTGTTTTACCATCTAATGACCATTTTCAGTCCCAAATTGTGTGCATGTTCCAAATTTCCACTTTTCGGGGGTGACCCCCCCATGTGATGAAGGCAAGATCAAACACACTTTGAACATATAGTCATGTCTGATCTTGTCTTCACTTTACAAAGTTGAACTTTCCAAGTTCCTAGGTTCTGTTTTGCTCCATGCCTGGTTTTACCAATTGCGGAATGTTTGTAAACAATGTTGTAAATAACCAAGATGTTGTCAGTTTTGGCGTGAAGATTGTAAACGCACTTGGGAATGTTTTCCTAGTAAACTTTTATTTTTCTAAATGTGTGGCTTCCTTATTTAAAAAACACAATGCATTATGTATGTAAAATGAAAAGGATATGGGGGGCAATGGGTGTTATTTACTAAAGGCAAATCCACTTTGCACTCCAATTTTCTTTCCCGGGGAACTTTTTCAATGCACTTGTAGAGCATAGCGGATTTGACTTATGTAAATGACACCCACAGTGCTTTGTACGAAAACACGGAGCACAGCATTTTGGAGAATACACACATGTCAGACCTGGTGATGAAAAGGAGTATTTTGGGTGTCAGTTATGCAGTACAAACCTTCTCTAGACCAAAGATTAGGTAGCAAACACACAACATGAGAATAATCTTTTTGGGAAGAAGAGACTGTTACCTCCTTTTGCCCAGAAAGTGCATTCCCACTGTCGAAGGCAAAGGGAAAAAATGTCAAAGTAAAATAAGCTAAAAAGAAGACTGAAATGACATGAAATCATAGGTTGGTTAAAAGATCAGATTTATTAAAAAATGCCTCTCACACATCGTCAGGCAGAGCAATGGCCCCCCTACCCACAAAGTACTGCATATATTGGTCCCGGACCACACGGGCATTTAGAGGGGGCAAGCCTGGACGTGCCACTCGAAGGGCTGTGAGTTCGGCATTTGGAGGGCCCTCCACATCTGGGCCAACGGGCACCACATAGTTCCTGTTATGTCTTTTGAGGAAGTTGTGCAATATGCAACAGGCAAGAACTATGTGGTTCAGTTTGTATTCCGCCAAGTTAAATGCCGTCAGGAACAGGCGGAAGCGGCTGGCCAGGATGCCAAAAGCGTTCTCCACAACTCTTCTGGCTCTGGACAGCCTGTAGTTGAAGACCCTCTGGTCCGGGGTGAGGGTCCTCATCGGGAACGGCCTCATCACATGGGGAGTTAACGCAAACGCTTCATCTGCGACAAAGACGAAGGGGAGTCCTTCGGCATTCTCCTCTGGAGGTGGCAAGCACAGACTGCCACTTTGGAGACGCCAGTAGAACTCCGTGTGCGTAATGGCCCCACCATCCGATATCCGGCCGTTCATCCCCACGTCCACATACATAAACTCGTATGTTGCCGACACCACCGCCAACATCACTACACTATTAAACCCTTTATAATTATAATAGTAGGACCCCGAGTTGGGCGGTGGGACGATGCGGACGTGTTTCCCATCAATTGCCCCTCCGCAGTTAGGAAAGTCCCAACGGCTGGCAAAGTGGGAGGCCACAGTCTGCCATTCCTGTGGCGTGGAAGGGAACTGTGGAGTGAAACAAGAAAAAAAAATTAGTCACTTTGCACCTAAACATTGCAAGCAGATTAGACAATCAACATCTTGGAACAAGAGCATTGTATAAAATTGGAGGCTGGAAAGTATTTGCACAGAAAAGTAGAGGCTCCCCTTCACAGATTACTCACCCCCCCATCAATCCCCCCACTTCTGATGGGCCATTGGGGTTTTGGGGGGGGGGGGGGTGGTGGACAGCTAACCCTCTGCACTTCATTGATTGGCAAATGGCTCAATAATGTGGGCTAGTTTGGCCAGACCCTCTGTACTTAACACTATTGGCAGGCCACAGGAAAGATCAAATAACATTTCAACCCCCCCCCCCCCCCCCCCAAAAAAGGCAAACACAGTGTGACATTATGAAATTACCAAGCAAGCTAATAGGAGGGAAAGAAGACAAAAAAATAGGAAATGGAATGTATGGAGGCAGTCCCTTGCACTACATGCTTTGCTGAATTCATCCCTAAAGATGCGCACTATAAAGAGGTAGGTATATAGTGTGTATGGACCTTGGAAAGCCAGCAGATAAAGGATTGGTACCATCTGACAGAGCAGTTGGGGGAGGGGGTTCCGAATGAGTTTGCCCCCCCCCCCCACCAAAAGAACAAAAAAAGGGGGCTCTACATGAAGTAAACCACACAGCAAACATTTGTGCATATTTTAGGGGGTGTTTTGAGGCAAACAATACTATGCAGCAGACAAAAGACATTGCTTAAGTGACTAGGCCATAGGTGTCTATTGGGGCAGAAGAGCATGCTGGTGAGGTAAGTGAAGGGAAAAATGCATGAAGGAGAAAAGGGGCACAGCATATTAGAACATATTGCAATCATGGTAATTAGGGAAGGAGGTCAAAAATACAAGTCATTAGCAAACAGAGCATACATAGAAGGGAATAGTAAAGTAGAAATGTTACCTTAATATAGTCCTCCTGCAGGACCTGAATGATGGCAGAACAGGTCTCTGGAATAATGAGTCCCAGGGCCTGGGGAGAGATACCTGAAGAGAACTTCAAATCCTGAAGACTTCTCCCTGTCGCCAAGTACCTCAACGTGGCAACAAGCCTCTGCTCCGGAGTAATGGCTTGTCTCATGCAGGTATCCTGCCGGCTGATAAAGGGGGTCAGCAAAGCCAAAAGACGGTGAAAATCGGGTCCGTCATCCTGAGAAAGTTCCTGAAATCATCAGGATTATTCTCCCGGATCTCACGAAGCAAAGGCATGTGCGAGAACTGGTCACGCTGAAGCAACCAATTCTTGGTCCACATACTCCTCGTCACTCTGTTCATGGACGGGTCTTGGGTCAAAGCTAAAAGCCCGACACCAATTCCGCGTACAGCACGAACTCGGCGACGAGTACGCACGGGAAACATCGCTCAGAAGGTCACAAAAGGTCGGCTGGTCAGAACGGACAAACAGAAAGCACCGATAAACAGCAAGGCCTGAAAGAACGAAGTGAATACCAGCAACGAGCAGACAATAAGCAGTGCAAATCAAAGCGTCCTATATCAAGATATAGGCCGCAATGACCAACAAATGCGAACTGACTACACGCACTAATAAACAGATACGCACGACAAGCACAAACTGAAGAGCAGTAACGATCTGAGTCAGAAAACTGAGAAGCGCGAATCTTAAGTCACCAAACTTCCACTAACTCTCGATAAACACGGGATCAGCAGAAGGAGCCCAACGGGTGCCTGACGTGGTGCTGAACTTCCCTTTTGTAATCTCGTGGACGACGACTTACGTCACGACGTTCTTCCGGACCGGATATTCCGACAACTTAGTCCGACCGTGTGTACGCAACGCCAACATCGGACAAAGTACGTCGGACAAAGTCCGACTGACCTGGTCCGCGGATTGTCCGAGCGTGTGTATGGGGCTTTACTGATTCTGCAGTTAGGTATTGTTAGGGTTGCTGTGCTGATTTATGAACTGGTTAGAAAATAACACTGGAACAAAAGAGGACTTGTTGGTCATGGCTATCAATCAAATTCTTTGCTTTATTTATTTCAGAGAATACAAGTAGTAGTAGAGTAGTTATTTGAAGTGACTATCAGCTTTGCCAATGTGAGAGATTTCTTTGCTCCTATTAACCTCCCTGGTGGTTTGATTATGTCAGATTTTTTTTTGAATCATTCGTTTTTATTGAATATTTGTCAAAAAATATACAAAGGAAAAAACAAGACAATAAAGAAATAAACAATAAGATATGCATTGTGAACAGTAAATGTAATCTCTTGAAGAAATGTAATACGTACGTATATAAGCATATTCAATTACATATATAAGCAATCATAGCAACAGTAAACGGATCTAAGAACATCCCTGAGAAGGATCCGTAGGCCATATTGACCAATATTTATCAAACTGTGTACACTTAAAGGCATTAATAGCAATTAAACGTTCAAAAGTGTAGTTTCTACGTACGGCAGAAGTGACGTCGGATACATTTATAGCATTAGTAGATTTCCAGTTACATAAAATCATTAACCTGGTTTCAAGTAAAATATGGGATATAACCGGCCGAAATGATTTTGGAAATTTATCAATATTTAAATGGAGAATTCCTAAGGCAGGATCTGGGGTAGTGATCATACCCGTAATAGAAGATATAAGTTGAAAAATGCCATTCCATAAGCTTTTAACCGTAGGACAGTGCCAAAGCATATGTAACAGATTACCCAACTGGCCACATTCTCTCCAACAATTAGGTGAGGAACCTGGAAAAAAAGTCGCCAAGCGACAAGGAGTATAATGCCACCTATTGGATAGTTTAATAGTAAGTTCCCAATGTTTAGCACAATGGGATGCGGAATGAATTTCGGAGAAGGCGTGACGCCATTGTTCTTCCGAGAAAGTAGAGCCAAGTTCCACTTCCCATTTGAGCATAGCAGGTGTCTTGATAAATTGCAATTTATCGTGTAAAAGATTATAAAAATAAGAAATACCTTTCATGTCTTTTTTACCTGGGGAGTAGTACTGCCAAAGTTTGCATGGAATGGTAAGAAATGGGGGAGGTAAGGTCTTGAGCAGCTCTATAATCTGGAGGGTACAAAGTGACATGTCAGCAGTGAGATTATACTGTAAAGTTAGTTGTGCTGCAGATTTAAGTCGAGTGCCCTCAAAAAAGTCAGATACGAGTGTAATCCCTTTATTAACAAAGTCAGCTACGGGTAATTGTGGAAGTTTCATTCCTAGGACGGAAAGTGGAATATCATAAGGTAAGTCTGTGATGTCAGCTCTAGTAGTAGGTAATATGTGTCGCCATGCTTTCAGCGATATTTGAATAGTAGGGGATAATTTACGTAAGTCCCATTCAGACCAACCGTCCGTCATTAAAAGAGTATGTGTGTTGGGCACAGGTAGAGGAATTAATGCGTTTTCAATACTTACCCAAACTGGCGGGTCATCGGTCTGAAACCAATGTTTAATTTGGTCTAATCTTGCAGCCCAGTAATAGTCATGGATGTCAGGTAAACCTGCACCACCGAACCTCTTGTGTGAGGTGAGATTATTTCTGGAGCATCAAGCTTTTTTACCATTCCATACATACTTCCAGCACATAGTAGATTTAGTTTTGTAAGAAAGTGTTGTGGAATATGTAGCGGCAGCGAGCGAAATATATATAGTACTTGAGGTAAGATCAGCATTTTATATGCTGCAATTCTACCAAACCATGAAACTTCTTTCATTGAAAAATCTTTAAGTTGGGTTTCCAGTTTGGTAATAAGCGGTTTCAAATTGGATTTAGCGAGTTCGGAAACTTTAGCTTTTAATACAATTCCCAGGTACGGTATACCTTCAGTACTCCACGTGTACGGAAATTGTGATTGAAGATTAAGTTTAAGTTTAGGTGGAACTTTGAGAGCAAGGATCAAGGATTTTGAAAAGTTCACCTTGTAATATGAAATCCTGCTGAAAGCTTGGAGAACAGCATGGGCATGTGACAAGGAAAGTTGAGGATTAGTCAATAATAATATAACGTCATCAGCAAAAAGGTTAATGGAGTGTTTAGTATTACCGAACTGGAAACCAGAGATTAATGGATGTGTCCTTATGGTTTATGCAAGAGGTTCCATCATAAGGTTAAAAATAGAAGGAGACAGGGGGCAACCCTGCCTCGTTCCATTTCTAATGTTGAAAGATGACGACAAGGCATTTGTCGAATATACCTGGGCTGTGGGGCAAGAATATAATGCCATTATAGCTTGAAGTATACGACCCTGGAATCCAAACTTCATAAGCGTCATTTCCATATACGTCCAATGGACTCTACCGAACGCCTTCTCTGCGTCAATAGATAACAGCAGAGAAGGCGTTCGGTGCAATTTAGCATGATACAATATATTAACAATTCTTCTAGTGGCATCGGAGGTTTGTCTCCTCTTCACAAATCCCATCTGATCATTTTTAACCAATATAGGGAGAATGTGTGATAAACGAATGGCTAACAATTTGGCATACACCTTGGTATCTGAATTTAAAAGTGATATTGGCCTGAAATTGGCCGGTGTGTCAGGATCCTTACCAGGTTTGGGTAAGGTGATTATGTATGCTTTGAGCATATCTGGAGGCATATTGGCAGTTTCAGCGGCTTTGTTGAAAGAATGTGTAAGATGAGGTGATATAATTTGTTTAAATGCTTTAAGGTATTCATTAGAAAAACCATCAGGGCCAGGGGACTTACCATTTGGAAGCGACGCAATAGTTTTTTCAACTTCCTGAGTGGTAAAGGGGGTGTTGAGAGAATCTAGTTGCAGTGTAGAGAGAGAAGGCAAATGAATATGCTGTAGAAAGTCATTTATATTCTCTCTAGTGGGTTGATCCGTATTAGGATCCTCATGCAAGTTATAAAGTGAGCCATAATATTCGGCGAATTGATCAGCTATTGCTTGAGGATGGATTATTTTGTGGTTCAGAGAGGGATGTTTTAGGTGTGCTATTCTCGTCTTAGTGCGTTTTGCTTTCAATCTATAAGCTAGAAGCTTGCCTGCCTTATTAGCATTATGATAGAAATTTAATTTCAGACGTCTGATATGTCTGTCATATTGTTGAGACAAGATTTCTCTAAGTTTCTCTCTAAGGGAAGATAATTTATGTGAGATGTGTGCAGTAGGTGATTGTTTATTTTGTATTTCAAGATCTTTAAGATCCTGGAGGACAGTTTGAAGCTGTTGAGACCGTTGTTTTTTAGCCCTAGCACCCATTTGTATGAGAATACCTCTCATGTATTCTTTATGAGAGTTCCACAAGACGTGTGGGTCAGTAACAGAGCCGTAGTTATCTAAGAAAAAATTAGTGAGGTGCTGTGCCAAAAGCTTGCCAGAAGAAGGTTCTTGTATTAATCTAGTGTTGCAACGCCAGATGGGAGGTGAAGAGGAGACACCCTTTTCTGCAATGGTTAAAGAAATTGCTGCATGGTCAGACCACGTAATATCGTGAATGGTAGCCGTGACAATATCCTGTAACAGCCATTTATCAGTCAAATACATGTCAATACGGGAATATGAGTGATGCCTATTTGAAAAAAAAGTAAAGTCTTTTTCACCAGCATGGAGGCATCTCCATACATCAAAAAGTTCCTCCTTATGAAGAGTGGACTGTAGTGCCGGTGTCTTGTTAAGTTTAGCTGAAGATGTGTCCATATGAGGATCTGAGGTGATGTTACAGTCTCCGCAAATTAATACTTTACCATATTGCATAGACTTAATTTTACGAAGGTCTTTATTGAAAAAACGAATTTGATGAGTATTCAGGGAATATAGAGTAACCAGAGTGAAGGGTTGTGAGTTAATGTCACCAGAGACAATAATAAACCTGCCAGCAGCATCAAGAAATTAGTCCTTATGTTGAAAGGAGATTGAGTTTCTTAGGGCCAGAAGGACTCCTCCAGTTTTCTTATGAGGATTGCACGCCAAGTAAATATGTGGGTAGTCCTTGTGAGAACATGGTGGAGCGTTATCAAGTTGAAAGTGTGCTTCCTGTACACATAAAATGTCCGCCCTATGTTTATAGGCTTCTTTCCACAGGGAAAAACGTTTTGGCCGGGTGATTCAATCCATGAGCGTTAATGGATAAACAAGAAATTGTCATAGGCCCGTTGTGTGAGGAGTATGGAAGGCTGATAAAAGTGTACTCACTGTGACCAATAGGACAGTTCCCAGCTGCTGGCAGTCATCTTGCAGGGTCATGAGGTAAACAGAAGATGCTACATTGCTTGTAGAAGATCTGTGCATATCAAGGAGAAAATACAGAAAACAAAAATAATAACAAATAGAAATCAAAAAAATTGACGATACCATAAGAAATGGATCAAATAATCGATCCAAGAGCAGTGTAATCTGCTACTGGTAATCAGGGGTGAATAGGATAAAGAGTATAAGGCACTCATCCTAAGAGGCAATCATATGGTAGGCTGACTTGTAGAATAGTTTCCCTCTGCGTTTTTTTTTGTGCGATTTTTTGTATGTGACAACTTGCCAGTCATTTTGGACATGAGATGGCCCATCTGATGAAGGATATTGAACATTGCATTCAGGCAGTATATTCCACTTACGTAACAGTTTTATGCCATCATCTAGTGAGGTGGCGCCATTATGAGTGATAGATAACGTGGCAGGATATTTCCACTTGTGAAGTATATTATGGTTTCGCAGAGCTTTTGTAATGGTGAGGAGATTGCGACGTCTCTGTAAAGTGTGCCTGGACAGGTCTGGAAGCAGTCTGATATTGGCATATTGTGGAGGAATATTTTCCTGTTTCCTAGATGCTTGTAAAATCTGATCCTTAATGTGGAAAAAATGTATTCTCAATAAAACATCCCTAGGGATTTCAGCTGGCAAAAAGGAGGGTTTGGGGATTCTATGAATCCTGTCTACAATAAGGTCTTGTGCAGACGCCTGAGGTAAAAAAGTGGAAAAAAGGGCTTGGGCAAATGGTAGTAACTGATTTGGGGGTACATCTTCAGGGATACCCCTTAATTTCAGATTATTTCTCCTGGAGCGGTCCTCAAGGTCTGATAATTTATCCTTAAGCCATCCGATATCTTCCCCCTGTGCTGCATTTGATTCCACCATAACATTATATGATGAGGTGAATTCCTCCATTTTGTGTTCTATTCTGTCCACCCTTAGGCCCAAAGAGTTAACTTCCCTCCTGCATTCATTAATTCCTCTGACCATGTCAGCCTGAAGGGATGACCGTAAAGAAAGTAACATGTCCTTTAATACAGTGTCTGAAACTGGTCTGTCAGATGTGGGGAATTCAGATATGGGGCCATTTTGTGAGGTGCCGTTCGCGGCCTAGTAACCTAGCAGTTTCCGCGGCTGTTGCGGGTTTTTTCTGTTCCTGGCCATCCCGGACTGTTCCCGGGAGTCTCCGGTGGTTGTAGACCGATTTTGGGGATAAAGTACCGCCGGGAAATGTGGGTAATCTTCGGTTGCCTCAGCTGGACGAGCGGAGCTCCAAGGCTAAGCGGCCATCTTGGAGTCCGGTCGCCACGCCCCTGATTATGTCAGATTTTTGATGCTCAAAGCGGTACAATGGTTTGCATGGAAATTTGGCGCTTTATATTGTAGGCCTGCAATTCTTAGGAATAACTCACTTAAATCTGTCTAAACAAGAGTCTACTAGACATCCCGGGTATGATAAAGGTTGAAACACAAAATCATAAATTATAATATAATAAATAACTATAAATAATTATAACAAATAATAATATAATAATAATAAAAATTATTCAATATTGTAATCAAATCAAAAACACAGAAATTTGCTCAGTTGCAGAATTGTCGCTGTCATTACTTTAAGTGTTTGATGACGAATTTTGATGTAAAGGGACACTTTTTGGTTGCTATGGACAATCTCCAGTTTCCAAGGAGATAGAACAGTATTTATAATATAAAACTGCAGGCAGGTCACTGGACAGACCACTAGGGACAAAAGGGATGTGAAATAATTTGATACAGTAATGTAATCTGTAAGATGTTATGTGTTTTTCACTTTTTGAATTAGGTGACATGCTCCATCCCCGTGTGTCGCAACGCTTGCAGGGAACAGAGCCCGGCACTGTGTTAGATCCGGCAGAGGACACGGGTCGCACACACAGCGGGGAGACATCGCAGGATCCTGGGGACAAGGTAAGTAACTTTGCCTGGATCCCGCAATGCGATCCCGAGTCTGGCTTGGGGTTACTGCTTTTGGTACTGAAAATCCACCCCAAGCCACACTCAAGAATACCGCCAGGGAGGTTAATAGAAACTTCCTTCAACGACAAATGCTGTAGACAGGACAAGTTACCAAGGTACAGTCCATCCTTGGATGATCTTTATTATTTGGTTGAATAATACCGCTACTATACATTGTTCTAAGGTATACAGTTAAGCTCAAAAGTTTGCATACCCAGGCAGGAATCGTGAACTTTTGGCATTTATATTGGAAATATGACTGATCATGCCAAAAAAAATGTCTTTTATTTAAGGATAGTGATCATTTATTGTCTCATAGTTGTTTGTCTCATTTTTGAATCAAAGAAATTATGAAAACATAAACCACTCAAATAGCCCTGATCAAAAGTTTACATATCCTGGAATGTTTGGCCTTGGTACAGACACACAAGGTGACACACACGGGTTAAAATGGCAAGTACAGGTTAATTTCCCACATCTGTGGCTTTTTACATTGCAATTAATGTCTGTGTATAAATAGTCAATAAGTTTTGTTAGCTCTCATGTGGAGGCACTAAGCAGGCTAGATACTGAGCCATGGGGAGCAGAAAAGAACTCTCAAAAGACCTAAGTAACAAGGTAATGGAACTTTATAAAGATGGAAAAGGATATAAAAAGATATCCAAAGCCGTGAGTATGCCAGTTAGTACCATTCAATCACTTATGAAAGTGTTACTAACCCAGGAACTTACATTCACTATATCTGGTCTCCCACAGTACGCAGAACATGGAAATGCAATTATTTTAGTAAATATAAACTGCTAAATACCTTTTCGCATCAGCAGTATATATAAGTGTAAGGGGAGTTTTCATTCTCCTGTGATTTTCCTATGAGGCTGCAGGACCCTTGATCCTCTGTCTGGACAGACTGATTGGCCCTGTATCGATCACATGCACCCTCCTAAGAAAAAAAAAACAACTCTCTAGCAATACACACCAAACTGAGCATGTGCAGAGTGCCACCATGGCTCTGTTCTATCAGAAGATGGATTGGTGACAGTGGAAGAAGGGGGAGATAAGATAAGACAGGATCAAACAGCTTGTTTTACACAATGCGCAGGATTAACCCCTTAGGTACCACAGTGAGTATAACAAGCATGCTTTCATAGGTGTGCGCACAGATTCCCCCTGTTTAGACCCATGATATTTCACCAAAGCCCCCTAAAGGGGCTCCTAAAAAAAATGTAAAAAAAATAATTAATAAAATGAAATTGTAAAAAATATTAAAAAATAAAATTATAAAAATAAAATATGCTGTCCATTGCCCTACTGACACCAATCTCTGCCCTACTGACACAGTCTATTGCTCTTCTGACACTGTCAGTATATACATGCACACACACACGCATATGTGTTTGAACTTTGGGGTGCACACCCTAATGCAATAGGCTGTGCACACCTATGCATGCTTTACTGCATATACAGACTTATTTTACAGTTGTGGGTTTAATAATATTTTAAGAAGTGGAAAATTCAGGGATCTCTTGATACCAAGCCAATGTCAGGTAGGCCAAGAAAGATTGCAGCCACAACTGACAGAAGAATTGTTCAGTATACAAACAAAAACCCACATGTAACCTCAAGAGAAACACAGGCTCTTTTTCCAGAGTGTCAGTGCTGGGCTCAGTCCTTCCTTCTCTGAGATGGCTGCTCAGCTGTCGGCTAATTGCCAGCTCCTATGTCTCCACAGTTACTTCCTTCGCTTTGGTCAACGTCACAGAGACTCCTGCATTCCTGTTAAAGACTTGCTTGGCTGACATCCCTTCTGGCTCCAGATCCTGCTTGCTGTTTTACTATGCTTATCTCCGGCTCCCTGACATTTGGCTTGTCTGACTATCGGTTCCGGTTACCGAACTTTGGCTATGTTTTGACTACGTTGGTTCTATTTACTTTTATTATTAAACAAGTGTGATTTAACTGTACTTCTGTCTCGGTCTGATTTCATGGTTTCTGACACAGAGCAGTCTGTATTTTCTCCTGAGGTTACTTGTGGGGTTGTCTTTGTATCCTGAACAATTCTTCCACTTCTTAATAAGTGATTGATTAGCACTGACTGGCATATTTAAGGCTTTGGATATTTTCTATATTATTTTTCATCTTTATAAAGTTACATTACCTTTTTATGCAGGTCTTTTCACGGTTCTTTTCTGCTCCCATGGCTCAGTATCTAGCCTGCTCAGTGCATCCACATGAGAGTTCACAAACTCATTGACTATTTATACACAGACACTAATTGCAAATTAACCACTTAAGGACCAGGCCTATTTTTCTAGATTGTAGGCTCTAACGAGCAGGGCCCTCTGATCCCTCCTGTATTGATTTGTATTGTAAGTGTACTGTCTGCCCTCATGTTGTAAAGCGCTGCGCAAACTGTTGGCGGTATATAAATCCTGTATAATAATTAATAATAATCATTTTTGACAACTGTTGTTTACAAGTTAAAATAATAGATTTTTTTTGTTAGAAAATTACTTAGAACCCCCAAACATTATATATATATATTTTTTCAGACACCCTAGAGAATAAAATGGCGATCATTGCAATACTTTATGTCACACTGTATTTGCGCAGCAGTCTACAAACAAATTTGTTTTCTATAATGTGAAAGATGATGTTACGCTGAGTAAATTGATACCCAACATGTCACACTTCAAAATTGCGCCCGCTCGTGGAATAGCGACAAACTTTGGCACTTCTACAGGTTACCAGTTTTGAGTTAGAGGAGGGCCTCTCGCACTAACGATTGCGGCGATACCTCATATGTCTGGTTTGAACACTGTTTCCATATGTGGGCACGACTTACGTATGCGTTTGCTTCTGCACACAAGCTTGGAGGGATGGGGCGCTTTCAATTTTATTTTTCTTATTTATTTTACTTCTTAATTTTTATTTTTACACTGTCGTTTTAAAGAAAAAAATTGATTGTAAGGGTCCCAAAACTGAACCTCGGGGTACACCAGTAAGGTTATTACTGGTGTACCCTGAGGTTCAGTTTTGAGAGTTGGGACCCTTACTTCAATATATTTATAAATGATATAGGGCCTGGGGTTAAAAGTACCATTTCAGTCTTTGCAGATGACACCAAGTTTTGTAGTGGAATAACATCCTTACAGAAGGTCTCCAACTTACAAGTCAGCCTCAATGTACTGTTAAATTGGGCAAGTATGTGGTAAACAGTGTTGGTCATCTTACTTTAAAAAAGTAATTAGTTAAGTTACAAATTACTTCTCCCAAAAAATGTATTGCGTTAGTAACTCAGTTACTACATTGGAAAAGTAATTAGTTACTCAGCAAAGTAACTGTGACTTTTCTTTTTAATATTCTAAGGGGCGGGTCTAGTATTACTGTAAGCAAGGGGCACGTTCCCCCTGCACGTCTATTTCCCCTCTGTACCCCCCTGCACGTCTGTTCCCCCCAACACATACAGTGGTGTGAAAAAGTGTTTGCCCCCTTCCTCATTTCCTGTTCCTTTGCATGTTTGTCACACTTAAGTGTTTCGGAACATCAAACCAATTCAAACAATAGTCAAGGACAACACAAGTAAACACAAAATGCAATTTGTAAATGAAGGTGTTTATTATTAAAGGTGAAAAAAAATCCAAACCATCATGGCCCTGTGTGAAAAAGTGATTGCCCCCTAAACCTAATAACTGGTTGGGCCACCCTTAGCAGCAACAACTGCAACCAAGCGTTTGCGATAACGTGCAATGAGGCTTTTACAGCGTCCTGGAGGAATTTTGGCCCACTCATCTTTGCAGAATTGTCCTAATTCAGTTACATTAGAGGGTTTTCGAGCATGAACGGCCTTTTTAAGGTCATACCACAACATCTCAATAGGATTCAGGTCAGGACTTTGGCTAGGCCACTCCAAAGTCTTCATTTTGTTTTTCTTCCGCCATTCGGTGGTGGACTTGCTGGTGTGTTTAGGATCATTGTCCTGCTGCAGAACCCAAGTTCGTTTCAGCTTGAGTACACGAACAGATGGTCGGACATTCTCCTTCAGGATCTCTTGGTAGACAGCAGAATTCATAGTTCCTTTTATCACGGCAAGTCTTCCAGGTCCTGAAGCAGCAGAACAGCCCCAGACCATCACACTACCACCACCATATTTTACTGTTGGTATAATGTTCTTTTTCTGAAATGCAGTGTTCCTTCTACGCCAGATATACTTGGACACACACCTTCCAAAGAGTTCCACTTTTGTCTCATCGGTCCACAGAATGTTGTCCCAAAAGTCTTGGGGATCATCAAGATGTGTTGTGGAGAAATTGAGACGAGCTTTGATGTTCTTTTTGCTCAGCAGTGGTTTTCTCCTTGGAACTCTGCCATGCAGGCCATTTTTGCCCAGTCTTTTCCTGATGGTGGAGGCATGAACGCTGACCTTAACTGAGGCAAGTGAGGCCTGCAGTTCCTTGGACGTTGTTGTGGGGTCTTTTGTGACCTCTTGGATGAGTCGTCGCTGCGCTCTTGGGGTAATTTTGGGCGGCCGGCCACTCCTGGGAAGGTTCACCACTGTTCCATGTCTTCGCCATTTGTGGATAATGGCTCTCACTGTGGTTCGCTGGATTCCCAAAGCTTTGGAAATGGCTTTATAACCCTTTCCAGACTGATAGATCTCAATTACTTTCTTTCTCGATTGTTCCTGAATTTCTTTGGGTCTCGGCATGATGTGTAGCTTTTAAGGATCTTTTGGTGGACCTTACTGTGTCAAGCAGCTCCTATTTAAGTGATGCCTTGATTGTGAACAGGTGTGGCAATAATCAGGCCTGGGTGTGGCTAGAGAAATTGAACTCAGGTGTGGACAACCACAGTTATAGTATGTTTTAACAAGGGGGGCAATCACTTTTTCACACAGGGCCATGATGGTTTGGATTTTTTTTCACCTTTAATAAACACCTTCATTTACAAATTGCATTTTGTGTTTACTTGTGTTGTCCTTGACTATTGTTTAAATTGGTTTGATGTTCCGAAACACTTAAGTGTGACAAACATGCAAAGGAACAGGAAATGAGGAAGGGGGCAAACACTTTTTCACACCACTGTATATCTGTTCCCCCTCTGTACCCCACTACACATCTCCCCCCCCCACACACATATCTGTTCCCCCTCTGTACATCTGTCCTCCCCAAACTCACGGATCAGATCGTTCCTCGGATCAGAGTCACGGATCGGATCATTTTTCGGATCAGCAAATAATATTTGAATATGCAAAAACCTGTGAAAATTCCACCACCATATAGCCCCCACTGTAATATTCACAATCTCCCCCACTGTAATATCCACGTCATCTCCTCCATTGTAATATTGGCTGAGCATGGCTGGGTACGGCTGGGTATCGCCGAGTATGGCTGGGTATTACCGAGTATTGCAGAGTATGGCAGAGTATGGCTGGGTATTACCGAGTATTGCAGAGTAGGGCTGGGTATTACCAAGTATTGCAGAGTATGGCTGGGTATTACCGAGTATTGCAGAGTATGGCAGAGTATGGCTGGGTATGGCTGGGTATGGCAGAGTATTGGCAGGGTATGGCAGAGTATTGGCAGGGTGTTGCAGAGTATGGCTGGGTATTACCAAATATGGCTGGGTATGGCAGAGTATGGCTGGGTATGGCAGAGTATTGGCAGGGTATGGCAGAGTATTGGCAGGGTGTTGCAGAGTATTGGCAGGGTATTGCAGAGTATTGTCAGGGTATTGCAGGGTATTGCAGAGTATTGTCAGGGTGTTGCAGAGTATTGGCAGGGTGTTGCAGAGTATTGTCAGGGTGTTTCAGAGTATTGGCAGGGTATTGGCAGGGTATTGTAGAGTATATGCAGAGTATTGGCAGGGTATTGGCAGGGTACTGCAGAGTATTGGCAGGGTATTGCAGTGCTGCCATCCAATCTTTCCCCTCTACTGTACAGATCTGTACACAGAGGGGAGAGGAACCGGCGTCATCTTCATGCCGGTTTGTTTACAAGTGATCGCTCCGTCATTTGATGGAGCAATCACATTGTAAACGGCCGACGGGTGCACCAAGATGGCCGCCGCTCCGGAGCTAGGCCGAAGCCACGGCCGACGGGTGCACCAAGATGGCCACCACTCTAGAGCTTTCCTAAGGCCGAGCCCGTGGATCGCTTCGCGGATCGCGGTGGTAATTGAGGTAACGCCGACCCAAGTAATGGGAACGGCGTTACCACGAGGGGAAGAGTAATCAGATTACTCGTTACCCTCTAATTACAGTTTTTCTCTATTGTTTTGGCTCATTTCTTGAAACAGAAATTACATTCTCAAAACTCTAAGATCATTTGGCTAAACAGTCTTAAGCCCCATACACACGGTCGGATTTTCGCATGGATTCTGTCCTATCGGACAATGTTTTCGAAAAATCCGACCGTGTGTAGGCACCATCGGACAGTGTACGTCGGATTGTCCGACGGACAAAGTCCTATCTCCTGCTAGATAGATTTTTCGACAACAAGGTCCGATCACACCAAATCCGATTGTGTGTATGGTAGTCCGACGGACAAAGTGCTACGCATGCTCAGAAGAAATTCTGTGACGGAAGCGCTCGGTCAGGTAAAACTACCTTTCCTAATCGACACAGCACATTCGTCACGCTGCAATGTTAAAATGTCTTTAATGCAGCACATTCTCTTTTTCTTTACAATGCAAGAAGAATGACATGTTTTAGCTGCTCCTATTCACCCGCACTTCTCCCAAACTTAGTTCTTTATTAGTTTTCAGGATTTCTACACTACATGTTTATTTTTACTCAGATCGTAAAAGAATCTTTGTTATATTTTTTGGATGATTTATCATTGTTTTTTTTTTTGTTGGAAGACATATTTTAAGGAGATATTTTTTTTTTTTTTTTTTTAGGGGGGTTACGTGTCTCAACTTAGCAAAACAACATTATTAACAATTCTATTTGTTGCTAAAATTTACTAGGAGTTTGTTTGTTGTTGGTGCCCCTTGTTAATTATACTTTATGATTAGTGAAATGTACCAGCCTACTCACAAATAAACTGTCATTGTAGAAAAGTAAAACACATAGGCAATGATTATTTCAAATCAAAAAGACCTTTATTTAGGTGTCAGCAACAAACCAAAGAGGAACGCAGCGATGGAGAAACTTGGGGAATTTGGCAACCATCATTTTACAAGCGTCTAAAATTGGGGGCCTGAGGAGTACGTATCTTAAGGGGAGTGCTATCTGGTCCTGAAGTCCAAAACATCCGGAACTGCAGCAGATGCCATCTAGGTCCCCAGGCTCTGGTACTACGAGAGGCTCCATCTTCTCTCAGACCAGACTGAATCCAGGTCGTCACTCTCAGGTCTTCCTTCCACGCTTCCTTGCACGCTGTGGCTGTGGTGCTGGTGGGGTGGCAGAAGGAGGAGGAGGAGGAGGAGGCGGAGCATGGTCACTATGGCAAACATGTGTGAGTGGGGTCATCTCCCCAGCCATACCCTTATTTAGGACCTTGAGGATGAGCCCCTCACACATGTTGCGTTGCCCCACCTCCATACCCTTCATTTTTGTGACAACCACGGAGCCAAAGGTCTCCTCGTCGGTGGGTGTGGCATGTAGGGAGGCTGAAGCCTCTCTGATCATCCGGAGCGCTGACTCTCCCGCCTCACCCCCCCTTCTCGCCCTTTTGTAGGGAAGGCGGAGGGGAGGGATTTGGGAGTCAGTCAGGCTCCGAGGCCTACCCCCCTCTTGGCTGCCACTACCCACCTCTTGGCTGCCACTAACCCCTGCCTCCTCCTGACTGCCACATTCCACAGCCTCCTCCTGGCTGAGGTCTTCCTGTGTATGAAAAAGGGACATAGTTTCAGTTATTTGTTCATCAAACACACACAATTTTCATCTAGTGACTGTTGCAAAATGGTTACAAATAGAAAACCATACAATTCTCAGCTCTGCAGTTTAGATTCTGGCCCCAAATGTCTACAACACTACTGTCAGTTGATATGTCAAACACTTTAGGAACTAAGCAATTGGTGATCCTGAATTCAGTGAACATCATTCCTTTTTCACAAAAATGGTTCCCAAACTACTATACCTGGAACAAGCTGGGCTCCTCCACCTCTTCCAGACTGGAAGGCCCAGGTTGCTCCTCGGAAGGCTCATCAGGGGTGGCCTGCGCACAAGGAAGCGTGGAAGGAGGAGGCGAGAGTGGCTCCGTGACATCAGTCTGGTCTTTGAGAAAATGGAGACTGTCATAGTACCAGAGCTTGGGGACATAGACATCTGCTGCAGCTCCAGATTCTAGGGACTTCAGGACCTTCTTGCGCTCCCTGATATACGCACTCCTCAGGCTGCCAATTTTCTTTCTTAAATGACCAACAGTTGCCGTGGGGAACCTTGGCTTTACAAATTCCACAAGTTCCAGCAGGGCTGCGTACCTCATTGGTTTGCTGCCGTAATTGGGGTGTTTGGCCTGCCATAAAAGGGGAATTTCCCTGTATTTCTCAATGAACAGGGGGAGAAAACTCACGTCGTTGAATCCCTGCATAATCTCTGCAAGACACAACACCACACAAAACACTATAAATTATGTCAGGCTTAACTCTCCTAATCTTCTCCATAAAGAAGCCTCAAGGTCTAATCAGTCTAGGCTAGTTATGTACCAAAGTCAAATTGTACCTTCGTTATAGCGATCGTCTCGTGCGTGAGCTTTCTCTCCCCTCATCGCACAGATCGTGGCTACGACACAGGCGTGTGACGTTTTATATACAGTGCGCATGCTTCAAACTCCGCCCGCCCCTGACGATCTTTCTCGTCTATTCCCCACCCCTTCTCTTTACGGCGCAGTGGGGAGAGCACATGGCGGGGACACAGCAGTTGCGCCCGAAATATTGCAGCAACGAGGAGGAGGACGAGGAAAGGCCGGAGGCAGAAACGTCCCGATCCCTGAGCCTGAAATTCAAGGCCTCCAATATGTCATTTGGAGAAATGTTGGAGATGGTGGACATATTAAAGAGGAGCGACTATGATGGGAAGTATGGGCCTTACCTCAACCCCAATGTCCGCAAGGCCAAGATCATGTCTAAAGTGGTGAGGAGGCTGTACAATCATTTTGGGGTACAACGATCCAAGGAGCAACTGAGGAAACGCTGGTCAGACCTGAAACTGAGGGAGGCCGATCAGTACAGAAAGATCAAGCGAGTTCTTCAAAAAAGTAAGTAGTTGTGTTGTGTGTTTCATTTCTTGCTTGCATACTGCTCCATGTGTTTGTATTTTTACACAGTTGTACATTCGAAAATGGCCACTTTCAGGTTCGTCTGTGCATTCGATCGTACTCAACCTCGATCTTTCTGCCACTGTCATGTTCGTGTGTGTGTCCATTAGATCGTACTCAACCTCGATCATTCGGCCACTTATAATACAAGGTTTTGTGAATTGTTTGGGGAAAGGAAGTTTGTTCTCTCTAGAAATGTCATCAAGAATGTCAAGCCAATTTATTCAATGTAAAGGAGAGGTCACCCAGTAGCTGTTTACCCATCTGGACTCTAGAGCACTAGTGCTGGGACACCCCAACCCACTTTTTATTAGGCTTTTCCACACATGTGCTCCAGTGGATACTAGAGGGGGGTCTCCATCAGACAAACTTCTACCAAAAACCTACTAAGTTTAGCACCTTTAAAAAGTGACTCCATTCATGTTGTTGTCATTTGTAACTGGCCCTACAAAAATATTGTCCCTCACTTTCAACCAATGTTTGTCATTTCCTATTTCTGCCCTCAATAGATTGTGTTGCTAAATCTTCCTTTTGTACCTTCTCATAGGGGAGCGAAAACTCGTGACGTCAGAGGAAACCACCAAACCAACACCTCCCAAAGAAGGGGAAAGACCAGAAGCAGAGGAGGAGGAAGGAGAGATCAGAGAAATTGGAGAACTTGTCACCACAACAGGTGAGTGTGGGAGAACACAGCTACTGGTAAGCTAATCAATGTATGCCTGCCTCATTTCCCAGACAATTTTTTTTTTTGGTTGTTTTTAGGTGACGTGGATGTTGTGGAAGAAGAATCGCACTTTACCACAGAGAGTGCCCACGTACTCATCGGGGAGATGCAGTAGAGATCTAGATGACATAAAGCAAAACATCAATGATGTTCAACAAAAATTGAAGAACATCATTGATGTTTTAGGAAAAATATGAAAACGCACCAAGTAATTAACACACATTTGTGGCTGCTTCTGAACACATTTTCAACTTAAGAACTGTGTGAAATTTGGAACATGCACACATTGTGTCCACATGTGCTAGCTCCCATCATGGTGGATGAATGACAACGTTTTTTTGGGGGTGCAACCACTTTACGAACTACTAAAGTGGTTGTGGTGAAGGGGTTGCACCCCCAAAAAACGTCCATTCATCCCCATGATGGAAAATTGCATTTTGGAATATTCTAGGCATGTGTTTTACCATCGAATGACCATTTTCATAACCAAATTGTGTGCATGTTCTAAATTTCCAGTTTCCAGGGGTGACCCCCCATGTGATGAAGGCAAGATCAAACACACTTTGAACATATAGTCATGTCTGATCTTGTCTTCACTTTAGAAAGTTGATCTTTCCGAGTTCCTATGTTCTGTTTTGCTCCATGCCTGGTTTTACCAAATGCGGAATGTTTGTAAACAATGTTGTCAATAAACCAGATCTTGTCAGTTTTGGCAAGAAGTTTGTAAACGCACTTGTGAATGTGTTGCAAGTAAACTTTTTTAAGTTTCTAAATGTGTGGCTTCCTTATTTCAAAAACAAAAAAGCATTATGTATGTCAAATGTAAAGGATTTGGGGGGCAATGGGTGTTATTTACTAAAGGCAAGTCCAGTTTGCACTGCAAGTTTCTTTTCCAGGGCACTTTTGCACTGCACTTGTAGAGCATAGTGGATTTGACTTATGTCAATGACACCCACAGTGATTTGTTGGAAAACACGTAGCACACCATTTTGGGTAATACACACATTTCTGTCATGGTGATGACAATGAGTATTTTGGGTGTCAGTTATGCACTAGAAACCTTCTCTAGACCAAAGATTAGGTATCAAACACACAACATGAGAAGATTCTTTTTGGGAAGAAGAGACTGTTACATCCTTTTGCCCAGAAAGTGCATTCCCACTGTCGAAGCTAAAGGGAAAAAATTTCAAGGTCAAATAAGCAATAATACGGAAATGACAAGAAATCATAGGTTGGTTTAAAAAAGAGATTTATTAAAAAATGCCTCTCACACATCGTCAGGCTGAGCAATGGCCCCACTACCCACAAAGTAGTCCATATATTGCTCGCCGACCGCGCGGGCATTTAGAGGGGGCCAGCCTGGACGTGCCGCTTGAAGGGCTGTGAGGTCAGCATTTGAAGGGCCCTCCACATCTGGGCCAACGGGCACCACGTAGTTGCTGTTGTGTCGTTTTAAAAAGTTGTGCAATATGCAACAGGCAAGAACTATGTGGTTCAGTTTGTATTCTGCCAAGTTAATAGCCGTCAAGAACAGGCGGAAGCGGCTGGCCAGGATGCCAAAGGTGTTCTCCACCACTCTTCGGGCTCTGGGCAGCCTGTAGTTGAAGACCCTCTGGTCTGGGGTGAGGGTCCTCATCGGGAAGGGCCTCATCAGATGGGGAGTCAACGCAAACGCTTCATCTGCGACAAAGACGAAGGGGAGTCCTTCAGCATTCTCCTCTGGAGGTGGCAAGCACAGACTGCCACTTTGGAGACGCCAGTAGAACTCCGTGTGCGCAATGGCACCACCATCCGAGATCCGGCCGTTCATCCCCACGTCCACATACATAAACTCGTATGTCGCCGACACCACCGCCAACATCACTACACTATTAAACCCCTTATAATTATAATAGTAGGACCCCGAGTTGGGCGGTGGGACGATGCGGACGTGTTTCCCATCAATTGCCCCTCCGCAGTTAGGAAAGTCTCAACGGCTGGCAAAGTGGGAGGCCACAGTCTGCCATTCCTGTGGCGTGGAAGGGAACTGTGGAGTGAAACAAGAAAAAATAATTAGTCACTTTGCACATAAACATTGCAAGCAGATTAGACAATCAACATCTTGGAACAAGAGCATCCTTTAACATTTTAGGCTGGAAAGTATTTGCACAGAAAAGTAGAGGGTCCCCTTCGCAGATGACTCACCCCACATCAATCCCCCCACTTCTGATGGGCCATTGGCAATAACTAGGGTTTTGGGGGGGGGGGGGGGGTTGGACAGGTAACCCTCTGCACGTCATTGATTGCCAAATGGCTCAATAATGTGTGCTAGTTTGGCCAGACCCTCTGTACTTAACACTATTGGCAGCCCACAGGAAAGATAAAATAACATTTCAAGCACCCCCCCCCCCAAAGAAAAGCACATTGTGACATTATGAAATTACCAAGCAAGCTAATAGGAGGGAAAGAACACAAAAAAAGAGGAACTGGAAAGTATGGAGCCAGCCCCTTGCACTACATGCTTTGCTAAATTCATCCCTAAAGATGCCCACTATAAAGAGGTAGGTATATGGTGTGTATTGACCTTGGGAAAGACAGCAGATAGAGGATTGGTACCATCTGACAGAGCAGTTGGGGGAGGGGGTTCCTAATGAGTTTCCCCCCCCCCACCAAAAATAAAACAAAAGGGGCTCTACATGAAGTAAAACACACAGCAAACATTTGTGCATATTTTAGGGGGTGTTTGTGGGAAAACAATACTATGCAGCAGACAAAATACATTGCTTAAGTGACTAGGCCATAGGTGTCTATTGGGCCAGAAGAGCATGCTGGGGAGGTAAGTGAAGGGAAAAATGCATGAAGGAGAAAAGGGGCACAGCATATTAGAGCATATTGCAATCATGGTAATTAGGGAAGGAGGTCAAAAATAGAAGACATTAGCAAACAGAGCATACATAGAATGGAATAGTAAAGTAGAAATGTTACCTTAATATAGTCCTCCTGCAGGACCTGGATGATGGCAGAACAGGTCTCTGGAATAATGATTCCCAGGGCCTGGGGAGAGATACCTGAAGAGAACTTCAAATCCTGAAGGCTTCTCCCTGTCGCCAAGTACCTCAACGTAGCAACAAGCCTCTGCTCCGGAGTGATGGCTTGTCTCATGCAGGTATCCTGCCGGCTGTTAAAAGGGGTCAGCAAAGCCAAAAGACGATGAAACACGGGGTCCGTCATCCGGAGAAAGTTCCTGAAATCATCAGGATTATTCTCCCGGATCTCACGAAGCAAAGGCATGTGCGAGAACTGATCACGCTGAAGCAACCAATGCTTGGTCCACATACTCCTCGTCACTCTGTTCCTGGACGGGTCTTGGCTCAAAGCTAAAAGCCCGACACCAATTCCGCGTACAGCACGAACTCGGCGACGAGTACGTACGGGAAACATCGCTCACAAACGGTCGGCTGGTCAGAACGGACAAACAGAAAGCACCGATAAACAGCAAGGCCTGAAAGAACGAAATGAATACCAGAAACGAGCAGACAATAAGCAGTGCAAATCAAAGTGTCCTATATCAAGATATAGGCGGCAATGACCAACAACTGCGAACTGACTACACGCACTAATAAACAGATACGCACGACAAGCACAAACTGAAGAGCAGTAACGATCTGAGTCAGAAAACTGAGAAGCGCGAATTGTAAGTCCCCAAACTTCGACTAACTCGCGATAAACACGGGATCAGCAGAAGGAGCCCAACGGGTGCCTGACGTGGTGCTGAACTTCCCTTTTCTAGTCTCGTGGAAGACGACTTACGTCACGACGTTCTTGCAGACCGGAAATTCCGACAACGTTGTCCGACCGTGTGTACGCAAAACCAACATCGGACAAAGTACGACGGACAGGATCCGGCCGACCTGGTCCTTGGATAATCCGCGCGTGTGTATGGGGCTTTACAGTTCAGCACAACACTATAACTCACGTGCAAAAGCTCATATCTCTCCCAAAACTGATCACTAATGCTTCAAAACCATATTCCTTTCCCATATAAAGAGTCAGTGCACCCAAAATGGCAAAGATTCTTCTCAATTGCTTTGGCTCATTTCTTATAACAGACCAGACATTCTCAACTCTCTTGGTGCTTTTGCCAAAATAACCTGGATGGTTCGGCACAACACCATCGTTCACCTTCAAAAGCTCATATCTTTCCCAAAACAGTTCATTCATGTGTCAAAAATAAATTTCTTTCTCATTCAAATAGTCAGTGCCCCCAAAATGCTTCATCCCTTTGGCATTGTGTAAGCACTGCAAGTCAAAATGTTTAGATGTTTTGTCTCTATGGCAGAGGACCATTGAAATATCCCTCATGCCCACCTTTCAGTCTTAGCCCAGTGCTTCATTGACAATGGTTACTGTACAGTTTTGGTCTAGCTAACTGAATAAAATTGTGTATAAAACTGAAAAAAAAGAAAATATTTTAGGGTAAGAGTAGCCTTCAAGGTTTGACATCACACATTGCACTCATACTGCCAAGGAAAAAATTACTTTACTTCCATACATCAGAGTAAAAAGAAAATGTACACAGCATAATATACAGAAATATAAACACACAAACAAAAAACAAGGAAAATTTAATTTAGCCTACAATGCTGTAAATAAAGCTGGAGTTTCACAACTACTGTAACATCTCTTCACTGGCCACCGTCCTCACCCTCCTGCCCATCCACACGCTGCTGTCTGTCTGGCCACAGATTCCCGTCAACATATCAGCGTATATCCTCCCTTGCGATGCAACAAGGGAAGAAACGGCGTGCATGTCGCAACCATCCCCTACACTGATCTCCTGTAATATCCTCAAAGGCAGCGTCCATTGCATGGAGCAGGGACCTCTGATCTTGAGCCCGATGCTTATACACTCTCCACCTCCAAGCGGAGAAAAACTCCTCAATAGGATTGAGGAAAAGAGAGTAAGGTGGTAGGAACACCATATCCATCCTTGGGTGAGCAGTGAACCAGGCCATGATAAGCGGGCCACGATGGAAATTCACATTGTCCCATACAATTATATATTGTGGTAGGTGAGGCCCTGTGAGACCTCTCTCATTTTCAGGGATCAAATCCAAATGAAGGCGGTCCAAGAAGATGAGGAGCTTCTGTGTATTGTATGGGCCAAGACTGGGGATGTGAGTGGCCACACCATTCTCAGAAATGGCAGCACACATAGTTATATTGCCCCCTCGCTGGCCTGGGACATCCACCGTGGTCCAGTGGCCAATAAAATTATGGCCATGTCTTCGGCCCTTGGCCAGGTTGAAGCCAGCCTCATCCACATACACGAGTATGTGAGAGGTCTCGTTTCCTTCCAATGCCATTATTCTCTACAGTTATAGACAGTTACATAAGAATGTTCTACACAAGTTCACTTGTACTGGCCAGTATTCCATTGGTTCCAAACCTGGGGTACATGTACCCTATGCAGAGGTACTACAGGGGGTTTTTGACAGAAAGGGGAGGGGAAAAATTATTAACGAGTAGACTTACTGAAATGTTACAGTAAAACCCACAGTATTAGATAGATTTACATGGGAGGCACTACTGTAATACTTTCATACCTGGATTACCTGGATTCAGAAATCAGGTAAAGTGGGTACTGAAACCAATACATTTTGGGAACCACTGCTTGCGATAATTGTAAAAAGGCTATCTTGATGGACAACCAGTGACTGACTTACATGTACATACTGGTACCGCAGTTCTTTCACTCTGTAAGAGTTCCTCTCAAATGGTACCCTGTAAATTTGCTTCATTGTCATCTAATGCTTCTTCAATATGCAGGCTATTGTGGAGATATATAGAGTTGACATTTTGTAATATGGCATTGTCTTGTAGGATTGCAGTGCGGATCTGTCTCAATGGGATGGCATTATTTGCAAACACCATGTTACAGATCTCTTGTTCTTTTTGTTCATTGAGAAGTTTTCCTCGGCCACTCGAGCCAGATTGTCGTCCAATCCTAGACATAGAATTCAAAAGACAATGCTCTATTTGTAATTTATACCTTATGTATACCGTACAGAATGAGTTACCAATGTAATTGTATTGTTGTTTTACTTACAGTAACTTTACCACAATTCTAATGCATCACTGCACAGTGACTGGAATACTACTGTAAATAAAGTAAATAAACATATTTGTTGCTCTGTGCACAGTGTCCTGTCCTATACATTATATAATTCCATAATTGACTGACTACATACCTGTTTTCCCTGCGAAAAGGTTTGGATTATAGAGGAGACTGTAGAGCGAGGCAAATTAGGCTGCACTCGGCGACCTGCCTCTGCCATTGTGAGGCCATGGTTGTTGACATGGTCTATAACTGTAGCCCAAATTTCATCAGGGACAGCATGGTGTCTTCGTGCTCCTCGGCCTCTTCCCCCTATTCCACCACCACGCACCCTTACTCCTTTTCCATTTCTTTTTCCTCTTCCTCGAGCAGGCAGTTGCCCTTGTTCATTTACTTGGCCAGGTGCCTCCATGTTCAGAGATTGTACTGGTCCTGCATGGTTAAGCTATATATATACATGTTTGGCAGCATTCACAATCATGGACAGCACCTGTCAGGTAATTACAGTAACATACTGTTTGATTGGTCATCTGAGACCAACTCCAACTCCTCCTTCGTTAGTCAAGTTCTAGTTGCACCTGACTGTCAATTGCTGTAATCATTTTATCAAATGTTCCAAGCGATTCATATATGGTATTCATGGTATTATATTCCTGAATAATTTTGACAATTGACCAGACTATTGTGCATGTGATGACTTAAACAATGGAATGACGCTGACATGTTTTGGAGAGAACAACCATTAGACTAAAAATTGACAATCAGTTTAGATCAACAAGATCTATTCACTTGGAAATTGTGCTAAATGTAGGCTACTTGTACTTAATCATTTGAAAGATGTACTGAGACATTGAGACATGTACTGAGACATTTGAAATTTGATGAAATGAATGAGAAATTCAATTCAGTTGTGAACAATTGCCAAGTGGTTTGGAGATTTGTCCATGTTGTTTTGAGAATGTAATTTCTGTTTCAAGAAATGAGCCAAAACAATGGAGAAAAACTGTAAACCCAGAAACAAACATTTATTATATTGATGCTCACCATTTCTTAGATGTGATGGCTGCATTAGTTTTCTTTTTTAGGCTTTGTTCTAGTTTCATCTGGTAAGTATGTTTTTTTTAAGGAACAAACTCTCCAGCAGAATGTTACGGGAATAAGACAAATCATTTAACACTAGCAGGTGTGCTCATAATGTTCAGCATTTATTTACTTATGTAAAACCTTCACAAAAGGAAAAAACTGTTCCTGTAACTCAGGGTTTCTCAAATAGGGTTCCTTCAGAGGTTGCTGGGGGTTCCTTGAGCAATTAGCAATTTCTGCCTCTCAGATAAGTTCCCACTTACACCATCTGTAAGGGGGTAATTCTTCCCAATGATCACAAGTATAAGGAGCATTCTTCCCACAAATATAACAATATATCATGAGTTGGAGATATAGTATGTGTACATATGTATTTTGAGTTGTAATCATAGTCATTTTTAGCAGGGGTTTCCTGAGCGTGGAAAATTATTTTACGGGTTCCTCTGGGTTGAAAAAGTTGACAAAGGCTGCTGTAACGGCTTAAAAGTATTAACTGAAGTATGGCTTCAACCTGGCTGTCCATCAAATAATTTGGCCCATAGATTTTGCCTTGTACCCATATGTCCAAGGTGCAGAGCTGCCTATTGTTATACTATTTCTTATTTTTGGTTTCATAAAACTTTGTTATTAACCATCCCAACACACCAGGCATCCAGGTTAATAATCCAAGGCTGAAGGACACAAATCAAGGAATACACACTATCCTAATACTAACAGGCTTTTCCCTATCAGTTCTGGTAGGAACTTGTATGTACTTATTCTGGTATTCTTGATTTAAAATCAATATATAATTGTGTCATTATGTGTCCCATTGATCAGACTGCTTAGAATTTTTTATTTCACACATTCCAATATAATTGGCTCATTTATTTACTTGGGGGTATAGTAATAGGGGATTGGGTTCATTGTGTAATTCTGTGTCCTATTTAAAGTCTGGTTTATTTGAATATTTTTGTCAATATTGCCTGATCAAAAGTGCCTTTGTGGTGGTTATGAAAATTTGCTTGTCATAAAAAATTTAAAAAAATTAAAATTGCCTTTTTAAAAAGCTGAGAAAGTGAGTGCCGGTGACATACCCAAACAATTATCTGGAAGTAAGAAATGTTGAGATTAGTTAAATATAGCCTATACCATGAATCACCATATCTATTAAAGCTCAGTTTGCCTGTCAATTATGCTGATGCTAAATTGTATTGGGTATCCTAGACTGTATTTATCTGACCAATCTTATTGGCACATGCATTTGGTTCTTGTTGTGCTCTTTTGTGATTTCTTCTTTTTCACACTTCGCACAATATAGAATTTTTAACAAGTAAAAATGTCCAGATCTTGCTAGTGTTTGGACTTACCTTGGAATCTAGAGTCTTTCAGGCATCACTGCACAATTTATATACATATTTTGGGCAAGATTTTAGGTTTGTGGTCACCAAAACACCCTCCACAGCCAAAAGCAGACAGCAACCCCTATACAGAAATGAGAGATTACCAGACCCCTTAGCCATGCCACACAACATCCCCCCATTATTCTACACAACACAAATGCAATGTCCAGTTGTCTACAAAACAACAGGTCAGTCCACATACCTTGGCAAAGCAACACCGAAGCAGGAAGTGAAGGGAAATCTCCACAATGGGACGCAATAGGTGATAGAGTTATTGAATGAATTATTATATTTATGATCTGATCATCAATTGCACATTTTGCACATAATATTTATATTTTTTGGCACTTTGCACCTCGCTTTTGCAAGTATTTATTTAATGAATTATTCACTGGTTATTAGTAAGCGCCACATTATCTGTTATATTATCATATATGTTTAGTGTGAGAACACCTTTATGTTGGCAGCTACTTTGATAGCTTTAGACATTTAATACCCTTGTGGTTTGCGCATTAGTACCCCCTCTTCATAATCTTTGTAAAATATGGTGGCAAAATTGATGAATAGCATTAAAATATACACGTGAATTAAATGATAAAGAACTTTATTTCCTTTTAACCTCAGAGTTATATGCAGATATCACCATTTTCAATAAATTGATATTGGTACATAAGGGCTTGTAAACAATGTACAGTATCTCTAAAATCATGCTTGTATACATAAGTAATCAAATGATTAAAAATAAGAACCCCAAATATATTTGATTGGCAGTACTGGATTTCAACTGTGCAACCCCTATTACATTTATTGTACTGTCATTTTAAGCCATCAAAGGTTATACAGCCTTGGGAAAATACTGTGTTCTCCTGAGTTTTACCTAAAGCACATCTCTATGCCAATAGTTCATCACGTGCCCACAGATAATAACGATCAAAAATAACTAAAAAAACAACAGATTCCCTTATCCACACAAACGAGGTGGATGAAGGCATCCTACCCGCTATGCTATTGTATTCTGACAGTGAATGACAATTTTCAAACATTTCCTGTTCAAAAGAAGCCAATTGTTATTGGCTACAGATAGATAGCTCCATCTATGGCTAATAGAATCACAAGGTAAATAAAATGAACAATCACAAGCAATATAAATGCCATTAGATAGAAATCAAGAATAGGATTAAATCAGGAATAAATAATATAATAAATGACATACAAGTTACATAAATGTATACCATGGATACAATCGTGTCAACACTTCATATATATGCAAAAAGTCCCAAGCAGCTGTTACAGCAATTATTATATTTATTGTATTCACTTCATTTTCCCGGAAGCTTGCCCAATGTCTCCTTAAGAGTTTATTAAACAGATCACCTGGAGGAATAAAGAGAAAACTGTTAAGAGTGAAATGTTTGATCACAATACTAATAATACTAAATGCATTTTTTTTTTTGTTTTAGACAAAACTCCTACCAAGTTATCTCTTGCTGTCTGTGTTCAGCTTGGGGAATTTTCTTTTACTTCCTGTCCTAGAGACTCAACAGGAAATGAGAAGAAATCTCTCCAAAATGAATAGAATTCCCATCTTAGAGAATTGTCACAGAAATGGGTGTCTCTATTGGAGTTTTTTTTTTCTTACCTATTGTTCTGATAACAACATGTTAAGCCTGAATGTCATTCACTGTTATTGAATGCCTATAATTGTTATTTTGTTATTTTGCCAGTCATGTACCTCATCTCCTCACATCTAAAAAAAAAAAAAAAATGCTGATCCGGGATCTAGCTGCCTGTACAATGTGGGGCATACTTCATTGCAGGTAAGTGATGTGACTAAAGCTGTAGAGATCTGTCAATTGCTGTTACCGAAAGCATATAAATAGGCTTATAAGCTGACTAGAAGCTTTCAAAAATTCTGGGGAAGGGGCCATGAGAATAAGTATGCAAAAATCGGTTTTAGCATTAAAAGCAGATCTCTAGCCAAAATAACAAGCTAAACATGAAATGCCTATTACAGCTTAAAAAAAAAAAAACTGTTGCTGCAATAATGACTCACACAAATGCAATAATTTGTATTTGTATCCATGCTGATATTTGGCAATCTTTAACCCTTCGAATATTTATATTTGAAAATGTAAAAATACCATTTCACATCAGCATATATTCTGGTCTGAAATGTTCTCTTCGCTGCTGCTTCCTTCAACATTTAACAAGGCAGACGCTGTTGACCTAACCCCTTCCTGCCTCTGCCTCCTGGTCTTTTAAGAGCTTCTAAATACCGGGAGGTGGAGGCGGGCATTTGGGTCACATGACTGCTGTAATTGAGGAAATGTAGATACAGAGTTAATATATATATATATATATATATATATATATATAGTCCAGCCAGCAATAAATATATAAAAAGTACCAATAATTAGGGTAAAAGGTGATCCATAGAATGTCACTGGTCCATGGTAATTGGGGGTACAGTAAAGAAATGTACGGGACCACCTGTGGCTGCTGTCCTCAGATTTGTGATGGGCACTGTGTAGACCAAGAGGAAAGAAGCAGAAAAGGAAGGAAGCTCCAGCTAAGTGTAAACCTCTTTCTATGGACTCATTTATCTTCTAAGTGCTGCACCACCTTTCTATAATCTTTATATTGTTGTTCATCAATATTGTGCTAGCTGCTTTTTATGTTATTATATTATTATATTTGCATAATGGAATATATGGCTATAAGCACAGCAGTTATTTATTGTTTAAGAGTAAACCTCTAACTTGGATACTACACTTAGCTGGTGCTTCCTTCCCTTCCTGCTTCCTGACCGCTGTAATTGGCTGTTACAGCAGTCACATGATCAAATGTGCATCAGGAGCTTTCTGGTCCTCACTAGTAACTGTGCTGGGAGCAGGACATGGACTCTCAGCACAGAAACGTGTTTACATAGAGCCGCATATATGCGTACCATCCGCAGGAAGAGGTTAAAGTGATACTAAAGTAACACTAAAGGAAAAAAAAATAACAAACGTACACAGCAACTGCAACTCCTCGGGTCTCCCCCCTGCCAGCACTCTCGGCTCCTCCCCCCCAGCTGAGTGCCCCCAGATCAAGCTGCTTGCTCTGGGGGCATTTGTGCATGCTCGCTCCCGAGCCCTGCGCTGTGTGTCCATTCTATCCATTGTCCATCTGGCTGTGATTGACAGCAGTGGCCCCCACTGCTGTGCCTGAGCCAATGAGGAGGGAGAGAGCCAGTAGAGCAGCTGCGCTAATACACATCGCTGGATCGAGATCAGGCTCAGGTAAGTATAGGAGAGGGATGGGTGGGAGGGAGAAACGACACATAGAAGGCTTTTTACATTGATGCATAGAATGCATGAAGGTAAAAAAAAAACTACAGCCTTTAGAACCACTTTAAAATGTTACCTTCTAGGCAGGGTTGTGGACAAGTAGGAAACTAAATGCATATTTTAAGGACATGTCCTAGTATATTAAGCTTCTGCCCGGAGATTTTCTAGCGTATTTTGGATATTACAGGCATCCTGACACATCTAAATCCAACACTAGCTCTGCTAAATGTGGTTATTGACAGTTTTCCACCTATTTACCAAACTGTAATCACACACAACTTGCTTGCAGCAAGAACTATTATCACGAGACACTGTAAAACTTTGCTGGCACCTAATCAGTCAGAAGCAATCACTCTAACGAATTAACAATTCTTATGCAAATACTTACTCTCTCTGATCCCATAAACATGCTATTGTGGCCATTGGTAAACACTGAACTCATTTTGTACATTGAACACTCTCTGTAGTATCATAGTGGCATTGTAGTATTGAAAGCTTTCTATCAATCCGCGGTTGTATTCTACCACTTATGTATTGGTTATACTTAATACACCTTTATTAAAAAATGTAAAGTGTTTGTTACCCCAGCATTTCATATTCCTGATATGTGTCTGCTGTACCATGTACTTGTACGAAAAAGTATCCTGCTCTCTTTGTATTGCTTCCTTTGTGTGAAATCACTGGTGTTGCTGCCTGTCCCTCTGCTTTCCTATTAAAAACTGACAACACTAAGCAGGAAAACACCCCATGGTCAGTTCTGTAGCTGTGCTGGGAACTCAGCCTGCTCTCCTCCAATGATTAGACTTGTCCTGACACCCCCCCCCCCCCCCCCGCATAGCCATTCACTGAGAAGCTCAGTGTACTGTCGCCTCTCCTCCCCCCAGCTCTTATGCAGTTGAGAACAGAGAGAAAAGAGGGAAAAAAAACATTATAGGGTAAATACCTTTTCCCCCTGCTTTTTATATCTATACAAAATGTTTTGCCTTTTGTTTTCATTTTAAACTGAATGGGCTGTTTTACAAGGTAATCGTTTACAATCACTTTAACAATACCTGATTGAAAAGAAAATGTTACCTTCTATCTATCTATCTATCTATCTATCTATCTATCTATCTATCTATCTATCTATCTATCTATCTATCTATCTATCTACCTTTCTATCTATCATCTATCTATGTCACTGTCAGATTGTGTGCTCCCTGTGCATGTTTTTGCAGGAGCTCTGAAGAAGATGGTGGAACTTACTTGTAAAGCCATGTGTGTAATAGTTACTTAATTACAGATTCAAGGTTGGCCATCTTGGCACTGAAAAACAGATAAAAGGGTAATTCATAAGAATCTTAAATACAGTAGAGAAAACATGATTCTTATTAAGATAATGGCGCAGGGCTATGTATCATCTAACCCTGTTTTACTTGCCTTGCTCTGACAAGTGCTACCAGCAGCTCCATTATTTGAATTTGTGAAAGCCCTGACAGGGGGTGGATTAGTATCAGGAATTTCTTGGTAACAATCATTGTTCTCCAGCAGACAGCTGTCAAAAAGGAACAGGTTAAAGGTAAACTGTGATATCATTGCGAAAATTAGACCAACACTTTATTTATAAGTAAAAAAAAATGTATATGACACTGAACTAATGGCAGCCAGGGGAGAAAAGCTGCTCCGGTATATAAAGCACAAAAGTAGTCTTTTGTGTGTAACCATGCTTTACTTGATTCAGCCTGTGGTACCAGATCATAAACTTTATAGATAATGCTGGCTTTAGCACTGCATTGTGGCCAAGTGCAGGATGTGTATACAGTAGATGTTGGTGAAATTAGCTTTTTAGTTGTCCTTCTAATAGAGTTAATTAAGAAATAGAAACACCATCTATTTTGGCATTTTCATTGTGTAAACTTTAGTTTGGACTTTCTCTGGTTTGCTATACACCTCCATTGAATTCACTGCACATCCCCTCTACTGCTACTTAGCTTAAAGACAGACAGCTATGCTCTAAAAATGAAAAATTGGATTATAAGTAGTTTAACTGTTTTTCTAGGGGAAAACAAACGTCTTCAAGAGTTAACAAAATTGCTCAGATGCTTCATTAGCATTAGGTTGGTCCCAGTTCTATTACAATCCTTAATACTATGCCAATGACTTTATTTGAAATAAATATATATATGGCTTATGGCATGCATCTACCTCAGTATATAATGTTGCAGTATGCAACCTACTTTTTGATTTTATAGTTGTTGAAGAAAGTTTGGTCTTCAGATGTGTCATTTCCAAAGGCAAACCAGGAATTAACCAGTATAACATGCTTTCTTGAATGGCTGTCTTGTGCTTCCAGAACCACATGAAGAGGTGTATTACTAGGGGAATTATATAGAGGAATGTATAGAAACCGTATAAGCCCATAGTTGCTAAAGATAGATATTGTTAGATTGATGTTTTGAGGGGTGTCAGGTGATGTGGGGGTAGTTTTTGTGTCACTAGTAGGAGCACTTGCTGTGGGTGAGTTGGTTGTTTCTGTGAGAGTAGTGTCAGTGACAGAAGTGGTATCAGTTCCCAAACTTGGAGTTTGTGTGTCACTAGTAGGAGCACTTGTTCTTTGTGGAGTTGTGGTTGAAGTTGTGGTTGAAGTTGTGGTTGTTGTAGCAGGTACTGGTTCTGAAACAGAAAAAACATGTTACTTGTTTAACATAAGCAATGCAGTAAATACTTGTAATTTGTCTTCACTTGATAGTTCGGCACATCCTAGTAATTAACCCATAAGTATAGTATGTTGGGGCTGCCACTTGCGACCTCTTCTTTAGGAATGTTCTCTGGCTGCCATTTTCATGCATTGGTTTCAAAGGGTCTCTGACCTGGAAAAGGTATAAAGATAAGGAATTCTAATGCCCCGTAAACACGGTCGGATTTTCCGATGGAAAAAGTCCGACCGTATTATGTTGTCGGAAAATCCGATCGTGTGTGGCCTCTAGCTGGCTTTTTCTGTCTGAGTTTCCGACTGAAAAAATTTGAGAGCAGGATCTAAAATTTTCTGGCAACAAAATCTGATCGGACTTTTTCCGATCGTGTGTAGAGAATTCCGACGCACAAAGTGCCACGCATGCTCAGAATAAATTTGGAGACGAAAGCTATTGGCTACTGGCCTCTACGTAGTCCCGTCGTACGTCCGACCATGTGTGCGCAACAGAAATTTTAAAGGGTTAAATGTGTGCCTAACCAGTGTTTATGTGTGCACTGCGAGGTGATTTCACTAAGGGATGTGCTGGTTTTTATTCCCCGTTTGGCAGGGAAAGGAAAAACAGCATATCCCTGCTCACAATACAGCACTCTGTTTTATTTAAATAGACAGAGCTCTGTTTATATAGACAGAGCCCTCCTCATCGCCCAATGGATGGCCGCCAGCACCCGCTGATCGACTTGTGCTTTGACTAAACACAGCACAAGCAACACGCTGATGGCGCCACTCTCCAACACATCCAAACCTGTCACTTGACTACTGCCAAATTACATCTCCTAAACAAAGGGAAGGGGTCTCCCACTGTGGGGGGTGAGCAGGGATTTGTTTTAATCACTGATGATCACTGTTATAAGCAATAGTTTCTACCTATCATGAATGGTTTTAAATCATGACAGCTTGCTTACTATTGTGATCTGTGATTGGCTACAGCTTACCACATGGTACAGGGTGCTGTGATTGGCCCAAGTACTATGTGATAGCTGTGGGGCAATCACAGAATCACAATTTTTATGATAAATAGTCATGAATGAAAGCCATTCATGACTGTTTTGTTTACATTGTAATAATGTGATTGCTATGACCAATCATGCATGGTACATGCTGCCGAGCAGACACAATGGTCATAAGATCATGCCAGTGTGCATGTGCACTTCACCGTACCTGTATGTTGCAGTGCCTGCAGCTGCCTTTGCTAGCAATACTATTAGTGAGTGCCAAGTGATTAAAAACCAAGCCATATTTGAAAGATGAAATCGTTTTTACACTTTCCTTTTATTTAAATTCACCTGTCAGCTGGGAATTGCCAACTGACAGCTGAATGACTGGTTATTGGGATGCCCGTGGGTGCTGACTTCTAAACAACCAAGAGCTGTGAGTGCGAAGTGAAAAGTTTAGCATGAGGGGCGTGGCCTAACGCACCACGTGAGCGGATGTCTTTCTTAGCAGCTCCATGATCACCTCTGCTTAATCCTGTGCAATCCTGTGTACCTGCCTCTGTGTCTCGGCTGATTTCCTACCTGGATGCATGGTGAAGGCCTCGTGCTCCCTTCTATGCATTTAGTGGATGGGAAATCGCAAGAAGAAGCAGCGCCCGGACAAAATGAATATCAATATATGCCCGGACCAGATGGCTGTCACTCCACTGCTCCACATGCATCCCTTGCATCCACGCCAGAATTGTTTGGAGAATAGCCGGAACCCTCTCCACCACCCTCCCTTGGGGCCATTCCACTGGCGCTGCTATCCCAGACCTCCCCCAGCGAGGATGGCATGGAAGAAGACCCGGAGCCTACTCTGCTGGATGTTCTTAAAATTATCAAGGTTCAGATCTTATAGGCAAGGTGGAGGAACCTAAACTAGACATAACAATAATGTGCTAGGACATGCACAAGATCCGGGATCGGGTCTCTGACACGGAGTGGCGCATTAGTGATCTGGAGGACAGTGTCCACCCTGTCTTGCCTGCTCTTAAAACCTATGGCACCAAAATCAGATCACTGTAAGATAAGGTGGACGATTTGGAAAACTGTCTGCGCAGAAACAATCTGCGACTGGTGGGCCTCCCTGAGCGGGTCGAGGGGTCTGACCCGGTATCCTTTCTGGAATGCTGGTTTACCCAGGAATTTGGGAAAGACTGCCTGTCTACTGCTTTGTCCTGGAAAAAGCCCATAGAGTTCCTGGCAGACCGCTCTCTGAAAGTAACCCTCCCCGCACCATGGTTATCCGTCTACTAAACTACCGGGACAAGGACACCATCCTACACGCTGCTCACCTGAAAGGGAGCCTCAAGATCAACAACGCAATGGTGTCCCTCTTCCCTGATTACTTCCCTGCCGTTCGTGCATTAAGGGCCAAATACCAACATGTCAAGCAGCTGCTGCAGGGAAAAGCCATTCAATACTCCATGTAATTTCCTGCCACATTGTGGGTCATTTACCAAGGTCAGGTGCATTTCTTTCAAACCCAAGTGAATGCTCTCTCCTGGTTTGAATCCCTGTGACAACCTGGTCATTTGTCTGACCAGGCATCTAGCACCTGAACTGTGCTCTACTTTTGGTAGTGAATCCTACCCCTACTTTTTTTACTTACAGCTTCATGCATCGTTACAGAGACAGGTACTCAAAATTATTTGCTCTGACAAGAGGATATAGATCTCCACGAGGGATACTATCCTGTTAAGGTTACTTTCATTTTTGATCACGTATAGGCCAGGTCCCCTTTTCTTTATTAGCTGTTTGGGGTTTAGGCCCCCTCCTTGTTTTTTGGAGCCGGGCAGGGGTCAAACTCGGGTAGAGGTGTTTATTTCAAATGTCCTACTTTCAAATTGCTTGAGTGTTTGCTGATATTTTTGCTGGTATGTGTGTTGTAGGATTTTGTGTGATTCCCTTTTGCCTTGCCTCCTCCTCCCGGTGTGATCGCAGCCATGTGGGGGACTACGGCCAGTACAAGGGGCTGCTAGCCCTTAATATTCTAAGGTTTAATATAATTTCCCTTACTCCATCATGTCTAAGGTCACATGCATCTCCTGGAATGTGCAGGGGTTATATTTCAACTTTAAAAGGGCCTCGTTGTTTGATTTCCTCAAGGTACATAAACCCCATATTAACACACTTAATGGGGTCCAAGGTCCTTGCTCTCAAAAAACATTAGGTACTGTGAGGATATCATGCCACCTATACTAACTATGCATGGGGTGTGTCAATTTTAATACGCAAAGGACTACCCTTCTCCTGTGCGAGGGCTGTTTCGGATCCAAAGGGTCGATATATTTTTATCCTCAGTACAGTATATGGGTGCCTTTACTACTAGTGGTGGTATATGTCCCCCCCCCGTTAGGGTTGCTGTATTCACAGAATAGAGTGTTCACTTGTCAACCTTACCAAAAAGTGCAACCCTCATCATCAGAGACTTTAACTCGGTGCTTGACACAAGTCTGGACCGCTTGAAGCCTCTTCACTAGAAATCGAAGTTTGGTCAGTGGTGTGCTTTGGGTATGGGTATGTTGACCTATGGCGACAGAGGAATCCCCTGGCTAGGGTGTACTCGTGTCAATCCCAGACCTACCGTCACCAGGGCTAGATTACGCCCTGATGACATTGGATCTAGCCTCCTCTATTCACGCAGTCTCATATATAGTGCAAACGATATAAGACCTTTCAGTGGAGCTGCTATTGGGGCATAGGCCCTCATTTTGGCTGTGGAAACTCAGTCCACTCTGGATAACTACTCCTAACCTGCAGTACCCCATACAACAGGATATGTCCCATTACTGGAGGGACACTGTGGAGTCCTCCCCCATGAGCCCCACTTGGTATGCCTTTAAGGCGACTGTGTGGGGCTCTTACATCTCCAATATAGCCAAACTTTGGAAATCCACCCAGGCTACCCTCCGTACTTTGGAGTCCTCCTTAGAAGCAGCTAGGGCCCAATATACCGCACTCCCCACTCCAGAGTCCCATGGGGTATTGGTGGGGGCACATAAGGCCCTTGATCTCCAAAGGGTGGATATCACTCAAAAACAACAACTATATTTGTCAGCTAGGTTACATTAACACAGTGGAAAGAATGGCAAATTGCTGGCATATCTTTCTCGTACAGCATACACTGATAGGTCTATATCACAAATTGGACTCCATGATGAATCAGTCTCCTCAGATCCTTCGACCATTAACCAGACGTTTAGGTCCTTTTTTGAACACTTATACTCGGCTCCGGCGCCCCCTGCCGAGCTTGAGTTTGCGGGCTTCTTTGAATCCATCCAATTTACCAAATTGGAGGACTCCAACAGACTTATTTTGGATAAACCCCTAACAATTGAAGAAATTACAGAGGCCATATATTCTCTCTCTCCAAACAAGACTCTGGGGATAGATGGTCTACCCACAGAGTGGAAGACCTTGCCAAAAAACTACATTCTCTGTTTGAAGCTGCATTGGAGGAAGGGGAGCTTCCCGCCTCTATGTGCGAAGCTTTGATCGTTGTACTCCCAAAACCTGACAAAGACAAGTATTATGCGGGTCCTATGGTCCAATCTCCCTATTGAATAGTGATGTTAAAGTGCTGGCCAAACTCCTAGCTATAAGACTACAGAAGGTTATTCTTCACCTTGTCCATCAGGACCAAACAGGGTTCATGCCTGGTAAGTAGGGATGAGCCGAACACCCCCGGGTTCGGTTCGCAGCAGAACCTGCGAACGGACCGAAAGTTTGCGCGAACGTTAGAACCCTATGAGTTACAATGGACGCAAACGTTCTAAATCTAAAGTGCTAATTATAATGGCCAATATGCATGTTATTGTCATAAAACAGGTTTGGGGACCCGGGTCCTGCCCCAGGGGACATGTATCAATGCAAAAAGACATTTTAAAAACGGACGTTTTTTTTCTGGAGCAGTTATTTTAATGATGCATAAAGTGAAAAAAAAAAGTGAAATATTGCTTTAAATATGATACCTGGGGGGTATCTAAAGTATGCCTGTGAAGTGGCATGTGTTTCCCGTGTTTAGAACTGTCCCTGCAAAAAATTACATTTGTAAAGAAAAAAAATAAGCCATTTAAAACTGCTTGCGGCTTTAATGTCATGTCTTGTCCTGGCAATATGGATGAAAATCTTTGAGAAAAATGGCATGGCTACCCCATCACCCCCCCCCCACCCACCCCAGCCCATTACCAGCCCCTTTGGGTCTTGTATGGATATTAAGGGGAACCCCGCACCGAAAAAAAAAACCCTATACCTACAACCCTATATACTCTGAACAGCAGTATACAGGCGGTGCAAACAAGACAGGGACTGTAGGTTTGTTCTTAAGTATAATCTGTTTGTAATTTTGAACAGGTAAATTTGCCCCTGTAATATTTGTTTTGCTGTCTGTGCACCTGTTCAGAACATTTCACCTCACTTTCCGTCCCAATGACAAATGTTTTTGGAAAAGTGTGGTTTTTATTTGAAACAAGGATGGGTGATAAAGCATCAATAGGGAGGAGATACCCTTTTCCCAAATTAAATCTAACAGGATAGAATTTTCATTCCTAGGGGTAGATTTCCTCTCACTTCCTGTTTTCTCCTTCCGTTTGCAAGTAGGAGTCGTTTCTAAGTTGGATGTTGGAAAGTAGGGGCCTGCCGTATATACTCTGCAGAAATTTGCTCCATTAGATGTTGGTGTTGCCACAACACTGTAAGCCCTCACAGCTACTCTTGGTGGGCGCTGGAATGCCCTGCTGTGAACTATTATATCAGGAATTGTAATTACATGCCATTGTTGAACAGTGTTAGGAAAAATTGGGCCTTTGGTGGTGGTGGTGGTGCTGGTGCTACAACACTGTAAGCCCTCACAGTTACTCTTGGTGGGCACAGGAATGGGCCCTGCTGTGAATTATTAGATCAAGAATTGTAATTGCATGCACCTGTTGAACAGGGGCAGAAAAATTGGGCCTTTGGTGGTGGTGGTGGACGGTGTTGCCACAACACTATAAGCCCTCACAGTTACTCTTGGTGGGCACAGGAATGGGCCCTGCTGTGAGTTATTAGATCAAGAATTGTAATTGCATGCACCTGTTGAACAGGGGCAGAAAAATTGGGCCTTTGGTGGTGGTGGACGGTGTTGCCACAACACTGTAAGCCCTCACAGTTACTCTTGGTGGGTCCAGGAATGGGCCCTGCTGTGAATTATTAGATCAAGATTTGTAATTACACGCCCCTGTTAAACAGGGGCTGAAAAATTGTGCCTTAGGCACTGGTGCTGGTGCCACAACACTGCAACCCCTCACAGATACTGTACTTGGAGCACAGCAATGAGACCTGTTGCCAAGCATTGCATAACATTTTTTAATTACACGCCCCTGTTAAACAGGGCTGAAAAATTGTGCCTTAGGCACTGGTGCTGGTGCCACAACACTGCAACCCCTCACAGATACTGTACTTGGAGCACAGCAATGAGACCTGTTGCAAAGCATTGCATAAAAAAACTGGTTTTGTTAAACAGGGGCTGAAAAATTGGGCCTTAGCCTTAGCCAATGTTCTTCCAACCTATCATCATTATCATTGAGGAGGAGGAAGAGGATAGTCAGTCAACATAACAGGACAGTCACTCAGCATCAGCATAGGCAGTCTTGAAGGGATGTGACATTTCAAAATAAAATTATTCTGTTATATCAGCTTCAGGTGACTGGTAGCTGGTGGTGGTACAAGACTGATTCATCTTTATGAAGGTCAGTCGATCAACCGAGTCGGTGGACAGGCGCACCCTGTGATCGGTGACAAAGCCTCCAGCAGCACTGAATGTGTGTTCTGAAAGAACGCTAGATGCAGGACAGGCCAGTAGCTCAATTGCATACTGTGCAAGCTCTGGCCAGTGATCCGTCCTCAAGACCCAGTAAGCCAGAGGATTTTCAGTGGGAAAGGTTCCCAAGTCTGACCTTGCCCCTAGGTATTCCTGCACCATGTATTTCAGACGCTGGCGATGGTTGCTGGAACCGATCATACCTTGGGGCTGTGGACTAAAAAATTGTCTGAACACATCGGTCAGATGTCGCCTTCCCCACCGCTCCTTCTGCTATTGACCGAAGCCTCAGCAACTCGTCGTCCAGGACCAGGAGTTTGTAACCTCCCAGTCTCTGGGAACGTATTTCACAGACCTTTCTGCAAGGCCTCCTGGAGATGTCTCATCCTCTGCTCCCTCTGCGACGGCAAGATAAGGTCCGCAACCTTACCCTTGTACCGTGAGAGTGGCCAGCCAGTAATGGTTCCTCTCCTTGATCCGAAGAATACAAGGATCGCAGGATCAGGATCCTTTGCAGGATCAGGGAGGCCATGCAACGTAGGTTAGCTGAGGCATTCGGTCTGGAGTCTTTTGGGTCACTGAGGACGACATGATCCGCAGCCACCTCCTCCCAGCCATGTACAAGTCCACCGGTTTCTTGGGACTGTAAATCATCCCTAAAAGACTGCTGCTGCTGATGCTGAGTGCCAGGCTCCACCTCCATGCTGACACAATCCTCCTCCTCATCCTCTTCCTGTGTGATGGTTGGGAGAGAAGGAACACTGTCTGGATAAAGAGGGCCTTGAGAGGCAAGGAAGTCCTCCTCTTCCTGCCTCTGTTCTGCCTCAAGTGCCCTGTCCATTATTCCACGCAGCGTATGCTCCAACAGGTGGACAAGATGTACAGTGTCACTGATGCATGCACTGTCACTGCTCACCATCCTCGTGGCCTCCTCAAACGGTGACAGGACCGTGCATGCATCCCTGATCATGCTCCACTGGCGTGGTAAAAAAAAATCTGAGCTCCCCTGACCCTGTCCTGGTGCCGTAGTCGCACAGGTACTCATTGATGGCCCTCTGCTGCGTGTGCAGTCACTGCAGCATGGCCAACGTTGAGTTCCACCTGGTGGGCATGTCACATATAAGGCGGTTCTTGGGCAGGTTCAACTCCTTTTGCAGCTCAGCCAGTCGAGCACTGGCATTATATGATCGGCGGAAATGCACACAGAATTTCCTGGCCTGCCTCAGGACATCCTGTAAGCCTGGGTACCTGCCCAAGAACCGCTGCACCACCAGGTTAAGGACGTGAGCCATACAGGACACATGGGTCAGTTGTCCCTGTCGCAGGGCAGAGAGGAGGTTGGTGCCATTGTCACAAACCACCATTCCTGGCTTAAGCTGGCGTGGCATCAACCACCTCTCGGCCTGCCCCTGCAGAGCTGCCAGAACCTCTGCCCCAGTGTGGCTCCTGTCCCCCAAACACACCAGCGCAAGCACGGCATGGCATCGTTTTGCCTGCGTACTTGCGTGGGCCCCTTGGACGCCTACGGAGCACCGCTGGTTCCGAGGACAGAGCACTTGAAGAGGCCATGGAGGAAGAAGAGGAAGGGGTGGAGGAGAGAGGTGTGTCACAACCAGTAGTAGAATTTTGGAGGCGTGGTGGCAGAACAACCTCCAACACTACTGCACCTTGTCCTGCATCTTTCCCAGCTGCCAAAAGAGTGACCCAATGGGCCATGAAAGATAGGTAACGTCCCTGTCCATGCCTGCTGGACCATGAGTCAGCGGTAATATGCACCTTACCGCTGACCGCCCTCTCCAGCGAGGCCAAGACATTGCCTTCCACATACCGGTAGAGAGCCGGAATCGCCTTCCGTGAGAAAAAGTGGCGTTTGGGAACCTGCCACGGAGGAACCGCACATTGAACAAACTCAGGGAAGGGGGCCGAGTCTACCAACTGAAAAGGCAGCAGTTGAAGTGCTAGCAATTTAGCCAAGCTAGCATTCAACTGCTGGGCATGTGGATGGCTGGGACTAAACTTCTTTCGACGGTCCAGCAGCTGGGGCAGGGAAATTTGCCTGGTACAATCGGACGTCGGTGTACTGCTAGCAGAGTGCCCGCAACTACTTGGCTGTGACACACCTAATTCTACACCTTCATTCCTCTCAGTGCAGCTTTCAGAGAGGACTGAAGGTATAGTGGGGTTTTAGATCCCAGCTGATGAGGAGCAAGGAGAGGTCCGCTTTGTTCTTTGGTGTGGGTCTTTAAGGTGCGCTTGCTAACAAGCTACATGGCAGGTCAACATATGTCTGGTCATGCTTGTGGTGCCCAAGCGGCTGATGTTTTGGCCACACGAGATACGCTTGAGACATATGTTGCAAATAGCAGCGGTGTGATCTGATGCACTCGTCTCAAAAAAGGCCCACACCAAAGAACTTTTGTAATAACGTGCAGAGGCAGCACCCTGCACAGGCGGAGCTCTGCGGTGTGATTCAGTTGGTGTGCTGGCCTCAAGCTGGCCCCTGGAGGGCATCCTGCCTCGTTGGAGATGTGCCGCCTCCTCCTCCTCCTCTCTCCGTTCAGGCACCCACGTGGAGTCAGTGACCTCATCATCCCCTCCCTCTTCACCACTGGAGCAAACCTGGCAGTAAGCTGCAGCTGGTGGAACATGACTGCCAGATTGCTGTCCTTGAGCATCCCCTCTCTCTGCGCTCACGCTACTGCCTTCCTCTAGCTGGGTATCATCATCGGAGCCTTCAAAACACTGGGCATCCTCCTGGAGCATGTACCCAACACTGTGCTCAAACAGTTCGGGGGACTCCTCAGGAGGACATGGTGGGTCTAGGGAAGGGGTGCTTGATGACATTGAGTATGCGTTGGCAGCTGCTTTGCCAGTACCCTGAGCCTGGGTGAGAGAGGATGAGGAGGATGAGGAGGGCTTGGTCATCCACTCTACCAAGCCTTCGGCATGATGCGGCTTAACATGTCCAGCTGCCGAAAATAAGGACAAGCGTGTCCCATGGCCACGTGCTGATGACGATGCACCGCGTCCAGGACCAGCACTGTTGTCTCTAGACACAGAGCCTGCTTGCCCTGTTTTCTTGGCTCGTGACTGTCTGCCTCTCCTTGTTGGTCTTCCAGACATTGTAATGGCCTGCAGGGAGCACACACACACTAACTCCTGCAAATGGCTGTCTTAGATGACAACAGGGCAGAAGGGCAGATACAGGGTGAGGTGGTTTAGTGTGCTGTGCTAGACTCACACAGCACACACACACTAACTCTTGCAGATGGCTGTCTTAGATGACAACAGGGCAGAAGGGCAGATACAGGGTGAGGTTGTTTAGTGTGCTGTTCTAGACTCACACAACACACACTAACTCCTGCAGATGGCTGTCTTAGATGACAACAGGGCAGAAGGGCAGATACAGGGTAAGGTGGTTTAGTGTGCTGTGCTACACTCACACAGCACACACACACTAAATCCTGCAGATGGCTGTCTTAGATGACAACAGGGCAGATACAAGGTGAGGTGGTTTAGTGTGCTGTGCTAGACTCACACAGCACACACACACTAACTCCTGCAGATGGCTGTCTTAGATGACAACAGGGCAGATGGGCAGATACAGGGTGAGGTGGATTTGTGTGCTGTGCTACACTCACACACACACTAACTCCTGCAGATGGCTGTCTTAGATGACAACAGGGCAGAAGGGCAGATACAGGGTGAGGTGGTTTAGTGTACTGTGCTACACTCACACAGAACACACACAGTAACTCCTGCAGATGGCTGGATTGCTAGAGAACAGCACTTTCCCCACACGCAAATGCCTGAGACACACTATCCCTGCCTATTTTTCCTCTATCCCTACACTTTCCCCACACGCAAAGGCTGAGAAGAATACACTATCCCTGCCTATTTTTCCTCTATCACTACACTTTCCCCACGCAGAAATGATTCACATATAGTGTTTACAGTACACTGTCAGTACACTGTCTTTCCCTCAACGCCGGAACACACTACACGAGGCCGCCGGCGTGGCGGCCTTATATAGTGTGGGGTGTGTACTAAACCCCCTGAGCTATAATTGGCCACAGGCATCCTGCCTTTGGTCAATTATTGCCCTCCTCGCCGCTGGCTCTATTATTGGCCAAGCATGCGGGGTCACAGTGCATGCTTGGCCAATCATCAGCCAGCAATGCACTGCGACTGGCGCAGTGCATTGTGGACTGTTCGCATCACACGAATTTGATGCGAACGGCCCGCAGAGTTCTGCCCTCGACGAGCGGGACGAACGGCCGATGTTCGATTCGAACATGGGTTCGAATCGAACACCGGGCCCATCCCTACTGGTAAGAGGACATACGATAACATTCAGTGTCTTTATTTACATGTTCACTGACCAAAAAAGTGGACTGGTGTTATCCATGGATGTGCTGAGGGCTTTTGACACCGTTAACTGGTCTTTCCTTTGGGAAACAATGCATCGGATGGATTTAAGCCTTCACTGCATTAATTGGGTTTGCCTGCTATACACTAAGGCTGGTTTCACACTGGGGCGGTGGGGGCGGCGGCAGTAAAGCAGCGCTATATTTAGCGCTGCTTTACCGTAGTTTTAGCCACGGTATTCGGTTAAAACCACTCCGCTAGCGGCCAAAAAGGGTTAAAACCCCCCAAAAAGCGTTGCTGCAGCGCTGCTTTGCCGGCGGTATACCCGCGGTATGCCCGTGGTTTCCCATTGATTTCAAGGGAATGGAGCGGTATAAGAGCGATGAATACACCGCTCCTTCACTGCTCCAAAGATGCTGCTAGCAGGACTTTTTTTTACCGTCCTGCTAGCGCACCGCTCCAGTGTGAAAGCCCTCCGGCTTTCACACTGGAGTTAAAGTACCCGCTTTTTTCAGGAGCTATACAGGCGCTATTTTTAGTGCTGTAGCTCCTGAAAAACGCTTCAGTATGAAAGCACCCTAACCCTAGGGCCAAGGTATGCACCAACAAGGACATATCTGATGTTTTTTCTTTACAGAGGGGTATGAGACAGGGCTGCCAGCTCCTGCCTCTTCTGTTTGCACTGGCCATAGAGCCTCTTGCTCTGGCAGTGCGACAGTTGGTGACGGTGGGTGGCATATGTTATGGTGAGCAAATGAAAAAGTTCTCTCTCTATGCTGAGGACCCATTAATTGACCTAGATGGCTCAGAACAGTCCTTTGTGTCATTAATGGGGGTCGTGGAGGAATTCGGGAAGGTGTCTGTACTACGGTTGGTAGGGAAAAATCTGTGGTGTTTCCCATTCACCCTAACCTCGATTACAAATATCTAACTCACTCCAAACTGGTCATTCAGCCCACATTTAAGTATCTCAGGATCCAAATAAACGCAGATCTGTCTACTTATGAATCCCTGAACATAACTCCAATTATAATACACATGGAGACTAGGCTCCGCACCTGGACTTCCTTGCCTCTCAATCTGATTGGCCGTGTAAACATTTTTAAAATGATATACCTACCCAAATTTTTATGTTTTTTGTGCATCTACGTTTTTTTGTTACAAAAACTTTTTAAAGAATTAGACTCAATTTTGTCCACCTTCCTCTGTCAGGGGGCACATCCACGTATTGCAAAAGCATCTCTCCAAGCTGCTAAAGTGGATGGCGGATTGGCTTGTCCAAATCGAAGGCACTATTTTTTGGCATCACAACTTACCTACGTCTATGAATTATTCCTGGAGACCTCCTCATCTCCCTCCACCACTCCGCTGACTGCACTCTTTGGTTCTAGGGCCTCAGCTGTAGATGCAGGTCGATACCTAAACGCTGCTTTTGCTGCTCTCCGATAGAGGTTAGCTGGCTTGCCTGGCATGAGGGTACTAGAGTGTTGACAACTTCAGGAGAGATATTTCATAACTCTCCTCTGTGGCAAAATTCTAATTTCTCAGAGCTCCTGGGCCACCCGGACTCCCTGTGGTGGACACGACTAGGGGTCACCCATTTTTCTCACATTTTTGTTCATAACATTTTTGCTTCCTTTGATGAGTGGAAGACCAGGTGTGGCGTGACTAATAAATTATTTTTAAAATATCTTTTGTTACGTCGTGCCATCCGGGCACAGTTTGCCAGTTTGATCCAGGAGCTCTCAGAATCACCTTTGGAGGTGCTGCTGTCCTATCCAGATAATGAGAAACTGGTTATGACAGTTTATTCACGTTTTCAGTCTGCTGGGGTCAATCCCTTCCAGCTGGCTCAACGAAAAATGGGAGGTTCTGATTCCTTTGCTGTCCAAGGAGGGGTGGGAGGAGGCCTCTGAAATCTGCTTCCAGGACCTTTTAAGTTCTAATGATCGCTATACACAGTTCAAATTTATACACCAGCTGCATTACACTCCTGCCAGATTGGCCCACATGGGCTTTGACTCTGCATCCTCCTGTCCCAGATTTGGGCATATGGAAGCTGAGTACTTACACATGTTTTGGTCTTGCCCCGCCTTGTCAGTATATTGGAAGGACTTATTTTCTTTTTTGACAACACTTTACATTTACCTGTACCTAATACTCCTGAAGTTGGTTTACTTGGTGTGTTAAATTATTTTATCCACAGGACTCATGCTCGTAACCTTGTACGTATATTGTTATTCTATGCAAGGAAATAAATTCTGTTACAATGGACAAACGCTATGGCTCTGGATATACAAACCTTTTACCGCATGGTGAATAAATTATTGCCCATTTTCAAGCTTATTTACCATGGCAGAGTCTGCCCTAAAAAGTTCTTCAAGATCTGGTAGCCATGGCTGGATATTGCTGATTTCTTTTGGAGAAACACTCCACTATCCCAACAGTAGTGGGTGGCAGACTCATGTTTATAACACTATAATTGTACCTGTCATGGGTTCAGATTGGGGCCCTCGGGTGGCTGGGGAGGGGTAGCAGGGCATGTGTGTGTGAGGGTGTGAGTGTGTGTGTGTCAGTATGAGAGACAAATTTGGTTGTTAATTGAGTTTGAAAGTTCTCTTCCTTTAATGAAACCGTACTGTTGAAGCAAGGGGTCCTACACGGTCCCTAGAACGCAATATGGTGAAATCACTATATGACACTCCGCCCCCCTGTTTGGGAATTGGAGGTGCTGATTCTGATATGTTAATATGTTGGTCATGTTGGGCCAGAAGTTCTATAACACTCAATTGTATTCCTGATGTACCCTTTTGAAAAGTGTATGTTAAAATTTTTTATGGACAATTCAATAAACAAATACTTTAAAAAAAAAGAAGTTTAGCAGCACTACAGCTGGAGGTTCACATGGCCATACACCCATTTGTTTGGCTGTTCGCACAGGAATTTTCATAGACTTTACACAGTGCCGAGCTCTCCCTCTTATTATCTTCCCTTCTGGTCAAAATGTTCTTATGTTATTAGCATATAGTGTTAGGCTATTTTCTCTATTGGTAAAAACTCTTATAGTCAATTGTTCTTTCGGCTATTTTCTTTTAGGATTGAATGATAAAGGAATGTTAGTTACTCCAGCGAAAAGCAACAAATAGAAACTGACATTATTACACACATATTACAAACATTATGGATCTTATTCATTACCCTTGAGCAAACGAGGAGCACATTTTTTATAAATAAACCTCCTTTTGTCCCAAAAGAAAAAATACTGGATTTGTGCTTGCACAAATCCAGTATTTTTTATGTTAATGTAAAACAATCATGTTTTCTTTTATTAATGCTTTTTGGTTTTCAACAAATTGTTAACTTTTATACATATTGGTGTGTTGCTTGCCTATAAAATCCTGATTCCTATGGGGGTTATATCTGTTTTTTTCTACTAAACTGGCAGGTAGGGATGGGCCCGGTGTTCGATTCGAACCCATGTTCGAATCGAACATCGGCGTTCGACCGCTCGTCGAGCCCAGAATTATTTGGGCCGTTCGCATCAAATTTGTGTGATGCGAACGGCCCACAATGCACTGCCCCAGTCGCAGTGCATTGCTGGCTGATAATTGGCCAAGCATGCACTGTGACCCCGCATTCTTGGCCAATCATAGAGCCAGCGGCGAGGGGAGCAATAATTGGCCACAGGCAGGATGCCTGTGGCCAATTATAGCTCAGGGGGTTTAGTACACGGCCCACACTATAAAAGGCCACCGCGCCGGCGGCCTTGTGTAGTGTGTTCCAGCGTGTCAGTGACATTATCTGCTGTGATCCATTCTGCAGTGCTGCTGAGTCTGACATTATCTGTACTGTAATTATTCTGCTGAGTGCTGCTGACTGCTGACATTATCTGCTGTGATTCTGGGGATTAGTGTGTGCGTGCTGTTAGTACAGCATTGCAGTATCACATTAAACCACCTTTACCCTTCTGGCCTGTTGTGTCATCTAAGGCAGAAATCTGCGGCTAATGAATTGCTGGTTCCCGTAACACAGAGAACAGTCATTCATTGAAAGTCATTGATAAAAAAAAATCATTGATAAAAAACAAAAAAACAAACCAAAAAAAGCGTGGGGTCCCCCCAAATTCAATTACCAGGCCCATCAGGTCTGCTATGGATATTAAGGGAAACCCCGGCCAAAAATAAAAATAAAAAATGGCGTGGGGTCCCCCTCAAAATCCATACCTGACCCTTGAGGTCTGGGATGGATTTTAAGGGACACCGGCCAAAAAAAAAAAAAAAAAATGGCGTGGGGTCCCCCTCAAAATCCATACCAGACTCTTATCCGAGCATGCAACCTGGCAGGCCGCAGGAAAAGAGGGGGGACCAGAGCGGCCCCCCCTCCCTCCTGAACCGTACCAGGCCACATGCCCTCAACATTGGGAGGGTGCTTTGGGGGTCTGTGACCCCTCAAAGCACCTTGTCCCCATGTTGATGAGGACAAGGGCCTCTTCCACACAACCCTGGCCATTGGTTGTGGGGGTCTGGGGCGGGGGGCTTATTGGAATCTGGAAGCCCCCTTTAACAAGGGGACCCCAAGATCCCGGTCCCCCCTGTGTGAAATGGTAAGGGGGTACAAAAGTACCCCTACCATTTCACAAAAAAGGGACAAAAATTTTAAAAATGACAGGAGACGGTCTTTGACAATTCCTTTATTAAAATCTTCTTTCATCTTCTTTCTTCTGGTCTTCTTCCTTCTTCCTTTCTTCATCCTTCGGTTTCTTAATCTTCTCCTTCTGGCATCTTCTTCCATCTTCTTCTTCCATCTTCTTCTTCCTCAGATCCTCTTCTTCTTGCTCTGGTCTTCTCGTCCGGCATCTTCTTCCACGGCATCTCTTCTTGGGCCGCTCCGCGCAATGGGAGGCTCCCGCTGTGTGAGGCTTCGCTGCGCCTGACAGGTCTTTTATAAAGAAGGGCGGGGCCACCTGGTGACCCCGCCCCCTCTGACGCACGGGGACGTCATGGGGACTTCCCTATGGCTTTCCCCATGACGACAGAGGGGGCGGGGTCACCAGATGGCCCGCCCTCTGTTATAAAAGACCTGTCAGATGCATCGAAGCCTCACACAGCGGGAGCCTCCCATTGCGCGGAGCGGCCCAAGAAGAGACGCCATGGAAGAAGATGCCGGATGAGAAGACCAGAGCAAGAAGAAGCGGATCGGAGGAAGAAGAAGATGCCAGAAGGAGAAGATGAAGAAACCGAAGGATGAAGAAAGGAAGAAGGAAGAAGACCAGAAGAAAGAAGATGAAAGAAGATTTTAATAAACAAATTGTCAAAGACCGTATCCTGTCATTTTTACCATTTTTGTCACTTTTTTGGTGAAATGGTAGGTTTGTACCCCCTTACCATTTCACACAGGGGGGGCCAGGATCTGGGGGGTCCCTTGTTAAAGGGGGCTTCCAGATTCTAATAAGCCCCCCGCCCGCAGACCCTCACAACCAATGGCCAGGGTTGTGTGGAAGAGGCCCTTGTCCTCATCAACATGGGGACAAGGTGCTTTGAGGGGTCACAGACCCCCAAAGCACCCTCCCAATGTTGAGGGCATGTGGCCTGGTACGGTTCAGGAGGGAGGGGGGGCCGCTCTGGTCCCCCCTCTTTTCCTGTGGCCTGCCAGGTTGCGTGCTCGGATAAGGGTCTTTTGAGGGGGACCCCACGCCATTTTTTTTTTTGGCCGGTGTTCCCCTTAAAATCCATCCCAGACCTCAAGGGTCTGGTATGGATTTTGAGGGGGACCCCACACAATTTTATTTTATTTTTGGCCGGGGTTTCCCTTAACCACTTCAGCCCCGGACCAATTGGCAGCCAAAGGACCAGGCCCCTTTTTGCGATTCGGCACTGCGTTGCTTTTACTGACAATTGCGCGGTCGGGCAACGTGGCTCCCAAACAAAATTGGCGTCCTTTTTTTCCTACAAATAGAGCTTTCTTTTGGTGGTATTTGATCGCCTCTGCGGTTTTTATTTTTTGCGCTATAAACAAAAATAGAGCGACAATATTGAAAAAAATTCTATATTTTTTGCTTTTTGCTATAATAAATATCCCCCAAAAGTTTAGGCCGATACGTATTCTTCTACATATTTTTGGTAAAAAAAAATCACAATTAGCGATTATTGATTGGTTTGCACAAAAGTTATAGTGTTTACAAAATAGGGGATAGATTTATAGCATTTTTATTAATATATTTTTTTTTTACTAGTAATGGCGGCGATCAGCGATTTTTATTGTGACTGCAACATTATGGCGGACACATCGGACATTTTTGACACATTTTTGGGACCATTGTCATTTATACAGCAATCAATGCTATTTAAATGCATTGATTCCTGTATAAATGACAGTGGCAGTGAAAGAGTTAACCACTAGGGGGAGGGGTTATGGGCTATGACGTGTGTGTTTTTTTTTACATTAGGGGGCGGGGCTGACGTCTGACGTCATTGATCCGCTTTCCCGATGACAGGGAACAGCCGATCAATGACAGGCAGAGTAGGAAGCGCGGGGAGAGGTTTGTTTACACAGACCTCTCCCCGTTCTTCAGCTCTGAGACCCGATCGCAGGACACCAGCGGCGATCGGGTCCGCTGGTCCCGCGGCCGGGGTTTTGCCTAGCCGCGCCATTCTGCCGACGTACATCGGCGTGAGGCGGTCGGGAAGCGGTTAATATCCATAGCAGACCTGAAGGGCCTGGCAATTGAATTTGAGGGGACCCCCACGCTTTTTTATTTTTATTTTTATTAATTACTTTTTTTTATCAATGACTTTCAATGAATGACTGTTCTCTGTGTTACGGGAGCCGACAATTCATTAGCCGCGAGTGATTTTAAATAGTTTTTTTTCGTGCAAAAATGACACTTTATGCAGGGACAGTTCTAAGCACGGGAAACATGTGCCCCTTTACATGCATACTATTCACACCCCCAGATATGAAATTTAAAGGAATATTACACTTTTATTGTTTAACTTTAAGCATTATTAAAATCACTGCTCCTGAAAAAACGTCAGTTTTTTAAAAAAAATGTTGCATTGATACATGTCCCCTGGGGCAGGACCCAGGTCCCCAAACACTTTTTATGACAATAACATGCATATTAGCCTTTAAAATGATCACTTTTGATTTCAAACGTTCACGTCCATTATAATTAATAGGGTTCTAATGTTTGCACGAACTTTAGGTCCGTTCGCGGGTTCTGGTGTGAACCAAACACGGGGGTGTTCGGCTCATCCCTACTGGCAGGGAAACACCAGACTCCATAATAAGTATTCTCCTTCTTTGATGATTGAAATTGAAACAGCTTCACTGTGTTAACTGTGTTTTTCATTAAACTAACTCTGGGACAGACCCTCGGGAGTCTGATCTGCAGCTAAAAAGGGTGACCCAATTTCGGTACCTAGGAGTGGAGATCCACAGAGACCTCCGACAATTCATCCCTCTCAACCTTACCCCAGTGATGTCTCGGATAACTCAGAGGTGTACGATGTGGAGGCCCTTACCCTTATCTCCTGTCGGTAGAGTTAATTTAGTACAAATGTCACTTCTCCCTAGACTTAACTATTTGTTTAGGCAGACCCCAGTATCTATACCTATGTCCTTCTTCAGGAAGTTGGACAGCCTAGTGGTCTCCTTTATCTGGAATGGGAGGGTCACCAGGGTGGTGAAAACGACTCTGCAGCTTCCGGTCACATTAGGGGGTCTTGCCCTCCCGTGTTTTCTGAAGTATTACTGGGCAGCGGTCCTGGTGACACTCAAGTGGTGGCTGGCGGCTGAACCGGCCAATCCGGCGTCAGCTGTAGAGGCTTCACTATTAGGTTCGCACTCTGAACTAAGGAACCTTATCCACAGGGGGCCCAAATCAAATGCGAGGGTGACAACCCCCATGAAGGTAACGATTAAAGTGTGGGACATGGTCAGGAAGAAATTGGGGCAACCCAACACCTGGTCCCCCGAGACGCCTCTGTGGGGCAACCCGAGGCTTCCCCACTTCCACTCAGTCCCCGATTCGATTCTATGGGTGAGGCATCAGATAGTAACACTGGGAGACATAGTATCGGGGGGACAACTGAGAACGTTTGACGTCTTGAAGGATAGTAAGGGTCTTCCAAATAGGATGTTCTTTAGGTTTCTTCAACTTAGACACGCATTTAGATCCCAGTTTCCTGAGTCAATTACCCTGCACATGTCAGACCTAGAGTTAGAGCTCCGATCCCCGGGGAAAGCGAAAACACTATCTACTGTCTATAACATGCTAGCCTTGATGGACACCTCCAAGGTTTCCCAACTATTTGAGACTTGGCATAGAGATATACCCGAACTAGCGAATGACGACTGGGAGGAGGGGATCCAGCAGTTCCTGACTTTGACCATTTCAGCTAGAGACAGATTTGCCCAACTAAAGTTTCTGCACCGGGCCTACTACTCCCCGCTGCGCTTGTCCAAAATCTATCCATCCAGAGTAGCGACGTGCCCCAGATGCGGAGAGGGGGATGCGGACTTCTTCCATATGGTCTGGGCCTGTTCATTGATAAAGGGGTTTTGGTCACTGGTCTTAGACGATATAAATTCCATCGGGAAACTAAGAGTCCCCAATAGCCCTATTCCCCTTCTACTAGGGGTGTGTGACTTTCTTGAAGCCCCTCAAAAGAAGAAATTGTTTGTTTTTTACGCCTTGATGTATGCTAGAAAGGCTATATTCCTTACTTGGAACCAGGCGGTGCCGCCCACGAAACAGCTATGGCTATCACTGGTCAACAAGGTCCTCCCGCTATACAAATTAACGTACCTTAATAGAAACTGCCCACAAAAGTTTGACAGGGTTTGGGCAGCCTGGGTGGAAGCCAAACACCTGACCCTTAAGTGAGGTGCGAGGAACCATGGGAAGCTTAGGCCAATAAGGTATCCTACATTGCTAATAGCTATCTGGGAAGTCTAGAGAAGGGAAAAGGAGAAATGAAATGATACGATTTGCATAGTGTAGGCCCGACCATCCCCCCCCCCCCCCTTGAAACTACCCAATCACATAGGATTCCTATGCATTTATGGGCGCCTGTAGGGCGGTGAGGTCTCAGGGTCACTATCTGTTATGCCGATACATATCCTATGAGACTACTGTATTTTACTCTGATGTGTAATATCTGTCTAAATGTACTGTAACTTGGAAATGTTATGTTTTGTTACAAATAAATAAACTTTATGTTAAAAAAAAAAAAAAAACTAAGTGAGCATTAACTTTCCAAAGTGAATATTTCTACTCCTTTAGTAAATCAACCCCTATACCCCTACAATTAACAGAATAATCCAAAGTGACATTAAGCTGCCTTACCATTATATGTTTGTACTTCAGAGTGTTAAAGAGACCCTTTCACTTCATTAAAAATAAATTAAGCATGCAGCACCCTTTGAAAGAAGTTGCCTAATATTCATCCTTCTAGGTGCTGCTATTATCTGACACTTCCAGATGTGTTGGATAGCATTTTCCTCACTGTAATGAAATAAATGGTGGGAGAGACCACAGTGTCCATTGGGGGGGGGGGTACTATTAAGCCCCATACACACGCTCGGACAATCCGCGGACAAGGTCGGTCGGACTTTGTCCGACGTACTTTGTCCGATGTTGTCGTTGCGTACACACGGTCGGACTACGTTGTCGGAATATCCGGTCCGGAAGAACGTCGTGACGTAAGTCGTCGTCCACGAGATTACAAAAGGGAAGTTCAGCACCACGTCAGGCACCCGTTGGGCTCCTTCTGCTGATCCCGTGTTTATCGAGAGTTAGTGGAAGTTTGGTGACTTAAGATTCGCGCTTCTCAGTTTTCTGACTCAGATCGTTACTGCTCTTCAGTTTGTGCTTGTCGTGCGTATCTGTTTATTAGTGCGTGTAGTCAGTTCGCATTTGTTGGTCATTGCGGCCTATATCTTGATATAGGACGCTTTGATTTGCACTGCTTATTGTCTGCTCGTTGCTGGTATTCACTTCGTTCTTTCAGGCCTTGCTGTTTATCGGTGCTTTCTGTTTGTCCGTTCTGACCAGCCGACCTTTTGTGACCTTCTGAGCGATGTTTCCCGTGCGTACTCGTCGCCGAGTTCGTGCTGTACGCGGAATTGGTGTCGGGCTTTTAGCTTTGACCCAAGACCCGTCCATGAACAGAGTGATGAGGAGTATGTGGACCAAGAATTGGTTGCTTCAGCGTGACCAGTTCTCGCACATGCCTTTGCTTCGTGAGATCCGGGAGAATAATCCTGATGATTTCAGGAACTTTCTCAGGATGACGGACCCCGATTTTCACCGTCTTTTGGCTTTGCTGACCCCCTTTATCAGCCGGCAGGATACCTGCATGAGACAAGCCATTACTCCGGAGCAGAGGCTTGTTGCCACGTTGAGGTACTTGGCGACAGGGAGAAGTCTTCAGGATTTGAAGTTCTCTTCAGGTATCTCTCCCCAGGCCCTGGGAATCATTATTCCAGAGACCTGTTCTGCCATCATTCAGGTCCTGCAGGAGGACTATATTAAGGTAACATTTCTACTTTACTATTCCCTTCTATGTATGCTCTGTTTGCTAATGACTTGTATTTTTGACCTCCTTCCCTAATTACCATGATTGCAATATGTTCTAATATGCTGTGCCCCTTTTCTCCTTCATGCATTTTTCCCTTCACTTACCTCACCAGCATGCTCTTCTGCCCCAATAGACACCTATGGCCTACTCACTTAAGCAATGTCTTTTGTCTGCTGCATAGTATTGTTTGCCCCAAAACACCCCCTAAAATATGCACAAATGTTTGCTGTGTGGTTTACTTCATGTAGAGCCCCCTTTTTTTGTTCTTTTGGTGGGGGGGGGGGGGGCAAACTCATTAGGAACCCCCTCCCCCAACTGCTCTGTCAGATGGTACCAATCCTTTATCTGCTGGCTTTCCCAAGGTCCATACACACTATATACCTACCTCTTTATAGTGCGCATCTTTAGGGATGAATTCAGCAAAGCATGTAGTGCAAGGGACTGCCTCCATACATTCCATTTCCTATTTTTTTGTCTTCTTTCCCTCCTATTAGCTTGCTTGGTAATTTAATAATGTCACACTGTGCCTGCCTTTTTTGGGGGGGGGGGGAAATGTTATTTGATCTTTCCTGTGGCCTGCCAATAGTGTTAAGTACAGAGGGTCTGGCCAAACTAGGCCACATTATTGAGCCATTTGCCAATCAATGAAGTGCAGAGGGTTACCTGTCCACCGCCCCCCCCCCCCCCCCCAAAACCATAGTTATTGCCAATGTCCCATCAGAAGTGGGGGGATTGATGGGGGGGTGAGTAATCTGTGAAGGGGAGCCTCTACTTTTCTGTGTAAATACTTTCCAGCCTCCAATTTTATACAATGCTCTTGTTCCAAGATGTTGATTGTCTAATCTGCTTGCAATGTTTAGGTGCAAAGTGACTAATTTTTTTTTCTTGTTTCACTCCACAGTTCCCTTCCACGCCACAGGAATGGCAGACTGTGGCCTCCCACTTTGCCAGCCGTTGGGACTTTCCTAACTGCGGAGGGGCAATTGATGGGAAACACGTCCGCATCGTCCCACCGCCCAACTCGGGGTCCTACTATTATAATTATAAAGGGTTTAATAGTGTAGTGATGTTGGCGGTGGTGTCGGCAACATACGAGTTTATGTATGTGGACGTGGGGATGAACGGCCGGATATCGGATGGTGGGGCCATTACGCACACGGAGTTCTACTGGCGTCTCCAAAGTGGCAGTCTGTGCTTGCCACCTCCAGAGGAGAATGCCGAAGGACTCCCCTTCGTCTTTGTCGCAGATGAAGCGTTTGCGCTGACTCCCCATGTGATGAGGCCGTTCCCGATGAGGACCCTCACCCCGGACCAGAGGGTCTTCAACTACAGGCTGTCCAGAGCCAGAAGAGTGGTGGAGAACGCTTTTGGCATCCTGGCCAGCCGCTTCCGCCTGTTCCTGACGGCATTTAACTTGGCGGAATACAAACTGAACCACATAGTTCTTGCCTGTTGCATATTGCACAACTTCCTCAAAAGACATAACAGGAACTATGTGGTGCCCGTTGGCCCAGATGTGGAGGGCCCTCCAAATGCGGACCTCACAGCCCTTCGAGTGGCACGTCCAGGCTTGCCCCCTCTCAATGCCCGCGTGGTCCGGGACCAATATATGGAATACTTTGTGGGTAGGGGGGCCATTGCTCTGCCTGACGATGTGTGAGAGGCATTTTTTAATAAATCTGATATTTTAACCAACCTCTGATTTCTTGTCATTTCAGTCTTCTTTTTAGCTTATTTTACTTTGACATTTTTTCCCTTTGCCTTCGACAGTGGTAATGCACTTTCTGGGCAAAAGGAGGTAACAGTCTCTTCTTCCCAAAAAGATTATTCTCATGTGTGTTTGCTACCTAATCTTTGGTCTAGAGAAGGTTTGTCCTGCATAACTGACACCCAAAATACTCCTTTTCAGCACCAGGTGTGACATGTGTGTATTCTCCAAAATGCTGTGCTCCGTGTTTTCGTACAAAGCACTGTGGGTGTCATTTACATAAGTCAAATCCGCTATGCTCTACAAGTGCATTGAAAAAGTTCCCTGGGAAAGGAAATTGCAGTGCAAAGTGGATTTGCCTTTAGTAAATAACACCCATTGCCCCCCATATCCTTTACATTTTACATACATAATGCATTGTTTTATTTAAATAAGGAAGCCACACATTTTGAAAATTAAAAAAGTTTACTTGGAAAACATTCACAAGTGCGTTTACAATCTTCACGCCAAAACTGACAACATCTTGGTTATTTACAACATTATTTACAAAGATTACGCAATTTGTAAAACCAGGCATGGAGCTAAGCAGAACCTATGAAGTAGGAAAGTTCAACTTTGTAAAGTGAAGACAAGATCAGACATGACTATATGTTCAAAGTGTGTTTGATCTTGCCTTCATCACATGGGGGGGGCACCCCCGAAAAGTGGAAATTTGGAACATGCACACAATTTGGTTCTGAAAATGGTCATTAGATGGTAAAACACATGCCTAGAAGCTTCAAAAGTGCCATTTTCCATCATGGGGATGAATGGACGTTTTTTGGGGGTGCAACCCCTTCACCACAACCACTTTCGTAGTTCGTAAAGTGTTTGCACCCCCAAAAAAACGTTGCCATTCATCCACCATGATGGGAGCTAGCACATGTGGACACAATGTGTGCATGTTCCAAATTTCACACAGTTTTTAAGTTGCAAATGTGTTCAGAAGCTGGCACAAATGTGTGTAAATTACTTGGTGCTTTTTCATATTTTTCCTAAAACATCAATGATGTTCTTCAATTTTTGTTGAACATCATTGATGTTTTGCTTTATGTAATCTAGATCTCGATTGCAGACCATTATCTCTCCGATGAGTACGTGGGCACTCTCTGTGGTAAAGTGCGATTTTTCTTCCACAACATCCACGTCACCTAAAAACCACAAACAAAAAAAATGGGGTGTTGGAAATGAGGCAGCCATACATGGATTAGCTTACCAGTAGCTGTGTTCTCCCACACTCACCTGTTGTGGTGACAATTTCTCCAAGTTCGATGATCTCTCCTTCCTCCTCCTCCTCTGCTTCTGCTCTTTCCCCTTTTTTGGTAGGTGTTGGTTTGGGGGTTTCCTCAGACGGCCCAAGTTTTCGCTCCCCTATGAGAATGTCCAAAAGGAAGATTTAGCAACACAAGCTATTGAGGGCAGAAATAGGAAATGACAAACATTGCTTGAAAGTGACGGACACTATTTTAGTTTGGCCAGTTACAAATGTCAACTACATGAATGAAGTCACTTTGTAAAGGTGCTAAACTGACTAGCTTTTTGGTAGAAGTTTGTGTGATGGAGACCCCCCTCTAGTATCCACTGGAGCACATGTGTGGAAAAGCATAATAAAAAGGGGTTTTGGGTGTCCCAGCACTAGTGCTCTAGAGTCCAGATGGGTAAACAGCTACTGAGTGACCTCTCCTTTACATTGAATAAATTGGCTTTACATTCTTGATGACATTTCTAGTGAGAACAAACTTCCTTTCCCCAAAAAAACACCAAACATCGTATTATAAGTGGCCGAACGATCGAGGTTGCGTACGATCGAATGCACACACGACCATGACAGTGGCAGAAAGATCGAGGCTGAGTACGATCGAATGCACAGACGAACCTGAAAGTGGCCATTTTGGAATGTACAACTTGGTAAAAATCAAAACACAATGGAGCAGTATGCAAGCAAGAAATCAAACACAAAACACAACTACTTACTTTTTTGAAGAATTCTCTTGATCTTTCTGTACTGATCGGCCTCCCTCAGTTTCAGGTCTGACCAGCGTTTCCTGAGTTGCTCCTTGGATCGTTGTACCCCAAAATTATTGTACAGCCTTCTCACAACTTTAGACATGATCTTGGCCTTGCGGACATTGGGGTTGAGGTAAGGCCCATACTTCCCATCATAGTCGCTCCTCTTTAATATGTCCACCATCTCCAACATTTCTCCAAATGACATATTGGAGGCCTTGAATTTCAGGTTCCGGGATCGGGACGTTTCTGCCTCCGGACTTTCCTCGTCCTCCTCCTCGTTGGTGGGATATTTGTGGCGCACCTGCTGTGTCCCCGCCATGTGCTCTCCCCACTACGCCGTAAAGAGAAGGGGTGGGGAATAGACGAGAAAGATCGTCAGGGGCGGGCGGAGTTTGAAGCATGCGCAGTGTATATAAAACGTCACACGCCTGTGTCGTAGCCACGATCTGGGAGACGAGGGGAGAGAAAACTCACACGAGACGATCGCTACAAACGAAGGTACAATTTAACGTTGGTACATAACTAGCCTAGACTGATTTGAACTTGAGGCTTCTTTATGGAGAAGATTAGGAGAGTTTAGCCTGACATAATTTTGAGGGTTTTGTGTGTTGTTGTGTCTTGCAGAGATTGATATGAAGGGATTCAACGACATGAGTTTTCTCCCCCTCTTCATTGCCAAATACAGGGATTTTCCCATATTGTGGCAGGGTATACACCCACATTACACCAACAAACCAAAGAGGCACGCAGCCCTGGAGGAACTTGTGGAATTTGTCAAGCCAAGGTTCCCCACGGCAACTGTTGATGATATTAGAAAGAAAATTGGCAGCCTGAGGAGTGCGTATATCAGGGAGAGGAAGAAGGTCGTGAAGTCTGAGGAAACTGCAACTTCAGCAGATGAGGTCTATGTCCCCAAGCTCTGGTACTATCAGAGTCTCCATTTTCTGAAGGACCAGGCTGATGTCACGGAGCCAACCTCAACTCCTCCTTCCACGCTTCCTTGCGCACAGCCCACCCCTGATGAGGCTTCCGAGGAGCAACCTGGGCCTTCCAGTCTGGAAGAGGTGGAGGAGCCCAGCTTGTTCCAGGTATAGTAGTTTTGCTACCATTTAGGGGAATAATGAATGATGTTCACTTAATTCAGGATCGCCAATTGCTTAGTTCCTAACGTGTTTGACATATCAACTGACAGTAGTGTTGGAGACATTTGGGGCCAGAATCTAAACTGCTGGGCTGAGAATTGTATGGTTTTCTATTTGTAAACATTTTGCACCAGTCACTAGATGAGAATTGTGTGTGTTTGATGAACAAATAACTGAAACTATGTCCCTTTTTCCTACACAGGAAGACCTCAGCCAGGAGGTGGCTGTGGAAGGTGGCAGTCAGGAGGTGGCTGTGGAAGGTGGCAGTCAGGAGGAGGCAGGGGTTAGTGGCAGCCACCAGCTGGGTAGTGGCAGCCAAGAGGGGGCTAGGCCTCGGAGCCTGACTGACACCCAAACCCCTCCCCTCCGCCCTCCGTACAAAAGGGCGAGAAGGGGGGGTTATGCGGCACAGTCAGCGCTCCGGATGATAAGAGAGGCTTCAGACTCCCTACATGCCACACCCGCCGACGAGGAGACCTTTGGCTCGGTGGTTGTCACAAAAATGATGGGTATGGAGGTGAGGCAACGCAACATGTGTGAGGGGCTCATCCTCCATGTCCTAAATAAGGGTAGGGCTGGGGAGATGACCCCAGTCACACATGTTTGCCATAGCTACCATGCTCCACCTCCTCCTCCTCCTCCTCCTCCTTCTGCCACCCCACCAGCACGACAGCCACAGCGTGGAAGGAAGCGTGGAAGGAAGACCTGAGAGTGACGACCTGGAATCAGTCTGGTCTGAGAGAAGATGGAGCCTCTCGTAGTACCAGAGCCTGGGGACCTAGATGGCATCTGCTGCAGTTCCGGATACTTTGGACTTCACGACCAGATTGCACTCCCCTTAATATACGTACTCCTCAGGCCCCCAATTTTCTACGCTTGAACAATGATGGTTGCCGTGGGGGGCCAAGGCTTTGCAAATTCCCCAAGTTTCACCATGGCTGCGTTCCTCTTTGGTTTGTTGGTGTGACCTAAATAAAGGTTTTTTTGATTTGAAATAATCATTGACTATTGTGTTTTACTTTGCTACAATGACAGTTTTTCTTTGAGTAAGCAGGTACATTTCACTAATCCTAAAGTAGAATTAACAAGGGGCACCAACAACAAACAAACTCCTAGTAAATGTAAGCAAGAAATACAAATGTAAATAATGTGTTTTTGGTAATTTGAGACACACAACCCCCCTCCAAAAAAAAAAAAAAAAAAACATTCAAATATGTATTCCCCCCAAAAAAAAAAAAAAAGACAAATCATGGTAAAAAAATAACAAAGATTCTTTTCCGTTCTGAGTAAAAATAAACATGTAGTGTATAAATGGTGCAAAGTAATAAAGAAGTAAGTTTGTGAGAAGTGCGGGTGAATAGGAGCAGCTAAAAGATGTCATTCTTGTTGCATTGTAAAGAAAAAGAGAATGCGCTGCATTAAAGACATTTTAACATTGCAGCGTGACGAATGTGCTGTGTCGATTAGGAAAGGTAGTTTTACCTGACCGAGCGCTTCCGTCACAGAATTTCTTCTGAGCATGCGTAGCACTTTGTCCGTCGGACAAGCGTACACACGCTCGGATTTGGTGTGATCGGACCGGGTTGACGGCAAATCTTTCCAGCAGGAGATAAGACTTTGTCCGACGGACAAACCGACGAACACTGTCCGATGGTGCATACACACGGTCTGATTTTTCAACAACCTTGTCCGATCGGACCAAATTGATGAAAAAGTCCGACCGTGTGTATGGGGCTTTAGACATACCATGTCTGACACGTCAGATAGTAGGGAACCTGGAAATCTTCAAGAAAGCAAAGAATTAACAAACCACCTGCCAAAAAGTGAAGTATTAAACCTTTGGTGCCAATGCCATAAGGTTTTCATTGCCAGCAGTGGAGAGTGGGTAAATTTGGAAAGCTGAGTCTCTGCTTTCTGATGTGATTTGGGTGGCTATAAATCGCCAGGAAAGTGCCGCCTTCTCTTTGCGCAATTTTCACGGTGATTCAGCCCCATCAAACAAGTGTCATTGAAGAGGATCTCTCTTGTCCATTATGTAATTACATAGGGACTTTGTAAACCTCTATGTGATAGCAACAAAATCACGTAAAAAAAATTAATAGACAATGAAAAAAAAGAATTTCAAAGGTTTTTAAAGCATTGTCTATGGACAACTTTGGGTACTAATGTTTGTTGCCATTTCACAGGTGCGCATAATTTTAAGGCTGGACAGGTTTAGGAAATCTTTACTCAATGCAAATCTCATCTTTTATATTTTACCAAAAATTATATACTGTGTTGGGGGGGGGGGGGGAGAGGCACTAAACTAACTTGTGTATTTTTTAATAAGAATATGTGTTTGATAAACCGTTGCACTAATATCATGTGCATAAATTTGTAAGTGCTATGAAAGTCTCTGCCTTCAGAAAATATCAAATATTTGGGGGTTTTAAGCAATCTTCAGGCCTCCAGTGTGCATGTTAAAGCGGAGTTCCACCCTAAAGTGGAACTTCCGCTTATCGGATTCCTCCCCCCTCCGATGCCACAAATGGCACCTTTCAGGGGGGAGAGGGGTGCAGATACCTGTATAATACAGGTATCTGCACCCACTTCCGTGACGAATTATCCGGGCTGTCCCACCCCTATCCGGAGATGCCCCGTTGTGTCTTGGAAAACACAGTTCCCAGGACACAACGAGGACCAATAGGGACGGCCAGCGCGACTCGTGCATGCGCAGTAGGGAACCGGGCAGTGAAGACGTTGCATCTTCAGTTCCTGGTTCCCTGACAGAGGATGGCGGCAGGGCAGCCGAGAGACGAGCGATCGCTCGTCACATTCTGCCGACACCGCTGGAACCTGGAACAGGTAAGTGTCCATTTATTAAAAGTCAGCAGCTGCAGTATTTGTAGCTGCTGACTTTTAATATTTTTGGTGTGGGTGGAGCTCCGCTTTAACATGTGAAAAATGCAGCTCCGGCACTGGCAGCAAAAGGCTTAAAGGATAACTAAACACAAGAACAAAATTGTAATATATTGCAGCATACAAGTCCTTATATGTGGTTTGTTTTCATTCGTTTCATTTTTAGGCTTAAAATGCTTTTCAGCAAGTATAAAAAATACATTGTTGTGTGCTTTGAGCTGAACTGGAAGCATAAAATAATCCTGTTTTCCTTCTGTAAACTACTAATCACCTTATCCCCCCATGTAATGGAGATGATAAAAGGCAAAAATATTTGAAACCCAGCCTGGGTGGCAGCCATGACTCCCTTCACAAATGCAATGTAAAGGAGCATAGTCATTAAGACAGGAAGTATGTTGTGCACAAGATTCCAGGTGAAATTAAAATAGATAAGGCCTGAAAAAAGAAAACTAACAACTGCCTCATCTAAGGACTTGTGAGCTGCAATGTTTATTTTTGTTTAGATTTAGGCTGCTTATTTCACAGGGTGCTGCATACTTATTTCTTTATTTACCACACTGATAGGGTCTCCTTAACGTCTTGTGTTAGTACTAAATTGTTACTATTAGAGTATTAATATTGTAATATAACAAATTCAATTTTTCAAACAGTCTCATAATGGTACAGCAATTAAAAATAAAAATGTTTCTGTAGAAGGTAAGTAGCACATAATCTTTCTGCAACATGGATTCCCGACCTCCTTCTGGATTTGTTACTATACAAAATTTCTAATCTAAAATTCATCAAATGTATTCAATGTCAATGGCTACAATGGCTACAACATCTTGACCAATGACCATTTAATAGACTGAATGTGTTTAACTTACTTGAAGGGAAGGCTGAAAAAAAAAGAAAGAGGAAACGCAAATTAGTAAATATGAAAAATACAACAAAGCATATTTTATTTCTTTGAGTAATATTTCAGGAGACATTTACAATAAAATGAATACTATTTAATTAAAAAAAAATGTTTATATTGTTGCAAAGTATTATTCTTCAATGTGGTTTATTAAAAACATAAAAAGAAATAGCATAATAAATTATAAAAATTTTTGTTTGGGGGGGGGGGGGTTGGGGATAGAAAAATGGTACCCGTGGTGTAAATTTCTTTTAAGAATGTGACTGTTTGTTAAATAAACAGCACTCACAAATGTGTTTAAAAAAAGAAATAGAACCTCACCTACGCACCATGGACAAAAGCTGGGGTCTACTCAAAGTTATCTCCTGAACCAGTTTTGCAAAGAAAATGACCTACAACCCAATGGATTAAATTTCTCAAGTTCTGATTAATTTACGTATTTAGAAATAGGTTGATTAGAAAATGCTATTACAAGAAGCTATGAGTAAGTACATGTGCCGCCCTAAAAAATGACTGCTGCACCCTTTTACTTGTGCCCTGTGCATCAATCTTCAAGGTAGAGAATAGGTCTGCCACATGCTATCTCATAGAAGAACATCATCAGCGTGAGGTAGACTTACTGGTTTACAACTCGCAGCCACAGTGCAGAAGCAGTGATCCTAATTTGTGCACATTGGTGATTACAGATTCATCCATGTATGTATCTGACCCAGGCTTAAAGTTTAACTAGAGCCCAAAATTTATTTTTATTTTGGATAGAATGATGAGGGGTTAAAACCTCTGTCAGGTTGTTATTGCTGTCAGTATCCCTGCTTGGGCGACTTACTCACGTTATTTGTACTGGGGGGACCATTGTCACCAGGATTGAAAGTGAGGAAAATTTCAAATTTTGAGTTGTCAACATAAGAGAAATAGGGAACTACCAACGGGGACTGTCACTTCTGGTGATAACTGTCAATGAGGGGATTTACCTTACTTTGGATAGATTTCCTTTTTCCCTACTGTCTGAATGGAAATTCCTCGAATATGACAAAGTGTTGGAAAAAAACTTGACAAAATGAATTAAAAAATGTGACTATAGTTATAATTTAAACAATTTAAATGATCGTTTTAATTTGATGTATCAGTTTGCCCATATTAAGGCTGCAATACAGTTTAGAAATGACATCTCTCTATCCAAACACTAAAGCCACGTACACACAATCGGACTTTCCAATGGGACATTTTCGATGACAGGCTGTTGGCGGTAAATCCGACAGTGTGTATGCTCCATCGGACAATTGTTGTCGGACTTTATGCAGACAAATTTTGGCTAGCAGGTTTTCAAATTTTCCGTGGACGAATGTGTGTTGTCGGATTTTCCGAGCGTGTGTACACAAGTCCGTCGGACAAAAGTCCAAAGTACAAACACGCATGCTCGGAAGCAAGGACGAGCCATAATCGGTCAGCCTTGTAAACTAGCGTTTGTAATGGAGAATTAACATTCATGACGTGGCAAATTATGAAATCTCAAAATGAAGCGCACAATTCTCTTCTTCTTTAATGGGATAATAATGAAGCTGCTTTGCTGGTGATACTGATGGAGTTATTGCAAACGGATTTTCAAAGGCTTTTTTTTTCTATTGATATCAAGAATAATAATATGCTTTTTTTATTTTTATTTGTGCAAGTTACCACAACACCATTATCCCGTAGTTTTTAAGATCAAAGATACAACTATGTTGGTGTCCCTTGTCAATTTTACAATGTATTTTTTAAAATGTAACTGCCTACTCCCAAACTGTCATTTGAAGTAAAACACATAGCCAATGGAACTGACGCCATTAAACTTTCTGTTCCATGGGTCAATGAAATCACGTATACACGAATAGTATTACGCCGCATTTAACCACTTCAGCCCCGGACCATTTGGCAGCCAAAGGACCAGAGGTCTTTTTTCAATTTCGCACTGCACTACTTTAACTGGTAATTGCGCGGTCATGCAATTTTGTAACCAAACGAAATTTGCGTCCTTTTCTTCCCACAAATAGAGCTTTCTTTTGATGGTATTTGATTGCCTCTGTGATTTTTATTTTTTGCGATATAAACGGAAAAAGAGCGAAAATTTTGAAAAAAAAAGAGATTTTCTACTTTTTGTTATAAAAAAAAAAATCTAATAAACTCAATTTTAGTCAAACATTTGGGCCAAAATGTATTCAGCCACATGTCTTTAGTAAAAAAAATGCCAATAAGCGTATATTTATTGGTTTGCGCAAAAGTTATAGCGTCTACAAACTAGAGTACATTTTCTGGAATTTACACCGCTTTTAATTTATGACTGCCTATTTCATTTCTTGAGGTGCTAAAATGGCAGAGAAGTACAAAACCCCCCCCAAATGACCCCATTTTGGAAAGTAGACACCCCAAGCTATTTGCTGAGAGGCATGTTGAGCCCATTGAATATTTTTTTTTTTAGTCCCAAGTGATTGAATAAAGACAAAAATAAAAAAGATTTTTTTTTTTTTTCAAAAAGTTGTCACTAAATGATATATTGCTCACACATGCCATAGTTATATGTGGAATTGCACCCCAAAATACATTTTGCTGCTTCTCCTGAGTATGGGGATACCACATGTGTGGGACTTTTTGGGAGCCTAGCCGCGTACGGGGCCCCGAAACCCAAGCACCGCCTTCAGGATTTCTAAGGGTGCAAATTTTTGATTTCACTCCTCACTACCTATCACCGTTTCGAAGGCCATAAAATGCCAAAATAGCACAAAACCCCCCCAAATGACCCCATTTTGGAAAGTAGACACCCCAAGCTATTTGTTGAGAGGCATGGTGAGTATTTTACAGCTCTCATTTGTTTTTGAAAATGAAGAAAGTAAAGAAAAAAACTTTTTTTTTTCTTTTTTTAAATTTTCAAAACTTTGTGACAAAAAGCGAGATCTGCAAAATACTCACCATACCTCTCAGCAAATAGCTTGGGGTGTCTACTTTCCAAAATGGGGTCATTTTGGGGGGTTTTATGCCATCTGGGCATTCCATGGTCTCCGAAACTGTGATTGGCAGTGAGAAGTGAAATAAAAAAATTACACCCTTAGAAAGCCTGAAGGCGGTGATTGGTTTTTGGGGTTCCGTACGCAGCTAGGCTCCCAAAAAGTCCCACACATGTGGTATCCCCGTATTCAGGAGAAGCAACAGAATGTATTTTGGGGTGTATTTCCACATATGCCCATGACATGTTTGAGCAATATATCATTTAGTGACAACTTTTTGTAAAAAAAAATATATATTTTTTTTTTTTTTCATTATTCAATCTCTTGGGACAAAAAAAAAAAAATATTTAATGGGCTCAACATTGCTCTCATCAAATAGCTTGGGGTGTCTACTTTCCAAAATGGGGTCATTTGGGGGGGGGTTTGAACTGTCCTGGCATTTTATGCACAACATTTAGAAGCCTATGTCACACGTCACCCACTCTTCTAACCACTTGTAGACAAAGCCCTTTCTGACACTTTTTGTTTACATGAAAACATATTTTTTTTTTTGCAAGAAAATTACGTTGAACCCCCAAACACTATATATAATGTTAAAGCAAAGGCCCTACAGATTAAAATGGTGGGTGTTGCATTTTTTTTTTTCCACACAGTATTTGCGCAGCGATTTTTCAAACGCATTTTTTGTGGAAAAAATACACTTTTTTTTATTTTAATGCACTAAAACACACTATATTGCTCAAATTTTTGATGAAATAAAAAATATGATCTTAGGCCGAGTACATGGATACCAAACACGACATGCTTTAAAATTGCGCACAAACACGCAGTGGCGACAAACTACATACATTTTTAAAAGCCTTTAAAAGCCTTTACATGATACCACATTAGATTCACGGAGGAGGTCTACTGCTAAAATTACTGCCCTCGATCTGACCTTCGCGGTGATACCTCACATGCATGGTGCAATTGCTGTTTACATATGACGCCAGACCAACGCTTGTGTACGCCTTTGCGCAAGAGAAGGGGGGGCAGGGGTGCTTTTTTTTTTTTTTTTTTTTTTTTTTTTATTTATTTAGCTTTTTTATTTTATTTTTAAACTGTTCCTTCCATTTTTTTTCTTTGTTATGATTTTTATTGTTATCTCAGGGAATGTAAATATCCCCTATGATAGCAATAGGCAGTGACAGGTACTCTTTTTTTGAAAAAATTGGGGTCTATTAGACCCTAGATCTTTCCTCTGCCCTCAAAGCATCTGACCACACCAAGATTGGTGTGATAAAATGCTTTCCCAATTTCCCAATGGCGCGGTTTATATCCGGGAGGGGGGACATTCCCTCCCACTGCTTGTAAAAGCAGTCTAGAGGCTAATTACCCGCTAGAATTGCTTTTACATGAAAGCCGATCACTGGCTGAAAAGAATGATACCAAGATGATACCTAAACCTGCAGGCATCATTCTGGTATAACCATTCAAAGTCCAGCAACATACTGGACATATATTGTAATCTTTTTTTTTTTCATGCAGCCTCTTGGCTGAACGAAAAAAAGAGATTGATTGGTGGGTATGCCCACCATTAGAATACCTCCCTTCATCCACCCACTTCTAATGATGGGCATACATGCACCATTTATATATGCCGATGCATGGGGGCATCCTCCCGCAAAAGTTATGCCGTGTACACACGGTCGGAATTTCGACCGTATGTACGTGGCATTAGGAGCCAATCGCTCCTCCCCCCCCCTGCTGCCCCCATGCTTCGGCATATATGCTCTTTTTTTTAACTGTGGTGGTGAAATCACCTCCTACAGCGTTGGAGTCGCGGCTTTATGTATCGTGGGAGCAAACGCTGTTGCTGTCAAGATAAATAAATCCGCGTTGCAACTGAATGGCGCACCTGAAAACAAAAAAATGCTTAACACTAAAACACAGTAAACAAAATTACATACCTGAAAAGCAAGCATGATAAAACATGATAAAACATAATAAAACATTGCAGAATAGAATGGAGTAAAAAAAGAGCAACAATAGAGAGAGAATAGAGTGAGAGAGAGAACAATAAAACGACAACTATTTTTTTTTTTTTTTTTTTTTTGAGATTCACAGGTAAAAAAGCTCCTGACTGAAGCGACTGAATCAAAACGCTACCACAAAAAAAATGTTAGCGATCGCAGGGATCAGGCCTGACTCTGCGAACGCTGCAGTTATGTGTGCTTAGTGTTTTGTAAGTGACAGTGATCGATCGATACTGCACTTGGGTGGGCTGGGCTGGGCGGAGGGGGAAAACGCAGGTGCTAGCAGGTATCTGGGCTGATCCCGCTAACAATGCGTTTTTTTTTGGAACCCTAAACTGCTGGGACGCTAGTATAGATCTGATCAGATCAGATATCGATCTGTTCAGATACTGTGCCACTAAGGGAGGTGTATGCTTTGCGCGTGGGTGTTTGCGGTACTGGCACTAACCTGGGGCGACGCAGACCTTATTTGACCCTAAAACCTAATTGATATCACCCGCCGGGCGATCAGGGGGTTAAACCGTTATTGGGTAATAAATGGCGGGTGCCCTGACAGTATAAAAAACAAGCTAACTAACCAGCGTCACCCGCAACAGTAATACAAAAAAAAAAATGGTTACCTAGCGACACTAATGCAGCGATCAGAAAAACGATCGCTTAGTGACACTGGCAAAAGGGGGTGAAAGGGTTAACTAGGGGCAATCAGGGGGTTAAAACCTTTATTAGGTAATATATGGGGGTACCTGACGCTATATAAAAACCTGACGGGGAACCTAAATAACGAAATAACTAACTGGCTAACCAGCGTCACCAGTGACAGTTATACAGTGATCACTGGTGAAAGGGTTAACTCTAGGGGCAATCAGGGGGTTAAAACCTTTATTTAGGTTGTAATATGGGGGTACCTGACCTATAAACCTATTTATGAACCTATATAAACATGGCGGTTACCTAAAAAAAAAAAATGGTTACCTAGCGACACTAATGCAGCGATCAGAAAAACGATCGCTTAGTGACACTGGCAAAAGGGGGTGAAAGGGTTAACTAGGGGCAATCAGGGGGTTAAAACCTTTATTAGGTAATATATGGGGGTACCTGACGCTATATAAAAACCTGACGGGGAACCTAAATAACGAAATAACTAACTGGCTAACCAGCGTCACCAGTGACAGTTATACAGTGATCACTGGTGAAAGGGTTAACTCTAGGGGCAATCAAGGGGTTAAAACCTTTATTTAGGTTGTAATATGGGGGTACCTGACCTATAAACCTATTTATGAACCTATATAAACATGGCGGTTACCTAAAAAAAAAAAATGGTTACCTAGCGACAGTAGTGACACTAATACAGCGATCAGAAAAACGATCGCTTAGTGACACTGGCAAAAGGGGGTGAAAGGGTTACCTGGGGGGCAATCAAGGGGTTAAACCTTTATTAGGGGGGGGGGTAGGGGGCTACCTTGGACCTAAAACTAACTGCACTGACAGTTATTACAGTCACACTGACACTAAATGCAGTGATCAGTAAAAAAATGATCACTGCAATTAGTGACACTGTGACTGGGGGGGGAGGGGGTGATCTGGGGGGTGATCTGGGGTGACAGGGGGGTGTTTTGTGTGCCTATGTGTACTGGTGTCAGTGTACTGTTGGTGCACTAACCTGTACATGTTGACAGCTCGGCGTTCCGGTCACATAGACCGGCGCACCGAGCGTGACATCACTTCCTCTGCCTGTGTTTTGATTGACACAGACAGAGGAAGCATCTGATTCGCCAGGAGCGATCGCGAGGGGGTGGCCAGAAACCACTGGCCGTCCCCTCATCCCGGATCGCTCCTGAAGCGATCCCGACCGTCCCCGCCGGCCGGGGGGGGTCCGATCGGACCCCCCACGCGCCTGAAGAATGGCACGTACAGGTACGTGGTTCTGCCTGTACGTGCCATTCTGCCGACGTATATGTACATGGGGCGGTCGGGAAGTGGTTAATAAACGCTGCAAAACTGTTGATACCTAGATTATGGAAACAGACTAAATGTCCAAGCCTGCTTGACTGGAAGAAGGAAGTGAACGTGATAAGGGAGGCCGAAAGATGGATACATAAAATTCATAATAGAAAGGAGAGGTTTGTGCAAATTTGGACAGAATGGGAAATCTGCTCAATAGAGATTGAATAAGGAAGAAGTATAGGTAAAATGTTCAAAGAAAGAAGAGAGGGGAGAGTGGTAGGACTTATCTATTTTGATTTATTTGTATCTGTAATTTATTTTACTTTTTTTTTTCTTCTTTTTCTCCTCTTTAGACCCTCTATCCCCCTCTAACCTTCCACCTCTATCTTCTTACACCCTCATGTCTACCAACCCTATGGGTGCCTCCCCCCCCCCAAAATGGTCGTTAGAAGCCTCAGACACAAAAATTAAGGGAGCTAGACACATTCAAATTTTTTCATATTTTTTTTTTTCTTCCACTATTATTATCTTGCCGCTCCTTATATACAAAGGGAATGGTAAGCTTAAGAGTAGGGAGAGGGATAAGGGATAAATCACATTTAGTATTTAAGGAAGGGAAGGGGGAAAAGAAGGAAGAACAGGGGGGGGGGGAGAGAAACTGGGGGAGTGAGAGAGAGACAGGAGGAGGGGGAGGGGGGAGGGGGAGGACGGAGGGGAAAGGCAAAGAAAAATAGCTTTATATTTCTATGTGATTTTTTATTTTTATTTTAATAAAAAAAAAAACACATTATTATTCTCCACAATTTTTTATTGTGGGACTTTATATGAGGCGCAAGGCATGTAGAGCCAAGCCAAGAGCTATCTGCCAATAGAAGTTAACCAAAAAGTGCATTCTATGCATCCAAAAATATATAAAATATACCAAATCAAATCATTATTATTCAACCAAAGAAATCATGTCAAAGCAATTACTCCAAGGCCAATAATAAATAACATGTTATCTCCTCCGATTCCGCAACATGTCTGGTTGACGAACGGCCGTTCAAAAAAGAAATGAAAAGTGCGAATTGAAAAGTGCGAAATGAAAAGCACGAATCAACACTCAGCAGACTTCTACTAACACGAAATTAGCAGAAGGAGCCCAAAGGGTGGCGCTAAAGAGCTGAAAAACCACGTAGTACGTCTCGTACGTCACTACCTTCGTAATCGTTGGCCAACAATTGTGTGCCGTGTGTATGCAAGACAAGTTTGGGCCAACGCCCTTCGGACAAAATTCCACTGTTTTGTTGGCCACGGTTTTGTGTGTACGAGGTTAAAACTTGACCATAAAGCAAAGCTTTGTTTTTTAGTATGTTGAGGTCTTGAAAATATATAATATCAACAACTGGTGAATTTAAAAAATATTCTCAAAAAAAGTTTTTTTAGCCTTACTATAAATGTTACTAAAGGCTTGCTTGGATGGAAAATGTATGATATACAGATGCAGTTAATTGCTCAGAAATTCTATGTGTAATGCACATAGAACAGGCAAAATAGTAAAATGTACATGGCTGTGCAATATAAATAATTTTAAGTAAAGATCCATATACTTTGTAAAATAAAACTACAGAAAGCCTTATTTTTAGTTTACATGAGTTTCATCATTTTAACCATGACCCCTTAGAAAGAACAATCCTTGAACAAATAGTCAAAAGATAAAGACAAGGCAGTCACTGTAGTTTAGTACAACCTAAATAGAACTGAGGTAAGTGCAATACAAGTGGCAAGTGCTATTATTAAAAAGAAATCTAAAGTATAACAAAGATGTACATACTTGCTTGGGAAAAGCTCTGTTTGATGCAGAAGACAAAAATCACTAGTCCGATTCCAAGCTTCATTATGTCCCTAATAGGATTCTGTTGAATGCGTAGAAGAGAACAATATTTTAGTAATATTATTTGTATGTCATGTTTAAGCTGAGCTTTTTAAGGTACACCTTATAGCAAATTACGATTGAAAAAAATATACTTACATGCTATACCTGTTTTGCTGAACATGTCTTTAGACAGTATTACGGAGAATCCAAAAGTCCATAGCCCAAAATGGAAAGAGTGTGATTTGATTAGGGTGGCGATATCATGCAATATTATGTTGTTTTTAATATGTACCTGACAAGTTTTAGGTGTCTTCTGCTTGTAGCTCTTTTGCAGGAAACAATCCGTGGTAATTCTATCTCATTAGGACACTAGTGTGAATGCCTTTGGTTGTCCCTAGTGACTACTGACTCTTCCAAAAATTAAAATATCACTTGTTAGGAAGAAGTTTTGAAAGTAATCATATAGTAATAGATGTTATTGTGGAGTGGTTTGAGGGTCAAGAGGAGAATTTTTTCCCAGATGGCATCAAAATGCTCCAGCATAATTAGAAAAATGTGTATAAGTTCATTGAAGTTATGTGAATTTATAATGAAATATAAAAATGTTTCAAAACCCTGAGTCTTTTCTTTCTGTGTGCAGCTATGGACTATTGGATCTCTGACCATATATAAGAAAATTATTTGTGATAGCTTTCTCCTAGTCATTGGGACCAAGTTCAGGTTACAAGTTTTTATTTAAACCGACATGTGTTAGACCTCTTTCACACTGGGATGGTGCCGGCGTTAGCGGTAAAGCTCTGCTAGTTTTAGCGGGGCTTTACCACTGTTTTAGCAGCGCTTTTCGTCCTCTACTTTAACCCCCGCTAGCGGCTGAGAAAAGGGTTAATAGCACCCGTGTTGCAGCACTGCCGAAGCACTTTGCAGGCGATTTGGCAGTGCTGCCCATTCATTTCAATGAGCAGGGGTGGTGGAGGAGTGGTGTATACACCGCTCCCCCACCACCCCAAAGTTGCTGCTTGCAGGACGTTTTTCCCCATCCTGCAAGCGCACCGCCCCAGTGTGAAAGCACTCAGGCTTTCACACTGGGGGGGCTTGAGAGGCACTTTTCAGGTGCTTTACATGTGCTATTTTTAGCACTAAAATACCTGAAAAGCCCCCCAGGGTGAAAGGGGTCTTAATGACTATGATGCTTGTGACAGTTAAATTATTATTTTAAACTTTGCAACTTTTCACTTATACCTAGAATACACTTGCTAAACAAGTAACAAGCATTGCCCTTTGGCATTTAAATCCCGCAAGGGAAGCTATGTACGTGCAGTTTGCATGTTCTTGCCATGCTTGCATAGGCTTTCACCAGGTACTCCAGTTCCCACCTAAAAACACATCGGGATTGATTTACTATAACTGCAGAGTGCAAAATATGGTACAGCTCTGCATAGAAACCAATCAGCTGCAAGTTTTTTAACAGAACAATTGAACTTAACTGAACAAGCTGAAGTTAGAAGCTGATTGACTACCATGCATAGCTGTACCAGATTTTGCCCTCTCTGGTTACAGTAAATCAACCCTATCATTAAGTTTGCTGGTGTCCAACCCAACAGACCCCAAAGTGTGCGTGGAACTGTATAAGTGGTGTGCAAATGATACTAGATTATAGACTCCTTCATATCCAGGAGCTAATCTATATAATTCAAAATGTAAAATGTCTGTAAAGCACTGATTTATATGGCAGTATTATATGAATGCAGGTATGCATTAAAGTTTTGTATTGATAACCAATATTTTTATAATTATCATCATATTGTCTAGTATCTACACAATGCCAACATTAATCAATTATCATATTATATTTCACAGTAGGTATTAACGAACAGGCATTTATGCAAGAGGAACATTTCAGAATGAATATTATGGTTATGATTAGAATTATATATTTTATATATTAATTAATCTTTTTATAAAGTAGGAACATCCTTACTAAACTTTACAATGAAAAGTCTTGCAAACAATATGTACATAAGAAATATTATTTTAAAGAAATCATGATCAAGCAAATTCTTCATATAAAAAAGCCAGCATCCTTCCAAAGATCTTACCTTGTCCTGTTATAGTAGTACACTGTAGTTTACTGTAGCTCGCAGGATAGCTCTGAGGGCTTTTAAAGGTAACCTGAACTCATGTCAGAATGTGTGGTACTTCCCACTTATCTTGCGTTACATGGGTGTTTGAAATTGTCACTTACTGGTGACTTAGCCTTCTTCTAACATTCTTTTAAACTACAGTAAAACCTTAGATTGCGAGCATAATTCATTTTCCGGAAACATGCTTGTAATCCAAAGCACTTGTATATCAAAGCAAATTTCCCCATAAGAAATAATGGAAACTCGATTCGTTCCACAACCATTTATTCCTAAATCCTTCCGTTTATAGTCCATATAAAAAGATTATAGCAATGTGATAGGTTGTATAACCATAAAATGTCCATCCACAAATGGCAGCCTCCACAAGGGGATTAGAAGCAAAATCCAAGAGAAGCAAAAGAGTACAAAAGAGAAGAGAAGCGCCTCTAAGTGTAGCAATATGGTTACATTTAATGAAGGTACAACATTTAGAAACTCCCATGGTTGATGATTAAAAGAGGCACATCTAAGTATGCGGGCATCCGGGGTAAAGCTGTCCACATAGACCATCCTCTGCACCGCTGGCTCTCACCGCTGTCTGTCTGCAATGGTGACCGGGAAGACAACCCTGCAGTAGAGCGATCTGAAATCGAGGCTTGAAGCACTCGTGGAGTGCAGCATGGAAGAGATGATGCCAATGGCGGTTCAGAGGATGGTCTATGTGAACAGCTTTACCCCAGATGCCTGCATACTTATATGTGCCTGTTTTAATGAATGAATGAATGAATAATTTGTATAGCGCTACAATGCGAACTGAATCGCCTCAAGGCGCTGTATTCGTGCTTTGTTGTCAAGCTTCTTAGAAGAGGTAGGTATTGAGTTTTTTCCAGACGGCCTGATGGTTTTCTTCCATGCGGATGTAAGTCGGTGGAGCCGACCATAGCTGTGGTCCTTGGACAGCAAATCTCCGTTCCCCCTTTGATTTGTAGCGGGATTTGGGAATGAGGAGGAGGTTTTGGTTAGACGATCGAAGACTGCGATTGGGTGTGTAGTGTTTTATTTTCTCGAGAAGGTATTGGGGAGCGTCTCCATGGGTACATTTGTGGGTGAGGCAGAGGGTCTTGAATGCGACCCGATTCTTCACGGTTAGCCAATGTAGGCTCCTCAGGAAAGGGGAGATGGATTGCCAAGGTTTTTTTCCTGTTATCAGCCTTGCCGCCGTGTTTTGGATAAGTTGTAAGCGCGCAAATTAATAATCAACCATGTGAGTTGCTAAATGTTGTACCTTCTTTAAATGTAGCCATATTGCTACACTTAGAGGCGCCTCTCTTCTCTTTTATACTCAGTTGTGACATGACGCTACTTGTATATCAAGAAAAAAATGATTTCAAAATTTTGCTTGTAACCAAGTAACCAAGTTACTCTCAAACCAAGGTTTTACTGTACTTTCCCGTAACTCTTTTCTATAACCGCAATTCATCATTACTAGTCTACCCACCCCTAAGAAAACTGCTCGGTGTTATATTTTGGAAAATACTGCTTCTTCTTGAAAAAATTCTATAGTATTATTTGTGACTGGATTATTGCCGATGGCTTTTTTTAGTAATTTGCATGTACAATAGAAAAGAGCTGGCATGTTTGTTAGATGTAAAAAAGTATTGCATGGTTTGGTCTTCTTTCAAGGTAACAAGCATTGGTACTTGGTTTGCCTATGCAGCTCATAAAGTAATTATTGGCTAATAATGGAGCCAATAATATGAAAGTACAGTCACCATTCTGATGGATTGCTGTTATTTAAGAAAACAAACCAAATATCAGGAATATATAGACTGAAATTCTAAATATAAAACTGAACGTCAGCCAAAAGTAAAGATAAAAATGATTAGCCCGCTAAAACAAAAAATTAACAAAACCAGCTTTTGCTGCAAAATTAAACTTAAAAGAAAAAACTTTTTTTTGCTTTGCTACATGTCCTCATGATAATGATCAGCTTCTCACAAAATTTGTTTAACAATCTCTTGCCTATTAGCCTAGAAAATGACCTAGAACTGTTTTTTTAACATTCAGTACCCATCGACTCCACTGAGGTCTGGATTCAGCACCTAAAGGTTAGTCATGTTTGTCACTGCTCAAACTGAACCCAGGTATGTTTGGCTCATCACTAGCCAGTACATATATTGATTGGCTATTTGCATTACTTCTTCCTCTCACACACCAGTTTTGCTGTACAGGGATCACAAGACACTGAAGCCAGGTCAAATCCAGATACTTACACTGCTCTATTCAAAAATACATTTAACCCCTTGCTGACGCACATATGCACATATGCAGACTCCCTGATGTGGGTCTTCTTCCATGGTGCCATGTATGTGTGTACCAGTGTTTGTGTTTGAAATACCCTGTGACGTAAATGCTTTGGGTCCGCAGAAGAGTAAGGAGAGGTGGAGATGAGTGCCCAAATGGCAGTGTTACGAATTAGTGTTGATGTGGGGGGAAGATTGGGATGTGTAGATAGGCATCTTTTATGCCTACTAATGTGAGAAATTCCACTTGATTAAGAGAAGAAATTACAGAGCTTTCTGATTACATCCAGAATTTTGGTACACAAAGATATCCGTTTACAGATTTTAAATCTAGAATGGGCCAGATGCCTAAATTTTATTTGGGAACTATAAGGTTTATAAGGTTTAAATAAGAATCTTGGAACCTTTCCACTGAGTTAACATGGACAACCATCACTTATAACTGAAGTGCGAGGCAGCCAATAAATCTGCATGTTTTGAGATGATGCTGGCAGATTAGAGGGTAGAAAATGAGGAGGGGGCAGAGATAGAAATTCTATTATGTACTCCTCTGAAATGACTGATTGGATCCAGAAGTCCTGGAAGTTTTGGATCCAGACTGAAGCAAATGCAAATTGATGTCACCCCACTCCCTTTATTGTAAGGAGGGCTCCTGGGCAGGCTTTGTGGACTTGTGACAAAAGGAAGTACTAAACCTTGGTTTTGAGGTTGATTTCTAGGGAAAGTGAAAGGAGTAGGTGACTTAAGCCTGGTACACATGATGAGATTATTATCCTTTTTTTTTTTTTGCATGCTAGTCTCCATATGGATAATGAAGAGGTTACTGAAGTTACAAAAATTCTCACTTGACAGAATAAAAATTCAGAAGTGATGGACGAAAACTATATTGATTAAACTAAAATCGTACAAACATCTTTCGTGTTTGTCCCTTGTACCTTCATATAATTTCGAACGAAAGCTTTTTACTAACAATCAGATTATTCAAAAGCAGTATTTTTTTTGTACAATTTTCTGATCATGTGTACTAGGCTTTACGTTTTTAGCCACAAATTCTAAACTTTTGCATAGAGATGAGAGTCTAGAGACTTGGTGAAATTCACTGGAACGTACATACAAAACAATAGTGTTCTCAAATACAGGTTTATGTTCTCTATTCATTTGTTTTGTCCTGTTAGCAACAGTCTGGCAAATAGACATGACAGCAATTTCTGGCTGCTGGACTGGTCCTGCAAGTTCCAAGGAAACCTTTAAGAGCGCTTAAAAGTGCCTATAAGCAGATTCCTTAAAAGAGGGGACATCCTCAAAAGGAACTGTGAGGTGTTTATTAAGGGACAAAAACTGCATGATTTACCAGCAGAACAGTCCATTTTTTCGGAAATTATTTTTCCTTTGGGTACATTTAAGCAAAAAGTTTTAGATGAGTGAATATCCTTTCATGTACCCCATACTCATTCACATAGGGTGGGGGCCGGGATCTGGCAGCCCCCTTATTAAAGGGGGCTCCCGGATTCCGATAAGCCCCCCTGCCCGCAGACCCCGACAACCAACGGCCAGGGTTGTCGGGAAGAGGGCCCTTGTCCTCATGAACATGGGGACAAGGTGCTTTGGGGTGGGGGTGCCGCAAGGCCCCCTTCCCCAAAGCACCCCCCATGTTGAGGGCACGTGGCCTGGTACTGCTCAGGAGGGGCGGGCCGCTCGCTCGTTCCCACCCCCTTTCCTGACCGGCCGGGCTGCATGCTCGGATAAGGGTCTGGTATGGACTTCGGGGGGACCCCACGCTGTTTTTTTCGCGTAAGGATTCCCCTTTAAATCCATACCAGGTGACGGGGCTAGCAAGGTGTCAATCTCGCCGATGGAGGCGGCGGCGGCATTGACTTCCTTCACTAGTCCCGTCTACCTGGAGTCACGTTCAAAATGAACAGACTTTACTTCGTGTGTGGGCAAGTCCGTTCATTTCAAAAGTCCGGCGGACCTCCGCCAAAAGTCCGGCGGACCTCCGTCAAAAGTCCAGCGGATTGTCCGCGAGACCTAGTCCGCTGGAAAAGTCCGGGCATGTGTGGGCAAGTCCGCTCGTTTGAAAAGTCCGGCAGACCTCCGCTGGAAAGTCCGGCGAATTGTCCGCGGGACTAAGTCCGCCGGATAGTCTGATCGTGTGTACGCAGCATTGTAGTGCACATTAAATTTGTGTATTAATAGGAAAAGTATTTTATCATTTTTGCTGTGGATGACCAGGTGCTGCAAGCAAAAGCTACTTCACACCACATCAATCAGTCAGGGAACCATGGATAGTATCTATTGAGAAGCCATAACTTGCGGCACCTAAAAATGCAGGGATTTAAACATTCATTGCAGATTCCCCTGTCGTACAGTATATGCATTCCTATTGCTTTTCTCCATTTCATCCTTAAAGAGGTTTGGAGGTTCCCTCATTAATTCAGGTACAGGGTCGGGTGGATGGAAAAAAATTATTATTTTTAGCCCCTGAAAATAAAAGATTCTAGGGCTGACAACGTTTTCCAAAAAATTACGACATAGTGGCAGAGAAATCTGCTTTTGCCAGACAGGACGCATGGTGTGCTCCTGAGAGGGAGCTAGAGTCAAAGGAATGGGGAGGTGTCATAACAGGTCATTGGGAAAAAAAACACTAAATTCAAAATTAATACTTATTGCGCCAACAGCTTTAGAGACCATGACAAAAGTGAGAAACACAACAAAGTGAATAACTCCCAATTCATGTGCCTATCTGCTTTGTGTGCAAAGCACTGTGGGTTGTTTATAGCCAGGAACAGGGCAAATTACAGGAAAACCCTGTCTTTACCATGTTTCTCGGCCTGTTATGGTTCTATACTTTGCCTGACATGATGCGTATACCCCAAAGAGGTCTTCAGGGTCTGAGAACCATAGAGATGAACCAGATGAACATGCATTGCAACAACATGCCAGGGTGAGCACATAACGCAGGATCCAGTGCTCAAAGCAAACAGTACAGGCCGACCCCATACAGTGGGTTCTGGGTATGGTCTCTAGTCTAAAAACAGAAGGTTACCAATCTGGAAACTACAAGAGAGCCAAAGCAATATCCTAACGGAAATGTCTAAAGAAATAAAAGGAAAAAACTCATCCAAAGGAGAAGGTCTGTTACATAGGGATGCTAGTAGAAAACTGGAGTCTCATGAATGTGGTGGAGTTACTGTATATGAGCATGCACTAGGGACAGCCCTAGCAAAGCTTTTTTATCATTGTCCAGTCACCTGAAGGCAGGTTGTATACAACCCATTGTCTATGAAGACAAGCCATGTGTCCTATACTGTACAATTAACATAAAAAATGTATTTATTTTCAGTCATTATAGTGTCAGTGTGTTTAATTTGGGTAAATATATAGTAAAATGTACACAACTGTTTCTTGGTTTTACTATGGGTACAAACAACAAATATTGTACACATACTGTATGTGGTACCTCCATGAATGTGAGGAGTAGGAGAATTTATTTATTTTTGTGTATGTTTTTTAATAGTGGGCCATGGTAATCGCAAGAAATATATAGCCGAATTTAAAAAAAATTATTATTGTTTTACTATTTTTTTAGTTTTCCTTTGATAATGAAAAAAATCTGAAGATATCCATTAACTCCTACAATTTGCCCTGAAAAAACAAGGTATAATGTACTTTGATCCACTGATAGTTGCAAAGATATGTCCAGTTTAGTGATGAGCCAAACCCAGGTTTGGTTCAGTGACATTATCACACTTCTAATCATGTTTGATTTCAGTAATAGCCATTTTCTAAGCTAAAAGTGTAAAAGGGATTTACAAAGAAAAGGCACAGGGGCTGTGCTCGGGCCTGGGGACATGTACCAAAGGAAAAAATATTTTAAAAGTTACTGTTCAATTAGGAGAGGGGATTTTGGAATGGCTAAAAAAATGCAACATCAAAAAATATGCAATTCCTTTAAATAACATGTTTGGGGCATGCCTTAAAGCTGTGCATGGAATTACAAAACTCTTGGGGTCAGCACCAGCGACACCATATTCCGGCACCACATAAATTGCATGTCTATTTATTTACTTTAATTTTACATAAATGCTTAGCTTACATACAGCGGCAGCAACTCAATGCAACTGATTTCCACCCTAAAATTAATTGTTAGTAATTAGTTTTTGCCCCGTAAAAAATTAGTGAATGTAGAAGTAATAATTGAGTGAAGCAGCAGAAGCAATACAGCCAAAAACTATCTTAAGTTATACATTTTAAAATGAAAAAGCTATCAAATTTATATAAAATGCCAAACAGGGGCCAAACCGGTCACAGAGCATAGATTGTTGTAATGCCAGACAAATTATTGCAATGCCATATTTAAAAGAGAAAAAGCAAAATGTTTCCTACAGCAGCTGAAAAGCACCCAAACAGTTTGATTAGAGCCCAAGGCAGCAATGTCAGAGAGAGAGAGAGATAAGTCTTTTTCCTGACAGGCTCCATGGCAGCATACGTGTGGGTTGGCCCCGCCTCCATAACTACCCAATAGGACCCCTCTCCCATAAATCTTTGCTCCTGGCTGCTATCCGTGTTCCTTTTTTGTCCTCCTCCGTAGGACCATGTGGTTCTCCTACCTGAAGATGACTTCACAGCGATCGATCGGCCGAATGACTGAATTGTTTCCTCCGATAGGCCCTGACTGTTAAGCAGGGTATGGAGAGTAATGGCAGAGTAGCGCTGAAGAAATATTGGTCTTACCTTAAGTGCGCCCGGCCTGTTTACCTGTGGCTACAGGTGGCCCTTATCTGCCTTGTTTTCCTTTCCTGTATCTATGGCTGCATTTGCTGTTTGCTGAACGCTTCTGCGTTCCAGCAAACTTCTCCCTTCAATTTCCGGGTCCGCGGGCGTTCTGCGCATGCGCGGACCCGTTGTGAGAGCGAGGCTTGGTTCTCGCGCATGCGCGCTGAGGACCCCAGCGTCGGATGACGCAGATGACGTCACGGGCGGCAAATTTAAAAACCCTGCAGAGCTGACAGAGCCCCGGGAATGATTGCGGACACCACAGCGACTTCCCGGGGCTATTTCTCTGGCGTTTGAAGGTAGGATTAATCCCTTATGATGGGGATATGTGGGGTTTTGTCTATCTGAGGTCTGAATGTATTTTTTTCTTATTGCTACAATGTAGGTATCTGCTATTGTGTGCTATGGATGCTTCACTGCCCCCTAGTGGCCAGCCCGCTCATGTTAGGTAGGTCCTAAAATACATCCTTTTGTATTTTACATTTTTTGAAAAGAGTAAGCATAGGCAGCAAGTTTGACCTGTCCCTTCTGTCTGTTTTCTGTGTTTACAGCCCTTCTAAATCTGATCCACAACCTAGTGCCTATAGACGCAGTGGATCGTCAAAATCGCACCACCACAAATCCTCCTCAAAATCCAGCCACCATAGGTCCGCCAGGTCGGAACAGCGTGACAGGGATTATTCCCGCCCCCCTGTGGCTCACTCCAGCAAGAGACCAGAGAAAGCATGTTGGGGGTGCAGAATGCCTGTGCCAGCAGACAAATCCCTATGTGACCATTGTTTCACTAAGGCAGCGGATGAAAGAGACGGCGCTGACCAGTGCCTAGAATCAATGGTGAGGCGAGTGGTAAAGGAATCCCTGCAGGAAAGGGAAGCTCAACAGCCTTGTGAATCCCCGGCAGACCCGCTAGATCCTATAGTAGGAGAGGGGGTACTACAGGAAACATGGGAATCATCCCAGCCTAGCCGCCATTCTGCCCTTGTCTCAGACAGCGAATCGGAGTCAGATGATCCAGGTCTGGGGTTTGACTATGGTCTGGTTCCCTCCTTGGTCAAGGCGGTGAGGGAGGCCCTGAAGTGGGAAGATCCTATCACTTCTCCCCCAAAGCAAAGGAAATTTTTTAAGCAGCTCAATAAGGAGCGTCAATTTTTTCCGTTTCTATCCGAATTGGGTGATATTATTTCAGAAGAATGGAGCAAGATGGACAAAAAGAGTTCCATGCAATCCAAAATCCTTAAACTTTACCCTTTTAAGGAAGAGGATGTGAAACACCTGGAGTCAGCTCCAATGGTAGATGCAGCACTTATGCGTTTGGTGAGATATGTGACTCTCCCCTTAGAAGACACGGTGTCATTCAAGGATCCTTTAGAGAGACGGATCGATTCAGATCTAAAAAGAATCTATTTGACCTCCGGGATGGCGTGCAAACCAGTGCTTGCGATCGCAGCAGTGTCAAAGGCCATAGAATTCTGGGCTGACAGCATTGAAGAATGCCTGAGAGGCATTTCAATAGACACGGCCAAAGACTCACCTATTCAGGAGATTAGGATGGCTTCAGCCTTCTTGGGGGAGGCATCCATTGATGTCATTCGCCTGATGTCTCGGGATATGCTGGCAGCCGTTTCGGCACGCCGTGCGTTGTGGCTCCGTCCGTGGCTCGCAGACCCTGCTTCTAAGCAGGCTTGGTGCCGCATCCCCTTTGAAGGGTCCTCATTATTCGGCAATAAGCTTGATTCTGCCATATCCCGGGCCACAGGTGGGAAATCTGGGTTTCTCCCTCAGGATAGGCGTCCTCAAAATCAAAGACGCTCTTTTCCAAGAAGACAGAATGCGGATCGTGCCAGGGACGCACGCAGCTACAAACCCGGCCGAGAATTCTCCAGGACATGGAGGTCCAGGCAGTCTTCTTTTAAGAAGGCCTCTAAAGGTGGTTCCTCTGGGAACCAGGATTCTGGGAAGTCCTTTTGAAATTGGGCCCGCTCAAACATGTCGAGTGGGGGCCCGTCTTCTCCACTTCAAACATGTTTGGGCGGCCTCAATTCGGGACTATTGGACCGTAAAGACAGTGTCATCCGGTCACAAGTGGGTCTTCTGCAACACTCCAAAACTCAGATTTATCCCTACTACTCTTCCAAGCTCAGAAGAGAAAAGACAGGTCCTATTGACCTACGTAAGCTGTTTATTGGAACAAGGCGCAGTCGTACCCGTCCCAGAGGAAGAGAGGGGCGAAGGCATGTATTCACCCCTGTTTTTGGTGCAGAAGAAGAACGGCACATGGAGGCCAGTAATAGACCTGACCCATCTCAACTCATTCATCCGCAAGGAGAAATTCAAGATGGAGTCCCTGCTTACCATACAACAGTCAGTACACTTGGGAGACTGGTTAATATCAATCGACCTGAAAGACGCATATTTTCACGTGCCTGTGACAAAGGACTTCCACAAATTCCTCCGCTTCGCGGTAGGCAACCAACACCTTCAGTTCACTTGTCTACCCTTCGGGTTAACCACGTCACCCCGGGTCTTTTCCAAGGTACTATTGGCGGTAGTGGCTTTTCTCAGGATCAAGGGTGTGCGTCTCCACCATTACCTGGACGACTTGCTTTTACTATCTCAGAGCAAGGATCAGATATTAGATCACAAAGAGGTTGTCATCTCTACCCTGCAAGAGTTCGGGTGGCTCCTGAATTTAGAAAAGAGTCAGCTAGAGCCGTCTCAGTCCCTCGTGTTTCTGGGCGCTCTATTCAACACCGTGGAGGGTACCATCTCCCTCCCAGAGGAGAAAATCATGGTAATCCGAGACAGGATTCAGGCAGCCCGTGGATCAACTCACCTTTCTGCTCTCCAGTGCCTGAAAATAATTGGCACGATGACAGCAACCATCCCCATGGTGAAGTGGGCCCAGTGGCATACCCGTCCCTTTCAGAAGGGATTTCTGCATCAGTGGAACTCTGTCGACCAGAATCAGCGCATCTTTCTTACCCCATCTATGAGGACATCTCTCCTCTGGTGGCTTCAGGGGAAGAATCTGCGCAACCATCATTCGATTGTCCCCATCTCATGGATCACGGTGACCTCAGATGCCAGCAACCAGGGTTGGGGCGCTCATTGCCTTTCGGAGGTGGCTCAGGGCAGGTGGACATGCCAGTCTCAAGGAGTCGTTTCCAACATTCTGGAACTGAGGGCAGCCTTTCAGGCACTCCTATCCTTTCGCCATCTAGTGTTGAACTCTTCCGTCATGCTAAGGTTGGACAACACAACAGCAGTGGCATACATAAGGAAACAAGGCGGGACTCACAGCTGGTCTCTGTTACAAGAAGTGGAGCCTTTAATGAGTTGGGCGCAAAAGAACTTAGCCAACATCTCGGCAGTATACATTCCGGGGGTCCAGAATGTGCAAGCAGACTTCTTGTCCCGGGTCGAGTTGGACAACAACGAGTGGTCCCTCCACAGAGAAGTTTTCGAGTGGCTCCTAACACTGGGTGTATCTCCGGAAGTCGACATGTTCGCTTCCCCGTGCAATTTCAAGATACCGAAGTACTTTGCGAGGTTCAGGGACCCTCAGGCGTTCGGGATAGATGCTCTCACGACCAGTTGGGATTTCCAGAGGGCCTATGCCTTCCCTCCAGTCCCGGTAATTCTACAGTTTCTGCGGAGGCTCAGAACAGAAAAAGTGGAGATTATTGCTGTCATTCCATTCTGGCCCAACAGGCCGTGGTTTCCTCTGCTGCTGCTCCTCAGCTATCAAGACCCAATTCCCCTACCTCTCAGGCCGGATCTATTGTCTCAAGGCAAGACGTTACACCCGTTTCCATCTTGTCTGCACCTCAAGGTGTGGTTCTTGAGAGGGGAAGGCTAGAGGCGCTTGGTTGCCCGAAAGAAGCGATTCCAACTCTTCTTAATGCCAGACGAAGAAGCACTAATAGGGTGTATGAGCGCATTTGGTCCAGGTTTGTTATACACATGTCATCAAGAGAAAACTCGTGTAACTCTCCAGAGGTTCATGATATCCTGAGCTTTCTTCAGTCCGGACTGGGTTTATCCCTGGCGGTCGGCTCGTTAAGGGTGCAAGTGTCGGCCATCTCAGCCTTCACGGGAGTCTCATGGGCGAATCACGCCTTAGTTCGTCAATTCTTTAAGGGTGCCATCAGGCTCAGACCACAAAGAAGACCCAGGTTTCCCAAATGGGACCTTCCATTAGTTCTGGATTTTCTGTCAAATCTTGGGAAAGATTCATCTCAACCTTTGTCTGTTAAGGATCTTACTCTGAAGACTATCTTCCTAGTGGCGATAACGTCAGCGAAAAGGGTATCAGAGATCAGGAATCTGGGTTCAGAGGAACCTTTTCTGACCTTTTTTGAAGACAGAGTAGTGCTGATTCCAATGTTAGGGTCAAACCCTAAAGTGACCACAGTCTTCCATGAGAATCAGGAGATTGTACTCCCTACCTTCAAAACATCAGATGACCAAGAGATCCATCCTCTTGATGTAGGCCACACCTTAAAACAATATCTGGAGGCAACAGCTCCATTCAGGCAAACGGAATTCCTCTTTGTCCTTCTTCATGGCAAGAATAAAGGGATGCGTGCGTCAATTAGGTCAATTTCCGCGTGGATTGTGCAGACGATTCAAAGGGCATACAGAGCTAAGGGCTTGGCTCCTCCTGAGGCAGTGACGGCTCATTCAACACGGAGCATCTCGACTTCGTGGGCGGCTTCTCGGCATGTGGCGCCTGATGTTATTTGTAGAGCGGCCTCTTGGTCCACAATTAATACTTTTCTTTCTCACTATTGCGTTGAACCAGCTGCGCTGTCTTCTATTAATTTTGGTTTACAAGTATTGTCGTTGGACAATGTTAAATAAATTTTGGTTTCTTTGCTCAACATTTTGCCCACCCGGGTGTGTTGGCGAGTTATTTCCCACACGTATGCTGCCATGGAGCCTGTCAGGAAAACGGAAAATTTATATCAAATACTTACCGTAATTTTCCTTTCCTGATAGGCTCCATGGCAGCAGGAGTTCCCTCCCAAATGTCTGGAGTAGGCTAGTTACGGAACACGGATAGCAGCCAGGAGCAAAGATTTATGGGAGAGGGGTCCTATTGGGTAGTTATGGAGGCGGGGCCAACCCACATGTATGCTGCCATGGAGCCTATCAGGAAAGGAAAATTACGGTAAGTATTTGATATAAATTTTCCGTTTTTTCTATGGAAAAAAAAATAGGGTATGATATTACGAACAGGGCAGCCCTAAATATTGTACAGATTTGCTGCCCATTAAACAAGCATACTTCCTGTGGCAGGGGAAAGGATGAGGCATATTTTATTTAGATAAAAAATGTATTTCAGTTTCTTATATTACATATTGCCAAAACATTGCCATAGAGCCAAACATATTGTACTGACATGTAGCATACCATGCACGTGTTTTTACTAGGTACCGTAATGCAAGATGCAGAGATTAGGCAGGTTTGAGCCTCCTAACATATAAATTTGAGAGTACTTTTTTCAGAGCAACAAGCCAGAAAGAATGAAGTTATTCACTGGATAGTATGTACTCCTTATTTGCTAAGATTCTATGTCAGCTGGTGATCCAACAGACCTGATCTAGGGTAAACAAATAACAATGTCTTTTTCCTCAGACTGTATTCCTAAGGAATTTGGCATATTTGATGCAGACTTCTTGAAGACTTTTGGCTGTTCCACTATTAAGTCTTTGTTATGTAGGCCACATTGTTTGGAAGAAGAGCAGTGGCAGCCCATGCACTGTGGGCGCACGGGCGCCGCCCCTTTCAGGACACCAGACGTATGGATTCCTATGGCGGGGAAGGGAGGGGGTGGTACTTTTTGAAGCACCTGATTAGAGCCAGACGCTCTTATAGGCTTCAAAATAGGGTGGGATCAGGGCGCAGAGAGTGCACCCTGATCCCACCCAATTGTGTGACGATAGCAAATTAATTTTCTCTATTTTCACACTAACCTTCCTCCCTGCCAATCAGGAGGCAGGACGTCACCCTACTGGATGCCTGGCACTTAGGAAGAGGAGCCGCCATTCTGAGAGGAGCTGCTGCAGTGCTGCGATAAGTCCCCGCGGGTCTGTCAGAGCTGCGCACGGGGAGGGTGCCAGAGGCGCGATATGTGCAGGGGGGTGTGGGGGGATTCTGCCAGAGCCGCAAATCCCACGACTGGGGGGGGGGGTCGTGCGCACAGTGGCTGCATTTGATGGGCTCAGTGGCTGCATATACTGGACACAAGTGGCTGCATTTGATGGGCACAAATGGCTGCATTTGATGGGCACAAGTGGCTGCATATGATGGGCATGAGTGGCTGCATTTTATGGGCACATGTGGCTGTATTTGATGGGGACAGTGGCTGCATATGATGGGCATAAGTGGCTGCATTTGATGGGCACAAGTGGCGGCATTTGCTGGGGCACAAGTGGCTGCATTTGATGGGCACAAGTGGCGGCATTTGCTGGGGCACAAGTGGCTGCATTTTATGGGTGCAAGTGGCTGCATTTGATGAGCACAAATGGCTGCATTTTATGGGCACAAGTGGCTGCATATAATGGGCACAGTGGCTGCATATACTGGGCACAAGTGGCTGCATTTTATGAGCACAAGTAGCTGCATATGATGGGCACAAGTGGCTGCATTAGATGGGCACAATTGGCTGCATATGATGGGCATATAATGGGCACAGGTGGCGGCATATGATGGGCACACGTGGCTGCATATGATGGGCACACGTGGCTGCATATGATGGGCACAAGTGGCTGCGTTTGATGGGCACAATGACTGCATATGATGGGCACAAGTGAATGAATGAATGAATGAATGAATGATTTGTATAGCGCTGCAACTGCGAACTGAATCGCCTCGAGGCGTGGCTGCATATGATGGGCACAGCGGCTGCATATAATGGGCACACGTGGCTGCATATGATGGGCACAATGTCTGCATTTGATGGGCACACTGGCTGCGTTTGATGGGCACAAGGGCTTCAACTGATGGGCACAGTGGCTGCATTTGATGGGTACAATGGCTGCAGTTGATGGGCACAGTGAGGCTGCAATTGGTCGGGGGGTTTCAGTATTTCTTGTTTGTTTGCCCCATCCACCACTGAAGGAGAGAGGAATCAGATCGCACCGTAACCACTTCTGGACCAAGCCTATTTTTGACACTTGTTGTTTACAAGCTAAAATCAGTATTTTTTGCAAGAAAATTACTTAGAACCCCCAAACATTTTATATATATATATACACACATATATATATATATAAATATATATATATATTTTTTTTGATTAGCAAAGATTAGCAAATATTTTATGTCACAAGATATTTGCGCAGTGGTCTTTTAAACGCAATTTATGTGGAAAATATACACACTGAATTGAATAAAAAAACTAAACAGTAAAGTTAGTCCAATTTTTTTTGTATATTGTGAAAAATTATGTTACGCCAAGTAAATTGATACCTAACATGTTACGTTTTAAAACTGCGCACACAAAAAACTCCATAGGGAAGCCCAGGTGCACACAGCCCATATAACAAGGGGCTGGTGAGAGCAGAGGGAAGGAAGGTGGAGCAGTGGCTGCTAGTGAGTGTCTCTGTGTGAGGATAGATGCTGTGTGCATTAAGGAGCCAAAGCTGTGTGCATTCAAGGAGCCAGAAGCTGTGTGTTTTGAGGGAGCCAGAAGCTGTGTGCATTGAAGGGCTTCAAAGCTGTGTGCGTTCAAGGAGCCAGAAGCTGTGTGCATTGAGGGGCTTGAAGCTGTGTGTGTTTAAGAATCCTAAAGACTTAAAGAAGATTTTCAGTTTTGTTTGAATGACGTGTAAACCCCTGCATGGGATTGCTTAGTGGATTTATGGACTGTTTTGTTTTTTTGTTCATTTAATAAACGTGGGCTACCAGGCCCTTAACTATAAATGCCTATTTGATGTGGACTCACTACAGAAAAACGCATCTATCACTGAGCTGAACAATCCCCAATGCCACACAAGGTTGTAATTTATGATAGAGAAAGTAACTAGATTGGAATTCCCCCACCCAAAGAAAAAGGGCTTCTTTTTTCATAGAGTGAGAAATGACACATTTTACACATTTGATGGTTCCAGTGGTGTGGCCTGTCCTACATCCTTTCCAGCTGAGTCACCCAGGGAGCAGTGAATGATATATACTGTGTATATATAGAAAATACTCCATACTTGCTGGACCACATGTCTGCGGCCATGTGAACCTTGCTTCTGACCACATGGTCTAGTGTCATGGAAAATGTGCCTTCCGTGTGATGGTGAAAGGCAGGGATGGCTTTGTGGGCAATGAATGGCTGCGGGTACAAAAGACAACTGTCATGGTGACTAATAGGGATGAGCCGAACACCCCCCCGTTCGGCTCGCACCAGAACCCGCGAACGGACCTAAAGTCCGTGCGAGCTTTAGAACCCTATTAGTTATAATGGATGCGAACGTTCGAAATCAAAAGTGCTAATTTTAAAGGCTAATATGCATGTTAATGTCATAAAAGGTGTTTGGGGACCTGGGTCCTGCCCCAGGGGACATGTATCAATGCAAACATTTTTTTTAAAAACGGACGTTTTTTCAGGAGCAGTGATTTTAATAATGCTTAAATTGAAACAATAAAAAGTGTAATATTCCTTTAAATTTCGTACCTGGGGGGTGTCTATAGTATGCATGTAAAGGGGCGCATGTTTTCTGTGCTTAGAACTGTCCCTGCAAAAAGAGTAATTTTTACAAGAAAAAAAGCTATTTAAAATCACTCGCGGCTAATGTGAACTGACGGCTCCCGTAATACAGAGAACAGTCATTCATTGAAAGTCATTGATAAAAAAAAAATGAAAAAAAAAAGCGTGGGGGTCCCCCCAAATTCAATAACCAGGCCCTTCAGGTCTGGGATGGATATTAAGGGGAACCGCAGCCAAAAAAAAAATGGCGTAGGGTCCCCCTCAAAATCCATACCAGACCCTTGAGGTCTGGGATGGATTTTAAGGGGAACCCTAGCCAAAAAAAATGGCGTGGGGTCCTCCTCAAAATCCATACCAGACCCTTATCCGAGCACGCAACCTGGCAGGCCGCAGGAAAAGAGGGGGGGACGAGAGCGGCCCCCCCCTCCTGCCTGAACCGTACCAGGCCACATGCCCTCAACATTGGGAGGATGCTTTGGGGGTCTAAGATGAGGACAAGGGCCTCGTCCCCACAACCGTGCCCGGTGGTTGTGGGGGTCTGCGGGCGGGGGGCTTATCGGAATCTGGAAGCCCCCTTTAACAAGGGGACCCCAGATCCCGCCCCCCCCCCTGTGTGAAATGGTAAGGAGGTACAAAAGTACCCCTACCATTTCACCAAAAAAAGTGTCAAAAATTGTAAAAATGACAGGAGACGGTCTTTGACAATTCCTTTATTAAAATCTTCTTTCTTCTTTCTTCATCCTTCGGTTTCTTCATCTTCTCCTTCCGTCATCTTCTTCCATCTTCTTCTTCCATTTTCTTCTTCCTCCGATCCGCTTCTTCTTGCGCTGGTCTTCTCGTCCGGCATCTTCTTCCATGGCGTCGGCATCTGTTCTTCTGTCGGGCCGCTCCTCGCAATGGGAGGCTCCCGCTGTGTGAGGCTTCGCTGCGTCTGACAGGTCTTTTACAACGGAGGGCACCTGGTGACCCCGCCCCCCTCTGACATCATGGGGAAAGCCATAGGGAATTCCCCATGACGTCCCCGTGCGTCACCGGGGGCGGGGTCACCAGGTGCCCTCCATTATAAAAGACCTGTCAGACGCAGCGAAGCCTCACACAGAGGGAGCCTCCCATTGCGAGGAGTGGCCCAAGAAGAGACACCGACGCCGATGCCATGGAAGAAGATGCCGGACGAGAAGGACGAGAAGACCAGCGCAAGAAGAAGCGGATCGGAGGAAGAAGAAAATGGAAGAAGAAGATGGAAGAAGATGACGGAAGGAGAAGATGAAGAAACCGAAGGATGAAGAAAGAAGACTGAAGATTTTAATAAAGGAATTGTCAAAGACCGCCTCCTGTAATTTTTACAATTTTTGACACTTTTTTGGTGAAATTTTCACACAGGTGGGGGGCCGGGATCTGGGGGTCCCCTTGTTAAAGGGGGCTTCCAGATTCCACTAAGCCCCCCGCCCGAAGACCCCCACAACCACCGGGCACGGTTGTGGGGATGAGGCCCTTGTCCTCATCAACATGGGGACAAGGTGCTTTGGGGGTCTTAGACCCCTAAAGCATCCTCCCAATGTTGAGGGCATGTGGCCTGGTACGGTTCAGGTGGGAGGGGGGGCCGCTCTCGTCCCCCCCTCTTTTCCTGCGGCCTGCCAGGTTGCGTGCTCGGATAAGGGTCTGGTATGGATTTTGAGGGGGACCCCACGCCATTTTTTTTTGGCTAGGGTTCCCCTTAAAATCCATCCCAGACCTCAAGGGTCTGGTATGGATTTTGAGGGGGACCCTACGCCATTTATATTTTTTTGGCTGGGGTTCCCCTTAATATCCATCCCAGACCTGAAGGGCCTGGTTATTAAATTTGGGGGGACCCCCGCGCTTTTTTTTTTTTTTATCAATGAATGACAGTTCTCTGTGTTACAGGAGCCATCAATTCATTAGCCGCGAGTGCTTTTAAATAGCTTTTTTCCTGCAAAAATTACACTTTTTGCAGGGACAGTTCTAAGCACAGTAAACCTACCCCCCTTCACAGGCCACCTATAGACACCCCCCAGATGTGATACTGCAATGCTGTACTAACAGCACGCACACACAAATCCCCAGAAATAGAGCACATATTCTCACTTTCTCAGCAGTCAGCAGCACACTGACACGCTGACACTGAAACATAATATGCGAGGCCGCCGCCGCCGCGGCCTCTTATACCGTGGGGCGTGTACTAAAGCCCCTGAGCTATAATTGGCTACAGGCATCCTGCCTGTAGCCAATTATGGCTCTCCTCGCTGCCGGCGCTGTGATTGGCCAAGCATGCGGGGTCACAGTGCATGCTTGGCCAATCATCAGCCAGCATTGCACTGCGACTGGCGCAATGCATTGCGGGCCGCTCCCATCACACGAATTTGATGCGATCGGCCCAAATAGTTCTGGGCTCGCCGAACAGGCGAACGCCCGATGTTCTTTGGACAGCAGCATTTTCAGTCTGGGGAGAGTGGTGTGTTAGATGTACTTGCAGATTTAGATGCAATAATAAATTGAAGCCAAACTCAGCTCACACTGCAGTTACAGCAACAGTTTTGTTCCTTTTGAGATAATGGTTTTACATGCATAAATAAAAGCTGATCATTGTAAGCCCTCTTAGTGGTTCTAAACCCTGTTAAAGATCTGTCTCAACCCTAATGCCACGTACACACGATCGGACTTTCCACCAACAAAACCGTGGATTTTTGTTTGAAGATGGTTGTTGGCTCAAACTTGTCTTGCATACACACGGTCACACAAATGTTGGCCAACAATTACAAACGTGGGAATGCAGTGACGTACAAGACGATAAAAAGTAAGTTCAATAGCCAGTGCGCCACCCTTTGGGCTTCTTCTGCTAATCTAGTGTTTATCGTGTGTTAGTAGAAATTTGGTGAGAGATGATTCAGTTCGTTTCTGCTTTTCAGTTCGTATCTGTTCTTCAGTGCATGTTGTCAGTTCGTTCCTGTCTTTCAGTGCGTTCTTGTCCACTCATTTCTGATTTTCAGCTCATTCTTCTCAGGTCCTTTCTGATTTTATAGTGTGTTCTGTCAGTTCGTTCTGAGCAGCTGTTCGTTTTCTAGCCATGTTGCTTTTACGTACTTGTTGTAGAGTTCCTGTTGTTGGGCTTGGTGTTGGAGTTATTTCTTTGACCCAAGTCCAGTCCATGAACAGGGGGAGGAGGAGTTCTTGGACCAAGAATTGGTTGCTTAATCGTGACCAATTCTCTCATATGCCTTTGTTGCGGGAGCTCCAGGAGAATAATCCTGATGATTTCAGGAATTATATGCAGATGACGGACCCCGTCTTTCACCGTCTGTTGGCTTTGCTGTCCCGCTATATTACCAAGCAGGACACCTGCATGCGCAAGCCATCACTCCCGAACAAAGGCTCGTCGCCACCTTGCGGTACTTGGCGACAGAGAGAAGTCTTCAGGATATCAAGTTCACGACTGGGATCTACCCCCAGGCTCTGGGAATCATTATTCCAGAGACCTGTTCTGCTATCATTCAGGTCCTGCAGAAGGACTATATTAAGGTAAGTTTTATCCTTTAACATCACATTCTATGTATTTAATGTTTGCTAATGTATTGTATTTAATTCCTCATTCGATAATTACATGATTGTAATATGCTGTGAATGTCCTCTTTGTCCTCATGCATGCTGTAAGCTTGTAATGCTCCTTTTTGTCTTTCATGCATATTTGCCATCACTAACCTCCCCAGCATGCTATTCTGGGCCCATACACACCTAGCCTAGTCACTTAACAATGTATTTTGTCAGCTCCATTGTAGTGCTTACCCTAAACACCCCCTAAAATGTGTACAAATGTTATTGTTGTCCTTAAATTCAGGCAGAGTGCAAGAGGCTTTTTTGGGGGGGGAGGCAAAACTCATTTGGAAGCCCCCCCCACCGCTAAGTCAACCGATACCAATACTCTATCTGCTCACTTTGCCAAACCCATGCACACTATACCTACCTCTTTTGTGGTCAGATTTATGGATGAATTCACCAAAGTATGTAGTATAAGTGCCTGCCTGAATACTTTCAAATGGTACTGTTTAAAGTTTTGTTCTCCTATAATCTTGATAGGTAATTGCAGAATGTAAAAATGTGCTTAAATTTGGACAGTGTGTATTCCTATTTTTGGATTATGACACTTCTTACCTGTCCAGTGGTCTGCCAATAGTGTAAGTAAGGAGGGGCTGGCCAAAGTAACACACATTATTTATGCATTCAGCTCTCAATGAAATGGAGAGGGTTACCTGTCCAAAACATCCCCCCCACCATAACATTTTTACAATGGGTCATCAGAGGGGTGAGGAATCTGATAAATTGACCTTATACTTTTGTCTTTAATTACTCATTTCAATAAATGTTATACTTATGTTGGCCAAGAATGTTTGTGTCTAATCTGCTTGCAATGTTATGTGCAAAAGTACAATTTTTTTTTCTTGTTTGACTCCACAGTTTCCTTCCAACCCACAGGAATGGCAGACTGTGGCCTCCCAATTTGACCGGCAGTGGGACTTTCCCATCTGCAGTGGTGCGATAAATGGGAAGCATGTCCGGATTGTCCCACCCCCAACTTGCGGTCATACTTCTTCAATTACAAGGGGTACAGTAGTATTTTGATGTTGGCGGTGGTGTCTGCGACTTATGAGTTCCTCTATCTGGATGTGGGGAAGAATGGCCTTATGTCTGATGGAGGAGTCATCACCCAGACAGAATTTTACAGGCATCTCCAGAGTGGCAGCTTGGGGTTGCCTTCTCCAGCGGATAACGTGGCAGGCCTCCCGTTTGTTTTTGTGGCAGATGAGGCCTTTGCGCTGGGAAAGCATTTGATGAGGCCGTTCCCCATGAGGACCCCGGAGCAGAGGGTTTTTAATTACCGGCTGGCCTGTGCCAGAAGAGTGGTCGAAAAATGCCTTTGGCATAATGGCGAGCCGGTTCAGGCTTTTCCAAACGGCCATCAGTATGACCGAATACAAACTGAACCATATCATTATGATCTGCAGCATTCTTCATAATTTCCTAAGGAAGAATGCAGCCAACAATCTGGCCTCAGTTGTGACTGAGGCCGGCTCACCGGCACAAACAATGACGGCACTTGAAACTGGCCGTCCTGGCTTGCCTCCCCAAAGCGCCCGTGAAGTATGGCAAAGCTATATGGAGTACTTTGTGGGTAGGGGGGCAATTGATTTACTAGAGAATCTGGAAGCTCTTTAAAATAATTTTTTTTTAAAAACTAAACTCATATTTCATTTGATTTAATGCTTGTGTTTCTTATATGTCACCTAGGTTCTCCAATGGCCTTTTATTTTTGGCCATTTTTTTCAATAGTCAAACGTAACTTATTTAATACATGAGGTAACAATCTCTTCTTCAGCTAACTATTATGTTATGTTGTGCTGTGGGTCTGCTACACACACACACACACACAGTGTTTTTGTGGTAAATGTGTGTAATGCATTAATGATAAAAATAATCATCCTTTTCAACTCCGTGAATTAACTGCTTGTAGTCCCTAAAATGGCCTGATTTTGGCAATTTTTACAGCACAGTGGGGGTTATTTACTAAAGGCTAATCCACTTTGCACTACAAGTGCACTGCAAGTGCACTTGTAGTGCAAAGTGGATTTGCCTTTAGTAAAAAAAAAACATTGTCACTGTAACTACACCAACTTACTTAAAAAAATGGTATTTGAGCATTGAAAGAAGAAGCCACACATTGTTGAGTATAAAACATTTAGCTCCAAGCACATTTACATGTGTGTTATAAAAGGTTTTTTAAACAAACCAACATCTTTGGCGTATAACATGTAAGTTTGACAGTATATAAACAGGCATGTTTAAAACCATTACATACACATCCCCAACTCAGGAACTTACAAAGTTCAACTTTGATAAAGTGAAGGCCATATGAGACATTAGTATGTCAAAACTGTGTTGATTTTGCCTTCATCAGATGGGGTGATGTCACCCCTGTAAAAGCCAAATTTTGAAGATGCACACAAATTGGGACTCAAAATTTACATTTCCCTCATGATCCCATGCCTAAAATGTGTGTCTTTTCCCTACATCTATTTTGATAAAGCCACAAAACACACAGTGAAGCTGATTTACAAATGGTTTGCGGCATGAGTTGCGGCACAAGGCGATGCGCAACGGCCATTTTTGTATTTACAAAACATTTGCATCTGTAACACAGCGCAATTCCCCATTTACTATTATCTTGCCGGCGCACGGGAGGCGGCGATCGGTGCACGCTATAGACATGGCGCACACATTATTCAACTCAGAATTAAAAGAAGGTGGAAGTGTCAATATTATGGGGGTGATGTGAGGAAGTATAGTTAGAACTGTCCATGTAACAAATATGCCCAAAATAGAATGAGACAGTAACGTTCTCTGAACAAGCCTGCTGCGCCTGCAAGTACACTTAGAACTGCGTGAGGTCAATTTATGCACTGCACATGAGCAAGCGGCATTTGCACGTGTTCAACTGCTTTGGTTCACTGCGCCGACAAAATCTTAGTAAATGTCAAGCCACGTAAATGCATTTGCATTAGTTGAATGGGCGCACCTCTAAGGTTGAATTTTTTGGGGGTTTTAAGGGGAACCCTGCGCTAAAAAAAGTGGTGTGGGGGTCCCCTCAAAATCCATACCAGACCCTTATCCAAGCACGCAACCTGGCATGCCGCAGGAAAAGAGGGGGGACGAGAGAGCGCCCCCCTCCCGGAACCGTACCAGGCCACATGCCCTCAACATTGGGTACCCCCCAAAGCACCTTGTCCCCATGTTGATGAGGACAAGGGCCTCATCCCCACAACCCTGGCCGGTGGTTGTGGGGGTCTGCGAGCGGGGGGCTTATCGGAATCTGGAAGCCCCCTTTACCAAGGAGACCCCCAGATCCCGGCCTTCCCCCCTGTGTGAAATGGTAAGGGGGTACAAGTACCCCTACCATTTCACCAAAAAAGTGACAAAAGTGTTAAAAATGACAAGAGACAGTTTTTGACAATGCATTAAAGTCTTCTTCTTTCCATCTTCTTCCTTCTTCGTTCTTCTTTCCTTCATCCTTCGGTTTCTTCCTCCATCTTCTTCTTCCTCCATCTTCTTCTTCCTCCGATCCTCTGCTTCTTGCTCCAAAGTTCTCGACCGGCATCTTCCTCCATGGTGTCTCTTCTTCCTCGCTTGGTTCTCGGGCCGATCTGTGCAATGGGGGGCTCCCGCTGTGTGACGCTTCTCTTCTTCTGACACTTCTATAACGGAACCGTGCATCAGAGGGGGGCGGGTCACCGGGTGGCCCCGCTCTCCGTTATATAAGAACTGTAAGTAGAGAAGCATCACACAGCTTGAGTCTCCTATTGCGCAGAGCGGGCGGAGAACGAATCGAGAAAGAAGAGACGCTGTGGAGGAAGATGCCGGACGAGAACACCGGAGCAAGAAGCAGAGGATCGGGGGAAGAAGAAGACGGAGGAAGAAGAAGATGGAGGAAGAAACCGAAGGATGAAGGAAAGAAGAACGAGAAGGAAGAAGATGGAAAGAAGAAGACTTTAATGCATTGTCAAAAACTGTCTCTTGTCATTTTTAACACTTTTGTCACTTTTTTGGTGAAATGGTAGGGGTACTTACCATTTCACATAGGGGGGGGAGGCCGGGATCTGGGGGTCCCCTTGTTAAAGGGGGCTTCCAGATTCTGATAAGACCACCGACCGCAGACCCCCACAACCAACAGCCAGGGTTGTGGGGATGAGGCCCTTGTCCTCATCAACATGGGGACAAGGTGCTTTGGGGGGTACCCCAAAGGACCCTCCCAATGTTGAGTGCATGTGGCCTGGTACGGTTCAGGTGGGGGGCGCTCTCTCGTCCCCCCTCTTTTCCTGTGGCCTGTTAGGTTGCGTGCTCAGATAAGGGTCTGGTATGGATTTTGAGGGGGACCCCATGCCATTTTTTTTTTGGCGCGGGGTTCCCCTAATATCCATACCAGACCTGAAGGGCTTGGTATGCTCTTGGAGGGGAACCCATGCCGTTTTTTTTTTAATTAAAGTTGTCTGGCCTGGGGGCGACTTAAAGTCATGTTGGTGTCCATGTCGCCCCAAATTGTGTTGTAAGTGGCCCCAAGTCGCGCTGGAAGTCGTGTTGCCCCTGTGTGAATGGACTGTTAATGATAACGGCGTGCGCTATTATCAATGGCATATTATTATCGTGTGCGCCGGTATATTATTATCGCGTGTTCCGGCATATTATGTGTTGCGCTCATGCGTGCGCTAGTTCATACGCTCAATTAATAATTTATCTGGCGCACAAATTAAGGTGTGATCCAGCGCAGCACATTCATCTTAGTAAATTACCCCCAGTGTGTCAACATGTGCTATCTGCCATCATGGGATATCAATGTACACGTTTTGTGGGTGCAACCCCTTCCTCCAAACTAAAGTAGGTTGCATTCCCAAAACACATCCATTGATCCCCCCATGATGGGAGCTAGCACATGTTGACACACTGTGGCTTATTTCAAAAAGGCAAAATCACTTTGCACTACAAGTGCAATGCAAGTGCACTTGAAAGTGCACTTGTAGGGCAAAGTGGATTGTCCTTTCTGAAATAAGGCCCAGTGTGTCAACATGTGCTAGCTCCCATCATAGGGGATCAATGGATGTGTTTCGGGGGCGCAACCCCTTACTCTCACCTACTTTCGTTTTGAGGAAGGGGTTGCACCCACAAAACACATACATTGATATCCCATGATGGCAGATAGCACATGTTGACACACTGTGTGCATATTCAAAATTTGGCTTTGTAATTACGTTAAAACTTTAAAAAAATGTAAAATAAGGACAAAATTTACATTTTTTGGGGGTTTTACATTTTGCCTAAAACATCAATGATGTTGGTCAGTCTTTTTGAACATCATTGATATTTTGCATGACCTTTTCTAAAACCCGATTGCACACCATTATCTCACTGATGAGTACTTGTGCACTTGCACTGCTGAAGTGAGTTTCTTCTTCCACAACATCCACATCACCTAAAAAGAAAAAAAACACACCATGTATTATAATGTGTGGTCTCAGACACTGACCTATTGCGGACACCATTTTGACCACTTCCTGAACCTCTGCATCCACATCCTCAGGTTGTGTGCTGAGTTCCCCTTCTTCAGGAGGTGTGGGGTTCCTGGTGTCCTCAGATGTCACAATTCTTTTCTCCCCTACGTGAATACAAAAATGGTATACTTAGCAGACAGATATTTGAGGCTAGAAATAGTAATATGAAACATTGCTTGGAAGTGTCGTCCAAATGTCTGTTTTGGCAGAGTTCCAAGCTGAGGACACGATTTTTTCCCTTACGAAAGCTGGAATACTTACCTGTTTTGTGCAAGTTTCACACATGGAGAGACCCCTAGTATCTACTGGTTGTGGAGGGTGGTGCTGGGATTGGTCTGGAGCAGGTCTAACCCACATCCCAGAAAATACAGTATAAATATAGGGTGTATTCCTCTTGGGGGACTTTAAAGGGAAAGGACGCTTGCTTTAGTGTAAATAATTATTTTATTTAACAACAAAAGAGGGGTGTGAGTTGATGTGGCCAAAACAAATCCACATGGGTAAGTACAAACAAAGTATACATATACAGGGGGTCCCCGGGTTACAAACAAGATAGGGACTGTAGGTTTGTTCTTAAGTTGAATCTGTTTGTAAGTCGGAACAGGTACATTTTTTAAGTGTAGCTTCAGCCAAAAAATCTATTTTTACATTTTTTTGATAACATAGAGAAGGGTTATCACCCCTGTAACATTTGTTTTGCTGTCTGTGCCCATGTTCAGAAGATTTCACCTCACCGTCTGTCCCAATGACAATTGGATTTAGAAAATTTGGGGTTGTTAGGGAGGCATGGACTGGTGATAAAGCATCAGTGGAGACACCTTTTTCCCTTATTAACTCTTACAGGAGTGAATTTCCCTTCCTAGGGTGGATTTCCTCTCACTTCCTGTTGTCTCCCTCCGTTTGTAAGTAGGAGTCGTTTGTAAGTCGGATGTTTGTAAGTAGGGGACCCCCTGTAAAAAGTATTTTTAGACAGGATGCAATAACAAAAGCATAAAAGCTAAGACACAGATATGACACAAATACAGTTGTGTACGTTTATCCGACGCGTTTCGAGTTTAGCTCTTCTTCAGGGTTATTTGAGATCAGCACACAAATCTAGAAAGAAAAAATACAATAAGCAAACAGAAACAGATATACGTATACTGACATTCGTCATCAATGAATAAATGTGGTTACTGGTTTCTGTAATCATTAAATATTGTGTATACTGACCCTATCCTGTGTCAGGATATCTTATGAGAGCATCTGTGGTTTAAAAAGGGGGGGTTTAATGTAGAGCCCTTGGTGTGATAAACAAGGGTGTTACTGCTGCCTGTGAGTCCCGCCGGCGTCCCGAGATTTGGGGGCCAATGTCCGCCAGTCCCCTCCCACACAGAAAAGTTGGAAGGAATGCACAGACATACACAGAGGATCCCTACCGGAGATCGGTCAACAACAAAGGGCGTCAGGAAAATCCCCCTGTAGATGCCCAGAAGACCCCGGAGCAGGGGAATGCGTGGCAACTGTGGGAAATATATGAGAGTATAAAAGTACATAGTAGTAGACATTGGTGTATAAAGAAAATTGATGCGCTGGAAATTGCTAGCATCAGTAAAGTGCAGGCAATGAAATGCTGGATGAAAACGCAACAAAAGAAGCAAACAGACCCCATCCCCTAGAAATCAATCAGAGATATACAGGGGTGGATTTCAGCCAGAAGACTGCACTGTAGGTAATATATATAGCAATGTAAGGTGACAGTAGTAAAAAGTAATATTGGTAAGTGGCACAATACCTTGGGGCCCAGCGGAGATTAGAAGCAGTGCGTGCTGGTGTACTGAGAGGACTGGGTTGGCACTCGGTGGGTATCAAGTAGTGATACCATGCGCCTGGGGGTAATATATAAGCATATGCGATAAGATATGTTGGGGAGCGAGAACATGCATTAGGGATGACAGAGATGGTAAACAAGGCATTGCTGACAGTACCTGAGAAGCCTGGGTGTGATCATAAGGATGCTGTCCACCGAGGGTTGGCTGCCTATATAAATAGAGCATAAACGAATGGTAGTTGGTCAGGCCAGGCTTGGTGTGGAGATGTGAGTCAAAAATGCAATAGGGTGCTTACCAGGATGTGCAATGTGCCAGGTCCAGGTGCAGCAGCATAACTGGTGTGTTGTTTTAGGCCACTATAAATATGATGGGCTGTTGTGTGGGGCCAATTAGGAAGGAGGGGGAGGATGACGCCCCCCGAGGCGGTGGCGCGGGTGCCCGCCCCCGGTGGCAATAGAGCCTGCAATTGGTGGAATTATTGAGCTGCAAAAATCAAATCCCCCCGGCCACAACCATCAGCGTCGGTGGTTCCCACGACGCCGCCGCATAATGCTATGAGGCGGCGTGCATGGCGATAGTAACCAGGGAGCGCGGGCACACCGGGCGTGGTGACGTCATGGCGCGCGGGGGGCGGGGACCGGCATCCGCGTCATCGGCCCGCAGCGCAGGATAGGAGAGGGACGAAGGACACGGATTCGTCCCCGCCCTCTCCATGGAAACGGGCCGCTGGTGCTGATAAACAGCATGCAGCGGCCCTACGTGCGCTGAGTGCTGACCGATAGAGCGGAGGGATCAGTGCGGTGGCATGGGGGAGGGAGGACAGGGGAACATCGCCCACAGTCCAGGGGGGCCAAGCAGGGAGGCACGGCAGTAGATGCAAAAACAAAAACAGAAGGGGGACATATACGCCATGCAAATACCTACAAGATCTGCATTGGTAACATTAAGCAAGAAACAGGAGGTACAGCATTACAAAAAAAACTTTGACATGAGTAAAGAGCAGGGAAAAAAAAATGGACATAGAAATATGAAGATGGAAATAAAAAATAAAAGATAAAAATGCATAATAAAGATGCAGATTACAATAAAAATGGAAAAAGAAATCCTTATCACTGTAATGGATACATATTATCTACTGGATACTACTGGATACTATACTAGTATCTACTGGAGGACCTGCTTGGGACACCATAAAAAGGTTGTTATGGTGTCCCACACTAGTGCTCTTACGTCCAGATGTGTAAACAGCTGCTGAGTGTCCTCTCCTGACACTGAATAAAGTTGTAATTTCATTATAGTTTCAAACACATCTAGACAACAATGTAATAAACTTCTTTAATCAAAATAGGCCTGAACAAATGTAGTTAACCTGCATCTGCCAAAAACGTTGTATTAGTGGTCGAACGAACAAAGTTTAATATGAACGATTATACTGTGCCCACGAACCTCAAACTTGGCATTTTAAACTGTACATCAGTAAAGAAAAGCACATGGACCAGCACGAAAGTAATAATAATAATAGGAACACACGACAAATACTTACTCTTCAAGATGTCCACCATCTCCACCATTTCTTCAAAGGACATATTTGAGGCCTTATATCTCCTCCTGGATGTAAAACTTTTCTCCGGGCTTTCCTCGTCATTGCTGAGAACAGAACACACCTGCTGTGTCTCTGCCATGTGCTTTCCCACTGCCCCGAAAGAGAAGAGGCAGGGAATAACTAGAAAGAAGGACAGGGGTGGAGTTTGACGCATGTGCAGTGTATATAAAGCATAACACGCGGGTGACGTATGTACGATCTGTGAGTGGAGGCTCGTAAGCACTGATCGTTCAAACGAAGGTAGAAGGTATAATTGTAACTTGGGGCATCAGTGGTTAGTGGCCTATATTGGGACAAGATTAGGAGAGTTTAGCCTGACATTAGGGTTTGTCTTGTGTTGTGCCTTGCAGATAAAATGGTGGATAAATTCACAGACCCTGACTTCCTGCCCAACTTCATTGATAAATACAGGGAGCTGCCATGTCTCTGGCAAGTCCAATGCAGGGACTATTCAAACAAGCAAAAGAGGAAGGCAGAGCTGGATAAACTATTGGAATTGGTGAAGCCTTTGTACCCCACGGCAAACATCAACTATTTGAAGGCTAAAATTAGTAGCCTGAGGAGCACATATAATAGGGAGTGCAAGAAGGTCCAGGATTCCCAGAGATTTGAAGCAGCAGCAGATGACGTATATGTCCCCAGGCTGTGGTACTATGACAGACTGCATTTTTTGTCCAACCAGACCGAACCCAGGCCATCACTATCAACACTTCCTTCAATACTTCCTTCCACATCAGCTGAGGCTCCTGAAGTCCAACCGCGGCCTTCCACCCAGGAAGATGTGGAGGAGCCCAGCTTGACCCAGATATAGCATTGTTGAACATATTTCTTGTCAAAAATTTAATTATGTTAACTAGATGTTATTGATCACTAATCTTGCCAAAAATTATTGGGACAAGAATGAAAAATGCTGAGGTCAGAATGATAGTCTTTTCTATTTTTTAACATTCAATTTGCAACAGTCATGAGCTCTAAATTGTGTGTGATTGATGACCAAAAACAAAAAACTATGTACCATTTTCATACACAGGAAAGTCTAGGCCAGGAGGAGGCCGTGGCAAGCAGCCTGATGGAATCCCAGGTTCCTCCCCTCCGCCCTCCAACCAAAAGGACCAGGAAGGCAAGGAATTTTGAGGAGTCCGTGGCTGTTTTCCTCAAACAGGCTACTGCGGCACTTAACATGACCCCTGGTGTACACGAGGCATTTGGACTTGTCATTGCAAGCAAACTAGAAAACATGGAGGAGGGCCAATGCACAATCTGTGAAGAACTAATTTGGAACAAGGGGACGAGGGGCGAACTAACAACTCAAACCCACCTGTGTGAGTTGGGCCATACTCCATCACCTCCAGCAACACCACCAACACCACAGGAGGTGTTATGGAAGGAAGCGTGGAAAGAAGTGATGAGAGTGATAGCCTGTTTTTATTTATTTATTTATTTATTACAGTATTTATATAGCGCCAGCAGTTTACGCAGCGCTTTACAATATAAAAAGGGAGACAATACAGTTATAATACAATACAATAAAATACAAGAGGATTAAGGGGGCCCTGCTCAGAAGAGCTTACAATCTAATAGGGTGGGGGAGGTGATACAAAAGGTTGTAACTGTGGGGAAAGAGCTGATGGAAGTGGTAGAAGATTAGTTGGAGACATGATAGGCTTCCCTGAAGAGATGAGTTTTTAGGGATCGCCTGAAGGTAGCTAGAGTAGGGGATAGCCGGACAGGTTGAGGTAGCGAGTTCCAGAGGATGGGAGAGGCTCTGGAGAAATCCTGGAGACGAGCATGGAAGGAGGAAACAAGAGAGCAAGAGTTTGGTGTGGTCTGGCAAAAAACGCAGGCTGTTGTAAGACCACAGCCTCGGGACATATATGTCATCTGCTGCTGATCCCGATCTCTTGGAGTCCTGGACTGTATTGTGCTCCCTATTAAATGGACTCCTCAGGTTACCAATCTTGACAGTCAAATAATTTATGTCTGCCCTGGGGTACAAAGGCTTCACTAATTCCAACTGTTTCTCCAGCGTTGCCTTCCTCTTTATTTAATTCTTCCCTTGTGCTCCCTATTCAATTTTACATTTTGTTTTTGACAAATACTTGGCTATGTGTTTTACTTCAAAAAGGACACAAGTAGGCAGGTACATTTCAAAAATACAATGTCAAATTAACAAGGGAAACCAACATAGTCGTATATTTGAGGTTAAAAAAATACAAGATAATAATGGTGTTGTGGTAACTTGACACACAAAACGAAAAAAAAATTCTGGAGATCACGAGAAAAAAAATAAAAAAAAAGATCATTCTGGAGATCACGAGAAAAAAAACTAACAAAAAAAATATTAGTCAGGAGATCACGAGAAATAATAAAAAATCAGTTTGTCAGAACTCTGTGAATATAAGCAGCAAAGCGACTTCATTATTATAGCCTTATAAAGAAGAAGAGAATGCGCTGCATAGAGAGATTTCATAATTTGCCGCGTGACGGATGTGATATCTCCATTACGAACGCTAGTTTTACAAGACCGATCGCTTCCGGCTCGTATTTGATTCCGAGCATGCGTGAACTTTTGTGCGCGGACTAATGTACACACGATCGGACTTTCCAACAAGGTTTTGTTGGTGGAAAATTTGAGAACCTGCTAGCTAACATTTGTTGGCAGGAAAGTCGGACAGCAAATGTTCGATGGAGCATACACACGGTCGAATTTTCAGCCAACCAGCTCACATGCAACATTTCCCATTGGAAAATATGACCGCGTGTACGCGGCATTACTGTTACCTTTGCAGGAGAGTTTGCACTGTTGAAAAACAACTGATTTACTGGCTGGATCACCAGAGGAAACTAAAGGGAAGAAAGCTTTAAAAAATAAAACGATTGCAGCATAGGAAGGGGGCTTTAAAACAGCAATGCAGGCAATTCAGAAATGGATCATATAAAAGTATTTTAATGGAAACATGTAGGGTCACTAGCATGTTGCCGTGACATACAGTATAATCTGGTTAGAGGATAACAAACACATTTCACATTTACAGAAAACAAACACAAAGTTACAGCATCACATATCATTGGTCTGTTGTGACGATGCCCCAACGTGTTTTGGCCCATGTGGTCTTCTTCACGGGGTAGGTTTGCTATCAAGAGATATATTTAGAAGGAGATATTCCAACATGTATTCAATTATATATATTCAATGTATAGTTACCACTGAAAGGTGAAAAGAGAGAAATTTAAAACCGTTGGATGATTCCCGAGGGTCCATACCCCATTCATGTCTAAAAGGCAGGAAAGATCGATCCGATGCGACTTGCAAGCATTCACGCTGAGGACACCCTCAGAGGGTAAGGGAGGCCAACACCTGCAGCAAATTCCCAATGATATCAGTGCATCAAGAGGGGATTCCAAAAAGTCCTAACTTCTTACAAAATGTCAGATGGATTCCAATTGTTCATTAATATCTGTCTCCTTTATGAAGATCTGGAACACCAAACGCCAAACAGATTCCATATGTTTGTTAGGTATTAAGATGGTCATATATTGTTATAGTAATTAGTTTGTATTAATTGGATAAAGTGTATTTGTGTAGTTCTGACAATAGTATGGTGTTGTGTGAAAGGAAAAAAGTGATGTTAAGGGTATGAGATGTGTGGATGTGTTATGTGAGGATAAGTGGGGGAAAAGGAATGGAGTGAGTGTAAAGTAAAATAAACAAGGGGAGAAGAACATGAGAGGCGTGAAGGGTGGTGTGAGAGGTGAAGGGGTGCTGGAACCTACAGAGTATGAAGTGAGAAAGGTGTATGACATGCTGAAAAAAAAAAAATATATATACATATATGTGTAAAAGAAAAAGCTGAATATTGCATCACATCTAAGAATTGGTAAGTTGCAATGTAATAAATGTTTGCCCTTTGGGTTTAATACCACTTTAAGTAAACAAAACAACAAAACAAACAAACAAAAAAAAACAACCACTATTGCAGAAAAGCAAAAATTACCCCCCCCCCCCCCAAGCAGTAGTACTAAACTAACTAACTCTCTCTGCCAGTTGTCCCTTATCTAAATCCAAACACACTGACAAAGGGCTGCTGGAGGTAGGTCCTGTGTAGGCAGGGCCGTCATTGCTGCTTCACATGGCTGAACTCTGCTCCTGGGGGCTTCATCTATAAGCACACATTCAGGGCACTGTCTGTAATGCTTATCCACCTAAGCCCACACATATTCACTCTTGTGCCATCACATGCACAGATGCAGGTCTGAGACTGCCCCACTCTATCTCCCTGATCAAAGTTCCTACAGCCCCATAAGAGCACCTTTCACACAGAGCCCTGCTATTTTCTGTGGTGCATTCTAGGGCTCAGGGAGCCCAACTAATCACACTGGCCCCATGTCTCATGGAAGAACAGATCACCTGGCATGTGTTCCGTGTGGGGGTCTTTCCCACTGCCAGGAGGGTGGCTCCTTTCCCATAATCAGCACCTGCTCCTGAGCTGATTAGGTTTGTACAAATACTCACATTTACTCCTCTCCTAGGTGTTGGCTAAGTCCACCATATCACATTTCTTGTACTCCCAGGCTTAGACAATAAGGAGGTATTACAGTGTTTTTTTTAACAGAAGAAGTACAGTTACACAAACTTGTATTGCAATCTATAGTACATGGTATGAACACATCCCGACAGTGGCAGAAGATATACACAATAGATTGTCCACATCCTGGCTGTAATAGAATGAAAGTCCTGCCAACCACACAGGAGGGGTTACTGTGGTGCTACTTACTAAGCAGGGTTCTCATAGTGTCCTCTTCAGGCCCAAGGTTTCATGGCTTCCCTCGGCTAGAGATGATGTGCTTCCTCCTAGTATTGCATTCTACTGTTCCTTCTTCAGACCGACTCCTGATTAGCTCCACCTACTATATAAAATTACAGGGTTGGGCTAAAGAGGAAAACACATCTTAAGATGAGTGTAGCTAAACTTTAAAGGGGAACACCTGCCTACATTTTGGCTGCAACTTAGGTCAAAGCAATACTGGATAAAGTCCCTGACCTCTGTTCAGGTGCAAGACTTTGGCCAATGATGGCTTTGGCAATTCATCGTGAGACATTCACCAGAGCAATTCCTGCTGAATGTCCCAAAAGCAAATGTTTGGTCACACTCAACTCATCACTAGTCTAGTTTTGCTAACACATGCCAAAGTTGCATATCTGGGTTTAGATTAGGATTTGTTAACAGTTAAGGGATTAATGATATTTTAATGATTATCCGCCTGAAGTTTAGCTTTCTAAAATGATACAGAGGGACACCTTTTTAGCACACAATGGGGGTTATTTACTAAAATTAAAGAGTTCAAAATCTGGTGCAGCTCTGCATAGAAACCAATCAGATTCCAGGTTTTATTGTCAAAGCTTAAGTAAACAAGCAGAAGTTAGAAGGTTTTTGGCTACCACGAACAGCTGCATTCGATTCTGAGGGCTCCAGTTTTAGTAAATCTTGCCCAATATGTAGTCAAATAACATGTCCTTGTGAAGTAGAATAGTAAAGTATCGAACCAGGCAGAACTTAAGAAATGCAGGTTTATTAACAGCTGATAACATACAGGTTTATGTTCAAAGTATTACAAGATACAGTTCTAATTTATACAGTTTCTTACAATGCAAGCATATTAGATATAGGTATTCTTATTCCCTAACCAAATTGAAACAATTGTGAATTGTTCTCACCTTGAACCAGAATGGGTCTTTTCTGACAATTCTTGGGAACACGTCACCCGATAGGAACCAGTCAGTCGACCAGTGGTCTGGTCCCCTCACAGAGTTTTGGGTTCCTGCTCGACCAAGTTCTTGAGGGAAATTCACCTGAGACCACATTCTGGAACAAGTTAAGAAGTCTTCCCTGACTCGTACGAGGAGACAAGTTATGGACAGATATTTGCCCATTGGTTCTGACCGTCTGCCACCCTTGCAATAGGGCTGCATAGACAAACAGTCAGCCTGATAAACGCCTATCTGACTTGTCTGATAAACAATTGTAGAGCTTGCATTTATATACCCTTTTACAAGCCTATCTCAGCAATCTTTCCTACATGTGATTGGTCGCTAAGATCTACGTCAATGTAACCAACCATAAATCTCACACCTGTTCTATAACCAGACAAACTTATTACTCCCAAAATTCCTATATGTTCATTAAAAAGATTTATAACTGCTCTTGTCCAATTAAAAACACCTGTCCGTGTATTCTGATATTGGAAAAACATTGCAAAAAAATTTAATTTTGCAATGTTTTTTTTTTTTTCCCATAGCATTTTCTGCGTGTTCATACATACACGCTGTAGACACTATCCGTGTATTCTGATATTGGAAAAACATTGAAAAAAATTGTAATTTTGCTGTGTTTTTTTTCCCAATAGCATTTTCTGCGTGTTCATACATACACGCTGTAGACACTATCCATGTATTCTGATATTGGAAAAACATTGCAAAAACATTCAATTTTGCAGTGTTTTTTTTTTCCCAATAGCATTTTCTGCGTTTTCATAAACGCTTTAGATACTGTCGGTGTATTCTGATATTGGAAAAACACTGCAAAAAAAATTAATTTTGCTGTGTTTTTTTTTTCCCAATAGCATTTTCTGCGTGTTCATACATACACGCTGTAGACACTATCCATGTATTCTGATATTGGAAAAACATTGCATAATTTTATTTTGCTGTGTTTTTTTTCTTCCCAATAGCATTTTCTGCGTTTTCATAAACGCTTTAGACACTATCCATTTATTCTGATATTGGAAAAACATTGCAAAAAATTTAATTTTGCAGTGTTTTTTTTTCCCAATAGCATCTTCTGCGTTTTCATAAGCGCTTTAGATACTGTCCGTGTATTCTGATATTGAAAAAACATTGCAAAAAATTTTAATTTTGCTGTGGTTTTTTTTCCCAATAGCATTTTCTGCGTGTTCATACATACACGCTGTAGACACTATCCGTGTACTCTGATATTGGAAAAACATTGCAAAAAAATTTCATTTTGCTGTGTTTTTTTTCTTCCCAATAGCATTTACTGCGTTTTCATAAACGCTTTAGACACTATCCGTTTATTCTGATATTGGAAAAACATTGCAAACAAATTTAATTTTGCAGTGTTTTTTTTTTCCCAATAGCATTTTCTGCGTGTTCATACATACACGCTGTAGACACTATCCGTGTATTCTGATATTGGAAAAACATTGCAAAAAAATTTAATTTTGCTGTGTTTTTTTCTTCCCAATAGCATTTTCTGCGTGTTCATACATACACGCTGTAGACACTATCCGTGTATTCTGATATTGGAAAAATATTGCAAAAAAATTTAATTTTGCAGTGTTTTTGTTTCCCAATAGCATTTTCTGCGTTTTCATAAACGCTTTAGACACTATCCGTTTATTCTGATATTGAACAAAAATATTGCAAAAAAATTTAATTTTGCAGTGTTTTTTTTTCCCAATAGCATTTTCTGTGTTTTCATAAATGCTTTAGACACTATCCGTGTATTCTGATATTGGAAAAACATTGCAAAAAAAATTTATTTTGCTGTGTTTTTTATCTTCCCAATAGCATTTTCTGCATTTTCATAAACGCTTTAGACACTATCCGTGTATTCTGATATTGGAAAAACATTGCAAAAAATTTAATTTTGCTGTGTTTTTTTTTTCCCAATAGCATTTTCTGCGTGTTCATACATACACGCTGTAGACACTATCCGTGTATTCTGATATTGGAAAAACATTGCAAAAAAATTTAATTTTGCAGTGTTTTTTTTCTTCCCAATAGCATTTTCTGCGTTTTCATAAACGCTTTAGACACTATCCGTGTATTCTGATATTGGAAAAACATTGCAAAAAAATAAAATTTTGCTGTGCTTTTTTTCTTCCCAATAGCATTTTCTGCGTTTTCATAAACACTTTAGACACTATCCGTGTATTCTGATATTGGAAAAAACATTGCAAAAAAATTTAATTTTGCAGTGTTTTTTTTTTCCCAATAGCATTTTCTGCGTGTTCATAAACGCTTTAGACACTGTACGTGTATTCTGCTATAGACAAAAACACCCATTTAGGGCGAGATCATAAATTTTGAAAATATGAGGAGATCATCAAAAAGGGGACGTGGCCCGGTTCGTGGTGCTGCTGGTGGCGCTCCTGTTGCAGGGAGAGGACGTGGTCGATCTGTGCCAGCTACACGCACTAGTGAAACACCTTCCTCAGGTTCGAGTAGGCGACAGAGCCTGCAGCGGTATTTTGGCGCGCCTAATGAGGCTGTACGAATGTTGAGGCCGGGACAAGTACAGGCGATAGTAGATTGGGTTGCTGACAGTGCCTCCGGTTCCTTCACATTGTCTCCCACCCAGTCTCCTGATGAAAGTTCAGAGTTGGCACCTGCAGCCGATGTCCATCAGTCTTTCACCTCACCCCCTTGCAAATCAGCCAATCAGTCGGAGCCCCAACCCAGTGGTTCTCCATCCCCATCAGAAGGCTTCCCTTTCGGCTACGAACCGCTCCAGGTCACCTTTACGCCAGCAGGCTTTTGCATAGCAACCGCCACCCCTGCTCCACCTCGCCGTAGAACAGGGACGGAAGCAAGCGCCACCTCCTGGCAACTGATAAGAACAGATACTACACTTGATCTTAGCCAAAAGGCCGAGAAGCACTAGTGAAACACCTTTCTCAGGTGCGAGTAGGCGACAGAGCCTGCATCTGTATTTTGGCGCGCCTAATGAGGCTGTACGAATGTTGAGGCCAGGACAAGTACAGGCGATAGTAGATTGGGTTGCTGACAGTGCCTCCGGTTCCTTCACATTGTCTCCCACCCAGTCTCCTGATGAAAGTTAATAATTTTTTCCAGAAAGTGCGTATTCTGGGGTATTCCCACCATATGTGCGGCATTGTGCCGTTGAGTTTCTGAGGTTCTTAATGACTTCCTGTACCTCTTCTGCTGAGAAGGGGGCCTCCAGCATTTTATTATGTTATTTTAAGTTATTTCCCTATCCACATTTGTTTGCAGATCACTTGCCATGCTCTTAACAACATTTTGTTGCCATTTGCAGCCCTCTAGCCCTTTCCATGACTTTTTTACAGCCATTTTAGTGTTCAAAAGTCCGGGTCCCATTGACTTCAATGGGGTTCAGAGTTCGGGGTCAAGTTCGGGTCAAGTTCGGTCCCGAACCCGGACTTTTTTCCGAAGTTCGGCCGAACCCGCCGAACCCGAACATCCAGGTGTCCGCTCAACTCTACTTATCACATAAATAGTAAAAAAAAACTAAAATAAATGAAATTGCCAAAAATAAAAATAAATCAGTCCAATCAACAAAAATAAATGAAGATGCCAAAAAATAAAAATAAATCAGTCCAATCAACAAAAATAAATGAAATTGCCAAAAAATAAAAATAAATCAGTCCAATCAACAAAAATAAATGAAATTGCCAAAAAAATCAAAATAAATCAGTCCAATCAACAACACACTGCATCTTCTTCTGTAGCTGCAAAGTCCTTCTCCATATGTGGCATGGAAGACATAGTTGTCAGTCTCAGTGACATCATGATCATCCTATCCACAAACTTCTTGCAACAGGCAACAATTACTCAGCAACATCACATCAAGGATAACAGGGAAGAGGAACAATCCATTTAGCTAGTGAATCAAAGTCAAGCATGTGGTTCCAGGGACCATTCAGGAGACTCAGTCTTTTCCTGCATGGGTCTTTTCAGCTTAGCCAAGTGCTTGATGTGTCTGGAGAGATATCCTTCTTCATCATTTGCTGGTCCAGTATCATAGCACAAGCTGCTTTGGATGCTAAGTTCAGTGCATACCTGTTCTGCAAAGGTACAAGTCTCAGATGTTTCAGTTCCTCCTTTATTGCATGAAATCCTTTCTTTGTGGCAATTAACATTTGTAACAAGTTGCATCATATCTTCTGCGATCATCCGATATTTGTCTGGATAAATACACTTCAAAATTATAGTTTAAAAAAAAAAATAGTCAGTGTCAGGATACAATAGGTCTCCGGCAAGCATTTCAGGGCAACCTACAATGCAATGGCTCCTACACTATCGTTTTATCTAATAACTTAATTTAGTGTGTTCCTTTTACTTCTACAACATCCGTTAAAATAATATACATGTATCTATATAGTTTTATCATAATACAATACTCTTAGAATATTCCTCAACATTATTAGTACATGTTTTCAGTATGAAGTATTTTATATAGACTATTCTTTTACATTTCCCAACCTATACTATTTCTCATACAATAATTGTAAAATTCTTATCATTTCTTAACCTTGACTCCACCTATCAGTCACTATTACCCTGATCATGTAATACTGTCAATATAGTCAGTCCAGACATTTCACTAGTTTTAATTCTGTAGTCTTCCCACAAAGTTTGAAACATCATATTAAATAAATCTGTACACACATATACATCTTGCTTTTTGTATAAGTTTCCCCCAACATATAAATGAGAGTTCCTGCAAATATCAAGATATAAATACCATAACGTATCTTATAAAGCATCAATACCATACATTCTTAGCAAAATCTCATACTCATTACATTACACCTCCCCACTTATCTAACTTTAAATAAAACTATTTGTTTATAATGATTGAACATTTTCTCAAAGTGGAACTCTACTCATAAAAATGTGATAAAAATAATGTTCATTTAACAAGAAAAATACATTCCACATTAATTATTATGCTACCAGTTTACTGAAACCCATAGCCTTTGAGCAGCAGTAGAATTTCAGGCAGACTGGCCTCTAGATTTTAATCAGTGCACAAAATTAGAGCACAACTGAGCATGTGCTGAGCAGGGTGGAACAGTGGATTTTAAACAGTAAAGGCACTTATTTTTTACTGTTTCATAGCTACACCTGCAAAAGGGGGCAGCCGCAAGTGTCCCAACAGGACTTAATTTTCTGACCAAAGTTCCACTTTAAGGTGTTCACAATAATAATACTTATGACATATATAACAATCAAAACAACTGTAATTCTCTAAATACAGAGTATCACATATAATTATTTAGAATTGTCCATTACTGAAATACTTTTAATGTCTTTTTCTGCAACAGTCTCTTGTATGCAGTCCACTTGCACTTATGTAAATAACACTCCTGCTGGTCTCACTCAGACTTTGACTACTATAGAAACTGAAAATGTCACAGTCACAAATGTGGATTCAAATGGACACTTAAATTGTGAAGTCTTCCACTTCCTTTTATGATCTTTAATGTACTTGCAGTCATCAAGAGTTACTGACATACATTCCTTTAGTGGCTTTGATTGGAACAAGAGATCACATCTAAAACAAGGATCTGTTTAGAAACAAAACTACACCAATTTAGTTTAAAAAAATAATTCAAAACACATGAACATTTTATCTCCCACTGTACAGCATTAAGTCTAAGCAACCATCATTTGCCTCTAGAACTCCTAAATTTAGTGACAAATCTATCCAAAGTTTCATATGGCCCAGTAAATTGTATTTAATTTGGTCTACAACAGCCCATACATCCTATCCACCAATGAATATGAGTGTGGACACAAGGTTCTATCGTCTATGCCAAGCAGAATGGAACTGATTTTTCATAAAAATGGGTACAATTATCTTGTATCAGTGCTGTGTGCACCCCAATCCTGGGAAACACTTCTCACATCAGACACATCAGACACATCAGACACTTAGCTGTTTGCACGACCATATGAAAAACTTTGATTTACTTTAAAAAGGAGCAGACATTTATTAAAGTATGTCTATATCTACATCTTTGTTCTTTCATTGCAATAACGTCTATATGCAGGCAAACAAAATAGACTTTGTAGAACTACATTTTATGAAACTACATTGTGATAATGTTCAGAATTAAAAAGAAATCAAATAAAACTACACGGTCACTTGCACAGTCTGTTAAATCCAAAGAGGTTAAGAAAATGTGCATTACTATGTACCTACTTTATCTGAAAGAAGAAAATAAAACCTGAAAACATTAATCAGTGTTATTATCAATGATGAAACAATGCCTAGATCAACATCCTACAAACTTAAGATATCTAAATATTTGAGTATACCATCACTAGCAACAAATACCACTGTTTATGAGTGAAAGAAAGCTTCATATTTTTATAAGACACAGTTTCTGTTGTCAGTAAAACTTTCTAAATGTAAGATAAATGTATCATATGTCCTTTACAGGGGCCATTAAAAAAAAGAATGTCATTACAGTTTATTTAATTATATTTGACACATTAGCACATTGTGCTCATGTCTCCATAAAACATTTTTTCCCCACATCGATAAATGTAACCCTTATGATTGGTGACCAAAAACAAGCCACATATCTGGGATAAGGCTAACCCAATGTTTAGTGATGTAACTAAACTATAGATTGATCCCACACTACATATATACATACGCATACTCCTTGTACAATAAAGTATTATACTTAATTGAATGGTTGCAGATTCACATTTCATGCTATTACTGTGTATGATCCCCAAAAATCCCAATTTTAATATAATGTTATTCAGGAGAGCCCCTCCTAAAATATGTTTCATGTATATTGCGCCCATAGCTTTCAGGTATTTCAACATTTTATTAGTTAACTAGAGTTTCCTTAAGAATAATCATATACACATTTTATTGTTAATTAGATCATATTAATGCAGAGTCACCCTAATCCAAAAACTGACTTTGCCACCTGCAGTAGCACAACTAGGAACTTGAATAATAAAGAATCAAAAGGAGTGACATTTTACAAAGTATATTGTAATCAGGTAGGACACAATAAGTTATATCCAATACTAATAAGGTACCTTGCTAACCAGAGCTTACAAGCTAATATTAAAAATGTAAGACTCTAATTATCTAACTCACCCCCCTGTATGTGCTACATATAGCACATATAATAGGATGGTAGCACTGTTGTTACCATGCATCACTCTTCACTATTCTTTTTAGAAAATAAGAAACAAATATAAATTTGGAGTTCCCTTGTACCAAATAAATAAATCCCATTGCTGTCTTTGTGAATACTACTAAGTAGGCAAATATATAAAGATGACAGTATACATAATACTGTACAATAAGGTAGGGACGTGACAAAATAAACAACAACAGCTACAAGGGAGAATAAGCACCCTACTTACAGTAAACACTAAAAATAAAATGCACCTTGCTCTACTGCAGTCCATAATATAAAAGACAGAATACCTATTATAACCTACAATTTATATTATAATAAATCAAGACCTATTCCTATGATAAACATTTCCCTGTTTAGAAGCATAAAAATAAAAATTGACAAATGTTTAAGAATAAGAACGTATTCTGCGATTTTTTTTTTTGGTCAGCTTTTCACGTTTCTGTCTAATTAACCAAACATAACTTCCTTATAACGTGCCCCTTTCATCTCAGTACAGAGCATAAAAGTGATTTAATGCTGGTATTGCACATACGTGTAGACAGCTATTTCTAAAATGCCGATTTTACCTTCTAAACTCCTAAACACATACTGAAAGAAATACAGTATCTTGTCTAACATGTAAAGCCTACAACTGTAAAAAACATGATATTAATTATATTAGCAGCATTGAATTTATCTACAGATTCAAGCTATGCTTGGACTTGTGGTTTTACAACAGACAGTACTCAGAGAGCAGCTACAACAATGAGATATATACCGTATTTATCGGCGTATAACACGCACTTTTTCCCCCTAAAAATCGGGGGAAAGTCGTGGGTGCGTGTTATACGCCGATACCCCAAAAAAAAAAATTCAAAAATGGCAAAAATGGCAAGTGCCGCCGAAAAATAGCGAGCGCCGCCGAAAAAGACCGAGGCGCGGCCGAAAAAAACCCGAAGCCGCGCCGGAATAGACCGAGCAGACTGTTCGGCTCTACTCGGAGTCCCGCCTCCCTGCGCTCGCTCCGGAAACAGCAGGGAGGCGGGACCGCGATCGGAGCTGAACAGTCGGCTTGGCCTTTTCCGGGGCCGCTTCGGTCTTTCTCGGCCGCGCCTCAGACTTTTTCGGCGGCGCGCGTGACAGAGTCTCGGCGGCGGGAAATTTAAACCCGGACCGGACTTCTAATGTCGCTGGGCATGGCTGCAATGACGCTGGCAAGGTACAACGTCCCTGGGCAAGGCTGCAATGATGCTGGGCAAGGCTGCAATGACCCTGGGCAAGGTTGCAATGACCCTGGGCATGGCTGCAATGACGCTGGGCATGGCTGCAATGACGCTGGGCATGGCTGCAATGACGCTGGGCAAGGCTGCAATGACGCTGGGCAAGGCTGCAATGACGCTGGGCAAGCTGCAAATGACGCTTAAATGTACGTTTTTTTTTTCCCCTAAACTTCCCTCCTAAAACTTTTTTTCCTTAAAATGCCCTCCTAAACTTGGGGTGCGTGTTATACGCCGGTGCGTGTTATACGCCGATAAATACGGTACATAAAATGTATCTAAGCACCCAATCAGGGGAGAGATCATTACAGTCATCTGTATCATCAAAACGTCTAATATTCTTATGACTATAAACTTCATTATTATTTATGTCACATTGAACCCTCTGCCTATTGCAGTATTTCAGCAAGAAAAATAAATAAATAAAAAAGGGGCTAACGATTATAAAACAAAACAAACCCTTTGTTTTCAATTTAAGATGCTATGATTACCTACAAACATTTTCCTGCCAGAAGCAGTATGCTAGATACAAAAAAAAAAATATATGGGTGAACTTTTATATCTAGTATGCTAGATATAAAAAAAAAATTAATGAATCGTGCCTTCCGCGCACACACACACTCACTGCCAATAACATTTTGAACTTTGATGCTAAAATCAATCAGCCACCATAGATGTATCAATCCCTAGCCTCTCCACAAAGTCACATACAATCATTCACATAGGGATACATTGTGCACCTCATACAAAACACACACACATTTAACTCATATAAATATGGGAGATACATACCATTTCCATATTCATCACACACTACGCAGAATTCAGCATCAGCTGCATACTTCTTACAATTCACTCATATAACTAACACACAGGGTCCTTACACACCAACGTCTTTACAACCACTACAGACTTATTCTAACCTCATTTGGGAGATGATCAGTCTCCCTCACACATAAAATATTCCCTAACAGTCTACAAAGATTACAAAGAAATTAACTTACAGTTGTGAATATTCATTAACAAAATGTCATTATCTTCTGTTGTCTATATAACAATACACAGTCGCTCCACCTAGCAAAGTATGCATACATATGAACACAAATTCCTGACTATATATAAATATACAAATATTCACAGAATGATTAAAACTGACAGATTAGTTAGTAATTACTTATGGACAGCAGTGCTCAGAGTAAAGCCAATAGGCACCATACACGCATACGTCTCCTTACCAAAGCGCTTATCTTAAGACACGAAAAACTGCCAAGCCCTGCTTGCCACGGCGATCAGGAATGTCTCAACCTGATCTTAACTCAGTTAGTACACAAACCATTATAACAGATACAGATAAACATATATACACCTATATTACAAAGATGATACATACCTTTTAACTTTGTTAAAAAAAAATGGAACTCCAAAACCTTTACCTTATTTACCTGTCAGGACTTTCTCTAAACGAATGAGTATTATTCTCCTGCTTTTAGTGCCGGCTTCAAATTCTTTACACACTTCTGGCCATTTAACGTACATACAGGTCTTCTCACACAGACACTTATACACAATGTTTTCGTTAACTAGTAGAACGGCACAATTCCTTAAGAGATTGCTGTACTTTTTCAACACTCCTAGTCCTGTGCTCTACTAGAAAACATTGGCATTCTTATACCTTTATACACAATATTTTTGTTAAGTCAGGACTTACCTTTCCTGATATTTCTAAACTCATGTGTATTATTTTACACCACAACTTTATATTCAATGTTATACAAAACAAAAGGTACCTTTTTCTACTAGTAGCTACATATCGTACTTATCCTAAAAAAATTTTTTTAAGGCTTTCCAGGGATCTGATAATCCCAAAGCCTCCACCAGATTGATTACCAATCCAGGAAAATAGCATGCATGTAAACATAGGTTCTCCAGGGGTCTTTAAGTCCCCAAAACCTCATCCAGACAAAATTTTGCAGTCAAGGGAAACAACATGCATGTAAACGTAGGTTCGTAGGTTCTCCAGGGGCCTAAATCCCCAAAACCTCATCCAGACTCAATTTCACAGTCTAGGATACCAACATGCATGTAAACGTAGGTTCTCCAGGGGCCTTAAATCCCCCAAACCTCTTCCTGACTAATTTGCAGTCAAGGTAAACAACATGCATGTAAACGTAGGTTCTCCAGGGGCCTTAAATCCCCCAAACCTCTTCCTGACTAATTTGCAGTCAAGGTAAACAACATGCATGTAAACGTAGGTTCTCCAGGGGCCTTAAATCCCCAAAACCTCTTCCTGACTAATTTGCAGTCAAGGTAAACAACATGCATGTAAACAGGTTCTCCAGGGGCTTTAAATCCCCAAAACCTCATCCTGACTAATTTGCAGTCAAGGTAAACAACATGCATGTAAACAGGTTCCCCAGGGGCTTTAAATCCCCAAAACCTCATCCTGACTAATTTGCAGTCAAGGTAAACAACATGCATGTAAACATAGGTTCTCCAGGGGCTTTAAATCCCCAAAACCTCATCTTGACTAATTTTTGCAGTCCAGGAAACCAACATGCATGTAAAACCTATGTTTACCCGTACGGGCCACCAAATGAAGTAGAACAGTAAAGTATCGAACCAGGCAGAACTTAAGCAATGCAGGTTTATTTACAGCTGATAACATACAGGTTTATGTTCAAAGTATTACAAGATACAGTTCTAATTTATACAGTTTCTTACAATGCAAGCATATTAGATATAGGTATTCTTATTCCCTAACCAAATTGAAACAATTGTGAATCGTTCTCACCTTGAACCAGAATGGGTCCTTTCTGCCAATTCTTGGGAACCCGTCACCCGATGGGGACCAGTCAGTCGACCAGTGGTCTGGTCCCCTCACAGAGTTTTGGGTTCCTGCTTGACCAAGTTCTTGAGGGAAATTCACCTGAGACCACATTCTGGAACAAGTTAAGGAGTCTTCCCTGACTCGTACGAGGAAAAGTTACGGACATGTTATATGTGTTATTGTATAATCCTATGTGTAAAAAAGGAAAATGTATTGACAAATACTTACCGTAATTTTCCTTTCCTGATGGACTCCATGGCAGCCTACATGTGGGTTAACCCCGCCTCCTCTCCAATGCTATAGGACCCCATTCCCATAAATGAACACTCACCACTCCATACTGTGTTCCGTAAAAAGCCTACTCATATGACTCATGGGTGGGAACTCCGTCTGCCATGGAGTCCATCAGGAAAGGAAAATTACGGTAAGTATTTGTCAATAAATTTTCCTTTTTCCTGACAGACTGGCAGCCTACGTGTGGGAAATAACTACCCGACCACACGGGTGGGTATGCTTTAAACAGAAAATATTTAATTTGATCTATCAGCCGATAGAATTTTCAAACCAAAGTTTACAGAGGATAAAGAAGCAGGTTCAACGCAATAATGCGACATGAATGTATTAATAGAAGCCCAAGAAGCTGCCTTGCAGATGGTATCAGGAGCCACGTGCCGGGCTGCTGCCCATGAAGTAGCCATTCCTGTAGTTGAATGTACCGTCACCGCCTCAGGAGGAGCCAAGCCCTATAAGCCTGTTGTATGGTTCTTACGATCCAAGATGCCAGAGTCCTGGTTGAAGCTTTGTTCCCCTTGTTGCTGCCTGAGTGCAGTATAAAGAGATGATCCGAACGCCTGAAGGCGGAAGTAATGCGAAGGTATTCTCTCAGAGCTTCCCCAACATCCAAGGGATGAATATCATCGGATCCTGGAGATCTGAAGGTAGGTAGAACGATCTCTTGGTTCTGATGGAACACCGAAGTTACCTTAGGGTTGGAGCCCAACATAGGAATGAGGACCACTCGGTCCGGAAAGAAAGTCAAGAAGGGTTCTTCGAAGCCCAGTGACCCAATTTCCGATACCCTCTTGGCTGAGGTGACTGCCACTAGGAAGGCGACTTTTTCTGAAAAGTCTTTGATAGAAAGCGGGGATGGCCCCGTCGTACTTAGTCCAGAAATAGAGTCGAGGACAAGGGGAAGATCCCATTTGGGGAATCTAGACTTCCTTTGAGGCTTGAGTCTCTAGGCCCCCCGAAAAAATTGACGAACCAATGGATGGACTGCCCAAGAGGTACCAGAGAAGGCTGATAAGGCTGAAACTTGCACCCTGAGAGAGCCTATGGACAAGGGAAGGTCAAGGCCAGTTTGTAAGAACCCGAGGATGTCCTGGACTCTTGGATGTTCAAAGGATCTATCCGTAGATGAGCAAAAGTTTACGAATTTGGACCAGATTCTACCATAAACCTTGTTCGTACTCGATCTCCTGGAGCTTAATAAGGTATAAATTACACTAGAAGCACATCCGATGGACTCTAGCCTCTTCCTCTCAAGAACCAGACCATCAGTTTCAGTACTGCCGGACAAGGGTGCAGTACCGCCCCTTGAGAGAGAAGGTCCGGCCTGAGAGGGAGAGGCATCGGCTTCCGTACACTTAGCTGGACTAGTAGAGGGAACCAAGGCCTGTTGGGCCAGTAAGGAGCTATCGTCACTACCTCTACTGCCTCCGACTGGAGCCTCTGAAGGAACCTGATAATTAGTGGAAGTGGAGGGAAGGCATAGGCCCTCTTGAATTTCCATTGGTCTGTTAGGGCATCCGTCCCTAAGGCCTGGCTGCAGCGATTCCGCGTGTAGAACTTCTCCATTTTGAAGTTGCAGGGGGAGGCAAAAAGGTCCACCTCGGGATTGACACCCAGCGACATGATCCATTCGAAGGACTGAATGTGGAGGGACCACTCGTTGTTGTCCAACTGGGTGCGTGACAGGAAGTCCGCTTGTGTGTTCTGAACCCCTGGGAGAAAAACTGCAGAGATATTCACCAGGTTCTTCTGTGCCCATGATAGAATGGGTTCTACTTCCCGGAGGAGAGTAGAGCTCCAGGTGCCCCCTTGCCTCTTCACGTAGGAGACAGCTGTGGTGTTGTCCATCCGTAACAACACCGATTTCCCCTTCAAAATATGGGAGAAGTGTTGGAGAGCGCACCAAGCTGCTCGGAGTTCCAAAATATTCGACCCTGGAACAGGAAGACTTGTGTCCCATTTGCCCTGTGCAAGGTCCGATCCGCAGAGGGCCCCCCAACCGGTCCCACTGGCATCGGTCATGACCGTTACCCAAGAAATGGGAGCTATTGAGTGACACGTCAGGAGATTCCTGTGTTGGAGCCACCAGAAGAGGCTGTTTCTCATTGTTGACGTTATCCGAATGTCTTGGTTTTTGTTTCCCGTCTTCCACTGTCTCAGAAACCCTGACTGGAACGGGCGTAGTCTCCACAAGGCCCATTTGACCATAGGAGTCGTAGAGACCATTGTCCCTACGATCTTGAGACACTGCGAGGCCTTTAGATACCGAGTGTGAAGAGCTCGAGAGACCCTTCCCCGTATGGTCGGGATTTTCTCCATTGGCAGCGAAATCGTACTTTGCAGAGTGTCGAACTGGGCACCCAGATAAACTAGCCGTTGTGTTGGCACTAGCTGGCTTTTTGCCATGTTTAGGAGCCACCCGAAGCTGGTCAATGTGGACATCACCTGCTCGCGATGAACCAACAGCTGTTCTTTGTCTTGCGACAGAACCAGAAGATCGTCCAGGTAATGGTACAGTCTTATCCCTTCTAGCCTGATCAGGGCCACCACTGCCAGGAGCACTTTTGAAAAGACCCGAGGGGAGGTCGTCAACCCGAAGGGGAGGCAGATAAACTGTAGATGGTCTTGACCGACATGGAATCTTAGGAATCTTTGGAAGCCTTCCTCTATCGGGACGTGAAAGTAAGCGTCCTTCAAGTCGATCGAAACTATCCAATCTCCTGGTTGGATGGCTCGCTGTATAGTTAGGAGGGTTTCCATTTTGAATTTTCCATATTCTATAAACCGACCCACTTTTCTTCTGTACCAAGAAGAGGGGAGAGTAGACTCCTTGAAACCGTTCTTCTTCCGGCACCCGGACCACTGCGCCCTGAGCCTTTAACAGCTCCACGTATGACAGTAGGACTTGTCTCTGTTCTTCCGAACGAGGAAGTAAGGTGGACATGAACCTGGGAGGAGGAACGCTGGAAAAGGTCCATCTGTGACCCGACGAGACCGTCTTGATGACCCAGTAATCTGAGATCGAGGCCACCCAGACGTGCCGGAAGAGGGATAGACGGGCCCCCACCCGACCCGCCTGGGCGGGCGCAATCTCAGAAGGACTTGGGTGGCTCACGATGCAGTCATTGATTGACTCAACGTGTGAGGAACCTCCATGTCCTTAAGCGACTGCTGCACGACACGCTTTACCAGTAGACATGTGCGATTCGTTTCGTACGAATTCGTAATTCGTACGAATTTTTCGAAATTCGTACGAATTTACGAATCTGTAGTACGAATTTTTTTTTTTACGAATTCCGTACGGAATACGAATTTTTTTTTACGAATCGTTACGAATCGTTACGAATCGTTACGAATCGTTAACGCGGCTAATGAATTGTTGGTTCTCATAACACAGAGAACAATTCGAATCCAACTACAAATATCGAATTTCAATTTCAAGTTACGAATCGTTACGAATCGTTATGAATAGTTACGAATCGTTACGAATCGTTATGAATAGTTACGAATCGTTAGTAAATCCAACTACCAATATCGAATTTCAACTAATTTGAACGAAATTATTATAGCAGATATAACGAATGAATTCGAATGACAAAGTGTCATTTTTGCAGAAAAAAAAAAAAAGCGTAGGGGTCCCCCCAAATTCAATAACCAGGCCCTTCAGGTCTGGTATGGATATTAAGGGGGACCCCAGCCAAAAAAAAATAAAAAAAATGGCGTGGGGTCCCCCCCAAATATCCATACCAGACCCTTCAGGTCTGGGATGGATTTTAAGGGGAACCCCGGCCAAAAAAAAAAAAAAAAAAAATGGCGTGGGGTCCCCCTCAAAATCCATACCAGACCCTTTATCCGAGCACGCAACCTGGCAGGCCGCAGGAAAGGAGGGGGGGACGAGAGCGGCCCCCCCTCCCGCCTGAACCGTACCAGGCCACATGCCCTCAACATTGGGAGGGTGCTTTGGGGTCCCCCCCAAAGCACCTTGTCCCCATGTTGATGAGGACAAGGGCCTCATCCCCACAACCGTGCCCGGTGGTTGTGGGGGTCTGCGGGCGGGGGGCTTATCGGAATCTGGAAGCCCCCTTTAACAAGGGGACCCCCAGATCCCGGCCTCCCCCCTGTGTGAAATGGTAAGGGGGTACAAAAGTACCCCTACCATTTCACCAAAAAAGTGGCAAAAATGGTAAAAATGACAGGAGACGGTCTTTGACAATTCCTTTATTAAAATCTTCTTTCTTCTTTCTTCATCCTTCGGTTTCTTCATCTTCTCCTTCCGTCATCTTCTTCCATCGTCTTCTTCCTTCGATTCGCTTCTTCTTCCTCCGGTCTTCTCGTCCTTCTCGTCCGGCGTCGTCCTTCTCGTCCGGCATCGTCGTCTCTTCTCGCAGGCCGCTCCTCGCAATGGGAGGCTCCCGCTCTGTGAGGCTCCGCTCCGGGTGACAGGTCTTTTATAACGAAGGCACCCGGTGACCCCGCCCCCTCTGACGCACGGGGACGTCATGTGGAATTCCCTATGGCTTTCCCCATGACGTCAGAGGGGGGGCGGGGTCACCGGGTGCCTTCGTTATACAAGACCTGTCACCCGGAGCGAAGCCTCACAGAGCGGGAGCCTCCCATTGCGAGGAGCGGCCTGCGAGAACAGACGACGATGCCGGACGAGAAGGACGAGAAGACCGGAGGAAGAAGAAGCGAATCGAAGGAAGAAGAAGATGGAAGAAGAAGATGGAAGAAGATGCCGAAGGAGAAGATGAAGAAAGGAAGACCAGAAGAAAGAAGAAAGAAGATTTTAATAAAGGAATTGTCAAAGACCGTCTCCTGTCATTTTTACAATTTTTGACGCTTTTTTTGTGAAATGGTAGGGGTACTTTTGTACCCCCTTACCATTTCACACAGGGGGGGGGGCGGGATCTGGGGGTCCCCTTGTTAAAGGGGGCTTCCAGATTCCGATAAGCCCCCCGCCCGCAGACCCCCACAACCACCGGCCAGGGTTGTGGGGATGAGGCCCTTGTCCTCATCAACATGGGGACAAGGTGCTTTGGGGGGGACCCCAAAGCACCCTCCCAATGTTGAGGGCATGTGGCCTGGTACGGTTCAGGCGGGAGGGGGGCCGCTCTCGTCCCCCCCTCCTTTCCTGCGGCCTGCCAGGTTGCGTGCTCGGATAAGGGTCTGGTATGGATTTTATGGGGGACCCCACACCATTTTTTTGGGCTAGGGTTCCCCTTAAAATCCATCCCAGACCTCAAGGGTCTGGTATGGATTTTGAGGGGGACCCTACGCCATTTTTTTTTTTTTTTGGCTGGGGTCCCCCTTAATATCCATCCCAGACCTGAAGGGCCTGGTTATTGAATTTGGGGGGACCCCTACACATTTTTTTATCAATGACTTCAATGAATGACAGTTCTCTGTATTACGGATCCAACAATTCATTTGCCGGCAATAGCTGCGACTCGATTTTAAATAGTTTTTTTTTTCCTGCAAAAATGACACTGCAGGAACAGTTCCCTATATTAGATATACTGAATCTCGAATCATTCGAAGCATTCGTTATATCCGCTATTATCATTTCTTTCATATTAGTTGAAATTACATATTTGTTAGTTACAATACAACATTCGAATTGTTCTCTGTATTACGGGAATCGGCAATTAGCCGTGAGTGATTTTAAATGTCTTTTTTTCCTGCAAAAATGACACATTGTACAGAGAGAGTTCTAAACACGGGAAACCTGCGCCCTTCTATATACTATATACTCTATAGTATGCCTATGAAGGGGGTCATGTTTCCCGTGTTTAGAACTCTCTCTGTACAATGTGTCATTTTTGCAGGAAAAAAAGACATTTAAAATCACTCGCGGCTAATTGCCGATTCCCGTAATACAGAGAACAATTCGAATGTTGTATTGTAACTAACAAATATGTAATTTCAACTAATATGAAAGAAATGATAATAGCGGATATAACGAATGCTTCGAATGATTCGAGATTCAGTATATCTAATATAGGGAACTGTTCCTGCAGTGTCATTTTTGCAGGAAAAAAAAACTATTTAAAATCACGAGTCGCAGCTATTGCCGGCAAATGAATTGTTGGATCCGTAATACAGAGAACTGTCATTCATTGAAGTCATTGATAAAAAAATGCGTAGGGGTCCCCCCAAATTCAATAACCAGGCCCTTCAGGTCTGGGATGGATATTAAGGGGGACCCCAGCCAAAAAAAAAAAAAATGGCGTAGGGTCCCCCTCAAAATCCATACCAGACCCTTGAGGTCTGGGATGGATTTTAAGGGGAACCCTAGCCAAAAAAAATGGCGTGGGGTCCCCCATAAAATCCATACCAGACCCTTATCCGAGCACGCAACCTGGCAGGCCGCAGGAAAGGAGGGGGGGACGAGAGCGGCCCCCCCTCCCGCCTGAACCGTACCAGGCCACATGCCCTCAACATTGGGAGGGTGCTTTGGGGTCCCCCCCAAAGCACCTTGTCCCCATGTTGATGAGGACAAGGGCCTCATCCCCACAACCCTGGCCGGTGGTTGTGGGGGTCTGCGGGCGGGGGGCTTATCGGAATCTGGAAGCCCCCTTTAACAAGGGGACCCCCAGATCCCGGCCCCCCCCCCTGTGTGAAATGGTAAGGGGGTACAAAAGTACCCCTACCATTTCACAAAAAAAGCGTCAAAAATTGTAAAAATGACAGGAGACGGTCTTTGACAATTCCTTTATTAAAATCTTCTTTCTTCTTTCTTCTGGTCTTCCTTTCTTCATCTTCTCCTTCCGGCATCTTCTTCCATCTTCTTCTTCCTTCGATTCGCTTCTTCTTCCTCCGGTCTTCTCGTCCTTCTCGTCCGGCATCGTCGTCTGTTCTCGCAGGCCGCTCCTCGCAATGGGAGGCTCCCGCTCTGTGAGGCTTCGCTCCGGGTGACAGGTCTTGTATAACGAAGGCACCCGGTGACCCCGCCCCCCCTCTGACGTCATGGGGAAAGCCATAGGGAATTCCACATGACGTCCCCGTGCGTCAGAGGGGGCGGGGTCACCGGGTGCCTTCGTTATAAAAGACCTGTCACCCGGAGCGGAGCCTCACAGAGCGGGAGCCTCCCATTGCGAGGAGCGGCCTGCGAGAAGAGACGACGATGCCGGACGAGAAGGACGACGCCGGACGAGAAGGACAAGAAGACCGGAGGAAGAAGAAGCGAATCGAAGGAAGAAGACGATGGAAGAAGATGACGGAAGGAGAAGATGAAGAAAGGAAGACCAGAAGAAAGAAGAAAGAAGATTTTAATAAAGGAATTGTCAAAGACCGTCTCCTGTCATTTTTACCATTTTTGACACTTTTTTTGGTGAAATGGTAGGGGTACTTTTGTACCCCCTTACCATTTCACACAGGGGGGGGGGGGGGGATCTGGGGGTCCCCTTGTTAAAGGGGGCTTCCAGATTCCGATAAGCCCCCCGCCCGCAGACCCCCACAACCACCGGCCAGGGTTGTGGGGATGAGGCCCTTGTCCTCATCAACATGGGGACAAGGTGCTTTGGGGGGGACCCCAAAGCACCCTCCCAATGTTGAGGGCATGTGGCCTGGTACGGTTCAGGCGGGAGGGGGGGCCGCTCTCGTCCCCCCCTCCTTTCCTGCGGCCTGCCAGGTTGCGTGCTCGGATAAAGGGTCTGGTATGGATTTTGAGGGGGACCCCACGCCATTTTTTTTTTTTTTTTTTGGCCGGGGTTCCCCTTAAAATCCATCCCAGACCTGAAGGGTCTGGTATGGATATTTGGGGGGGACCCCACGCCATTTTTTTTTTTTTTTTTTGGCTGGGGTCCCCCTTAATATCCATACCAGACCTGAAGGGCCTGGTTATTGAATTTGGGGGGACCCCTACGCTTTTTTTTTTTCTGCAAAAATGACACTTTGTCATTCGAATTCATTCGTTATATCTGCTATAATAATTTCGTTCAAATTAGTTGAAATTCGATATTGGTAGTTGGATTTACTAACGATTCGTAACTATTCATAACGATTCGTAACGATTCGTAACTATTCATAACGATTCGTAACGATTCGTAACTTGAAATTGAAATTCGATATTTGTAGTTGGATTCGAATTGTTCTCTGTGTTATGAGAACCAACAATTCATTAGCCGCGTTAACGATTCGTAACGATTCGTAACGATTCGTAACGATTCGTAACTTTACTAACGATTCGTAAAAAAAATTACGATTCGTCCGAATTTCGTATTTCGTACGAATTCGAACGGAATTTCGTACACGAATTACGAATTACGAATTTTTTTATATACGAAACGGGACGAAACGAAACGAAACGAATTTTTTGGCAGTTCCCATGTCTATTTACCAGGGACTCCATGCGCTGGTTTTCCGTGTCTTTTTCCCCAACCGCCCGGGCAAAACATCTGTCACACAACGATTTGCCTTCCGGGACTCGAGTCTTGCATCCCCAGCAGGCTCTGCGATCAGAGCGATCATCATGGCGGTGGGAGCGGTGTCTGGAGGAGGAATGTAAACTTCTCCTCTGGTGGTGAGATCCATGCGGGGAGTCCCGTCTGGATCTGGAAGATTGCTTTTGTTGTGGCCTGGCAAGGTCCCTGTCCTGTGAATCCGGTCTTGACGGGCTAAAAGCAAGAAGACACACAGGGGGAGGGGAAAACAAAGGCATCAGAATGCAAAATAAAATGCAGTTGTACCTCCACCCCTCCCTTACCAGCACATACCTAGTGCGTAAGGGCTGGCCACTTAAAGGCGGTGATTTGTCCATAATCTCTGGACGAAGAGCGTCAAATATGATCACTACAGTCTGCAAGAAAAAATGCGACTTAAGCAACCTGCCGGCAACACTAGCCCAGAAAAAATGCATGCCCGTTTTTTTTTTTTTTTTTTATATACATATATATACTAATATATATCCTACCAAAAGAAAAATCTCCTTTTTTTTAAAAAAAACTTCATATACCATATATACATATACATTAAAAATTAATTAATCAATAAAACATTTTTTATTTTTTTTAAGACATTTTAGGCAAGGCAAAGGCATAGGCATATAAATAGCACTGACCTTAGTAGTGGGGCCGATGGCTGGGGAACAGGCTTGCTGCTTCCAAACACTGGTAGAACCCAGTGACACTGAAGCAGCAGCCTGCTTTTTGAATTCCCCGCCCGTGACGTCACCGCCCCTCCACCTCGCGCCTGCGCCGTGGAGTATGGCCGTATCGCGCATGCGCGACCACCGGACCGAGCATGCGCAAACCAAGCCTCGATCTCACCAGAGGCCAGTGCGCATGCGCAAACCGCCCAGGCGGACGAGAAGCCGTAAGAATACGGCGAGTTGGAACGCAGAAGCGCTCCAGCCGCCATACAGGAGGGAAAACACTAGACGCCAGGGATAATATAATACACACATATAATAACTGCCACGGAGCCATAATACAAAAAACGATGCAGACCTTGCCAGCCGTTGAAGACCCTCATCCATCCGATCCGGCCAGCATACAGAGGCAATCCACCCTCTTCTGGGGGAACCATCCAGCCTCAAAAGCTACTCGCCCGCCCATGGCTGAGCACAGAGCTTGCACCGCATCAGTATGCCAAGAGAAGATCCGAAATCCGACCGGACACGCACAAAAATGTGAAGGTCCATCGGAGGAGGACAAAAAAGGAACACAGTATGGAGTGGTGAGTGTTCATTTATGGGAATGGGGTCCTATAGAATTGGAGAGGAGGCGGGGTTAACCCACACGTAGGCTGCCATGGAGTCTGTCAGGAAAGTACTTTATCACTTACAATTAGAGTTGAGCGGACACCTGGATGTTCGGGTTTGGCCGAACTTCCGAAAAAAGTCCGGGTTCGGGACCGAACTTGACCCGATCTTGACCCCGAACTCCGAACCCCATTGAAGTCAATAGGGACCCGACCTTTTGAACACTAAAATGGCTGTAAAAAAGTAATGGAAAAGGCTAGAGGGCTGCAAATGGCAACAAAATGTTGTTCAGAGCATGGCAAGTGCTCTGCAAACAAATGTGTATAGGGAAATAACTTAAAATAACATAAAAAAAAATAAAAATACAAATAAAATGCTGGAGGCCCCCTTCTCAGCAGAAGAGGTACAGGAAGTCATTAAGAACCTCAGAAACTCAACGGCACGATGCCGCACATATGGTGGGAATACCCCAGAGTATGCACTTTCTGGAAAAAATTATTCAATTCAATTTAATGGATAAGATAGTGGGAAAATAAAATACTTGGAAATGAAAAAAATGAAAAAAAATTTATAATCTTGAGGATGAAGTCCATATGGAGTAGGAGGTTGAGGTGGCGGTGGATGTGGCGGTGTAGGTGTAAGCGGCGGTGGAGGAGGACGAGGTAGCCAACACTGGTTCAAAAATAAAAAAATGGCTGGGTAAGGCTAGTGGTGAATGATGTGTTGAATTCTGTCCCTCGTCGCATAGTGTCCGCCCTGTACTGCGCTTGCTCAGTACGTAGGACAAGGGGATTTCGAAACTCTCCGAAGACGATGCACGGTGACTCCAGGTTCAAGCCACATCATCCGAGGTTGAAGCCTAGCCAAGCGAGCCCGTGAGGGGCCCTGTTACTATGTGCTACCGTATGTCCACTTGGATGGTGGGGCTTGAACATACACTCACTGCCCAGGCGACGTTCATTTTTGGAGATTTTGTGAATCTCCTTGTCCTCCGTACTGCGCAAGCACTGCGCCTGCACAGTAAGTGGCCGGACACTAGCCGATGGCCAGACAGTTTTTGTCAGAACACCGGTATACGTGTCTATTCTGCACAAGGTACAGACAAGTCCTGTGGGATCCATGCCTGGTTCATTTTAATGAACGTGAGCTTGTCCACATTGGCTCTGGACAGGCGGCTGCGCTTGTCTGTGATAACGCCCCCCTGTCGTGCTAAATACACGTTCAGATAATACACTGGCTGCAGGGCAGGCCAGCACCTCCAAGGCGTAAAGGGCAAGCTCAGGCCATGTGTCCAATTTGGAGACCCAGAAGTTGAAGGGGGCAGACCCGTCATTCAGTACGTGTAGGCGTGTGCACACATACTGCTCCACCATGTTGGTGAAATGCTGCCTCCTGCTAAGACGTTCCATCTCAGCTGGTGGTGCTGGTTGTTGTGGCGTGCTGACAAAGCTTTTCCACATTTCGGCCATGCTAACCCTGCCTTCCGAGGTGCTGGCGGTGCCCCGGCTGCATTGGTGACCTCTTCCTCCTCCTCTGCCTTCGCCTTGTGCTTCCACCGTACCCTCGCTTCCAAGTGGGAATGCCACCAGCAGCGCGTCTGTCAGCGTGCGCTTGTACTCGCGCATCTTACGATCACGCTCCAGTGAGGTAATTAAGGATGGCACATTGTCCTTGTAACGGGGATCCAGCAGGGTGGCCACCCAATAATCAGCACCAGTTAAAATGTGGGCAACTCGGCGGTCGTTGCGGAGACACTGCAGCATGTAATCGCTCATGTGTGCCAGGCTGCCCAGAAAGGAAAAGCTGTCCTCTGTGGGAGGTGTATCGTCCGTGTCCTCTGTATCCCCCCAGCCACGCACCAGTGATGGACATGAGCTGGTCTGGGTGCTACCCTGCTGTGAACATGGTTCCTCCTCCTCCATCTCCTCCTCATCCTCCACCTCGTCATCCTCCAGAACTGTGCCCTTGCTGCCAGACAATTGTGTACCTGGCGCTTGTTGGTGCAGGAACCCACCCTCATAGCCACTTGTAAATGACTGCCCTGAAAGCCTTGGAAATGAACACTCTTCCTTCTCCTCCTCCTCATCCTGTGCCACATCCTCTTCCATCATCGCCTGAAGAGTTTTTTCAAGGAGGCATAGAACTGGGATATTAACGATGAGAACGGCGTCATCGGCACTGGCCATGTTGGTGGAGTACTCGAAACAGCGCAACAAGGCACACAGGTCTCGCATGGAGGCCCAGTTATTGGCGGTGAAGTGGTGCTGTTCCGCAGAGCGACTCACGCGTGCGCGCTGCAGCTGAAACTCCACTATCGCCTGCTGCTGCTCGCACAGTCTGGCAAGCATGTGCAAGCTGGAGTTCCACCTTGTGGGCACGTCACATATGACACGGTGAGCGGGAAGGCCGAAGTTATGCTGCAGCGCTGACAGGAGAGCAGCAGCAGGGTGAGAACGCCGAAAGTGCGCACAGACGGCCCGCACTTTCTGCAGCAGTTCTGGCATATCGGGGTAGTTCTTAAGGAACCTCTGGACCACCAAGTTCAAAACATGCGCCAGGCAAGGGATGTGCGTCAAACCGGCAAGGCCCAGAGCTGCTACGAGATTTTGACCATTATCGCACACCACCAGGCCGGGCTTGAGGCTCACTGCCACCAACCACTCATCGGTCTGTTGTTCCATGTCCCTCCACAACTCCTGCGCGGTGTGGGGTTTTTCCCCCAAACAGGAAAGTTTTAAAACTGCCTGCTGTCGTTTAGCCCTGGCTGTGCTGAAGTTGGTGGTGAAGGTGTTACGCTGACCAGATGAGGAGGCGGTAGAGGATAAGGAGGCGGAGTAGGAGGAGTTAGCAACAGGAGGCAAACTGAAGTGCCCTGCAATCCTCGGTGGTGGAAGGACATGCGCCAAACTGCTATCCGCCTCAGGCCCAGCCGCCACTACATTTACCCAGTGTGCTGTTAGGGAGATATAACGTCCCTAACCGTGCTTACTGATCCACGCATGCGTAGTTAGGTGGACCTTGCCACAGATGGCATTGCGCAGTGCACACCTGATTTTGTCCCCCACTTGGTTGTGCAGGGAAGGGATAGCTCGTCTGGAAAAGTAGTGGCGGCTGGGCACCACGTACTGTGGGACAGCCAATGACATCAGCCTTTTAAAACTCTGTGTCTCCACCAGACGGAATGACAGCATTTCAAAGGCGAGGAATTTTGAAATGCTGGCATTCAGGGCCAGGGATCGCGGGTGGCTAGGGGGTACTTCCTCTTCCGCTCCAGTGTTTGTGAAATAGAGAGCTGAACGCTTCCATGGGACATTGTGGAGATGGTTGGTGACCCAGGTGGTAGTGTTGCTGGCAGATCCTCTGTTTGCGGGTTGGCAGGTGTCACTGTCACTACAGAGGTGGATGAAGAGGCCGAGACTGCAGCAAAAGAGGAAGCAGGAGGAGCCAGAGACCTTTCTTGGTTTTTGAGGTGTCTACTCCACTGCATCTCGTGCTTTGCACTTAGATGCCTGGTCATGCAGGTTGTGCTCAGGTTCAGAACGTTTATGCCTCGCTTCAAGCTCTGATTGCACAGCGTGCAAACCACTTGTGTCTTGTCATCAGCACATTTGCTGAAGAACTGCCACACTAGGGAACTCCTTGGACCTGGCTTTGGTGTGCTTGGTCCCTTGCTGCGTTGGGCAGTAGCAGACGTACTGTCTAGGGGATGGACGCTCCGCTTTTGCACCCTGCTCCCTCTTCTGCTGTGCTGGTGGCTCTGTGCGACCACCGCCTCTTCCTCCGAACTACACTGGTCACCTGCATGACGTTGATTCCATGTGGGGTCAAGGACCTCATCGTCCTCCACATCATCTTCCACCCAGTCTTCACCCCTGCCCTCCTTGTCGGTCTGCACAGTGGCGAAAGCAGCAGCAGTTGGCACCTGTGTTTCGTCATCATCCGAGACGTGCTGCGATGGTCCTCCCATGTACTCATCATAAAACACAAGTGGTTGGGCATTGGTGCACACAAACTTTTCCACTTCTGGGGCAGGGCTAGGTGGATGGCCCTGGGAAACCCTGCTAACAGAGTCATCAAAAAGCAGAAGAGACTGCTGCATGATTTGGGGCTCAGACTGATTGGCTGATTTGCAAGGGGGTGAGGTGAAAGACTGATGGACATCGGCTGCAGGTGCCAACTCTGAACTTTCATCAGGAGACTGGGTGGGAGACAATGTGAAGGAACCGGAGGCACTGTCAGCAACCCAATCTACTATCGCCTGTACTTGTCCTGGCCTCAACATTCGTACAGCCTCATTAGGCGCGCCAAAATACCGCTGCAGGCTCTGTCGCCTACTTGCACCTGAGGAAGGTGTTTCACTAGTGTGTGTAGCTGGCACAGATGGACCACGTCCTCTCCCTGCAACAGGAGCGCCACCAGCAGCACCACGACCCGGGCCACGTCCCCTTTTTGATGATCTCCTCATATTTTCAAAATTTATGATCTCGCCCTAAATGGGTGTTTTTGTCAATAGCAGAATACACGTACAGTGTCTAAAGCGTTTATGAACACGCAGAAAATGCTATTGGGACAAAAAAAAACACTGCAAAATTTTATTTTTTTGCAATGTTTTTCCAATATCAGAATACACGGATAGTATCTAAAGCGTTTATGAACACGCAGAAAATGCTATTGGGAAAAAAAAAAACACAGCAAAGTTAAATTTTTTTGCAATGTTTTTCCAATATCAGAATATACGGATAGTGTCTAAAGCGTTTATGAACACGCAGAAAATGCTATTGGGAAAAAAAAAACACACAGCAAAATTAATTTTTTTTGCAATGTTTTTCCAATATCAGAATACACGGATAGTGTCTAAAGCGTTTATGAACACGCAGAAAATGCTATTGGGAAAAAAAAAAAAACAACGCAAAATTAAAATGTTTTGCAATGTTTTTCCAATATCAGAATACACGGACAGTGTCTAAAGCGTATATGAACATGCAGAAAATGCTATTGGGAAAAAAAAAAAAACACAGCAAAATTAATTTTTTTTGCAATGTTTTTCCAATATCAGAATACACGGATAGTGTCTAAAGCGTTTATGAACACGCAGAAAATGCTATTGGGAAAAAAAAACACTGCAAAATTAAATTTTTTTTGCAATGTTTTTCCAATATCAGAATACACGGATAGTGTCTAAAGCGTTTATGAACATGCAGAAAATGCTATTGGGAAAAAAAAAAAACACTGCAAAATTAATTTTTTTTGCAATGTTTTTCCAATATCAGAATACACAGATAGTGTCTAAAGCGTTTATGAACACGCAGAAAATGCTATTGGGAAAAAAAAACAACGCAAAATTAAAATGTTTTGCAATGTTTTTCCAATATCAGAATACACGGACAGTGTCTAAAGCGTGTATGAACACGCAGAAAATGCTATTGGGAAAAAAAAACACAGCAAAATTAAATTTTTTTTGCAATGTTTTTCCAATATCAGAATACACACAGACTATGGTGTATTTCTTACTATATGCAGTGCAGTAATGGTGCACTGAGCTTGCAGGTAAAACTTTTATATTTTGTCTGGCACTGGCCTCATGGCACTGTTAAAAGACTGTGCACTGCACCCCAGCCAGGGTACAATTGATTTAGGAATCTCTTCAATAATTCTCTCTGCCTCTTTCTTTTCCTTAATAAAGAAACTCCCTACTCTACTCTAGCTATCTAGATCGCTCACTGATCTAACTAATTTGAAGAAAATTAAAGGAATGTGGACTGACTGACTGACTGACTTTATCACACTAACTCCTAAAATCCTCTCTCTTAGCAGCACAGGAACCTGTCTATAGCAGAATGACGCTGTGTGCTGTGTGTCTGGACTATATATAGAGGCAGGGTCACATGCTGCACTGCCTAATCACAGCCATGCCATTAGTAGGCATGGCTGTGATGGCTTCTAAGGGCACACTAGTGAAACTAGCGTCGATTGGCTGCCCTGCAGCTTCTAAAAGGCGCCAATACATCGCCGAACACCGGACCCGAACCCGAACTTACAGACAATAGTTTGGGTTCGGGTCCGGTACGGACCCGAACTTTACAGTTCAGGTTCGCTTAACCCTACTTACAATATGTATGCACATATATACACACATATATATACATACACACACACATATGCAAAGCCAACTATCTATTCAATATTGTCTAATTATTAACATACATAGATAAACATAAATATATACCTAACTAGAATATGTATTTTAACAGTTTTAACGAGGACTCGAGCAGACCTTTCTTTGACCTTGTCAAACTTAATTTAATGTTCTTTACATAACTTTCCCATATTCCACCTAATTATTTTAACCACCTGTATTCTTATCTTAAGTGTCTGATTTATATGTATTTCAAGAACTTGACAATATATAGCTTGAAACTATTTTTTTTTTGCCACATCAGTTCTACTTTCCAGGCGGACCTGAATCAACTTTTACTGTTCATCTCTGTCCATTCCAGTAATCACATCATTGTGGCTTGTCATCCTTAATTTTTAATTATTTGGTTTAACATATAGACCCATGTCTTCCCTTTTATTACAACTTGGTTTAAATTTACACCCCCCCCCCCCTGCCCACCCCTCTCTCCACATCGCTGCTTCCGTTGGCCTATTTATTTTCATCACAAACTGAAACTTAATGCTTATAACTTTGAGTTATAATCGCACGACCTCCGCATAACTCCATGTCTTTTTACATTTTTTACACTTATCCCATTTTTTTACTATTTCTCTTTTTCCCTCCTCATAATTCATTTTAAGGGACTCACTATTACAGGTATTCTCAACTGCGTCTATGCATTGCCATACAGAAGGACTTTCCTGGTTCCGCCAATTTCTTGCGATCAGACGTTTAGCCGCATTTAGGAGGTGCAGAATTAGAGTCCTTTCATAATGCTTCGTCTCTCCTCTTGTGCCGTGGAACAAGATTACCCAGGGATCATCATTGAGATCTGTATCAGAAATTTCCTTAATATATCTTATTATTTTTATCCAGTACGTTCTGATCTTCTGGCACTCCCACCAAAGGTGAGCCATCGTCCCCTTTTTCCTTACAACCTCTCCAACATTCTGCGGAGGTACCTATTTGGAACTTACTTGTTTTTACTGGAGTTATATACCACATAGATAAGCACTTGTAGTTCATTTCTATAGTTCTAATGTCTAATGCCGACCTGTGAGTTAATTTTAGAATTTTTCCAACTGTGTGTGTGTCAACCCGCGTGCCTAATTCTCTCTCCCAATTGTGAATCAATGGCGGGATTTCCAGTCTATCTACCTCCAATAGTACTTTATAGATCTTTGAGATTATCCCTTTCGTCTCTGAGGCAGTAAAGGTCCGCTCAAAGCGTGTTAGGTCCTCTTCCGCCCTGATCGGCTGGGGGAGGTTTTTAACAAAATGGGATAGTTGCAAATACCGCCATTCATTAATATTAATAAATTCCCCCTTATTTTCGAATTCTTTAAGTGTTAATATTTTTCCGTTATGTAATATGTCCTTCAATTGTGCGCAATCTTTAACCCATCCCCCTCCCATTAATTTATTTCCTGGTGCAAAGTAATCGTTATTTTTAAGTGCTATTAAAGGTGAATTATATTTGCCGTTAAGTTGCTTATAAAACTTATCCCATACTTTTAGTGTATTTAGTGTCATTATACTAGTGCTCTCATCTAGTGATCTAAGCCTTGGGGGGTTCCAGATGACATTGCCGAGTTGTACCTTACTGAGAGTTTTTTCTAGGTTCACCCATCTTTTTTCACTATCTTTTTTGCTCCATTCAGGGATTCTGGACAAAGCAATTGCATAATAATAGTTAGCTATGTCGGGTACGGCTAAGCCCCCTCTTTTTTTTCCTGCTTTAAAGTAGTAAGTGCTATTCTATGTTTCCTATTCCTCCAAATGAAGTTCATAATAAGGGATTTTAATTTTCTAAGGTACGTCAGAGACAGTGGAATTGGGAGCATTTGAAATTTGTACGTTATTATGGGTAATAATGTCATTTTCGCAGCGTTTATACGCCCCATCCACGAGAGGGGCCTATTGGTAAATTCTTTACACTTTTTTCCTATCTCGTCAAGAAGCGGTAAGTAATTAATTTTGTACATTTCTTTCATGGATTTCGCTAGGTTTATTCCTAGGTATTTAGCCTGTTTCTTCCAAGGGAAGGTAAATCTCTCCTGTAAATTCTGTTGCTCAGTTTTATTTAGATTGATGTTCAATATGAAGGATTTTGTTACGTTTACTTTAAAGTTGGAGAATTCTCCATATTGTTTCAGGTTTTTTAATAAGTTAGGCAGCGACCGTGATGGATCCCCTATATAAAACAGAATATCATCAGCGTACGCTGCCAACTTATGTTCCTCCCCATCTGACATAATCCCTTCTATACCTGTGTTCCTCCTGATTGATGCGAGGAGGGGTTCTAAGGACAGAATAAACAGGAGAGGGGATAGGGGACATCCCTGTCTTGTTCCATTTTTCATACTGAACGGGGAAGATACAGTTCCATTTATTTTGATCTTTGCTTTTGGGTGATCATAGAGGACTCTAATTCTTTGCATGATTTTTGGGCCGAATCCCATAGCGATTAAAGTTTGTAACATGAGTCCCCAGTCTACCCTGTCAAAAGCCTTTTCGGCATCGATTGACAGGAATAGACCTGGGGACCCCGTTTCTCTGATTTTTTGGAGAACAAGTAATGTGTGCACACCATTATCCCGACCCTCTCTTCCTGCCACAAATCCTACTTGGTCAGGGTGGACCAGTGTGCCCAAGCAACGTTTGACCCTTTCTGCCAAAATTTTAGCGTACAACTTTGTGTCTGCGTTCAAAAGTGAGATTGGTCTGTAGCTCGAGCACACTGATCCATCCTTCCCTTCTTTTAGAATAACGGTTATATTTGCAGTTAAGGAATCTTCGCTCATTCTGTAATTTGGGCCCAGTCCGTTAAAATAGGAACATAGTCTAGGGACCAGAAGCTCCTGGAATGTTTTGTAGTATAGTATTGTAAACCCGTCTGGGCCAGGGCTTTTTCCAGACGGAGAGCTCATCAGAGCCCTTTTAACTTCATCCTCCATGAAAGGTCTTTCCATATCCTCACTATCCTCAATGGAGAGTTTGGACAGGCCAGCATGTCGAAGGAACTCCACTGTTTTCTTTATTCTGTCTCCTTTCGTAATTTCCTTCTGCTCAACCGAATAGACTCCCTCATAATACTTTCTGAAAGATTCTGCTATATCCTCTGATATGTATTTGACCTCTCCTTCCTTATTTTGTATTTTTTCAATGTTATTTTTTGTCTTTTTTTTTGTAAAATCCTAGCTAGGTGTTTACTAGATTTGTTTCCCCAAAGGTATCTTTCTTTTGCTATTCTGTTGAAGGACTGCTTGGCTTCCTGCTCCATTAATTATTTTAAGTCATCTCTTTTGGAGACTAATCTTAAATATAGTTTCTTGTTTAAGGCCGGGGACATGTATATGCTCCTGTTCAGCTTGGTTGATTTCCGCTATCAAGTCCCTCATTTTCTTTTGTCGTTCTTTTTTCTTCCACGCACCCTTCGCTATCAAAATCCCCCTGATATATGCCTTGTGCGCATCCCATATATAAGATCCCTGAACCTCTCCGTTGTCATTTCTATTAAAGTATTGTACCAATTCCTCTTCTATATGGGCCACCACTTCCTTATCTTTTAAGAGTTCCTCATTTAATCTCCAGTTAAACGATGGTGCCTGTATATCCGGGAGGCAAAGCCTCATCGAAATTGGGGCATGGTCAGACAACGATATAATCTCTACCTTTGTTTCTATAACTTTATCTAGCAGGCCATGATCCAATAATGTGTAATCGAGCCGTGAGTATGTTCCGTGTACGTGGGAAAAAAATGTGAAGTCCCTAACTTTAGGGTGCTGAACCCTCCAAATATCAACCAGCTGGCAGGAGAGCATTTTTTGTTTAAGCATTTGTATCATCACATTATTTGTCCCTCGTACACCGGACGTACAGTCTAGCTCTATATCCATGCAAAAATTCAGATCTCCCATCAGGATCACATATCCCCTCCTAAAGTCCCTTAATTTAGAAAGAATCCCGATTAAGAATTGAATAGGTCTTGCATTAGGGGCGTATATATTTACAAATGTATATTTATTTTTTCCAATTGATCCTCTCAGGAACAAATATCTTCCCTCCGGGTCTACTAACCTGTTCTCTAGGCTAAAATGCATGTCTTTGGAAAAACCTATGGCCACCCCCCTTGCCCTATTCATCACTGTATCCCCATAGTACCATGTTGGAAAAAAACTGGAAAACAGTTTAATATTAGATGTATGGGAGATATGTGTCTCCTGTAGGAAGACAATCCCTGCCCCGTATTTTTTAAGTTCTTCCAAAATTTTTAGTCGCTTATTAGGTGTATTGAGTCCCTTTACATTATAAGACATAAGTTTAATGTCGGTCATCATGTTTCTTGAATTAGTTCTTATTGAAAAATTGCAACTGGATCGCAGCGATGTGAGAGCTCCCCCTTATCCTTCCCTTCCCTCCCCCCACAATCCCCTCCTTCCTCCCCCCTCCCAAAATTTCCCATCCCCCCTCCCCTCCTCCCTGCCCGTATTTAAGGCCACTGAGTCGTGGGGGGCCATACACTATTATGGCCCTCCTCGGTTCTCCTAATCCCCATCTGAGATGAGGCTCTGATCCCTCTGTTTTTTCTATTTCCCTTTTTCCCAAATCCCTTGGGATATAAGGGAATATGGCAAACGGGAACCCCGGGCGCGCCACAGACCACCGGCGTCCGGCATATATTGTCTCAACTCCCCTCCCCCCCGACCCCCCCTACTGCCCGAGCCCCCCCCTCAAGTCACAGCCTCTGGCCCTACCATATCTGCCCACCCCGGTAATTCCGGGACTTGAATTTGATAACCGCATCGCTTCCAATAACGGTTTTTGTAGCCTTCTTCTCTCCAAGGTTTGCGGGGCTAAATCTGCGTAGATCTGTATTTTTTTGCCTTCATATTTTAGAGGAGTTTTTCCGTAAAGTTTTGACCATATTTCCGCTTTATTTTCGTAATACTGGAATCTTATAATAATATCACGAGGTATTCCTGTTTCAGTGAGGTTTGGTTTTCCTATACGATGTATCCTTTCTATCCTTGGAAACTGGTCATCGACCCTCTCCAGAATTGGATTAAGAATTACTTTAACTATCTCCCTAAGATCTTCTCCTCTGTTCTCAGATACTAGTCGGATCCTGATATTTTGTCTGCGGTTCCGATTTTCTTGATCCTCGATTTTATACAGTGTATCCCGTTGGGTTTTCTGAATTATTGAAATTTGTTTCTTTAACTTAGTTATTTCCTGATCTTGCTTATCGGATCTATCTTCCATCACTTCCACTCTTGTCAGTAAATGTCCTAGGTCTTCTCTAAGAAGATTTATTTCTCCCTTGATTGAATTTTCCATTCTCATAAACATCTCCTCCATTTCTCCCTTTGTAGGTAGTTGGGCGACAGCTGGTTGCTCCTCCGTTCTACTAATTTCCGCATCACTCTCTGCAATGTGGTCTTCTATTGATTGGTCCGATCTCCCCTCCACTTTCTTTTCTTTCCCCTTTCTTCTCTCCATTACATCTTTCTGTGGCTGCTCCGTAGTATTAGAATGGGGGCTCGTTCCAGACTTCAAGTATTGTTTTATGGTGCTGGGAGTACCTTTTGGGGTTTTCGGTAGGCCTTTCTTTGAAAGTTTGCTCATGTTTCCTTTGCGAGCCCCTCTAATTCTTTTACCCAGTTTGTTGCTGTGAGATACTCGGTTGTTCTCTTATCCCTTCTTGATGGGGTGTCTTGTTAATCTTCAGACCGTCTTTCTTGTTCCTTGTAGGGCGGCTTGCCTTCTGCTTTCCGACTAAAATAGTCGCATCAAGCTGCCTCCGCTCTGTGGAGTTTTATCTGCACTTATAGTACGGTCACCTTCCCTCTGGTTATTGATCTTTTCTTGGCTCTCTGTATTGGGGATATCTTGTAGTCAAGATGCAAGATAAAACTTCCGTCCTTTCACCTTGTAGCTAGGCACATTAGCAGCTTAGTAATGGGCCAGACTGCTGTATTACCCTCTGCTCTTTGGGGTACTTATCCTTTATGGAACTTTTTTTTTTTTCTTTTTCTTTTCTCCTCCCGGGCCACGTGATATCACACCGGGGGTCCTATAGGGGTAGTAGACAGCGAGAGCTACTGTAGGCTTGTCACTCACAACTTCTGCTTGCAGCCAATCATTTATACTTATTACCGCCTCCCTTTCGTATGATATTTATTTCAAAATAGATCAGCGCCAAAAAAAAGGTTTTACAATCTTGGCTCCCTCTTCTTACTACACTCGTGCACCCCTGACATTGGTTTATATATGTATAAACTTTACTGCGCAGGGTAGGTTACATGTCATGTGCATCCCCAGTGACCCCGTGCGTATTCACAGATACTTCAAGGGGGAAAAAAAAAAAAAAAAACTAGTCAGAGAGAATTTGTGTTTCTCTAAATTATGTATTGAGTTGTCCATACAGGGGAACCGATAATCCTGCCTTTTCACTTTATTATACAGGTATCACAAAACAAAGCAATTCACTGCATCTTCTCTGAAAGAGTATAATCAGAGCAGGGATAAATCGATGCGATTTAATCTCTGGGTTTGCCTGTTTGGGAATTCCAGGGATATGCATAGAGAGAGAAAATGATGATAACGTCTCTTCTTTATATTCCCCCCAAATTCCAACTTCCCCAACTCCTTTAATTTTTTTGCTGTAGAGCATGCAGACCGCTTATCAGGAGTACAGCGAGTGGTAAAGTGGAAAATTAATTTTAAGGTTTATAGACTTTAACTGCTGAAAAGGATAATGTGTTTGCTTCTCAAACACTACAAAAAAGATAACCGATGTATGCATAAATAGCACGTATTTTTTCAACCATTTATAGGGGCCATCTCCACTGTGTCCATTAAACCTTCTCATAAGCAATGTGAGGAATACACTGAAGACCTTTTTGCTGTTTGTTGTTTCAGTCTCTTACCTCCACAGGAGATCCTTTAGATTTTTAAGCCAGCATCTAGCTGACAGGCATACTCACAGTACCGCTGCGGAGGGGGGGAGGGTCCACGGGGAATCAGCTGCGCCGGAAGGAGAAGGGGAGCAGTATGTTGCTTCGGCGTTCTGTGTCCATCCGGACAGTCACTTCAGTGCCGGTCTCGGTGGCACGCCTGCGGCGCGTCTGTGGATCCGGAGAGTCGGGCGAAGTCCAGGAGCCTCTCACGCTCCATGGGATGTTAGCGTTCGTCCTCCTCTCTCCTCATGCTGCACTCGTCCGTTCGCCGGGTCAGGCCCCTCCTTCCGTGCTGGACGCTACGTCAGCACGTTCCCATTGTGCTTGAAACTAATCTAATGAAATTTCACCCAGTAAACCATCTTATAAAAAATATCAGAAAGAAGCAGAGAGGTCATCTAAAGTTCAACACTTAAAAAAGAAGTCTTTCTAAATCTATGGAAAACACAGTATACATTGTTAAATATTGCTAATTGTTGCTCTACTTATTGAATAATAATATTGATAAGACCACTACTAAATAATAATAACAACAATAATAATAATTATATTATCAATAAAATATATGAAAATCAATATGAACAATACGAAATACATTGGCTAATATGAGATTCTACAACGTGACAAGGACCACAAAGACCTACAATGCAGAAAATGATTGTCTAAACCACACAATTTTTTTTAACCTCTATTTCTCCTTTATATTGGCTCAAAATAATAAATATATTAATATAGAGAATACATAAAATGTTTAGTCTAGCATAACACTTCTGGTGTAAAATGTACTTTTTTTGGAGAGATGTATACATGAGATCAAAAAGAGAAACAACTGAAGATGAATAAGGGACTGAAGGAATTTGGTTTTAAAAGAGGGACAGTCCCTCCAAATGAGGGGAAGTTGGGGGCTTTGCAAGGAGCAATGAGCACCTGTTGTCACAGAGACTTTGAGGCATGCTTAAAATCAGGGCCATCTTTAATATTGACTGGACCCTGGGCAGACATTTTCTTGGGCCCCCTCTTCCACACAATTCGCTCTCCACATGCTTTGAGGCATACAATAAATAGCAGCTAGACTCAAAATCAGTTTACTGATTCAGATCAGGCAGTAATTGCGATTGGTTGCCAGAGGTTACAGTGTATCATTACCACTCACTGACTGGCTGCTAGAGGTTACAGCACACATTATGGCTCACTGTTATTTTCTAAAAGGTTACAGCAAATGACTTCTGCTTATTGATTGGTTGCTAGAGATTACTGTACATCAATACTGCTCACGGATTGATTACTAGAGGTTACTGAACATCTATACCACTCACTAATTGGTTGTTAGAGGTTACTGCACATTATTACTGCTCACTGGTTGGTTGCTAAAGGTTACAGCACATCATCTCCTCACTGCCTACCTGCGTATTCACATGTACCAAAATTCAGGGTGCTGTGCAGGGCCGTTTTTAAGGCAGGGCAAAAGGGCCCCTGGGCCCTGTCATTGTTGTGGGGCCCAAAGCAGCTGCCTCATACTTGCCAACCATACTGGTTTAAATACCCTCGTCCCTTGAGGTTTTAGTCCTGTGCTGTGTCCCAATATATCAGTGTGAATTGCTGCTACTAATGCTGCCCAGCTCTGCCCTATTGTTGTGTACAGATGACTCACGCGCAGACCCTGTGTTTACATGTAAATTACCGGCATGCATATGTAAATAGTGGCAGCATTCATATGTAAATAGTGGCGGCCGGTGGCATTCATATGTATATCATGCCCCCCTGAGGTCATATCCACAGTAATCTCTAGCAACCAATCAACAAGCAGAAATCATGTGCTGTAACTTCTAGCAACTAATCAGTGAGCCGTAATGTGTGCTGTAACCTCTAGCAACCAGTCAGTGAGGGGTAATGATACACTGTAACCACTGGCAACCAATCACAATAGCTGCCTGATCTGATTCAGTAAACTGATTTTGAGTCTAGCTGCTATTTATTGTATGTCTCAGAGCAGGTGGAGAGAAAAACTGCATGGCGGGGGCCCAAGAAAAGTTTTGCCCAGGGTCCAATCAATATTAAAGACGGCCCTGGTGCTGTGGCACCATCTTTTTTTGAAGAAGGGTTCCACCTCCAATTTTCTTTCTTTTGCAGAACAGGCTGATGTTAGGCTTAATGACCACAGTTGTAGGCAGGGCTTTCAAGCATGTTCCTTTACCTACCCAGTGGGCAGCATTGAGCAGAAGTAATGGTGGTTGTGACCTCAGGGGGACATGATATACCATATTTATCGGCGTATAACACGCACCGGCGTATAACACGCACCCCAAGTTTAGGAGGGAATTTTAAGGAAAAAAAGTTTTAGGAGAGAAGTTTAGGGAAAAAAAAACGTACATTTTAAGCGTCATTTGCAGCTTGCCCAGCGTCATTTGCAGCTTGCCCAGCATCATTTGCAGCTTGCCCAGCGTCATTTTCAGCCTGCCCAGCGTCATTTGCAGCTTGCCCAGCGTCATTTGCAGCCTTGCCCAGCGTCATTTGCAGCCTGCCCAGCGTCATTTGCAGCTTGCCCAGTGTCATTTGTAGCTTGCCCAGTGTCATTTGTAGCTTGCCCAGTGTCATTTGTAGCTTGCCCAGTGTCATTTGCAGCTTGCCAGCGTCATTTGTAGCTTACCCAGTGTCATTTGTAGCTTTCTCAGTGTCATATGTAGCTTGTCCAGTGTCATTTGCAGCTTACCAGCGTCATTTTATAGCTTGCCCAGTGTCATTTGCAGTTTGCCAGCGTCATCTGCAGCCTTGCCGACGTTTAAATTTCCCGCCGTCGAGACAGACCGTGCATGCGCCGCCGAAAAAGACCAAACCGCCGCTGAAAAAGACCGAACCGCTGCTGAAAAAGGCAGAATCGCCACCCAAAAAGACCGAGCCGACTGCTCGGAGTCCCGCCTCCCTGCGGTTTTTCGGGAGCGAGCGCAGGGAGGCGGGACTACGAGCGGAGCTGAACAGTCGGCTCGGTCTTTTTCGTAATTTTTTGTCATTTTTTGGGGGGCATCAGCGTATAACACGCACCCCCGTCTTTCCCCCGATTTTAAGGGGGAAAAAGTGCGTGTTATATGCCGATAAATACGGTACATATGAATGCCGCCTCTATTTACATATCAATGCTCGGCGGTCCACGACTATTTACATATTAATGCCGCCACTATTTACATATCAATGCAGATTATTTACACGTAAACACAGGGTCTGCAGGTGAGTCATCTGTACATGGCACTAGGGCAGCAGAAATTTACACTGAGATATCGGGACACAGCACAGTACTAAAACTTCAAGGGATAAGGGAATTTAAACTGGGATAGTTGACAAGTATGAGGCAGCTGCTTTGGGCCCCACTACAATGATGGGGCCAGGGAAGCTGCCCCTTTTGCCCTGCCTTAAAAACAGTCCTGCTTAAATTATGCCTACACTCTGCAGCTAAATTTGGAGTGCTACCCTTCCATTCACGCAAAAGAGAATGATTCTTCAATGTCCATGAGGGATATAATGCACAAGACATGGTAAATTTAAACCAGAGGCAGTTTTTAGGAAGACAGACAAGTCCCTACTTTCTGGTTGACATGCACATGAGAAATGAAATATGAAAATAACAAAAATAAGAATTAAAAATATGAGGGTGTAATCTACATTTTTAGATCATGTATGTGTTAAATTGATACAAATGTTAAGAAGATAAAATTTATACACCATATGTCATGAGTATTAGACATGTGCAGGACGGAAAAAATTGTTTGTTTCGTTTCGATTCATTATTTACGTAAATTCGTTTAGTTAAATTTGTTTTGTTTGTTTAATTCGTTTTCGGACGAAAAAAAATAAATATTTTTTCTATTCTATTCCCTTATTTTCTATTCTATTTTATTCTCTTCGAAAATTGGAAAACTATTCTAACTCAAAAGTTTTCGAATTCGAAAACTTTTCTAATTTGAAAAGTTTTTGAATTTGAAAACTTTTCGAATTCAAAAAGTATTCGAATAGTATTTGAAAAACTATTCGAATTTAAAGTTTTTCCAAATTCGAATTTCGTTATTTTGGATTTGTTTAAATTCGATACTATTCTAATTCGGAAATTTGGATACATCCTACTTTCCAAATAATGAAAATTCGTCCTAATTTTAATTCGGAACGAAACGACCTGCACACCTGCGACCTGAGTATGCATAATCTTCCACAGCTGTGAAAGAGTGAGAATGCACTTTATTTATCCTAAGGAAGATGTCCTTATTACAGTGTGTATGAATAACATGAGATGCTTAGTTTACTTTTGCAAAAATAAAACCCCTACAGTAGATACCACATAGAAATTTAATTTGAAACATTTTATACCACACTCTTTGGTGAATGTTTGTTCATTCGCCTTACATTCAACCAGTATTGCATTCAACAGTCCCATTTGGGACATTACGGTAAATGTGCACATGATAAATGTGACATGTTGGAAGTAGCCAATGAATGCCTAAGTAAGCTGACTTTAGATGCTAGAAGTTTTGCATAGTGCTGATACTGTTTTTAAAACATACTCTTCCCTAACATTCACAGATTGATATCTACATTGTAAAATTAGTTCTAGCATTTTGCTAAACCTTCATGCATCAGTATTGATTCAACTAGTAGAATGTTATGAAAATCTCAGAATCTTGTCCTGAAAAATACAATTAAAAAGTATCAAGTGCATTCATCAATTGTGTAGTTAAAAGTTCAGTAATAAAGTTACAGTCACTATAGTTCTAAGATGGGGATTTTTACGGTGCCATTGAACTTTTTAAAACCTTATTCCAATTTTAAAAAAGCATCTCCCCTACATAGACATGTCAAGAGAGCTGGCGAAAGATAGCACCAAATCCCATTCTTGCAAAGTTGATTGCAGACCAAATGCATTTTAGCATTACAGAGCCTTTTTGAGTGCCCTTCCTAAACCCCATGCCTGATCATGAAAGACATTGGCCTTTGTAGCACCCTTTATGTGCCCAAGATGGGTGGTGATTGTGGGGAGCTTGTGAACCACCCAACTGCCCCATTTGTGGGTAATATATATTTACTTTCTCCTACTTTTCTTTTGCCTGCCCAATACAATGGGCAGCCACATTAGTGAGTAGGAGTAGGTGGAGAATTAAGAAGGCAGACACGTTATTTACCAAGCAGTACCATGAATAGCTTCTCAAAAGACTGAGGTCTTAGGCATCTCCTGGTCCTTCGAAGAAAATATAAACCAGTGAGCAAGCACTTGAAGATGCTTGCCTAATGGAACTGTGGCTACCTTACAAGACATGTAAGCCCACTAGTTTCCCTTTTTTTAAGGGATAGTTGACACTTATAAGTAAAAGTGCTTGCTGGGTCAATGGATCCCTTGCAGTGTATGTGGCTTGGTGTCAGCTACCTCACTGCTTCAGTGGCATCATTTCCGAGAGTCTTTCTAACTCTAATCTCTTGCTCAGATGACTAGGCTTATACTCTTATACTCTGAACCCTGGCTATCACATATTTAAAAAAATTTGGATATCCTATTATGTAATTTTTTTTTCTCTTGTTTCCACTCTCAGAGTCTTTAGAATGTAAGCTTCACAAGAATGATCCTCCTAGCCCTGTTCTATTAAATGGTATTGTAACTGTATTGTCTCCATTTATTTTGTTAAGTGCTGCATAGTTTGTTGGCACTATATACAGTAAATACTGACTAATAATAATAATTTTCTGCTGGTCATAACATATTATTTTGACTCCTAGAAAGGTTACTTTACTAAGAAATATTGGGCAGTGTACTGCTGTCCTTAGCTTCAAACATACAGTGTATGTAGTCGTATGAGAAGTGTTATATTCCAGATGTCCTTTTAAAAAAAAATTTTTTTTAGAAAATAAAACAGAGAATTTGGTGTACAATACTGTGCAAAAGTTTTAGACAGGTGTGGACAAATGCTGTTAATTAAAAATGATTTTAGAAATAGAAGTTTTATTTGTTTATTTTTCTCAATTGTGGCCATTGTACACTTGCACTTGCACACAGTTTTTGAGGGAACTCGGCAGGTAGGTTGTTCAAAACATCTTGGAGAACTAGGAAAAATTGTGGAAAGGTAAAACCAAGGGATTATAATGGTGCCATTAATGAGCTTGTTAACAACGTAATCCTTGAGAAAAAAGTTTATTAGGTAATATTAAAAACACACATATATCATGGTAGTTCAATTTTTTGAAAAATAAAGGTTCAAACAACAAATAAGTCTAGAAAAAATACAGCCAGAGTTACTGGTAAGTATTTAGAGCATCAAAATACATTGGTGTCTTAAACAGCAATGGTAAAAGAATACAACCACAGGCCTAGAAATTACTCAAAGAAGGCCTAAAAGAGGATGCAGGCCATCATTTTCCGACATTTCAATGGCTTCCCCAGAGAAATGCCTGCTGGTACTGATACTTTTCTAGATATAGAAACAGTAGAAAGATATATATAAAACATTGTAAACAGCACATTATGAAATATTATTTGCAAATGGATATATGGAGTAATCAAATGGATAGCCTACCAATCATATCCCCATGCACATAAGAAACCACAGAAACACTCACCTAGAAAACACCCCAATTGGGTATATGGCTGAAAAGACAAACGGGTCCCAGGCAGAGTCGCCAAAAGAGACGCCTAACCCACTGGCAGCAGGGGACGCACTAGACCTAGCAACAGAATGCGATTATTAGTTTAGAATTCGGGAATTTGTTAATTTTATATAGAGTAGTGTCCCTTATTGGGGAAGGAAAGACCAATCCCCCTTAATAATAGGTATAGCGCTACCCGGGGCAATTGCCTCATACTTACACAGGTTCAAGATACAAATAACTAATCATTGGAACGGACATTCAACACAAGATGGTAGGAGGCGCCTGAGAGGTTGGTTTGAAGTTAGCAAATCCTTATTAGATGAATACTATAGAGGGAAAAATGGAAAGCATTGTTTTAATATGCATCCATTATAAACCCAGATTACAGTGCTATTAATCCTATATAAGGGATCTTATAAACAGGCTCAGTAAATTAGAAAGTGTGCAGATGAGGATAATAGCATTAAGAAGTTTACCTGTATTAGTATAGTAAGTAACTTGCTCCAATGGCCACACAGAGATTTGTATAATAATAGGTGAATGAACACTATCCAAGCAGCTCCAGAGGTATTGAAGCTATTTGAGAGGCAAACCACCTATAAGAAGAACAGGGTATGACCAGCCAGTTCCTAAGATCATTTAAAGGATAGAGGTAATATGGAGCATTAGAATAGGATTATTTTGCTTACTGTGTATGATAATCCAAGCCGCAACAGGCGCCTCCGGTGTCCGACACTGAAACGAGTGCGGACAGCCGGCTTAAGTAGCGTCCCCCTGAGTGGGTGGCGTGTGACGTCACCGCCCGCTCAGCGGACGAATGCGGCCATTGCGCATGCGTGGCCAATCCAATCAGTCTGGGCCTACATTGCCCATACTGCCGTGCGCTAAAGACACCGCGTCACGTGACAAAGTCACGCTGGCGGGGGCTTACTGCAAGCATAAGTTGGTGAAAGCAGTGGCCTGAGATGGGCGGACGCCTGAAACACATGGCGCCGCCCTTGGGTGTCCATGCTTGGCCAATGGGAGCGCTCTATAATCGGGGATCTCCGCCTGGTGCCTGTATGTGGCCAAGATGAATGAAACATAGGAGAGTGTTTCTCGTGTTAACATGCTGGGGAGCGGGAGGGGACCCAAAGCATCCCCGCCCGGGACTCAGACACCAAAATTGGTTCCGAGCAGGGTATGCCAAAACAGAAATGGAAAAAGCTAACTGGGGGATAAAGAATGTGCCGATGATAGCTAGGACAGCCCACCGGTCAGCCAATCCAGTCCAAATAATACCAAAAGACCAGTCCACTAGACCAATCACAAATAAAGCCCATAATAGAGAAAGATTTAACACGATCAATCACAATTATATGACATAACAACTGCCGATCTATAGTGATACAACCACACATTGGAAACCAATATTCGCTAAGAGATTTGTTGAGTATGGTTTACGTTTTTCTACAAAATAGATATTCCAATAACATTTTTTGGATTACATTAGGGCAGTCTAATCAAAATATATTATAATTTAAGGGGTAGGGAAAATTATTAACCAATAATGAACAATCATTTTCACTAGGAGCATGCTTTGAAGAGCTTAGGCTGAACTCTCCCTTGATGCAAGGGGAGGACAAAGATGTTGGAGAGTGGAGGAAAGGAAGGGATTAAAGCAGATTACAATATTAGACTTTATGTTATTACAGAAATGATTTGAAGCTGATATATTCGTTTAACCCTGGTGATCGAGTGGCATCTAGATTATGTATCCATCTCTTCTCCAGCTGGAGCAGTAAATTATCAATTTCCCCTCCGCGGGTATTGACAGGGACATGCTCCAAAGCTGAAAACTGTATGGCATGTGAGTCAAAATTGTGGCAGATACCTACATGACGATTGATAGCTGTAGTGATCTTACGTTTCAAGAGTGGTTTAATATGGTCTCTTATTCTAACAAAAAAGGCCTCTTTGTCTTGCCTATATAGTAGCTTCCACAGCGACAGGTTGCTAAATAGACTACCCCCACTGTCTGACAGGTGATTCTGTGTTTTAATTTATGTATCTTGCTGTTAGGGAGAACGGTTTCTTTAGAATTTGAGATGGTAGTGCACATGTCACAATTGCCGCAGGCAAATGTTCCTGTGTTTGTCTCAGTTGAACAATCTTTTGGAGAAAAGTGACTGGATGTTAGACGGTCACTTAATGAAGGTGAGCGTCGATATGTGATATCAGGATATGGCTTAATATAATTTTGGATAATAGGATCTGCAATTAAGAGGGGCCAAAATTTGTATAGAGTATCCCTAATTTGTTTAGATTGATTGGAGAATTGTGTAATGAGACAAACTGGTTGTGTTTTGTCTATGGTTTTTGACGAAAGATTAATTCATTTCTATTAAATTTTTTCACCCTATTGAAGGATTTTTTCAGCAGGGTATGGCTGTAGCCTCTTTTTTTTAACCTAGAGTAAAGCTCTTTGGAAGTACTGGCTATACGGAATGCTATTGAGTAGGGGTTGAGGGTGCGCACTAGACGTGTGTAATATAGTGTTTCCTGATGAGGGTTTTCTATACAAGGAAGAGTGCAATTGACCTTGTGAATCAATCCGGATCTCTAGGTCAAGGAAGGTAATAGATGTTTGACTACACTCCATAGTGAATTTGAGATTGTATTGGTTAGTGGATAAAGGCAAGAAGGTCCCGATGGGAGCCCGTCCAGAATATTAGTACATCAACTATGTACCTGAACCATGTTAGCACATTTTGGATATAATCAGAAAGGGAAGTATCCGAAAAAAAGTTCCCTTTCCCACCCCCCCAGATACAGGTTGGCAAAGGAGGGGGCACATTTGGTCCCCATAGCCACCCCCTGTATCTGGAGGAAGTGGGAAGTACCAAAAATAAAATAATTTCTAGTTAAGATGAACTTTAGAAGTTCCAATACAAAGTTACCATATGTTTCTGAATTAGGACCTCGTTCCTGTATTTGCTTACCTATCACTTCTAATCCTCGATCATGGGGAATGGCGTTGTACAGACACTCTACATCGAGTGCCACAAGCCATGTTCCCACCGGTAGGGGTGGGCCTGGTGTTTGATTCGAACCCATGTTCGAATCGAACATCGGCCGTTCGATCGCTCGTCGAAACCAGAACTCTCAGGACCGTTCGCATCGAATTCGTGTGATGCGAACGGTCCACAATGCACTGCGCCAGTCGCAGTGCATTGCTGGCTGATGATTGGCCAAGCATGCACTGTGACCCCGCATGCTTGGCCAATCATAGAGCCAGAGGCGAGGAGAGCAATAATTGGCCACAGGCAGGATGCCTGTGGCCAATTATAGCTCAGGGGGTTTAGTACACGCCCCACACTATATAAGGCCGCCGCGCGCCGGCGGCCTCATGTATTGTGCTCCGGCGTTAGGAACAGTGACAGACTGTACTGTACAGTGTCTGCTTGTGCATTATCTGCTTTATCTGCATTATCTGCTTGTGATTCATTATCTGCTTGTGGATTCTTGGGATTAGTGTAGGGAAAGAGGAAAAATAGGCAGGGATAGTTTATTCTTCTCAGTGCTGTTCTCAATCTCTACCAATCCAGCCATCTGCAGGAGTAGTTAGTGTGTGTGCATGCTGTGTTAGTATAGCACAGCAGTAGCACACTAATCCACCTTACCCTGTATCTGCCCTTCTGGGCTGTTGTCATCTAAGGCAGCCAGCCAGCCATCTGCAGGAGTGTGTGTGTGTGTGCTCTGTGACTATAACACAGCACACTAAACCTCATTACCCTGTATCTGCCCTTCTGGCCTGTTGTCATCTAAGGCAGCCAGCCATCTGCAGGAGTGTGTGTGTGTGCTCTGTGACTATAACACAGCACACTAAACCACACCAGCACAATATACACTACCCATTACAATGTCTGGAAGACCAACAAGGAGAGGCAGACAGTTACGAGCCAAGAAAACAGGACAAGTAGGCTCTGTGTCTAGAGACAACAGTGCTGGTCGTGGACGTGGTGCATCGTCATCAACACGTGGCCATGGGACACGCTTGTCCTTCTTTTCGGCAGCTAGACATGTTGAGCCGCATCATGGCGAAAGCTTGGTAGAGTGGATGACCAAGCCCTCCTCTTCCTCCTCATCCTCTCTCACCCAGGCTCAGGGTACTGGCAAAGCAGCTGCCAACGCGTACTCAATGTCATCATCAGGCACCCCTTCCCTAGACCCACCATGTCCTCCTGAGAAGTCCCCCAAACTGTTTGAGCACAGTGTTGGGTACATGCTCCAGGAGGATGCCCAGCGTTTTGAAGGCTTGGATGATGATACCCAGCTAGAGGAAGGCAGTAGCGTGAGCGCAGAGAGAGGGGATGCTCAAGGACAGCAATCTGGCAGTCATGTTCCACCAGCTGCAGCTTACTGCCAGGTTTGTTCCAGTGGTGAAGAGGGAGGGGATGATGAGCTCACTGACTCCACGTGGGTGCCTGAACTGAGAGAGGAAGAGGAGGCGGCACATCTCCAATGAGGCAGGATGCCCTCTGGGGGCCAGCTTGAGGCCAGAATACCAACTGAATCACACCACAGAGCTCTGCCTGTGCAGGGCGCTGCCTCTACACATTATTACAAAAGTTCTTTGGTGTGGGCCTTTTTAGAGACGAGTGCATCAGATCGCACCACTGCTATTTGCAACATATGTCTCAAGCGTATCTCGCTTGGCCAAAACATCAGCCACTTGGGCACCACAAGCATGACCAGACATATGTTGACCTGCCATGCAGCTCGTTGGCAAGCGCACCTTAAAGACCTACACCAAAGAACAAAGCGGACCTTTCCTTGCTCCTCATCAGCTGGGATCTCCAACCCCACTATACCTTCAGTCCTCTCTGAAAGCTGCACTGAGAGGAATGAAGGTGTAGAATTAGGTGTGTCACAGCCAAGTACTTGCAGGCACTCTGCTAGCAGTACACCGACGTCCGATTGTACCAGGCAAATTTCCCTGCCCCAGCTGCTGGACCGTCGAAAGAAGTTTACTCCCAGCCATCCACATGCCTGGGGTTGAAAGCTAGATTGGCTAAATTGCTAGCACTTCAACTGCTGCCTTTTCAGTTGGTAGACTCGGCCCCCTTCCGTGAGTTTGTTCAATGTGTGGTTCTTCAGTGGCAGGTTCCCAAACGCCACTTTTTCTCACGGAAGCCGATTCTGGCTCTCTACCGCCATGTGGAAGGCAATGTCCATGCCTCGCTGGACAGGGCGGTCAGTTGTAAGGTGCATATTACCGCTGACTCATGGTCCAGCAGGCATGGACAGGGACGTTACCTGTCTTTCACGGCCCATTGGGTCACTCTTTTGGCAGCTGGGAAGGATGCAGGACAAGGTGCAGTAGTGTTGGAGGTTGTTCTGCCTCTACGCCTCCAAAATGCTACTACTGGTTGTGACACACCTCTCTCCTCCACCCCCTCCTCTTCTTCTTCCTCCATGGCCTCTTCGAGTGCTCTGTCCTCGGAACCAGCGGTGCTCCGTAGGCATCCAAGGGGCTACGCAAGTACGCGGGCAAAAAGATGCCATGCCGTGCTTGCGCTGGTGTGTTTGGGGGACAGGAGCCCCACTGGGGCAGAGGTTCTGTCAGCTCTGCAGGGGCAGGCCGAGAAGTGGTTGACGCCACGCCAGCTTAAGCCAGGAATGGTGGTTTGTGACAATGGCACCAACCTCCTCTCCGCCCTGCGACAGGGACAGCTGACCCATGTGCCCTGTATGGCTCACGTCCTTAACCTGGTGGTGCAGCGGTTCTTGAGCAGGTACCCAGGCTTACAGGATGTCCTGAGGCAGGCCAGGAAAGTCTGTGTGCATTTCCGCCGATCATATAATGCCAGTGCTCGGCTGGCTGAGCTGCAAAAGGAGTTGAACCTGCCCAAGAACCGCCTTATATGTGACATGCCCACCAGGTGGAACTCAACGTTGGCCATGCTGCAGCGACTGCACACGCAGCAGAGGGCCATTATTGAGTACCTGTGTGACTACGGCACCAGGACAGGGTCAGGGGAGCTCAGATTTTTTTCCCCACGCCAGTGGAGCATGATCAGGGATGCATGCACTGTCCTGTCACCATTTGAGAAGGCTACGAGGATGGTGAGCAGTGACAGTGCACTCATCAGTGAAACTGTACCTCTTGTCCACCTGTTGGAGCATACACTGTGTGGAATAATGGACAGGGCACTTGAGGCCGAACAGAGGCCGGAAGAGGAGGACTTCCTTGCCTCTCAAGGCCCCCTTTATCCAAACAGTGTTCCTTCTCTCTCACCCATCACACAGGAAGAGGATGAGGAGGAGGAGAAATGTGTCAGCATGGAGGTGGAGCCTGGCACTCAGCATCAGCAGCAGCAGTCTTTTAGGGATGATTTACAGTCCCAAGAAACCAGTGGACTTGTACGTGGCTGGGAGGAGGTGGCTGGCGATCATGTCGTCCTCAGTGACCCAAAAGACTCCGGACCGAATGCCTCAGCTAACCTACGTTGTATGGCCTCCCTGATCCTGCAAAGCCTGCGGAAGGTTCCTCGTATTCTTCGGATCAAGGAGAGGGACCATTACTGGCTGGCCACTCTCCTTGATCCACGGTACAAGGGTAAGGTTGCGGACCTTATCTTGCCGTCGCAGAGGGAGCAGAGGATGAGACATCTCCAGGAGGCCTTGCAGAATGGTCTGTGCAACGCTTTCCCAGAGACTGGGAGGTTACAAACTCCTGGTCCTGGACGACGAGTTGCTGAGGCTTCGGTCAGTAGCAGAAGGAGCGGTGGGAAGGTGGACGTCTGACTGTTGCTTTCAGACAATTTTTTAGTCCACAGGGCCAAGGTATGATCGGTTCCGGCAACCATCGCCAGCGTCTGATATACATGGTGCAGGAATACCTAGGGGCAAGGTGAGACTTGGACACCTGTCCCACCGAAAATCCTCTGGCTTACTGGGTCTTGAGGATGGATCACTGGCCAGAGCTTGCACAGTATGCAATTGAGCTACTGGCCTGTCCTGCATCCAGCGTTCTTTCGGAACGCACATTCAGTGCTGCTGGAGGCTTTGTAACCGATCACAGGGTGCGCCTGTCCACCGACTCGGTTGATCGACTGACCTTCATAAAGATGAATCAGTCTTGGATCACCACCAGCTTCCAGGCATCTGAAACTGATATAACAGAATAATTTATTTTGAAATGTCACATCCCTTCAAGACTGCCTATGCTGATGCTGAGTGACTGTCCTGTTATGTTGACTGACTATCCTCTTCCTCCTCAATGATCCTGATGATAGCTTGGAAGAACATTTTTGTTTCTGGGTGCCACCACCAGTGGCTAAGGCCCAATTTTTCAGCCCCTGTTTAACAGGGGCGTGTAATTACAATTTTTACAATTTTTTTATGCAATGCTTTGCAACAGGTCTGATTGCTGTGTTCCAAGTACAGTATCTGTGAGGGTTTGCAGTGTTGTGGCATCAGCACCAGTGCCTAAGGCCCAATTTTTCAGCCCCTGTTTAACAAGGGCGTGTAATTACAATTTTTTTATGCAATGCTTTGCAACAGGTCTGATTGCTGTGTTGCAAGTACAGTATCTGTGAGGGGTTGCAGTGTTGTGGCATCAGCACCAGTGCCTAAGGCCCAATTTTTCAGCCCCTGTTTAACAGGGGCGTGTAATTACAATTTTTTATGCAATGCTTTGCAACAGATCTGATTGCTGTGCTCCAAGTACAGTATCTGTGAGGGGTTGCAGTGTTGTGGCACCAGCACCAGTGCCTAAGGCCTCATTTTTCAGCCCCTGTTTAACAGGGGCGTGTAATTACAATTTTTTATGCAATGCTTTGCAACAGGTCTGATTGCTGTGCTCCAAGTACAGTATCTGTGAGGGGTTGCAGTGTTGTGGCAGCAGCACCAGTGCCTAAGGCCCAATTTTTCAGTCCCTGTTTAACAGGGGCGTGTAATTACAATTTTTTATGCAATGCTTTGCAACAGGTCTGATTGCTGTGCTCCAAGTACAGTATCTGTGAGGGATTGCAGTGTTGTGGCACCAGCACCAGTGCCTAAGGCACAATTTTTCAGCCCCTGTTTAACAGGGGCGTGTAATTACAAATCTAGACCTAATAATTCACAGCAGGGCCCATTCCTGTGCCCACCAAGAGTAACTGTGAGGGCTTACAGTGTTGTGGCAACACCGTCCACCACCACCACCACCAAAGGCCATATTTTTCTGCCCCTGTTCAACAGGTGCATGCAATTACAAATCTTGATCTAATAATTCACAGCAGGGCCCATTCCTGAAAACAAGTGTTCGAAGTAAGTGAATGGTATCTTTAATGTAGGATGAGAGTGATGTTACATGAGGTGCAAGGTACTTATCCACCAGTTCACTGGCTTTTTCTGTGAGGCCTTCACAGCCTGAGACAATGGGTCTACCCGGGGGTTTGGACATGTATTTGTGCAATTTAGGCAGAGCGTAGAAGGTCAGAGTTTTAGGTTTAGCTACATATAAGAACTTCCATGTGTTATTATCTATAGTACCTCTTTTAAATTATGCAGGGACCTTCAACCATATAATGGTGTATTTAAACACCTAAATAGAGGAAGAGAAATGGATGTAAATGGTTGAGAGGTTCCAAAACGTTATATAGCACCTCATCCCTAAAATTTAATTAGGAAAAATTGTGGAAAGGTAGAACCAAGGGATTATAATGGTGCCATTAATGAGCTTGTCAACAACGTAATCCTTTAGAAAAAAGTTTATTAGGTAATATTAACCACTTGACCACTGGGCACTTAAACACCCTTAATAACCAGACCAATTTTCAGCTTTCGGTGCTCTCACATTTTGAATGACAATTACTCAGTCATACAACACTGTACCCATATGAATTTTTGGCCTTTTTTTTCACACAAATAGAGCTTTCTTTTGGTTGTATTTAATCACCGTTGGGTTTTTTATTTTTTGCGCTATAAAAGAAAAAAGACTTAAAATTCAGTAAAAAAAATATTTTTTCATTGTTTCTGTTATAAAATTTAGCAAATTTGTAATTTTCTTGATAAATTTTGGCCAAAATGTATACTGCTACATATCCTTGGTAAAAATAAGTACAAATTGGGGTATATTATTTGGTCTTTGTGAAAGTTATAGAGTCCACAAGCTATGGTGCCAATATCTGAAAATTGATCACACCTGGAGTACTGACGGCCTATCTCATTTCTTGAGACCCTAACATGCCATAAAAGTACAAATACCCCCCAAATGACCCCTTTTTGGAAAGAAGACATTCCAAGGTATTTGGAAAGAGGCATGGTGAGTTTTTTGAAGTTGTAATTTTTTCCCACAATTCTTTGCAAAATCAAGATTTTTTTTATTTTTTTTTCACAAAATTGTCATATTAGCAGGTTATTTCTCACACACAGCAAAACTTCGCTAATTAAAAATCCCCATAGGCGGCGCTTTAATTTTTTTTTACTGGTTACATGTTTTGAGTTACAGAGAAGGTCTAGGGCCAAAATTATTGTTCTCGCTATAACGTTAGCAGCGATACCTCACATGTGTGGTTTGAACACCGTTTTCATATGTGGGCGGGACTTACATATGCGTTCGCTTCTGCATGCGAGCACACAGGGACAGGGGCGCTTTAAATTATTATTTTTTTTATTGTTCATTTTACTTTATTTATTTTAGTTTGACACTTTTTTTCCCCCAAAATTTTTTTTGATCACTTTTATTCCTATTACAAGGAATGTAAACATCCCTTGTAATAAGAATATGGCATTACAGGTCCTCTTTACAGTGAGATATGGGGTCAATAAGACCCCACATCTCACCTCTAGGCTGGAAAGCCTGAAATAAAATAAAAAAACGATCCTGGCTTCGATCGTAGTGAGTATTGCATGGTATCGCAGAGTATCGCATGGTATCGCAGAATATCGCAGTTATTGCAGGGTATAGCATGGTATTGCAGAGTATGGCAGGGTATGGCAGAGTATGGCAGGGTATGGCAGGGTATGGTAGAGTATGGCAGAGTATGGCAGGGTATGGCAGAGTATCGCAGAGTATGGCATAGTATCGCTGGGTATTGCAGAGTACTGTTGGGTATTGCAAAGTACTGCTGGGTATGGCAGAGTATTGCAGAATATCGCAGGGTATTGCAGGGTATCGCAGGGTATGGCAGAGTATTGCAGGGTATGGCAGAGTATCGCAGGTTATGGCAGAGTATGGCAGGGTATGGCAGGGTATGGCAGGGTATGGCAGAGTATGGCAGAGTATCGCAGGGTATGGCAGAGTATGGCAGAGTATCGCAGGGTATGGCAGAGTATCGAAGGGTATGGCAGAGTATCGCAGAGTACTGCTGGGTATCCATCCATCCATGCTCAGCCATCCCTCCATACCCTGCAATACCCAGCAATACCCACAGCACTGCTGCCACCGATCCCTCCCCCTCTCCTCTCACACTGTACCGATTGGTACAGAGAGAGGAGGGGAGAGGAACCGGCGTCATCAAATGACGCCGGTTTGCTTACATGTGATCGCTCCGTCATTTGACGGAGCGATCGCGTGGTAAACGGCCGCGATGAGCGGCCGTTTACCATGATCCGTGATCCGCCGGGTCCAGAGGATAATGGATGTTCTCGAGTGCGCGCCCCAGGGGGCGCGCAAGAGGGGAATTCTGGGAGGACGTCATAGTACGCCCTCCCGGAGTTAAGCAACCGCCCTGTAGCCGTTTTTGGGCTATGGGCCGGTTGTTAAGTGGTTAAAAACACACATATATCATGGTAGTTCAATTTTTTTAAAAATAAAAGTTCAAACAACAAATAAGTCTAGAACAAATACGGCCAGAGTTACGGGGAAGTATTTAGAGCATCAAAATACATTGGTGTCTTACACAGCAATGGTAAAAGAATACAACCACAGGCCTAGAAATTACTCAAAGAAGGCCTAAAAGTGGATGCAGGCCATAATTTTCCGACATGTTTCGCCATTTCAATGGCTTCCTCAGGGAAATTCCTGCTGGAACTGATACTTTTCTAGATATAGAAACAGTAGAAAGATATATATAAAACATTGTAAACAGCACATTATGAAATATTATTTGCAAATGGATATATGGAGTAATCAAATAGATAGCATACCAATCATATCCCCATGCACATAAGAAACCACAGAAACACTCACCTAGAAAACACCCCAATTGGGTATATGGCTGAAAAGACAAACGGGTCCCAGGCGGAGTCGCCAAAAGAGACGCCTAACCCACTGGCAGCAGGGGACGCACTAGACCTAGCAACAGAATGCAATTATTAGTTTAGAATTTGTGAATTTGTTAATTTTATATAGAGTAGTGTCCCTTAAGGGGAAGGAAAGACCAATCCCCCATAATAATAGGTATAGAGCTACCCGGGGCAATTGCCTCATACTTACACAGGTTCAAGAAACAAATTACTAATCAATGGAACGGACATTCAACACAAGATGGTAGGAGGCGCCTGAGAGGTTGGTTTGAAGTTAGCAAATCCTTATTAGATGAATACTATAGAGGGAAAAATGGAAAGCATTGTTTTAATATGCATCCATTATAAGAAGTTTACCTGTATTAGTATAGTAAGTAACTTGCTCCAATGGCCACACAGAGATTTGTATAATAATAGGTGGATGAACACTATCCAAGCAGCTCCAGAGGGATTGAAGCTATTTGAGAGGCAAACCACCTATAAGAAGAACAGGGTATGACCAGCCAGTTCCTAAGATCATTTAACGGATAGAGGTAATATGGAGCATTAGAATAAGATTATTTTTCTTACTGTGTATAATAATACAAGCCGCAACAGGCACCTCCGGTGTCCGACACTGAAACGAGTGCGGACAGCCGGCTTAAGTAGCGTCCCCCTGAGTGGGCGGCGTGTGACGTCACCGCCCACTCAGCGGACGAATGCGGCCATTGCGCATGCGCAGCGCATCCAATCAATCTGGGCCTAAACTGCCCATACTGCCATAAGCTAAAGACACCGAGTCACGTGACAAAGTCACGCTGGCGCAGGCTTACTGCAAGCATGAGTTGGTGAAAGCAGTGGCCTGAGATGGGCGGACGCCTGAAACACATGGCGCCGCCCTTGGGTGTCCATGCTTGGCCAATGGGAGCGCTCTATAATCGGTGATCTCCGCCTGGTGCCTGTATGTGGCCAAGATGAATGAAACATAGGAGAGTGTTTTTCGTGTTAACATGCTGGGGAGCGGGAGGGGGCCCAAAGCATCCCCGCCCGGGACTCAGACACCAAAATTGGTTCCGAGCAGGGTATGCCAAAACAAGAATGTAAAAAGCTAACTGGGGGATAAAGAATGTGCCGATGATAGCTAGCACAGCCCACCGGTCAGCCAATCCAGTCCAAATAATACCAAAAGACCAGTCCACTAAACCAATCACAAATAAAGCCCATAATAGAGAAAGATTTAACACGATCAATCAAAATTATATGACATAACTGCTGATCTATAGTGATACAACCGCACATTGGAAACCAATATTCGCTAAGAGATTTGTTGGGTATAGTTTACGTTTTTCTACATAATAGATATTCCAATACATTTTTTTGGATTACATTAGGGCAGTCTAATCAAAATATATTATAATTTAAGGGGTAGGGAAAATTATTAACCAATAATGAACAATAATTTTCACTAGGAGCATGCTTTGAGGAGCTTAGGCTGAACTCTCCCTTGATGCAAGGGGAGGACAAAGAAGTTGGAGAGTGGAGGAAAGGAAGGGATTAAAGCAGATTACAATATTAGCCTTTAGGTTATTACAGAAATGATTTGAAGTTGATATATTTGTTTAACCCTGGTGATCGAGTAGCATGTAGATTATGTATCTATCTCGTCTCCAGCTGGAGCAGTAAATTATCAATTTCCCCTCCGCGGGTATTGACAGGGACATGCTCCAAAGCTGAAAACGATGGCATGTGAGTAGGGATGGGCCCGGTGCTCGATGCGAACCCACGTTCGCATCGAGCACCGGCGTTCGCTCGCTCGGCGAGCTCAGAACTATTTGGGCCGTTCGCATCACATTCGCGTGATGCGAGCGGCCCCGCAATGCATTGCGGCCGGCGCGGCCGGCGCAGTGCATTGTTGGCTGATGATTGGCCAAGCATGCACTGTGACCCCGCATGCTTGGCCAATCACAGCGCCGGGAACTCGGAGAGCAATAATTGGCTACAGGCAGGACGCCTGTAGCCAATTAAAGCTCAGGGGCTTTAGTACACGCCCCACCATTTAAAAGGCCGCCACGCCGTCGGCGCCGGTCACATGAGTTCTGGCTTTAGGAGAGATCAGTCTGCTGATTCTGTCTTTGCTTGATTCATTGCTCCAGTAAGATTTGCTCTTCTTTGCTAAACCATTGGCTAGTTCTTTGCTAAACCATTGCTACCTAAGTCATTGATCGTTCATTGCTGCTGATTGCACAGTTAGTGTGTTTTTAGCTGCTGCTGGGGATTAGTCTGGTGCATGCTTACTGTTAGCACAGTATTGCAGTAGTACCAACCGCAGTGCTGTTAGCACAGCATTGCACCCCAAAGGCACCCATAGGACTTCTAGTGTGTTAGTGGCAGCAAACAGAGCTCCTATATTTTCTTCTCAGCAGCACCCATAGGACTTCTAGTGTGTTAGTGGCATCACACAGAGCTCCCATATTTTCTTCCCAGAAGCACCCATAGGACTTCTAGTGTGTTAGTGGCATCACACAGAGCTCCCATATTTTCTTCCCAGAAGCACCCATAAGACTTCTAGTGTGTTAGTGGCATCACACAGAGCTCCCATATTTTCTTCCCAGAAGCACCCATAGGACTTCTAGTGTGTTAGTGGCATCACACAGAGCTCCTATATTTTCTTTCCAGAAGCACCCATAGGACTTCTAGTGTGTTAGTGGCATCACATCGAGCTCCTATATTTTCTTCCCAGAAGCACCCATATGACTTCTAGTGTGTTAGTGGCATCACACAGAGCTCCTATATTTTCTTCCCAGAAGCACCCATAGGACTTCTAGTGTGTTAGTGGCATCACACAGAGCTCCTATATTTTCTTCCCAGAAGCACCCATAGGACTTCTAGTGTGTTAGTGGCATCACACAGAGCTCCCATATTTTCTTCTCAGCAGCACCCATAGGACTTCTAGTGTGTTAGTGGCATCACACAGAGCTCCTATATTTTCTTCCCAGAAGCACCCATAGGACTTCTAGTGTGTTAGTGGCATCACACAGAGCTCCTATATTTTCTTCCCAGAAGCACCCATAGGACTTCTAGTGTGTTAGTGGCATCACACAGAGCTCCCATATTTTCTTCCCAGAAGAACCCATAGGACTTCTAGTGTGTTAGTGGCATCACACAGAGCTCCTATATTTTCTTCCCAGAAGCACCCATAGGACTTCTAGTGTGTTAGTGGCATCACACAGAGCTCCTATATTTTCTTCTCAGCAGCACCCATAGGACTTCTAGTGTGTTAGTGGCATCACACAGAGCTCCTATATTTTCTTCCCAGAAGCACCCATAGGACTTCTAGTGTGTTAGTGGCATCACACAGAGCTCCTATATTTTCTTCCCAGAAGCACCCATAGGACTCCTAGTGTGTTAGTGGCATCACACAGAGCTCCTATATTTTCTTCCCAGAAGCACCCATAGGACTTCTAGTGTGTTAGTGGCATCACACAGAGCTCCTATATTTTCTTCTCAGCAGCACCCATATGACTTCTAGTGTGTTAGTGGCATCACACAGAGCTCCTATATTTTCTTCCCAGAAGCACCCATAGGACTTCTAGTGTGTTAGTGGCATCACACAGAGCTCCTATATTTTCTTCCCAGAAGCACCCATAGGACTTCTAGTGTGTTAGTGGCATCACACAGAGCTCCTATATTTTCTTCCCAGAAGCACCCATAGGACTTCTAGTGTGTTAGTGGCATCACACAGAGCTCCTATATTTTCTTCTCAGCAGCACCCATAGGAATTCTAGTGTGTTAGTGACATCACACAGAGCTCCTATATTTTCTTCCCAGAAGCACCCATAGGACTTCTAGTGTGTTAGTGGCATCACACAGAGCTCCAATATTTTCTTCCCAGAAGCACCCATAGGACTCCTAGTGTGTTAGTGGCATCACACAGAGCTCCTATATTTTCTTCCCAGAAGCACCCATAGGACTTCTAGTGTGTTAGTGGCATCACACAGAGCTCCTATATTTTCTTCTCAGCAGCACCCATAGGACTTCTAGTGTGTTAGTGGCATCACACAGAGCTCCTATATTTTCTTCCCAGAAGCACCCATAGGACTTCTAGTGTGTTAGTGGCATCACACAGAGCTCCTATATTTTCTTCCCAGAAGCACCCATAGGACTTCTAGTGTGTTAGTGGCATCACACAGAGCTCCTATATTTTCTTCCCAGAAGCACCCATAGGACTTCTAGTGTGTTAGTGGCATCACACAGAGCTCCTATATTTTCTTCTCAGCAGCACCCATAGGACTTCTAGTGTGTTAGTGGCATCACACAGAGCTCCTATATTTTCTTCCCAGAAGCACCCATAGGACTTCTAGTGTGTTAGTGGCATCACACAGAGCTCCTATATTTTCTTCTCAGCAGCACCCATAGGACTTCTAGTGTGTTAGTGGCATCACACAGAGCTCCTATATTTTCTCCCCAGAAGCACCCATAGGACTTCTAGTGTGTTAGTGGCATCACACAGAGCTCCTATATTTTCTTCTCATCAGCACCCATAGGACTTCTAGTGTGTTAGTAGCATCACACAGAGCTCCCATATTTTCTTCCCAGAAGCACCCATAGGACTTCTAGTGTGTTAGTGGCATCACACAGAGCTCCTATATTTTCTTACCAGAAGCACCCATAGGACTTCTAGTGTGTTAGTGGCATCACACAGAGCTCCTATATTTTCTTCTCAGCAGCACCCATAGGACTTCTAGTGTGTTAGTGGCATCACACAGAGCTCCTATATTTTCTTCTCAGCAGCACCCATAGGACTTCTAGTGTGTTAGTGGCATCACACAGAGCTCCTATATTTTCTTCCCAGAAGCACCCATAGGACTTCTAGTGTGTTAGTGGCATCACACAGAGCTCCTATATTTTCTTCTCAGCAGCACCCATAGGACTTCTAGTGTGTTAGTGGCATCACACAGAGCTCCCATATTTTCTTCCCAGAAGCACCCATAGGACTTCTAGTGTGTTAGTGGCATCACACAGAGCTCCTATATTTTCTTCCCAGAAGCACCCATAGGACTTCTAGTGTGTTAGTGGCATCACACAGAGCTCCTATATTTTCTTCCCAGAAGCACTCATAGGACTTCTAGTGTGTTAGTGGCATCACACAGAGCTCCTATATTTTCTTCTCAGCAGCACCCATAGGACTTCTAGTGTGTTAGTGGCATCACACAGAGCTCTTATATTTTCTTCCCAGAAGCACCCATAGGACTTCTAGTGTGTTAGTGGCAGCACACAGAGCTCCTATATTTTCTTCTCAGCAGCACCCATTTTTTATACTATATACACTACCGACTACAATGGCTGGAAGACTGCCAAGGAGAGGCAGAGCGTGCCGAGGCAAGAACACAGGGCAGACAGGCTCTGTTTCTAGAGACAACAGTGCTAGCCGTGGACGTGGTCGTGCATCGTCATCAGCACGTGGCCATGGGACACGCTTGTCTTTGTTTTCGGCAGCTGGACATGTGGAGCCGCATCATGCCGAAGACTTGGTAGAATGGATGACCAAGCCCTCCTCATCCTCCTCATCCTCTCTCACCCAGGCTCAGGGTACTGGCAGAGCAGCTGCCAACGCGTACTCAATGGCATCATCAGCCACCCCTTCCCTAGACCCACCATGTCCTCCTGAGGAGTCCCCCGAACTCTTTGAGCACAGTGTTGGGTACATGCTCCAGGAGGATGCCCAACGATTCGAAGGCTCGGATGATGATACCCAGCTTGAGGAAGGCAGTAGTGTGCGCGCAGAGAGAGGGGATGCTGAAGGACAGCAATCTGGCAGTACTGTTCCACCAGCTGCAGCTTACTGCCAGGTTTGCTCTAGTGGTGAAGAGGGAGAGGATGATGAAGTCACTGACTCCACGTGGGTGCCTGAAGGGAGAGAGGAGGAGGAGGAGGAGGATGCGGTGTCACATGTCCAACAAGGCAGAATGCCCCCTGGAGGCCAGCTAAAGGCCAGCACAGCAACTGTACCACACCGCAGAGCTCCGCCTGTGCAGGGCGCTGCCTCTGCACGTTATCACAAAAGTTCTTTGGTGTGGGCCTTTTTTGAGACGAGTGCATAAGATCGCACCACTGCTATTTGCAATGTTTGTCTCAAGCGTATCTCGCGTGGCCAAAACATCAGCCGCTTGGGCACCACAAGCATGAGCAGACATATGTCGACCTGCCATGCAGCTCGTTGGCAAGCACACGTAAAAGACCCACACCAAAGAACAAAGCGGACCTCCCCTTGCTCCTCATCAGCTGGGATCTCCATCCCCACTATATCTTCAGTCCTCTCTGAAAGCTGCTCTGAGAGGACTGAAGGTGTAGAATTAGGTGTGTCACAACCAAGTACTTGCAGTACACCGACGTCCGATTGTAGCAGGCAAATTTCCCTGCCCCAGCTGCTGGACCGTCAAAAGAAGTATACTCCCAGCCATCCACATGCCCAGCGGTTGAATGCTAGCTTGGCTAAATTGCTAGCACTTCAACTGCTGCCTTTTCAGTTGGTAGACTCGGCCCCCTTCCGTGAGTTTGTTCAATGTGCGGTTCCTCAGTGGCAGGTTCCCAAACGCCACTTTTTCTCATGGAAGGCGATTTCGTCTCTCTACCGGCATGTGGAAGGCAATGTCCATGCCTCACTGGACAGGGCGGTCAGCGGTAAGGTGCATATTACCGCTGACTCATGGTCCAGCAGGCATGGACAGGGACGTTATCTTTCTTTCACGGCCCATTGGGTCACTCTATTGGCAGCTGGGAGGGATGCAGGACAAGGTGCAGTAGTGTTGGAGGTTGTTCCGCCACCACGCCTCAAAAATGCTACTACTGGTTGTGACACACCTCTCTCCTCCACCCCCTCCTCTTCTTCTTCCTCCAGTTCTCTGTCCTCGGAACCAGCGGTGCTCCGTAGGGGTACAAGGGGCTACGTGAGTACGCAGGCAAAAAGATGCCATGCCGTGCTTGCGCTGGTGTGTTTGGGGGACAGGAGCCACACTGGGCCAGAGGTTCTGGCAGCTCTGCAGGGGCAGGCCAAGAGGTGGTTGACGCCACGCCAGCTTAAGCCAGGAATGGTCGTTTCTGACAATGGCACCAACCTCCTCTCCGCCCTGCGACAGGGGCAGCTCACCCATGTGCCCTGTATGGCTCATGTCCTCAACCTGGTGGTGCAGCGGTTCCTGGGCAGGTTCCCAGGCTTACAAGATGTCCTGAGGCAGGCCAGGAAAGTCTGTGTGCATTTCCGCCGATCTTATAATGCCAGTGCTCGGCTGACTGAGCTGCAAAAGGAGCTGAACCTGCCCAAGAACCGCCTTATATGTGACATGCCCACCAGGTGGAACTCAACGTTGGCCATGCTGCAGCGACTGCACACGCAGCAGAGGGCCATCAATGAGTACCTTTGCGACTACGGCACCAGGACAGGGTCAGGGGAGCTTGGCTTTTTTTCCCCACGCCAGTGGAGCATGATCAGGGATGCATGCACTGTTCTCTCACCATTTGAGGAGGCCACAAGGATGGTGAGCAGTGACAGTGCATGCATCAGTGACACTGTACCTCTTGTCCACCTGTTGGAGCATACGCTGCGTGGGATAATGGACAGGGCACTTGAGGCAGAACAGAGGCAGGAAGAGGAGGACTTCCTTGCCTCTCAAGGCCCCCTTTATCCAGACAGTGTTCCTTCTGTCCCACCCATCACACAGGAAGAGGATGAGGAGGAGGAGGAGGATTTGTGTGAGCATGGAGGTGGAGCCTGGCACTCAGCATCAGCAGCAGCAGCAGTCTTTTAGGGATGATGTACAGTCCCAACAAACCAGTGGAATTGTACGTGGCTTGGAGGAGGTGGCTGGCGATCATGTCATCCTCAGTGACCCAGAAGACTCCGGACCGAATGCCTCAGCTAACCTACGCTGCATGGCCTCCCTGATCCTGCAAAGCCTGCGGAAGGATCCTCGTGTTCTTCGGATCAAGGAGAGGGACCATTACTGGCTGGCCACTCTCCTTGATCCACGGTACAAGGGTAAGGTTGCGGACCTTATCTTGCCGTCACAGAGGGAGCAGAGGATGAGACATCTCAGGGAGGCCTTGCAGAAAGGTCTGTGCAACGCGTTCCCAGAAACTGGGAGGTTACAAACTCCTGGTCCTGGACGACGAGTTGCTGAGGCTTCGGTCAGTAGCAGAAGGAGCGGTGGGGAAGGTGGACGTCTGACCGATGCGTTCAGACAATTTTTTAGTCCGCAGCCCCAAGATATGATCGGTTCCAGCAACCATCGCCAGCGTCTGATATACATGGTGCAGGAATACCTAGGGGCAAGGTCAGACTTGGAGACCTTTCCCACCGAAAATCCTCTGGCTTACTGGGTCCTGAGGATGGATCACTGGCCAGAGCTTGCACAGTATGCAATTGAGCTACTGGCCTGTCCTGCATCCAGCGTTCTTTCCGAACGCACATTCAGTGCTGCTGGAGGATTTGTCACCGATCATAGGGTGCGCCTGTCCACCGACTCGGTTGATCGACTGACCTTCATAAAAATGAATCAGTCTTGGATCACCACCAGCTACCAGGCACCTGAAGCGGATATAACGGAATAATTTATAATGTCACATCCCTTCAAGACTGCCTATGCTGATGCTGAGTGACTGTCCTGTTATGTTCACTGACTATCCTCTTCCTCCTCCTCAATGATCCATGCCACCACACCAGTGCCTAAGGCACAATTTTCAGCCCCTGTATAACAGGGGCGTGTACTTACAATTTTTTTAAAAAATGCTTCGCAACAGGTGTGACTGCTGTGCTCCAAGTACAGTATCTGTGAGGGGTTGCAGTGTTGTGGCACCAGCACCAGTGCCTAAGGCACAATTTTTCAGCCCCTGTTGGGGCGTGTAATTAAAATTTTTAGGTAATGCTTTGCAACAGGTCTCATTGCTGTGCTCAGAGTACAGTATCTGTGAGGGGTTGCAGTGTTGTGGCACCAGCACCAGTGCCTAAGGCACAATTTTTTCAGCCCCTGTATAACAGGGCGTGTAATTACAATTTTTTAAAAAGATGCTTCGCAACAGGTGTGACTGCTGTGCTCCAAGTACAGTATCTGTGAGGGGTTGCAGTGTTGTGGCACCAGCACCAGTGCCTAAGGCACAATTTTTCAGCCCCTGTTGGGGCGTTGTAATTACAATTTTTAGGCAATGCTTTGCAACAGGTCTCATTGCTGTGCTCAGAGTACAGTATCTGTGAGGGGTTGCAGTGTTGTGGCACCAGAACCAGTGCCTAAGGCACAATTTTTCAGCCCCTGTATAACAGGGGCGTGTAATTAAATTTTTTTTAAAAGATGCTTCGCAACAGGTGTGACTGCTGTGCTCCAAGTACAGTATCTGTGAGGGGTTGCAGTGTTGTGGCACCAGCACCAGTGCCTAAGGCACTATTTTTCAGCCCCTGTTGGGGCGTGTAATTACAATTTTTAGGCAATGCTTTGCAACAGGTCTCATTGCTGTGCTCAGAGTACAGTATCTGTGAGGGGTTGCAGTGTTGTGGCACCAGCACCAGTGCCTAAGGCACAATTTTTCAGCCCCTGTATAACAGGGGCGTGTAATTACAATTTTTTAAAAAGATGCTTCGCAACAGGTGTGTCTGCTGTGCTCCAAGTACAGTATCTGTGAGGGGTTGCAGTGTTGTGGCACCAGCACCAGTGCCTAAGGCACAATTTTTCAGCCCCTGTTGGGGCGTGTAATTACAATTTTTAGGCAATGCTTTGCAACAGGTCTCATTGCTGTGCTAAGAGTACAGTATCTGTGAGGGGTTGCAGTGTTGTGGCACCAGCACCAATGCCTAGGGCACAATTGTTCAGCCCCTGTTTAACAGGGGCGTGTAATTACAAATCTTGATCTAATAGTTCACAGCAGGGCCCATTCCTGCGCCCACCAAGAGTAACTATGAGGGCCTACAGTCTTGTGGCAACACCGTCCACCACCACCGTCCACCACCGCCAAAGGCCCAATTTTTTCTGCCCTGTTCAACAGGTGCATGCAATTACAAATCTTGATGTAATAACTCACAGCAGGGCCCATTCCTGCACCCACCAAGAGTAATTGTGAGGGCTTACAGTCTTGTGGCAACACCGTCCACCACCACCACCACCTCCACCAAAGGCCCAATTTTTCTGCCCGGTTCAACAGGTGCATGCAAGTACAAATCTTGATCTATTAACTCACAGCAGGGCCCATTCCTGTGCCTACCAGTCTTGTGGCTACACCAACATCTAATAGGGCAAATTTCTGCAGAGTATATACGGCAGGCCCCTACTTTCAAACATCCAACTTACAAACGACTCCTACTTGCAAACGGAAAGAGAAAACAGGAAGTGAGAGGAAATCTACCCCTAGGAAGGGAAATTCTATCCTGTTAGATTTAATTTGGGAAAAAGGTATCTCCTCTCTACTGATGCTTTATCACCAATCCTTGTTTCAATTAAAACCCCACTTTTCCAAAAACATTTGTCATTGGGACGGAAAGTGAGGTGACATGTTCTGAACAGATGTGCAAAGACAGCAAATGTTACAGGGGTGATAACCCCTCCCTATGTTCTCCAAAAAGCTTAAAAATTGATTTTTTTGGGATGGAGCTACACTTCATAATGTACCTGTTCAGATTCTACTTAAGAACAAACCTACAGTCCGTGTCTTGTTTGCACCACCTATATAGTGCTGTTCAGAGTATATAGGGTTGTAGGTATAGGGTTTTATTTTGGGTGCGGGGTCCCCCTTAATATCCATACAAGACCCAAAGGGGCTGGGGTGGGGGGGGGGGGGGGGTGATGGGGTAGCCATGCCATTTTTCTCAAGGATTTTCAGCCATATGGCGGCCAGGACAAGACATGACATTAAAGCCGCAAGTGGTTTTAAATGGCTCTTTTTTTCCTTTACAAATGTCATTTTGTGCAAGGACAGTTCTAAACACGGGAAACACATGCCACTTCACAGGCATACTTTAGACACCCCCCAGGTACCATATTTAAAGGAAAATTTCACTTTTTTTTTTTCACTTTATGCATCATTAAAATGACTGCTCCCGAAAAAACATTAGTTTTTAAAAGTTCTTTTTGCATTGATATATGTCCCCTGGGGCAGGACCCGGGTCCCCAAACCTGTTTTATGACATTAACATGCATATTGGCCGTTGTAATTAGCAATTTTGATTTCGAACGTTCGCGTCCATTATAGCGAATAGGGTTCGAAAATTCGCGCAAACTTTCGGTCCGTTCGAAGGTTCTGGTGCGAACCGAACCCGGGGGTGTTCGGCTCATCCCTACATGTGAGTCAAAATTGTGGCAGATACCTGCATGACGATTGATAGCTGTAGTGATCTTACGTTTCAAGAGTGGTTTAATATAGTCTCTTATTCTAACAAAAAAAGGCCTCTTTGTCTTGCCTACATAGTAGCTTCCACAGCGACAGGTTGCCAAATAGACTACCCCTACTGTCTGACAGGTGATTCTGTGTTTTAATTTATGTATCTTGCCGTTAGGGAGAACCGTTTCTTTAGAAATTGAGATGGTAGTGCACATGTCACAATTGCCGCAGGCAAATGTTCCTGTGTTTGTCTCAGTTGAACAATCTTTTGGAGTAAAGTGACTGGATGTTAGACGGTCACTTAATGAAGGTGAACGTCAATATGTGATATCAGGATATGGCTTAATATAATTTTGAATAATAGGATCTGCAATCAAGAGGGGCCAAAATTTGTATAGAGTATCCCTAATTTGTTTAGATTGATTGGAGAATTGTGTAATGAGACAAACTGGTTGTGTTTTGTCTATGGTTTTTTGACGAAAGATTAATTCATTTCTATTTAATTTTTTCACCCTATTGAAGGATTTTTTCAGCAGGGTATGGCTGTAGCCTCTTTTTTTTTAACCTAGAGTAAAGCTCTTTGGAAGCATTATAAAAATCTGCGTTGTTACTACTGTTGTCAGCCGCGAGTGAGGAAAAGCCGATCACCGGCTTTTGCTGTTGACATCGTGATCAGCCGTGATTGGACACGGCTGATCACGTGGTAAAGAGCCTCCGCCGGAGGCTCTTTACCGAGATCAGTGTAGCGGTGTGTCAGACTGACACACCGCTCCACCGATCGCCGCGATGCACGCCCCCACGGGCGTGCGGGGGCATGTTATCCTGAAGGACGTCATATGACGCCCAGTCAGGATAACGGAACCACTTCCCGGATGTCAATATGCTATTGACCGGGCGGGAAGTGGTTAAAGGAATATTTCACTTTATGCATCATTAAAATGACTGCTCCCGAAAAAACGCCAGTCAGAAACACTCACCTAGAAAACACCCCAATTGGGTATATGGCTGAAAAGACAAACGGGTCCCAGGCGGAGTCGCCAAAAGAGACGCCTAACCCACTGGCAGCAGGGGACGCACTAGACCTAGCAACAGAATGCGATTATTAGTTTCGAATTCGGGAATTTGTTAATTTTATATAGAGTAGTGTCCCTTATGGGGAAGGAAAGACCAATCCCCCATAATAATAGGTATACCCGGGGCAATTGCCTCATACTTACACAGGTTCAAGATACAAATAACTAATCAATGGAACGGACATTCAACACAAGATGGTAGGAGGCGCCTGAGAGGTTGGTTTGAAGTTAGCAAATCCTTATTAGATGAATATTATAGAGGGAAAAATGGAAAGCATTGTTTTAATATGCATCCATTATAAACCCAGATTAGAGTGCTATTAATCCTATATAAGGGATCTTATAAACAGGCTCAGTAACTTAGAAAGTGTGCAGATGAGGATAATAGCATTAAGAAGTTTACCTGTATTAGTATAGTGTGTAACTTGCTCCAATGGCCACACAGAGATTTGTATAAGAATAGGTGGATGAACACTATCCAAGCAGCTCCAGAGGTATTGAAGCTATTTGAGAGGCAAATCACCTATAAGAAGAACAGGGTATGACCAGCCAGTTCCTAAGATCATTTAAAGGATAGGGGTAATATGGAGCATTAGAATAAGATTATTTTGCTTACTGTGTATGATAATCCAAGCCGCAACAGGCGCCTCTGGTGTCCGACACTGAAACGAGTGCGTTCCCCTGAGTGGGCGGCGTGCGACGTCACCGCCCGCTCAGCGGACGAATACGGCCATTGCGCATGCGCGGCGCATCCAATCAGTCTGGGCCTACGTTGCCCATACTGCCATGCGCTAAAGACACCGCGTCACGTGACAAAGTCACGCTGGCGCTGGCTTACTGCAAGCATGAGTTGGTGAAAGCAGTGGCTTGAGATGGGCGGACGCCTGAATCACATGGCGCCGCCCTTGGGTGTCCATGCTTGGCCAATGGGAGTGCTCTATAATCGGTGATCTCCGCCTGGTGCCTGTATGTGGCCAAGATGAATGAAACATAGGAGAGTGTTTCTTGTGTTAACATGCTGGGGAGCAGGAGGGGGCCCAAAGCATCCCCGCCCGGGACTCAGACACCAAAATTGGTTCCGAGCAGGGTATGCCAAAACAGGAATGTAAAAAGCTAACTGGGGGGATAAAGAATGTGCCGATGATAGCTAGAACAACCCACCGGTCAGGCAATCCAGTCCAAATAATACCAAAAGACCAGTCCACTAGACCAATCACAAATAAAGCCCATAATAGAGAAAGATTTAACATGATCAATCACAATTATATGACATAACAACTGCCGATCTATAGTGATACAACCGCACATTGGAAACCAATATTCGCCAAGAGATTTGTTGGGTATGGTTTACGTTTTTCTACAAAATAGATATTCCAGTACATTTTTTTGGATTACATTAGGGCAGTCTAATCAAAATATATAATAATTTAAGGGGTAGGGAAAATTATTAACCAATAATGAAAAAGAATTTTCACTAGGAGCATGCTTTGAGGAACTTAGGCTGAACTCTCCCTTGATGCAAGGGGAGGACAAAGATGGTGGAGAGTGGAGGAAAGGAAGGGATTAAAGCAGATTACAATATTAGACTTTATGTTATTACAGAAATGATTTGAAGCTGATATATTCGTTTAACCCTGGTGATCAAGTGGCATCTAGATTATGTATCCATCTCATCTCCAGCTGGAGCAGTAAATTATCAATTTCCCCTCCGCGGGTATTGACAGGGACATGCTCCAAAGCTGCAAAAACTGTATGGCATGTGAGTCAAAATTGTACCTACATGACGATTGATAGCTGTAGTGATCTTACGTTTCAAGAGTGGTTTAATATGGTCTCTTATTCGAACAAAAAAAGGCCTCTTTGCTTGCCTACATAGTAGCTTCCACAGTGACAGCTTACCAAATAGACTACACCTACTGTCTGACAGGTGATTCTGTGTTTTAATTTTTGTATCTTGCCGTTAGGGAGAACTGTTTCTTTAGAATTTGAGATGGTAGTGCACATGTCACAATTGCCGCAGGCAAATGTTCCTGTGTTTGTCTCAGTTGAACAATCTTCTGGAGAAAAGTGACTTGATGTTAGACAGTCACTTAATGAAGGTGAGCGTCGATATGTGATATCAGGATATGGCTTAATATAATTTTGGATAATAGGATCTGCAATCAAGAGGGGCCAAAATTTGTATAGAGTATCCCTAATTTGTTTAGATTGATTGGAGAATTGTGTAATGAGACGAACTGGTTGTGTTTTGTCTATGGTTTTTTGACGAAAGATTAATTCATTTCTATTCAATTTTTTCACCCTATTGAAGGATTTTTTCAGCAGGGTATGGCTGTAGCCTCTTTTTTTTAACCTTTGGAAGCATTCTAAAAATCTGCGTTGTTACTACAGTTACGTCTGATCCGTAAGTACTCGCTATACGGTATGCTATTGAGTAGGGGTTGAGGGTGCGCACTAGACGCGTGTAATATAGTGTTTCCCGATGAGGGTTTTCTATACAAGGAAGAGTGCTATTGACCTTGTCAATCAATTTGGATCTCTAGGTCCAGGAAGGTAATAGATGTTTGACTACACTCCATAGTGAATTTGAGATTGTATTGGTTAGTGAAAAATTAGTGGATAAAGGCAAGAAGGTCCCGATGGGAGCCCATCCAGAATATTAGTACATCATCTATGTACCTGAACCATGTTAGCACATTTTGGATATAATCAGAAAGGTAAGTATCCGAAAAAAGTTCCCTTTCCCACCCCCCCCAGATACAGGTTGGCAAAGGAGGGGGCACATTTGGTCCCCATAGCCACCCCCTGTATCTGGAGGAAGTGGGAAGTACCAAAAATAAAATAATTTCTAGTTAAGATGAACTTTAGAAGTTCCAATACAAAGTTACCATATGTTTCTGAATTAGGACCTCGTTCCTGTATTTGCTTACCTATCACTTCTAATCCTTGATCATGGGGAATGGCGTTGTACAGGCACTCTACATCGAGTGCCACAAGCCATGTTCCCACCGGGAGTTGTTTATCTTCAAGTGTTCGAAGTAAGTGAATGGAATCTTTAATGTAGGACGAGAGTGATGTTACGTGAGGTGCAAGGTACTTATCCACCAGTTCACTGGCCTTTTCTGTGAGGCCTTCACAGCCTGAGACAATGGGTCTACCCGGGGGTTTGGACATGGATTTGTGCAATTTAGGCAGAGCGTAGAAGGTCAGAGTTTTAGGTTTAGCTACATATAAGAACTTCCATGTGTTATAATCTATAGTACCTCTCTTAAAAGCCTGAAAAATTATGTTGTGATATTCAGTAATAAAATTCTGTATCAACAATGATGATCTTAGGAACTGGCTGGTCATACCCTGTTCTTCTTATAGGTGATTTGCCTCTCAAATAGCTTCAATACCTCTGGAGCTGCTTGGATAGTGTTCATCCACCTATTATTATACAAATCTCTGTGTGGCCATTGGAGCAAGTTACACACTATACTAATACAGGTAAAATTCTTAATACTATTATCCTCATCTGCACACTTTCTAATTTACTGAGCCTATTTTTTAAGAACCCTTATATAGGATTAATAGCACTCTAATCTGGGTTTATAATAGATGCATATTAACCACTTCAGCCCCGGACCAATTGGCAGCCAAAGGACCAGGCCCCTTTTTGCGATTCGGCACTGCGTCGCTTTAACTGACAATTGCGCGGTCGTGCGACGTGGCTCCAAAACAAAATTGGCGTCCTTTTTTTCCCACAAATAGAGCTTTCTTTTGGTGGTATTTGATCGCCCCTGCGGTTTTTATTTTTTGCGCTATAAACAAAAGTAGAGCGACAATTTTGAAAAAAATGCAATATTTTTTTTGCTTTTTGCTATAATAAATATCCCCAAAAAATATATATAAAAAAACATTTTTTTTCCTCAGTTTAGGCCGATACGTATTCTTCTAAATATTTTTGGTAAAAAAAAATCGCAATTAGCGATTATTGATTGGTTTGCGCAAAAGTAATAGCGTTTACAAAAAATAGGGGATAGTTTTATAGCATTTTTATTAATATTTTTTTTTTTACTAGTAATGGCGGCGATCAGCGATTTTTATTGTGACTGCGACATTATGGCGGACACATCGGACATTTTTGACACATTTTTGGGACCATTGTCATTTATACAGCAATCAATGCTATTTAAATGCATTGGTTCCTGTATAAATGACAGTTGTAGTGAAGGGGTTAACCACTAGGGGGAGGGGAGGGGTTATGGGCTGTGACGTGTGTGTTTTTTTTTACAGTAGGGGCGGGGCTGACGTCTGACATCATTGATCGGCTTTCCCGATGACAGGGAACAGCCGATCAATGACAGGCAGAGTAGGAAGCGCGGGGAGAGGTTTGTTTACACATACCTCTCCCCGTTCTTCAGCTCTGTAACCCGTTCGCGGGACACCAGCGGCGATCGGGTCCGCTGGTCCCGCGGCCGGGGTCACGGAGCTCCCGCCCGGGTCACGAGCGCGCCGCTGGCGGCGCACGCGCGACCCACAGGCAGGCACATGCACGATCACGTACAGGTACGTGATTTTGCCTGCCCGTGCCATTTTGCCGCAGTATATCTGCGTTAGGCGGTCGGGAAGCGGTTAAAACAATGCTTTCCATTTTTCCCTCTATAGTATTCATCTAATAGGGATTTGCTAACTTCAAACCAACCTCTCAGGCGCCTCCTACCATCTTGTGTTGAATGTCTGTTCCATTGATTAGTTATTTGTATCTTGAACCTGTGTAAGTATGAGGCAATTGCCCCGGGTAGCGCTATACCTATTATTATGGGGGATTGGTCTTTCCTTCCCCATAAGGGACACTACTCTATATAAAATTAACAAATTCCCGAATTCGAAATGAATAATCGCATTCTGTTGCTAGGTCTAGTGCTTCCCCTGCTGCCAGTGGGTTAGGCGTCTCTTTTGGCGACTCCGCCTGGGACCCGTTTGTCTTTTCAGCCATATACCCAATTGGTGTGTTTTCTAGGTGAGTGTTTCTGTGGTTTCTTATGTGCATGGGGATATGATTGGTAGGCTATCTATTTGATTACTCCATATATCCATTTGCAAATAATATTTCATAATGTGCTGTTTACAATGTTTTATATATATCTTTCTACTGTTTCTATATTTAGAAAAGTATCAGTACCAGCAGGCATTTCCCTGAGGAAGCCATTGAAATGGCGAAACATGTCAGAAAATGATGGCCTGCATCAACTTTTAGGCCTTCTTTGAGTAATTTCTAGGCCTGTGGTTGTATTCTTTTACCATTGCTGTTTAAGACACCAATGTATTTTGATGCTCTAAATACTTACCTGTAACTCTGGCTGTATTTGTTCTAGACTTATTTGTTGTTTGAACCTGTATTTTAAAAAAATTGAACCTCCATGATATATGTGTGTTTTTAATATTACTTAATAAACTTTTTGCTAAAGGATTATGTTGTTGACAAGCTCATTAATGACACCATAATAATCCCTTGGTTCTACCTTTCCACAATTTTTCCTAATTAAATTTTAGGGATGAGGTGCTGTATAACGTTTTGGACCGTCTCAACCATTTACATCCATTTCTCTTCCTTTATTTAGGTGTTTAAATACACCATTATATGGTTGAAGGTCCCTGCATAATTTGATGTACTTGTCAACAGCCTAATTTCTAATATTATTTTCTTATCTTTCAACGTTTAATTACCATTGTATAACTATTTAAACTCTATACGAAGTTTATATCAAATATCTCGGACCCTGATCTAGACAGAGATTTTATGCGACTCCAACGCCTCTTAGAGAAAAAGGTCTGCATATATTGGCATAAGACCTATTTCGAAAAATATACTGAACACCAAATCGTGCCTTGGGGTTTACGCATACAAATATTTCCCAATATTAAAAAAATAAATGATCTCCTTAAGTCCTCTTGGGAATATAATTTGCAATCATGTTCATTTAACATGATATCCATTCTATGCAAGCAACATGAACATGAGCTAGATCAGTTGGATATTTCCATTGCAGGCTGGTATGATGAACATGCCCCCTGTGTGTCTTCTTCCAGGTTCAGTAAGCGGGATAAAGACCTGCAAACGCATCTGGAAGAATACACACTGGGAATTATTAATATTAAAGAAGGTAAATTTATGCGGGATAAACTATCACATGAGAACGGATACGCTTATAAATGGGAGAATAGCTCTTATCCAAAACCTTCAACCAAACCATATCAGCATTACTCATCCAAAACTAATAATGAACCTTCTAATGCTTTTTCCACTTCTTTTTCTTCCAGCACAACAACTTATCAAGAACTTTCACAAGATCGTATCCCCAAAAAGAGGAAGGGGGACCAACCCACCTCATCCATGGATATACTTAAACGCACGTTTGGGCCGACTTTATCTTCTAAACCTTCTATTACTCGTCTTAAATCTACCAATGTTTCCACCCCTTTTTCTTGGGCACAATCTATGTCCTCTGCGACATCCACTACCACTGCGCACTTGCTACCTATAGATGTGAATCTCGCACCTCACACTGCTTCCCCCTCCCTGCTAAAACGGGTATGTGAACCAACTCTGACTACAATGTTTCCTTCTAGTTCACAAACAAATGAGCCTAAAATAGCTCCTATTTTTTTAGTGCAGGCACCGGAACTACCTTTAGTTCCTATTCAGAATCAGACTACCACCTTAACCACTAACTAAGCCGATGAATGGACTTTAAAGGCACAAAAGTACAAGATCTAAAGGGTAACAAAAAAAGATTTTATTTAAAAAATAGAACCACAATAGAGTAACGATTGCGTATGCTCAAGATGAATATATACAATCAAAATAGTAATAGTAGTAGTCAGACCTCCCCTTCAGCTATTTAACACCCTTATAATAGACTCCGTTAACATTTGCAATACAGCATAATGGTACAAAGTGATACAAAACCGAATTATCAATTATTGGCGTATATGGTATATATGAGGATGAGACTGGGTCTTGTGTAGCAGGGGTGAAGCTGATGCAGAGGTCCATTTTCAATTAGGGGGCTTTGCTCGACATGTTCCGCGCTTTTTGAGAGTAGCGCTTCCTCCGGAGCGATTGATTCTATAGTAATATATATCAAAATAAATTTATATTCCACAAAAATAAGAACACAAATACATAAACAGCACATGTTTGTCTACAATTAAAAGAAACACTATTTGTTATAGTATGGAGTGTCTACATTCGCGCCAATAATCTAGCCATAGGCACGGCAGGGAGGGGGGAGCAGCCAAAAAAGAACAGGCAGAATGCAGGGCAGGCAATGAGAAACAAATCTAACAGATGGGAGCCAGCTCAACAATTATCATATAGGTAGATGCAACTGCATCTCAGTGTTACTCATTATGTATAATTGAAATGGCCAGGTTGTAGAAACAATAAATAGCATCAGAAGATAGCTATAGGATATCTACATTAATACACACACTAATTTAATGCGGAATAAGTAGAAGCTGAAATATCTTACCGTAATTAAAAATTGGCCAGCAAGAAGTAGGATAGAGAATTAGCATATAATATTGTCAATAACATGTTGGGTAAACATGTAAGTCAGAACAGAAATAGCCAATCTGCTCAGTATGAGTAAGTCTCTCTCATCAGGTTGTATTGGTTCAAAGCTCAAAGGAAAAACCCCTTCTGTTTAATATGTGGCTGCACTCAGCGCAATGGTATGTATACGACTCCAAAATAGCTCAGGATCGTATAACCTGTAAAAGTCACACAATATTTTAGGTAAATCCCATGAAAGATTATAATAATATTTTTGTACGGCTTAAAGTGTAGGCATCTAAATTAGAGGATGCCAGTCCATTAGATCTCAGGAGTATAGCCCATACCTGTATGCAGAGAGAGAAAGAAAAGCAGCAGCCTTCCAGTAACAAGTGCTAAACAGCACTGAATCCTACGGCGTTGGTGGTACAGTGTTTGGCGCCTAAATAGGTGGCTCCGAGAGAGGAGGGGGGTGTGTCGTACAGATAACCCAACCCTCCCTCTCCGGCCGAAGGCTACTGCGCATAATGACGGCGTCACGGGGCGCTGCGTCAGCAGCAGAGGCAGGGAAATGAACTGCCAACTGGAGACAGTGATTCCCCGTCAATCGCCGCACATACGGTCAAAGGAGGAAACCGGATGTGCGGCGCAGAACGGCCGCATCAGTCAACCAAATGTCCCCACATTGGCTCCACACGCATACCCGCCTGGGCAGCAAAGGCTGACCCTCCGCCCCCCCCCCCCCCCTGGGCACAGATGGACCAAGGCAAAGCAGGCACAAATATAGCACTCCAAAAAAAATAATAATAGTAGAAATAAAACAGAACAAAAAATTATTTTATATTCGCTGTGCATTTTGACATAATCCTCCAATGGAACATGGGGGGCCATGGCAAAACTAAAAATATGCACAGCAAAAACCGAAAAACAATTTAAAAAAAGGGAATAAAACATAAATTATTTAAATACCCATACAAGGGACCATAGATAGCAGATCATAATGTTCAATTTACTTATATATAATCACATTTTAATTTAAATAGGGAAAACAAGAAAGAATACTAGGTTACTAGATCCGCAATCGGTCAAGGACTATTAATGGAACTAACAAACATAATATTAAAAATACACACTCGAAAGAGTGTTTTTCTTACTACCAACTCCTACCTGAGAGGAAAATCTATAAACCTGTCCTCTGTAGGCGCACTAACTGAAGTAAGAATAGAGGGATGATGGCCAATACTGAGGTCGTGCAGATGATCAGCAATAAGTTATCTGGTCAACATGCATAGCCCCAGACATTCTGCCATCTAAATTGTATACTGTGATAGACCAGGGCTCTATCTATAGGAAACATTTATATGATTGAGTTTCATTAAGGCCTGGTGAGTGAGTTGCATTGAGTCTTTCTATCCAGAAGGTTTATCTTTGGAGAATTAGTTTGTCCCATTCACCCCCTCTGGGGTTTTTTGGGATGACGGCCAGGACAGCAAAGGATATACATGAGGTATCAAAACGGTGATAAAAATCGAGGTGGCGACTAACTGGTGTCAACATCTTGCCATTAACAGAATAATATATGTGATCGTTAATCCTCTTAGCTGCCTGGCCGTCTTCCCAACATAGAAGACCCCACATTGGCATGCCATCAAATAGATAAGCCCCTGCGTATGGCAGGTGGCCGAAAACTACGGGCAGAACCTTTCATCATTCGGGAGAGTAAGTAATTTTGAAGAAGCAACCCAGGGACAGAAAGTACAGCCCCCGCATGGAGATGTCCCAGGCGGTAGATCCAATTGATCATTGTATAATGGCATTTAATGGCTATTAACCAATCTGTCCCTTAAAGAGTTGCTACGTCTGAAAACGAATATTTTCCTAAAATGGGATCCTCGTTGAGTAGTGGCCAGTGTGTCGTTAGTATTTTCCTAACATCCTTATGCTGTGAGGAGAACTTAGTAATAATTTTAGTAGTCTGTAAGCGCTGGCTTACGGCAAGCATGAGTTGGTGAAAGCAGTGGCCTGAGATGGGCGGACGCCTGAATCACATGGCGCCGCCCTTGGGTGTCCATGCTTGGCCAATGGGAGTGCTCTATAATTGGTGATCTCCGCCTGGTGCCTGTATGTGGCCAAGATGAATGAAACATAGGAGAGTGTTTCTCGTGTTAACATGCTGGGGAGCGGGAGGGGGCCCAAAGCATCCCCGCCCGGGACTCAGACACCAAAATTGGTTCCGAGCAGGGTATGCCAAAACAGGAATGGAAAAAGCTAACTGGGGGGATAAAGAATGTGCCGATGATAACTAGCACAGCCCACCGGTCAGCCAATCCAGTCCAAATAATACCAAAAGACCAGTCCACTAGACCAATCACAAATAAAGCCCATAATAGAGAAAGATTTAGCACGATCAATCACAATTATATGACATAACAACTGCCGATCTATAGTGATACAACCGCACATTGGAAACCAATATTCGCTAAGAGATTTGTTGGGTATGGTTTACGTTTTTCTACAAAATAGATATTCCTATATCTAATCAAAATATATTATAATTTAAGGGGTAGGGAAAATTATTAACCAATAATGAACAATAATTTTCACTAGGAGCATGCTTTGAGGAGCTTAGGCTGAACTCTCCCTTGATGCAAGGGGAGGACAAAGATGTTGGAGAGTGGAGGAAAGGAAGGGATTAAAGCAGATTACAATATTAGACTTTATGTTATTACAGAAATGATTTGAAGCTGATATATTCGTTTAACCCTGGTGATCAAGTGGCATCTAGATTATGTATCCATCTCATCTCCAGCTGGAGCAGTAAATTATCAATTTCCCCTCCGCGGGTATTGACAGGGACATGCTCCAAAGCTGCAAAAACTGTATGGCATGTGAGTCAAAATTGTACCTACATGACAATTGATAGCTGTAGTGATCTTACGTTTCAAGAGTGGTTTAATATGGTCTCTTATTCGAACAAAAAAAGGCCTCTTTGTCTTGCCTACATAGTAGCTTCCACAGTGACAGCTTGCCAAATAGACTACACCCACTGTCTGACAGGTGATTCTGTGTTTTAATTTTTGTATCTTGCCGTTAGGGAGAACTGTTTCTTTAGAATTTGAGATTGTAGTGCACATGTCACAATTGCCGCAGGCAAATGTTCCTGTGTTTGTCTCAGTTGAACAATCTTCTGGAGAAAAGTGACTGGATGTTAGACAGTCACTTAACCACTTCCCGACCGCCCCATGTACATATACGTCGGCAGAATGGCACGTACAGGCAGAATCACGTACCTGTACGTGCCATTCTTCAGGCGCGTGGGGGGTCCGATCGGACCCCCCCCGGCCGGCGGGGACGGTCGGGATCGCTTCAGGAGCGATCCGGGATGAGGGGACGGCCAGTGGTTTCTGGCCACCCCCTCGCGATCGCTCCTGGCGAATCAGATGCTTCCTCTGTCTGTGTCAATCAAAACACAGGCAGAGGAAGTGATGTCACGCTCGGTGCGCCGGTCTATGTGACCGGAACGCCGAGCTGTCAACATGTACAGGTTAGTGCACCAACAGTACACTGACACCAGTACACATAGGCACACAAAACACCCCCCTGTCACCCCCAGATCACCCCCCAGATCACCCCCTCCCCCCCCAGTCACAGTGTCACTAATTGCAGTGATCATTTTTTTACTGATCACTGCATTTAGTGTCAGTGTGACTGTAATAACTGTCAGTGCAGTTAGTTTTAGGTCCAAGGTAGCCCCCTACCCCCCCTAATAAAGGTTTAACCCCTTGATTGCCCCCCAGGTAACCCTTTCACCCCCTTTTGCCAGTGTCACTAAGCGATCGTTTTTCTGATCGCTGTATTAGTGTCACTGCTGTCGCTAGGTAACCATTTTTTTTTTTTAGGTAACCGCCATGTTTATATAGGTTCATAAATAGGTTTATAGGTCAGGTACCCCATATTACAACCTAAATAAAGGTTTTAACCCCTTGATTGCCCCTAGAGTTAACCCTTTCACCAGTGATCACTGTATAACTGTCACTGGTGACGCTGGTTAGCCAGTTAGTTATTTCGTTATTTAGGTTCCCCGTCAGGTTTTTATATAGCGTCAGGTACCCCCATATATTACCTAATAAAGGTTTTAACCCCCTGATTGCCCCTAGTTAACCCTTTCACCCCCTTTTGCCAGTGTCACTAAGCGATCGTTTTTCTGATCGCTGCATTAGTGTCGCTAGGTAACCAGTTTTTTTTTGTATTACTGTTACGGGTGACGCTGGTTAGTTAGCTTGTTTTTTATACTGTCAGGGCACCCGCCATTTATTACCCAATAACGGTTTGACCCCCTGATCGCCCGGCGGGTGATATCAATTAGGTTTTAGGGTCAAATAAGGTCTGCGTCGCCCCAGGTTAGTGCCAGTACCGCAAACACCCACGCGCAAAGCATACACCTCCCTTAGTGGCACAGTATCTGAACAGATCAATATCTGATCTGATCAGATCTATACTAGCGTCCCAGCAGTTTAGGGTTCCAAAAAAAAAACGCATTGTTAGCGGGATCAGCCCAGATACCTGCTAGCACCTGCGTTTTCCCCCTCCGCCCAGCCCAGCCCACCCAAGTGCAGTATCGATCGATCACTGTCACTTACAAAACACTAAGCACACATAACTGCAGCGTTCGCAGAGTCAGGCCTGATCCCTGCGATCGCTAACATTTTTTTTGTGGTAGCGTTTTGATTCAGTCGCTTCAGTCAGGAGCTTTTTTACCTGTGAATCTCAAAAAAATAAAAAAAAAATAAAATAGTTGTCGTTTTATTGTTCTCTCTCTCACTCTATTCTCTCTCTATTGTTCTTTTTTTACTCCATTCTATTCTGCAATGTTTTATTATGTTTTATCATGTTTTATCATGCTTGCTTTTCAGGTATGTAATTTTGTTTACTGTGTTTTAGTGTTAAGCATTTTTTTGTTTTCAGGTGCGCCATTCAGTTGCAACGCGGATTTATTTATCTTGACAGCAACAGCGTTTGCTCCCACGATACATAAAGCCGCGACTCCAACGCTGTAGGAGGTGATTTCACCACCACAGTTAAAAAAAAGAGCATATATGCCGAAGCATGGGGGCAGCAGGGGGGGGGAGGAGCGATTGGCTCCTAATGCCACGTACATACGGTCGAAATTCCGACCGTGTGTACACGGCATAACTTTTGCGGGAGGATGCCCCCATGCATCGGCATATATAAATGGTGCATGTATGCCCATCATTAGAAGTGGGTGGATGAAGGGAGGTATTCTAATGGTGGGCATACCCACCAATCAATCTCTTTTTTCGTTCAGCCAAGAGGCTGCATGAAAAAAAAAAGATTACAATATATGTCCAGTATGTTGCTGGACTTTGAATGGTTATACCAGAATGATGCCTGCAGGTTTAGGTATCATCTTGGTATCATTCTTTTCAGCCAGTGATCGGCTTTCATGTAAAAGCAATTCTAGCGGGTAATTAGCCTCTAGACTGCTTTTACAAGCAGTGGGAGGGAATGTCCCCCCTCCCGGATATAAACCGCGCCATTGGGAAATTGGGAAAGCATTTTATCACACCAATCTTGGTGTGGTCAGATGCTTTGAGGGCAGAGGAAAGATCTAGGGTCTAATAGACCCCAATTTTTTCAAAAAAGAGTACCTGTCACTGCCTATTGCTATCATAGGGGATATTTACATTCCCTGAGATAACAATAAAAATCATAACAAAGAAAAAAAATGGAAGGAACAGTTTAAAAATAAAATAAAAAAGCTAAATAAATAAAAAAACAAACAAAAAAAAAATAAAAAAGCACCCCTGCCCCCCCTTCTCTTGCGCAAAGGCGTACACAAGCGTTGGTCTGGCGTCATATGTAAACAGCAATTGCACCATGCATGTGAGGTATCACCGCAAAGGTCAGATCGAGGGCAGTAATTTTAGCAGTAGACCTCCTCCGTGAATCTAATGTGGTATCATGTAAAGGCTTTTAAAGGCTTTTAAAAATGTATGTAGTTTGTCGCCACTGCGTGTTTGTGCGCAATTTTAAAGCATGTCGTGTTTGGTATCCATGTACTCGGCCTAAGATCATATTTTTTATTTAATCAAAAATTTGAGCAATATAGTGTGTTTTAGTGCATTAAAATAAAAAAAAAAGTGTATTTTTTCCACAAAAAATGCGTTTGAAAAATCGCTGCGCAAATACTGTGTGGGAAAAAAAAATGCAACACCCACCATTTTAATCTGTAGGGCCTTTGCTTTAACATTATATATAGTGTTTGGGGGTTCAACGTAATTTTCTTGCAAAAAAAAAATATGTTTTCATGTAAACAAAAAGTGTCAGAAAGGGCTTTGTCTACAAGTGGTTAGAAGAGTGGGTGACGTGTGACATAGGCTTCTAAATGTTGTGCATAAAATGCCAGGACAGTTCAAACCCCCCCCCCCCAAATGACCCCATTTTGGAAAGTAGACACCCCAAGCTATTTGATGAGAGCAATGTTGAGCCCATTAAATATTTTTTTTTTTTGTCCCAAGAGATTGAATAATGAAAAAAAAAAAAAATATATATATTTTTTTTACAAAAAGTTGTCACTAAATGATATATTGCTCAAACATGTCATGGGCATATGTGGAAATACACCCCAAAATACATTCTGTTGCTTCTCCTGAGTACGGGGATACCACATGTGTGGGACTTTTTGGGAGCCTAGCTGCGTACGGAACCCCAAAAACCAATCACCGCCTTCAGGCTTTCTAAGGGTGTAATTTTTTTATTTCACTTCTCACTGCCAATCACAGTTTCGGAGGCCATGGAATGCCCAGATGGCATAAAACCCCCAAAATGACCCCATTTTGGAAAGTAGACACCCCAAGCTATTTGCTGAGAGGTATGGTGAGTATTTTGCAGATCTCGCTTTTTGTCACAAAGTTTTGAAAATTGAAAAAAAAAGAAAAAAAAATGTTTTTTTTTTTCTTCTTCTTCATTTTCAAAAACAAATGAGAGCTGTAAAATACTCACCATGCCTCTCAACAAATAGCTTGGGGTGTCTACTTTCCAAAATGGGGTCATTTGGGGGGGTTTTTGTGCTATTTTGGCATTTTATGGCCTTCGAAACGGTGATAGGTAGTGAGGAGTGAAATCAAAAATTTGCACCCTTAGAAATCCTGAAGGCGGTGCTTGGGTTTCGGGGCCCCGTACGCGGCTAGGCTCCCAAAAAGTCCCACACATGTGGTATCCCCATACTCAGGAGAAGCAGCAAAATGTATTTTGGGGTGCAATTCCACATATAACTATGGCATGTGTGAGCAATATATCATTTAGTGACAACTTTTTGAAAAAAAAAAAAATCTTTTTTATTTTTGTCTTTATTCAATCACTTGGGACTAAAAAAAAAAATATTCAATGGGCTCAACATGCCTCTCAGCAAATAGCTTGGGGTGTCTACTTTCCAAAATGGGGTCATTTGGGGGGGTTTTGTACTTCTCTGCCATTTTAGCACCTCAAGAAATGAAATAGGCAGTCATAAATTAAAAGCGGTGTAAATTCCAGAAAATGTACTCTAGTTTGTAGACGCTATAACTTTTGCGCAAACCAATAAATATACGCTTATTGGCATTTTTTTTACTAAAGACATGTGGCTGAATACATTTTGGCCCAAATGTTTGACTAAAATTGAGTTTATTAGATTTTTTTTATAACAAAAAGTAGAAAATCTCTTTTTTTTTCAAAATTTTTCGCTCTTTTTCCGTTTATATCGCAAAAAATAAAAATCACAGAGGCAATCAAATACCATCAAAAGAAAGCTCTATTTGTGGAAGAAAAGGACGCAAATTTTGTTTGGTTACAAAATTGCATGACCGCGCAATTACCAGTTAAAGTAGTGCAGTGCGAAATTGAAAAAAGACCTCTGGTCCTTTGGCTGCCAAATGGTCCGGGGCTGAAGTGGTTAATGAAGGTGAGCGTCGATATGTGATATCAGGATATGGCTTAATATAATTTTGGATAATAGGATCTACAATCAAGAGGGGCCAAAATTTGTATAGAGTATCCCTAATTGGTTTAGATTGATTGGAGAATTGTGTAATGAGACGAACTGGTTGTGTTTTGTCTATGGTTTTTTGACGAAAGATTAATTCATTTCTATTCAATTTTTTCACCCTATTGAAGGATTTTTTCAGCAGGGTATGGCTGTAGCCTCTTTTTTTTAACCTAGAGTAAAGCTCTTTGGAAGCATTATAAAAATCTGCGTCGTTACTACAGTTACGTCTGATCCGTAAGTACTGGCTATACGGTATGCTATTGAGTAGGGGTTGAGGGTGCGCACTAGACGCGTGTAATATAGTGTTTCCCAATGAGGGTTTTCTATACAAGGAAGAGTGCAATTGACCTTGTCAATCAATTTGGATCTCTAGGTCCAGGAAGGTAATAGATGTTTGACTACACTCCATAGTGAATTTGAGATTGTATTGGTTAGTGAAAAATGAGTGGATAAAGGCAAGAAGGTCCCGATGGAAGCCCATCCAGAATATTAGTACATCATCTATGTACCTGAACCATGTTAGCACATTTTGGATATAATCAGAAAGGTAAGTATGCGAAAAAGTTCCCTTTCCCACCCCCCCCAGATACAGGTTGGCAAAGGAGGGGGCACATTTGGTCCCCATAGCCACCCCCTGTATCTGGAGGAAGTGGGAAGTACCAAAAATAAAATAATTTCTAGTTAAGATGAACTTTAGAAGTTCCAATACAAAGTTACCATATGTTTCTGAATTAGGACCTCGTTCCTGTATTTGCTTACCTATCACTTCTAATCCTCGATCATGGGGAATGGCGTTGTACAGGCACTCTACATCGAGTGCCACAAGCCATGTTCCCACCGGGAGTTGTTTATCTTCAAGTGTTCGAAGTAAGTGAATGGTATCTTTAATGTAGGACGAGAGTGATGTTACGTGAGGTGCAAGGTACTTATCCACCAGTTCACTGGCCTTTTCTGTGAGGCCTTCACAGCCTGAGACAATGGGTCTACCCAGGGGTTTGGACATGGATTTGTGCAATTTAGGCAGAGCGTAGAAGGTCAGAGTTTTAGGTTTAGCTACATATAAGAACTTCCATGTGTTATAATCTATAGTACCTCTCTTAAAAGCCTGAAAAATTATGTTGTGATATTCAGTAATAAAATTCTGTATCAACAATGATGATCTTAGGAACTGGCTGGTCATACCCTGTTCTTCTTATAGGTGATTTGCCTCTCAAATAGCTTCAATACCTCTGGAGCTGCTTGGATAGTGTTCATCCACCTATTCTTATACAAATCTCTGTGTGGCCATTGGAGCAAGTTACACACTATACTAATACAGGTAAACTTCTTAATGCTATTATCCTCATCTGCACACTTTCTAATTTACTGAGCCTATTTATAAGAATCCTTATATAGGATTAATAGCACTCTAATCTGGGTTTATAATAGATGCATATTAAAACAATGCTTTCCATTTTTCCCTCTATAGTATTCATCTAATAAGGATTTGCTAACTTCAAACCAACCTCTCAGGCGCCTCCTACCATCTTGTGTTGAATGTCTGTTCCATTGATTAGTTATTGGTATCTTGAACCTGTGTAAGTATGAGGCAATTGCCCCGGGTAGCGCTATACCTATTATTATGGGGGATTGGTCTTTCCTTCCCCATAAGGGACACTACTCTATATAAAATTAACAAATTCCCGAATTCAAAACTAATAATCGCATTCTGTTGCTAGGTCTAGTTCTTCCCCTGCTGCCAGTGGGTTAGGGGTCTCTTTTGGCGACTCTGCCTGGGACCCGTTTGTCTTTTCAGCCATATACCCAATTGGTGTGTTTTCTAGGTGAGTGTTTCTGTGGTTTCTTATGTGCATGGGGATATGATTGGTAGGCTATCCATTTGATTACTCCATATATCCATTTGCAAATAATATTTCATAATGTGCTGTTTACAATGTTTTATATATATCTTTCTACTGTTTCTATATTTAGAAAAGTATCAGTACCAGCAGGCATTTCCCTGAGGAAGCCATTGAAATGGCGAAACATGTCAGAAAATGATGGCCTGCATCCGCTTTTAGGCCTTCTTTGAGTAATTTCTAGGCCTGTGGTTGTATTCTTTTATCATTGCTGTTTAAGACACCAATGTATTTTGATGCTCTAAATACTTACCTGTAACTCTGGCTGTATTTGTTCTAGACTTATTTGTTGTTTGAATCTGTATTTTAAAAAAATTGAACTACCATGATATATGTGTGTTTTTAATATTACTTAATAAACTTTTTTCTAAAGGATTATGTTGTTGACAAGCTCATTAATGGCACCATTATAATCCCTTGGTTCTACCTTTCCACAATTTTTCCTAATTAAATTTTAGGGACGAGGTGCTGTATCACGTTTTGCACCCTCTCAACCATTTACATCCATTTCTCTTCCTTTATTTAGGTGTTTAAATACACCATTATATGGTTGAAGGTCCCTGCATAATTTGATGTACTTGTCAACAGCCTAATTTCTAATATTATTTTCTTATCTTTCAACGTTGAATTACCATTGTATAACTATTTAAACTCTATACAAAGTTTATATCAAATATCTCGGACGCTGATCTAGACAGAGATTTTATGCGACTCCAACGCCTCTTAAAGAAAAAGGTCTGCATATATTGGCATAAGACCTATTTCGAAAAATATACTGAACACCAAATCGTGCCTTGGGGTTTACGCATACAAATATTTCCCAATATTAAAAAAAATAAATGATCTCCTTAAGTCCTCTTGGGAATATAATTTGCAATCATGTTCATTTAACATGATATCCATTCTATGCAAGCAACATGAATATGAGCTAGATCAGTTGGATATTTCCATTGCAGGCTGGTATGATGAACATGCCCCCTGTGTGTCTTCTTCCAGGTTCAGTAAGCGGGATAAAGACCTGCAAATGCATCTGGAAGAATACACACTGGGAATTATTAATATTAAAGAAGGTAAATTTATGCGGGATAAACTAGCACATGAGAACGGATACGCTTATAAATGGGAGAATAGCTCTTATCCAAAACCTTCAACCAAACCATATCAGCATTACTCATCCAAAAATAATAATGAACCTTCTAATGCTTTGTCCACTTCTTTTTCTTCCAGCACAACTTATTAAGAACTTTCACAAGATCGTATCCCCAAAAAGAGGAAGGGGGACCAACCCACCTCATCCATGGAATTACTTAAACGCACCTTTGGGCCGACTTTATCTTCTAAACCTTCTATTACTCGTCCTAAATCTACCAATGTTTCCACCCCTTTTTCTCGGGCACAATCTATGTCCTCTGCGACATCCACTACCACAGCGCACTTGCTACCTATAGATGTGAATCTCGCACCTCACACTGCTTCCCCCTCCCTGCTAAGACGGGTAAGTGAACCAACTCTGACTACAATGTTTCCTTCTAGTTCACAAACAAATGAGCCTAAAATAGCTCCTATTTTTTTAGTGCAGGCACCGGAACTACCTTTAGTTCCTATTCAGAATCAGACTACCACCTTAACCACTAACTAAGCCGATGAATGGACTTTAAAGGCACAAAAGTACAAGATCTAAAGTCTAACAAAAAAAGATTTTATTTAAAAAATAGAACCACAATAGAGTAACGATTGTGTATGCTCAAGATAAATATATACAATCAAAATAGTAGTAGTCAGACCTCCCCTTCAGCTATTTAACACCCTTACAATAGACTCCGTTAACATTTGCAATACAGCATAATGGTACAAAGTGATACAAAACCGAATGATCAATTATTGGCGTATATGGTATATATGAGGATGAGACTGGGTCTTGTGTAGCAGGGGTGAAGCCGATGCAGAGGTCCGTTTTCAATTAGGGGGCTTTGCTCGACATGTTCCGCGCTTTTTTTTTGAGAGTAGCGCTTCCTCCGGAGCGATTGATTCTATAGTAATATATATCAAAATAAATTTATAATCCACAAAAATAAGAACACAAATACATAAACAGCACATGTTTGTCTACAATTAAAAGAAAAGAAACACTATTTGTTATAGTATGGAGTGTCTACATTCGTGCCAACAATCTAGCCATAGGCACGGCAGGGAGGGGGGAGCAGCCAAAAAAGAACAGGCAGAATGCAGGGCAGGCAATGAGAAACAAATCTAACAGATGGGAGCCAGCTCAACAATTATCATATAGGTAGATGCAACTGCATCTCAGTGTTACTCAATATGTCTAATTGAAAAGGCCAGGTTGTAGAAACAATAAATAGCATCAGAAGATAGCTATAGGATATCTACATTAATACACACACTAATTTAATGCGGAATAAGTAGAAGCTGAAATATCTTACCGTAATTAAAAATTGGCCAGCAAGAAGTAGGATAGAGAATTAGTATATAATATTGTCAATAACATGTTGGGTAAACATGTAAGTCAGAACAGAAACAGCCAATCTGCTCAGTATGAAGGACAGCTGTCTAAAATAACGACTTGAAAGTCTCTCTCATCAGGTTGTATTGGTTCCAAGCTCAAAGGAAAAACCCCTTCTGTTTAATATGTGGCTGCACACAGCGCAATGGTATGTATACGACTCCAAAATAGCTCAGGATCGTATAACCTGTAAAAGTCACACAATATTTTAGGTAAATCCCATGAAAGATTATAATAATATTTTTGTACGGCTTAAAGTGTAGGCATCTAAATTAGAGGATGCCAGTCCATTAGATCTCAGGAGTATAGCCCATACCTGTATGCAGAGAGAGAAAGAAAAGCAGCAGCCTTCCAGTAATAAGTGCTAAACAGCACTGAATCCTACGGCGTTGGTGGTACAGCGCTTGGCGCCTAAATAGGTGGCTCCGAGAGAGGAGGGGGGCATGTCGTACAGATAACCCAACCCTCCCTCTCCGGCCAAAGGCTACTGCGCATAATGACGGCGTCACGGGGGAGCAACATCAGCAGCAGGGGCAGGGAAATGAACTGCCAACTGGAGACAGTGATTCCCCGTCAATCGCCGCACAGGAGGAAACCGGATGTGCGGCGCAGAACGGCCGCATCAGTCAACCAAATGTCCCCACATTGGCTCCACACGCATACCCGCCTGGGCAGCAAAGGCTGACCCTCCTCCCCCCCCCCCCCCCCGGGCACAGATGGACCAAGGCAAAGCAGGCACAAATATAGCACTCCAAAAAAAATAATAATAGTAGAAATAAAACAGAACAAAAAATTATTTTATATTCGCTGTGCATTTTGACATAATCCTCCAATGGAACATGGGGGGCCATGGCAAAACTAAAAATATGCACAGCAAAAAACGAAAAACAATTTAAAAAAAGGGAATAAAACATAAATTATTTAAATACCCATACAAGGGACCATAGATAGCAGATCATAATGTTCAATTTACTTATATATAATCACATTTTAATTTAAATAGGGAAAACAAGAAAGAATACTAGGTTACTAGATCCGCAATCGGTCAAGGACTATTAATGGAACTAACAAACATAATATTAAAAATACACACTCGAAAGAGTGTTTTTCTTACTAACAACTCCTACCTGAGAGGTAAATCTATAAACCTGTCCTCTGTAGGCGCACTAACTGAAGTAAGAATAGAGGGATGATGGCCAATACTGAGGTCGTGCAGATGATCAGCAATAAGTTATCTGGTCAACATGCATAGCCCCAGACATTCTGCCATCTAAATTGTATACTGTGATAGACCAGGGCTCTATCTATAGGAAACATTTATATGATTGAGTTTCATTAATGCCTGGTGAGTGAGTTGCATTGAGTCTTTCTATCCAGAGGGTTTATCTTTGGAGAATTAGTTTGTCCCATTCACCCCCTCTGGGGTTTTTTGGGATGACGGCTAGGACAGCAAAGGATATACATGAGGTATCAAAACGGTGATAAAAATCGAGGTGGCGACTAACGGGTGTCAACATCTTGCCATTACCAGAATAATAAACGTGATCGTTAATCCTCTGTCTTAGCTGCCTGGCCGTCTTCCCAACATAGAAGACCCCACATTGGCATGCCATCAAATAGATAAGCCCCTGCGTATGGCAGGTGGCTGAAAACTACGGGCAGAACCTTTCACCATTCGGGAGAGTAAGTAATTTCGAAGAAGCAACCCAGGGACAGAAAGTTCAGCCCCCGCATGGAGATGTCCCAGGCGGTAGATCCAATTGATCATTGTATAATGGCATTTAATGGCTATTAACAAATCTGTCCCTTAAAGAGTTGCTACGTCTGAAAACGAGTATTTGCCTAAAATGGGATCCTCGTTGAGTAGTGGCCAGTGTGTCGTTAGTATTTTCCTAACATCCTTATGGTGTGAGGAGAACTTAGTAATAATTTTAGTAGTCTGTAAGCGCTGGCTTACTGCAAGCATGAGTTGGTGAAAGCAGTGGCCTGAGATGGGCGGACGCCTGAATCACATGGCGCCGCCCTTGGGTGTCCATGCTTGGCCAATGGGAGTGCTCTATAATCGGTGATCTCCGCCTGGTGCCTGTATGTGGCCAAGATGAATGAAACATAGGATAGTGTTTCTCGTGTTAACATGCTGGGGAGCGGGAGGGGGCCCAAAGCATCCCCGCCCGGGACTCAGACACCAAAATTGGTTCCGAGCAGGGTATGCCAAAACAGGAATGGAAAAAGCTAACTGGGGGGATAAAGAATGTGCCGATGATAGCTAGCACAGCCCACCGGTCAGCCAATCCAGTCCAAATAATACCAAAAGACCAGTCCACTAGACCAATCACAAATAAAGCCCATAATAGAGAAAGATTTAACACGATCAATCACAATAATATGACATAACAACTGCCGATCTATAGTGATACAACCGCACATTGGAAACCAATATTCGCTAAGAGATTTGTTGGGTATGGTTTACGTTTTTCTACAAAATAGATATTCCAATATCTAATCAAAATATATTATAATTTAAGGGGTAGGGAAAATTAACCAATAATGAACAATAATTTTCACTAGGAGCATGCTTTGAGGAGCTTAGGCTGAACTCTCCCTTGATGCAAGGGGAGGACAAAGATGTTGGAGAGTGGAGGAAAGGAAGGGATTAAAGCAGATTACAATATTAGACTTTATGTTATTACAGAAATGATTTGAAGCTGGAGCAGTAAATTATCAATTTCCCCTCCGCGGGTATTGACAGGGACATTGTCATGAACTAGGTACTCACCGAGGCCAAGATGCCGAGAGCGGTTGCCCTTGCGACTCAGCGCCCACTGCCCTGAAGGTGACACAGGGACGGTTGGCACCAAGAGGCACAAGCCACCGGTGGGATGGTGACCAGGCGTGGGCTCAGGTGTTGCGGTGAAGGGTAGACTGGAACTGGATAGTGGGTCCACAGATCACCTGTAGAAGCACAGCAAGCAGGCTGGGGATCAAACACAGACAGGTTAGCTGGATGCAGGCCGAGGGTCAAACACTGGTGGGTCAGGTACAAGGTAACAGAGCAAGGTATCTATAAGCAGGAAAGTCCAAGGCAGGCTGGGGGTCAAGCACAGGCAGAGCACAAGCAGCGGAGAGGAGAGTCCAGGATACAGGCCGAGGGTCAAGTGCAGGAGAAGGTAACAGATCCAAATAGGCGAGCCAAAGGTCAAGGTCAAGGAGAAGGCAGAGTAGTCAGGACGATCCGGGTTTGGCAACAGGTAAGACAATCTTCAAGGTTCAAGTACAGGATACAACAGGTAGTAGCTGTCAGACGAACCAGCGTCTGTCTGGGCACAGAGGCCCTCCTTTTATAGGGCCACTGAGGTCACATGGGGAGATGATGCCGCGCTACTGCGCATGCGCGTGCACCGCTTGGCGGGAACGCGAGTGCGCCGCCGCATCATCTCGCTGTCACTGGCTATGAGCCGGGGAGCCGGACCCGTGCGCCTGCGCACTATTGTGCACAGCGGACGGAAACCCTGACAGTGCCCCCCCCTGAGGGGCGGTCTCCGGACGCCCAGGCTCTCCATCAATTCAGGGTGTTCTTGTCGAAAGATCTTGATTAATCTTGGGGCGTGGAAGTTTCTGGATGGCTCCCAGGAATTATCCTCTGGCGGATAGCCCTTCCACTTTACCAAAAATTGTAGCTGACGACCCACCTTCCGGCAGCCAAGTAATGACTCCACCTCGTATTCCTCTACTCCATCAATTGTGCCAGGTGGAGGAGGAGGTTCTTCTCTGTCTGGAAAAGGACTGGGGACCAAGGGTCTCAGCAGGGAGGCATGAAATACTGGGTGTATTCTGTAGGTCCTAGGTAAGGCAAGTTCAAAAGCTACAGGATTTACCATCTTTTTGATTTCGAATGGGCCAATAAACTTGGGACCCAACTTCCGTGCGGGGCACGCAATCTTAAGATGGGTAGTTGCCAGCCATACCTTCTCTCCAATCTTGAATGGGGGGGTTCTCCTTCCTCCCCTTGTTATGGTATTTTTTATATCCTTCCTGGGCCTGTTGCATGGTGTCCTGAAGTTTTTTGAAGTTGGTTTGAATGTAACTTATCCGTTCCTGTACAGCGGGAACCCGTGATTCAGAGAGAACATTAGGGAGAAAAGATGGGTGGAACCCAAAGTTAGCCCAAAACGGAGTTTGATTCGTGGCTGAGTGGGAAGAGTTATTATATGCAAATTCTGCGTAAGATAACAGAGAGGACCAGTCGTCTTGTGCGGAGGAACAGAAGCAACGTAAGTATTGTTCAAGTGTTTGATTAGTTCGTTCAGTTTGTCCATTACTTTGTGGGTGGTAGGCAGATGAAAGGCAGATGTTGATATCCAAGGTTTTACAAAGCTCTTTCCAAAATTTTGAGGTGAACTGTGGACCCCTGTCCGAGACAATGCTCTTGGGTACCCCATGGAGTCTAACAATCTCCTTGACGGAAATGTTGGCGGTCTCCAGGGCAGAGGGAGTGCCAATCATGGGCAAGAAATGACTCATTTTGGACAGCCGGTCCACTACCACTAGAATGGTAGAGAAGCCTTCCGATGGAGGCAGTTCCACAATGAAATCCATCGAAATGTCAGCCCATGGTTGTTCCGGGATGGGTAGAGGCCTCAATAGCCCCCATGGCTTTGTTTTAGGACCCTTGTTTCGCTGACATGTAATACAGGAAGACACGTATCTTTGGCAATCCTTTTTCCAGCCTGGCCACCAAAAGGTGCGAGAGATATGTTCTGCTGTTTTCCGTACCCCAAAGTGACCAGCCAGTTTATGATCATGGAGAGTTCTCAGGACTACAGGTCTTACTTCTGTAGGGACAAAGATCTTGTTTTGGAGCCAGAATAGATTTTCGCGTCTTTCTAGGGTGTCCAGAATGGGGTCTTTACAGTGAGCTGAAGAAGTGTATAGAGTGGAGGACAGGTCAGGGGGTATGAGCAGTAGAAAGTTCTGAGGGGTAAGAATGGTGCTAGGTTCTGATACCTGGGAGGACTCCGGGGAGATGCGAGATAGTGCGTCTGCCTTGCCGTTCTTCGACCCTGGCCGGTAGGAAATATGAAATGTAAACCTTGAGAAGAAGAGTGCCCAACGGGCTTGACGGGGTCTTAACCGTTGGGCAGTGCGGAGGTACTCGAGGTTCTTGTGGTCTGTAAAAATGGTGATTGGATGAACTGCTCCTTCGAGGAGGTATCTCCACTCCTCCAGTGCGGATTTAATGGCCAACAGCTCCCGATCGCCAACATCATAGTTCTTTTCGGCTGGATTGAGTTTCCGGGAGGCGAAGGCCACTGGATGTAAAAGGGCTTTTGGCCCGTGTCGTTGGGAAAGAATGGCACCCGTGGCAGACTCTGAGGCGTCTACTTCTAGAACAAAGGGTAGCAGTGGATCTGGATGCCGTAAGATAGGGGCAGATGTGAAGAGAGTCTTCAATTTGACAAAAGCTTCCTGGGCTTCCTGGGACCACTGAAAACGGCCGTGTAAGCGGGTCAGGTGAGTAATTGGGGCCACAATGGCAGAGAATCAGGCGATGAACCTCCTGTAAAAATTAGCAAAACCGATGAACCTTTGTACAGCTTTTTTGTCTTTCGGAGGTGGCCAGTCTACCACTGCCTTGACCTTTTGTGGGTCCATGGAGGTGCCTTTGGTGGAAATGATAAACCCCAGAAATTGTACCGTGGATCTTTCAAATTCGCATTTTTCAGCTTTAAGATAGAGCTGGTGGGCTCTGAGGATGGTGAGGACCTTCCTGATGTGTTCCCGATGCAACTCCAGAGTAGCTGAAAAAACGAGGATGTCGTCTAGGTATACCACTAAAAAGTCATCCAGGTGTTTTCTAAAAATGTCGTTCACCAGGTGCTGAAAAGTGGCTGGGGCATTGCACAGGCCGAATGGCATCACCAAGTATTCATAGTGGCCAAAGCGAGATCTGAAGGCTGTCTTCCACTCATCCCCTGCACGGATTCTGACAAGGTTGTAGGCACCCCTTAAATCCAGTTTAGAGAAAACTTTGGCTGACCGGAACCGCTGGAAGAGTTCAGGGATAAGTGGTAGAGGATATCGGTTTTTGATAGTAATTTTATTAAGTTCCCTATAATCAATGCAGGGCCTGAGTGAGCCATCCTTCTTTCCAACGAAGAAAATACCAGCACCAGCTGGAGAGGTAGATGGCCGAATAAAGCCTTTTTCAAGATTTTCATCAATATAGGCCTTGAGGGCCTTTAGCTCAGTTTCCGATAGAGGAAATATGCGCCCAAAGGGAATTGCGGAGCCTGTGAGCAATTCGATGGGGCAGTCATAAGCCCGATGTGGTGGTAGGTGGTCGGCCTTCTTTTTGTCAAAGACATCTTTAAAGTCCTGATAGACCGGAGGAATGTGCTGAAGGTTTTCTGGTGCTGGGATAACTGTTAGGATGGAGCTGGAAGTTGGAGAGATGCAGTGTTGGTGACAATATGGTGATGAGAAGGAGACTTCCTTCCGGTCCCAGTGAATTTGGGGATCATGAGCCTGCAGCCAAGGAAGTCCAAGAATGATGGGGAACATCGGGGAAGATATGAGATCAAATCGTAGGAATTCTTGGTGGCCGGAATCTGTGGTGGTGAGGATAGGTGAAGTCTCCTGAGTTACTGGGCCAGATTGTGGAAGGGACCCATCAGCCAAATGAACCAATAGGGGGTTTGTTTTGTTGAAGCAGGGAATATGCCATTCCTTGGCGGTAGAGATATCCAGGAAGCAGCTGCAAGCACCTGAATCAATCACGGCCGGTAGCCGAATCTTCCTTCCCGCCAGCTGTAGGGAAACAGAGAGAGTCACGTAAGTCTGGGTCCGGCTAATGGCTTGACAGTTCATGAAAGGCTGAGGTGACAACTTACTAGGCCGGATGGGACAATTCAGGAGGAAGTGTCCTGGACCCCCGCAATAGAGGCATAGATTGGATCTCCGTCTTCGTTGCCGCTCTTCCTGGGTAAGGCGGGGACGAACTAGGCCTAGTTGCATTGGCTCCCCTTCTGAAGCCGAGGGACCGGATGGGGCGGTTGGATAAGCAGATGGCATCCTTGGGGGGACCCATATTGGTCGGGACCCTTGTACCCGTTCTGAGCGACGTTCCCGCATACGTCGATCCAGCTTGGTGGCTACTTGGATTAGCTCTTCCAGAGAAGTGGGGGGCTCAACCCGGGCTAACTCGTCCTTCAGACTCTCCCTTAGTCCCAGTCGATACTGGTAGAGGAGGGCTGCCTCATTCCAGGTAGTATCGGCAGACCATTTGCGGAATTCCGCCGTATAGTCCTCCACAGGCCGTTTACCCTGGGAGAGGGTATGCAGAGTGGCCTCAGCCGTGGCCTTACGTTGGGGGTCATCATAGAGTTGACCCATGGCTTCAAAGAACGAATCAACGGTGTTGAGGAGAGGATTCCTTTGTTCCATGAGGCCGTGAGCCCAAGACTGGGGTTCTTCAGATAATAGGGAGATAATGAACCCGACTTTGACAATTTCCGAGGAGAAGGTTCGGGGTTGCAAGGCAAGGTACAGAGAACAAGCATTTTTGAAGGACCTGAACTTCCTGCGATCGCCCGAAAATCGCTCTGGTATTGGTACTTTGGGTTCGGGCACGGCCATCATCATGGCAGGTGGAGGTTGGGCCTGAGGTGCGGAGGTTCCACTAGTAGACCCGGACGCTGAACTTGCTGGGGGTGTGGCCGTGGCCAGTTGCTGGAGACGAGTATCCACTTGGGCATAGCCGTCCTGTAGCTTCTGTACTGCTTCCATGAGGGCAGACACCTGCTGGCATAGCATCTCCAACGGAGAACCCGCTCTGTTGGCCTCTGTCATGGCTGGTTCGTACTGTCATGAACTAGGTACTCACCGAGGCCAAGATGCCGAGAGCGGTTGCCCTTGCGACTCGGCGCCCACTGCCCTGAAGGTGACACAGGGACGGTTGGCACCAAGAGGCACAAGCCACCGGTGGGATGGTGACCAGGCGTGGGCTCAGGTGTTGCAGTGAAGGGTAGACTGGAACTGGATAGTGGGTCCACAGATCACCTGTTAGAAGCACAGCAAGCAGGCTGGGGATCAAACACAGACAGGTTAGCTGGATGCAGGCCGAGGGTCAAACACTGGTGGGTCAGGTACAAGGTAACAGAGCAAGGTATCTATAAGCAGGAAAGTCCAAGGCAGGCTGGGGGTCAAGCACAGGCAGAGCACAAGCAGCGGAGAGGAGAGTCCAGGATACAGGCCGAGGGTCAAGTGCAGGAGAAGGTAACAGATCCAAATAGGCGAGCCGAAGGTCAAGGTCAAGGAAAAGGCAGAGTAGTCAGGACGATCCGGGTTTGGCAACAGGTAAGACAATCTTCAAGGGTCAAGTACAGGATACAACAGGTAGTAGCTGTCAGACGAACCAGCGTCTGTCTGGGCACAGAGGCCCTCCTTTTATAGGGCCGCTGAGGTCACATGGGGAGATGATGCCGCGCTACTGCGCATGCGCGTGCGCCGCTTGGCGGGAACGCGAGTGCGCGTGCGCCGCCGCATCATCTCGCTGTCACTGGCTATGAGCCGGGGAGCCGGACCCGTGCGCCTGCGCACTAGAGTGCGCAGCGGACGGAAACCCTGACAGACATGCTCCAAAGCTGCAAAAACTGTATGGCATGTGAGTCAAAATTGTACCTACATGACGATTGATAGCTGTAGTGATCTTACGTTTCAAGAGTGGTTTAATATGGTCTCTTATTCTAACAAAAAAAGGCCTCTTTGTCTTGCCTACATAGTAGCTTCCACAGTGACAGCTTGCCAAATAGACTACACCCACTGTCTGACAGGTGATTCTATGTTTTAATTTTTGTATCTTGCCGTTAGGGAGAACTGTTTCTTTAGAATTTGAGATGGTAGTGCACATGTCACAATTGCCGCAGGCAAATGTTCCTGTGTTTGTCTCAGTTGAACAATCTTCTGGAGAAAAGTGACTGGATGTTAGACAGTCACTTAATGAAGGTGAGCGTCGATATGTGATATCAGGATATGGCTTAATATAATTTTGGATAATAGGATCTGCAATCAAGAGGGGCCAAAATTTGTATAGAGTATCCCTAATTTGTTTAGATTGACTGGAGAATTGTGTAATGAGACAAATTGATTGTGTTTTGTCTATGGTTTTTTGACGAAAGATTAATTCATTTCTATTCAATTTTTTCACCCTATTGAAGGATTTTTTCAGCAGGGTATGGCTGTAGCCTCTTTTTTTTCACCTAGAGTAAAGCTCTTTGGAAGCATTATAAAAATCTGCGTCGTTACTACAGTTACGTCTGATCCGTAAGTACTGGCTGTACAGTATGCTATTGAGTAGGGGTTGAGGGTGCGCACTAGACGCGTGTAATATAGTGTTTCCCGATGAGGGTTTTCTATACAAGGAAGAGTGCAATTGACCTTGTCAATCAATTTGGATCTCTAGGTCCAGGAAGGTAATAGATATTTGACTACACTCCATAGTGAATTTGAGATTGTATTGGTTAGTGAAAAATGAGTGGATAAAGGCAAGAAGGTCCCGATGGGAGCCCATCCAGAATATTAGTACATCATCTATGTACCTGAACCATGTTAGCACATTTTGGATACAATCAGAAAGGTAAGTATCCGAAAAAAGTTCCATTTCCCACCCCCCCAGATACAGGCTGGCAAAGGAGGGGGCACATTTGGTCCCCATAGCCACCCCCTGTATCTGGAGGAAGTGGGAAGTACCAAAAATAAAATAATTTCTAGTTAAGATGAACTTTAGAAGTTCCAATACAAAGTTACCATATGTTTCTGAATTAGGACCTCGTTCCTGTATTTGCTTACCTATCACTTCTAATCCTCGATCATGGGGAATGGCGTTGTACAGGCACTCTACTTGGAGTGCCACAAGCCATGTTCCCACCGGGAGTTGTTTATCTTCAAGTGTTCGAAGTAAGTGAATCGTATCTTTAATGTAGGACGAGAGTGATGTTACGTGAGGTGCAAGGTACTTATCCACCAGTTCACTGGCCTTTTCTGTGAGGCCTTCACAGCCTGAGACAATGGGTCTACCCGGAGGTTTGGACATGGATTTGTGCAATTTAGGCAGAGCGTAGAAGGTCAGAGTTTTAGGTTTAGCTACATATAAGAACTTCCATGTGTTATAATCTATAGTACCTCTCTTAAAAGCCTGAAAAATTATGTTGTGATATTCAGTAATAAAATTCTGTATCAACAATGATGATCTTAGGAACTGGCTGTTCCTGTTCTTCTTATAGGTGATTTGCCTCTCAAATAGCTTCAATACCTCTGGAGCTGCTTGGATAGTGTTCATCCACCTATTATTATACAAATCTCTGTGTGGCCATTGGAGCAAGTTACACACTATACTAATACAGGTAAACTTCTTAATGCTATTATCCTCATCTGCACACTTTCTAATTTACTGAGCCTATTTATAAGAACCCTTATATAGGATTAATAGCACTCTAATCTGGGTTTATAATAGATGCATATTAAAACAATGCTTTCCATTTTTCCCTCTATAGTATTCATCTAATAAGGATTTGCTAACTTCAAACCAACCTCTCAGGCGCCTCCTACCATCTTGTGTTGAATGTCTGTTCCATTGATTAGTTATTTGTATCTTGAACCTGTGTAAGTATGAGGCAATTGCCCCGGGTAGCGCTATACCTATTATTATGGGGGATTGGTCTTTCCTTCCCCATAAGGGACACTACTCTATATAAAATTAACAAATTCCCGAATTCAAAACTAATAATCGCATTCTGTTGCTAGGTCTAGTGCTTCCCCTGCTGCCAGTGGGTTAGGCGTCTCTTTTGGCGACTCCGCCTGGGACCCGTTTGTCTTTTCAGCCATATACCCAATTGGTGTGTTTTCTAGGTGAGTGTTTCTGTGGTTTCTTATGTGCATGGGGATATGATTGGTAGGCTATCCATTTGATTACTCCATATATCCATTTGCAAATAATATTTCATAATGTGCTGTTTACAATGTTTTATATATATCTTTCTACTAATTCTATATTTAGAAAAGTATCAGTACCAGCAGGCATTTCCCTGAGGAAGCCATTGAAATGGCGAAACATGTCAGAAAATGATGGCCTGCATCAACTTTTAGGCCTTCTTTGAGTAATTTCTAGGCCTGTGGTTGTATTCTTTTACCATTGCTGTTTAAGACACCAATGTATTTTGATGCTCTAAATACTTACCTGTAACTCTGGCTGTATTTGTTCTAGACGTATTTGTTGTTTGAACCTGTATTTTTAAAAAATTGAACTACCATGATATATGTGTGTTTTTAATATTACCTAATAAACTTTTTTCTAAAGGATTATGTTGTTGACAAGCTCCTTAATGGCACCATTATAATCCCTTGGTTCTACCTTTCCACAATTTTTCCTAATTAAATTTTAGGGATGAGGTGCTGTATAACGTTTTGCACCCTCTCAACCATTTACATCCATTTCTCTTCCTTTATTTAGGTGTTTAAATACACCATTATATGGTTGAAGGTCCCTGCATAATTTGATGTACTTGTCAACAGCCTAATTTCTAATATTATTTTCTTATCTTTCAACGTTGAATTACCATTGTATAACTATTTAAACTCTATACGAAGTTTATATCAAATATCTCGGACGCTGATCTAGACAGAGATTTTATGCGACTCCAACGCCTCTTAGAGAAAAAGGTCTGCATATATTGGCATAAGACCTATTTCGAAAAATATACTGAACACCAAATCGTGCCTTGGGGTTTACGCATACAAATATTTCCCAATATTAAAAAAATAAATGATCTCCTTAAGTCCTCTTGGGAATATAATTTGCAATCATGTTCATTTAACATGATATCCATTCTATGCAAGCAACATGAACATGAGCTAGATCAGTTGGATATTTCCATTGCAGGCTGGTATGATGAACATGCCCCCTGTGTGTCTTCTTCCAGGTTCAGTAAGCGGGATAAAGACCTGCAAACGCATCTGGAAGAATACACACTGGGAATTATTAATATTAAAGAAGGTAAATTTATGCGGGATAAACTAGCACATGAGAACGGATACGCTTATAAATGGGAGAATAGCTCTTATCCAAAACCTTCAACCAAACCATATCAGCATTACTCATCCAAAACTAATAATGAACCTTCTAATGCTTTGTCCACTTCTTTTTCTTCCAGCACAACTTATCAAGAACTTTCAAAAGATCGTATCCCCAAAAAGAGGAAGGGGGACCAACCCACCTCATTCATGAAATTACTTAAACGCACCTTTGGGCCGACTTTATCTTCTAAACCTTCTATTACTTGTCCTAAATCTACCAATGTTTCCACCCCTTTTTCTCGGGCACAATCTATGTCCTCTGCGACATCCACTACCACAGCGCACTTGCTACCTATAGATGTGAATCTCGCACCTCACACTGCTTCCCCCTCCCTGCTAAGACGGGTATGTGAACAAACTCTGACTACAATGTTTCCTTCTAGTTCACAAACAAATGAGCCTAAAATAGCTCCTATTTTTTTAGTGCAGGCACCGGAACTACCTTTAGTTCCTATTCAGAATCAGACTACCACCTTAATCACTAACTAAGCCGATGAATGGACTTTAAAGGCACAAAAGTACAAGATCTAAACGGTAACAAAAAAAGATTTTATTTAAAAAATAGAACCACAATAGAGTAACGATTGCGTATGCTCAAGATTAAGGATGAGCCCGGTGTTCGATTCGAACCCATGTTCGAATCGAGCACCGGGTGTTCGCTCGCTCGGCGAGCCCAGAACTATTGGGGCCGCTCGTATCAAATTTGTGTGATGCGAGCGGCCCCGCAATGCATTGCGGCCCGCGCAGTGCAATGCTGGCTGATGATTGGCCAAGCATGCACTGTGACCCCGCATGCTTGGCCAATCACAGCGCCGGCAGCGAGGAGAGCCATAATTGGCTACAGGCAGGATGCCTGTAGCCAATTATAGCTCAGGGGCTTTAGTACACGCCCCACGGTATAAGAGGCCGCCGCGCCGGCGGCCTCGCATATTATGTTTCAGACAGTGTCAGCGTGTCAGTGTGCTGCTGACTGCTGACAACAATATGTGCTTTATTTCTGGGGATATGTGTGTGCATGCTGTTAGAACAGCATTGCAGTATCACATCTGGGGGGTGTCTATAGGTGGCCTGTGAAGGGGGCAGGTTTCCTGTGCTTAGAACTTTCCCTGCAAAAAAGTGTCATTTTTGCAGGAAGAAAGCTATTTAAATCACTCGCGGCTAATGAATTGATGGCTCCTGTAACACAGAGAGCTGTCATTCATTAATAAAAAACAAAAAAAAAAAGCGTAGGGGTCCCCCCAAATTCAATAACCAGGCCCTTCAGGTCTGGGATGGATATTAAGGGGGATCCCAGCCAAAAAAAAAAAAAAAAAAAATGGCGTAGGGTCCCCCTCAAAATCCATACCAGACCCTTGAGGTCTGGTATGGATTTTAAGGGGAACCCTAGCCAAAAAAAATGGCGTGGGGTCCCCCTCAAAATCCATACCAGACCCTTATCCGAGCACGCAACCTGGCAGGCCGCAGGAAAAGAGGGGGGGACGAGAGCGGCCCCCCCTCTCGCCTGAACCGTACCAGGCCACATGCCCTCAACATTGGGAGGATGCTTTGGGGGTCTAAGACCCCTAAAGCACCTTGTCCCCATGTTGATGAGGACAAGGGCCTCTTCCCCACAACCCTGGCCGGTGGTTGTGGGGGTCTGCGGGCGGGGGGGCTTATCGGAATCTGGAAGCCCCCTTTAACAAGGGGACCCCCAGATCCCGTCCCCCCCCCTGTGTGAAATGGTAAGGGGGTACAAAAAAAAGTGGCAAAAATGGTAAAAATTACAGGAGACAGTCTTTGACAATTCCTTTATTAAAATCTTCTTTCTTCTTTCTTCATCCTTCGGTTTCTTCATCTTCTCCTTCCTTCATCTTCTTCCATCTTCTTCTTCCATTTTCTTCTTCCTCCGATCCGCTTCTTCTTGCGCTGGTCTTCTCGTCCTTCTCGTCCGGCATCTTCTTCCGTCGGCGTCGGCGTCGGTGTCTCTGTCTCTTCTTGGGCCGCTCCGCGCAATGGGAGGCTCCCGCTGTGTGAGGCTCCGCTCCGTCTGACAGGTCTTTTATAATGGAGGGCACCTGGTGACCCCGCCCCCTCTGACGCACAGGGACGTCATGGGGAATTCCATGATGGCTTTCCCCATGACGTCAGAGGGGGGCGGGGTCACCAGGTGCCCTCCGTTTTAAAAGACCTGTCAGATGGAGCGGAGCCTCACACAGCGGGAGCCTCCCATTGCGCGGAGCGGCCCAAGAAGACACCGACACCGACACCGACGCCGACGGAAGAAGATGCCGGACGAGAAGGACGAGAAGACCAGCGCAAGAGGAAGCGGATCATACCAACCTTTGGTTGACTGATGCGGCCGTTCTGCGCCGCACATCCGTTTTCCTCCTTTGACCGTATGTGCGGCGATTGGACACGCCCCCTCTTCACTCAGAGCCACCTATTTAGGCGCCAAACACTGTACCACCAACGCCGTAGGATTCAGTGCTGTTTAGCACTTGTTACTGGAAGGCTGCTGCTTTTCTTTCTCTCTCTGCATACAGGTATGGGCTATACTCCTGAGATCTAATGGACTGGCATCCTCTAATTTAGATGCCTACACTTTAAGCCGTACAAAAATATTATTATAATCTTTCATGGGATTTACCTAAAATATTGTGTGACTTTTACAGGTTATACGATCCTGAGCTATTTTGGAGTCGTATACATACCATTGCGCTGTGTGCAGCCACATATTAAACAGAAGGGGTTTTTCCTTTGAGCTTGGAACCAATACAACCTGATGAGAGAGACTTTCAAGTCGTTATTTTAGACAGCTGTCCTTCATACTGAGCAGATTGGCTGTTTCTGTTCTGACTTACATGTTTACCCAACATGTTATTGACAATATTATATACTAATTCTCTATCCTACTTCTTGCTGGCCAATTTTTAATTACGGTAAGATATTTCAGCTTCTACTTATTCCGCATTAAATTATTGTGTGTATTAACCACTTCAGCCCCGGACCAATTGGCAGCCAAAGGACCAGGCCCCTTTTTGCGATTCGGCACTGCGTCGATTTAACTGACAATTGCGCGGTCGTGCGACGTGGCTCCCAAACAAAATTGGTGTCCTTTTTTTCCCACAAATAGAGCTTTCTTTTGGTGGTATTTTATCGCCCCTGCGGTTTTTATTTTTTGCGCTATAAACAAAAATAGAGCGACAATTTTGAAAAAAATGCAAAATTTTTTGCTTTTTTGCTATCCCCAAAAAATATATAAAAATTTTTTTTTTATCAGTTTAGGCCGATACGTATTCTTCTACATATTTTTGGTAAAAAAAAATCGCAATTAGCGATTATTGATTGGTTTGCGCAAAAGTTATAGCGTTTACAAAATAGGGGATAGTTTTATAGCATTTTTATTAATATTTTTTTTTTTTTACTAGTAATGGCGGCGATCAGCGATTTTTATTGTGACTGCGACATTATGGCGGACACATCGGACATTTTTGGGACCATTGTCATTTATACAGCAATCAATGCTATTTAAATGCATTGATTCCTGTATAAATGACAGTTGTAGTGAAAGAGTTAACCACTAGGGGGAGGGGAGGGGTTATGGGCTGTGACGTGTGTGTGTTTTTTTACATTACGGGGTGGGGCTGACGTCTGACGTCATTGATCGGCTTTCCCTATGACCGGGAACAGCCAATCAATGACAGGCAGAGTAGGAAGCGCAGGGAGAGGTTTGTTTACACATACCTCTCCCCGTTCTTCAGCTCCGTGACCCGATCGCGGGACACCAGCGGCGATCGGGTCCGCTGGTCCCACGGCCGGGGTCACGGAGTTCCCGACCGGGTCGCGAGCGCGCTGCTGACGGCGCGCGTGCGACCCATGGGCAGGCATTTAAAGGGGACGTACAGGTACGTGCTTTTGCCTGCCCGTGCCATTCTGCTGACGTATATATGCAGTGGGCGGTCGGAAAGCGGTTAATGTAGATATCCTATAGCTATCTTCTGATGCTATTTATTGTTTCTACAACCTGGCCTTTTCAATTAGACATATTGAGTAACACTGAGATGCAGTTGTATCTACCTATATGATAATTGTTGAGCTGGCTCCCATCTGTTAGCTTTGTTTCTCATTGCCTGCCCTGCATTCTGCCTGTTCTTTTTTGGCTGCTCCCCCCTCCCTGCCGTGCCTATGGCTAGATTGTTGGCACGAATGTAGACAGTCCATACTATAACAAATAGTGTTTCTTTTCTTTTAATTGTAGACAAACATGTGCTGTTTATGTATTTGTGTTCTTATTTTTGTGGATTATAAATTTATTGTGATATATATTACTATAGAATCAATCGCTCCTGAGGAAGCGATACTCTCAAAAAGCACGGAACATGTCGAGCAAAGCCCCCTAATTGAAAACGGACCTCTGCATCGGCTTCACCCCTGCTACACAAGACCCAGTCTCATCCTCATATATACCATATACGCCAATAATCGATAATTCGGTTTTGTATCACTTTGTACCATTATGCTGTATTGCAAATGTTAACGGAGTCTATTGTAAGGGTGTTAAATAGCTGAAGGTGAGGTCTGATTACTACTATTACTATTTTTATTGTATATATTTATCTTGAGCATACGCAATCGTTACTCTATTGCGGTTCTATTTTTTAAATAAAATCTTTTATTGTTACCCTTTAGATCTTGTACTTTTGTGCCTTTAAAGTCCATTCACCCCTTAGTTAGTCTTTCTTTACAAATTGCTTGTGGGACGTTGGCACAATTTTACTGATATGGTCATGGTATCACCCTATGACTATCTATTGAATGCACAATTTAAATTGATACCACCTTAACCAGTCCAGAACGCATGACCTAGATGTAATAAATCTATCGTCCATTACCCTAACTAAAGAACAAGTACAAGTCCTAGAATTAGGACTAACCTTCTGTCCCTCAACGGATTTTGATCATTTTCAATTAGTGAAGGATATTCATCTTTTTGCCCGTAAACTATTATTCAAAGTAATTTATCATAATCGAACAACTCCTACGGAAGAGCAATCTTCCAATTCAAATGTGGTTCCCACCATTGCTGAGTTACAAGCACTTGAAGATCTTATGACCCTTTGGGAGGAGGCAGACATCGAGGACGAGGATACCTCGGACCTTGTTCAATTGGGTGTCGCCATCCCGGGTGTCTCCTTCCCCCCTCCGGTCACCTTTAAGCCCAAATCACGCTTATTTCCCACTCTATCAACCAATCCAAACCTATGGGCTTTTGGCCAACAGATAACAAAAGAAATACAGAACTTGGATCTTGATAAACCAGGTTTGTCTAACTTACCTACTGCACACAGATTAGCTCTAAAATCACTTCAAACTAATCCTGCTATTGTGATCAAGCCCTCGGATAAGGGTGGTAACGTCGTTGTCATGAATGTTCCTGCGTACATAACTATGTGCCGGAGCATCCTTGACAACGACGAATGGTATAGACCTATATCGGCATTGTTGATACAGAATTTTATTACTGAATATCACAACATCATTTTTCAGGCTTTTAAGAGAGGTACTATAGATAATAACACATGTAAGTTCTTATATGTAGCTAAACCTAAAACTCAGACCTTCTACGCTCTGCCTAAATTGCACAAATCCATGTCCAAACCCCCTTGTAGACCCATTGTCTCAGGCTGTGAAGGCCTCACATAAAAGGCCAGTGAACTGGTGGATAAGTACCTTGCACCTCACGTAACATCACTCTCGTCCTACATTAAAGATACCATTCACTTACTTCGAACACTTGAAGATAAACAACTCGTGGCTTGTGGCACTCGATGTAGAGTGCCTGTACAATGACATTCCCCATGATCGAGGATTAGAAGTGATAGGTAAGTAAATACAGGAACGAGGTCCTAATTCAGAAACATATGGTAACTTTGTATTGGAACTTCTAAAGTTCATCTTAACTAGAAATTATTTTATTTTTGGTACTTCCCACTTCCTCCAGATACAGGGGGTGGCTATGGGGACCAAATGTGCCCCCTCCTATGTCAACCTGTATCTGGGGGGGTGGGAAAGGGAACTTTTTTCAGATACTTCCCTTTCTGATTATATCCAAAATGTGCTAACATGGTTCAGGTACATAGATGATGTACTAACATTCTGGACGGGCTCCCATCGGGACCTTCTTGCCTTTATCCACTCATTATCCACTAACCAATACAATCTCAAATTCACTATGGAGTGTAGTCAAACATCTATTACCTTCCTTGACCTAGAGATCCGGATTGATTCACAAGGTCAATTGCACTCTTCCTTGTATAGAAAACCCTCATCGGAAAACACTATATTACACGCGTCTAGTGCGCACCCTCAACCCCTACTCAATAGCATACCGTATAGCCAGTACTTACTGATCAGACGTAACTGTAGTAACGACGCAGATTTTTATAATGCTTCCAAAGAGCTTTACTCTAGGTTAAAAAAAAGAGGCGACAGCCATACCCTGCTGAAAAAATCCTTCAATAGGGTGTGTAAAGTTCGGGGGACCAGCCAGACCGCAGGACACAGGCTTTTAACCCAAAAGGAAGTTTATTAAACTTAAACAGCTTGACAGCAGCAAAAACAAAAGAGAAAGGTTTCAGTCTCACCGACATTCAAAGTCCAGCATTGCTATCGCAATCAAACAGTCCCTGGGTGGTTGCAGGTGACTTCACCTGCTAGGAGGCTTCCAGGCAGAACGCTGCTGTCCACGTTGGTTGTTGCAAATCAAACCAAACACAAACCACCATCTCCTCTACACTCCTCCACACCCATCTGCAACTTCCTGTCTTGTTTTTAAACCCACTTCCTCTGACAGGTGAGTTAACCCTTTTTGTTCCCTTAAAGGGACCAAAGTCCAAACAGAGGGGAAACATAGCGTCCTTCCAGGACCCAGCCACGGCGTCCTGTACAGGTGAAAAAATTGAATAGAAATGAATTAATCTTTCGTCAAAAAACCATAGACAAAACACAACCAGTTTGTCTCATTACACAATTCTCCAATCAATCTAAACAAATTAGGGATACTCTATACAAATTTTGGCCCCTCTTGATTGCAGATCCTATTATCCAAAATTATATTAAGCCATATCCTGATATCACATATTGACGCTCACCTTCATTAAGTGACCGTCTAACATCCAGTCACTTTTCTCCAAAAGATTGTTCAACTGAGACAAACACAGGAACATTTGCCTGCGGCAATTGTGACATGTGCACTACCATCTCAATTTCTAAAGAAACGGTTCTCCCTAACGGCAAGATACATAAATTAAAACACAGAATCACCTGTCAGACAGTGGGGGTAGTCTATTTGGCAACCTGTCGCTGTGCAAGCTACTATGTAGACAAGACAAAGAGGCCCTTTTTTTTTGTTAGAATAAGAGACCATATTAAACCACTTGAAACGTAAGATCACTACATGGTTACTCAACTGGGACATTTATGTTCTCTCCACCCACAGGGTTACATCTATTCTGATGTTATTTGCGGTTACTTGAATATTTGAATATTTGTGAAAGTGAAAACGCAGAAAATGCTATTGGGGAAAAAAAAACACTGCAAAATTAAATTTTTTTGCAATGTTTTTCCAATATCAGAATACACGGACAGTATGTAAAGCGTTTATGAAAACGCAGAAAATGCTATTGGGAAGAAAAAAAACACTGCAAAATTAAATTTCCTGACAGACTCCATGGCAGCAACGTGTGGGTTTAGCCCTGCCTCCATTACCCTATAGGACACTACTCCCATAAATCTTTGCTCCCTGCCCACGGCCGTGTTCTTTTTTTGTCCTCCTCCGAAGGACCTAGTTGGTGGTCTTTCTACCTGAAGATAATTTCCCCACGATCCTGATTGGCCGATCTGCGACTCTGGATGGGAAAGTCGCATGGCTCCGCTAAGCCCTAGCTATTAGCAGGGTATGGAGTGGGCAGTGGAAGAGGCGCAAGGAAGAAGCCCTTATCCTAGCCACTGGCAGGCAGGCTGCGCATTGGTCAGACAGCCAGCTACTAGCAGGTGACCCGTTTTTTCCCTGGAGAAGTCCGGTCTTACCTTCGGCCTGGTCGATCCTGGTGGAGTGGTGAGAGTATCGATATTTCTTTTCATGGCAGCAGTTTTTGTTATTATCTCCTGTGCTGTTCCATTTGTTGTTGTTTGTTTGAAGCATGTGTGTTTGTTTTTCTCAGGCATGGCGGCTGGTTCCTCCTGCGTTCCAGCCGCCGTATCACTTCCGCTTTCGTTTTTCGGGCGTTCTGCGCAGTACGAGAGCGAGGCTTGGTTCGCGCATGCGCGATAGCGGCGCCTTGCCGCTATTCGCGCATGCGCATTGGGACGGCAATGACGTCACAGGGGCGCGCTATTTAAACTGGGGAAATGGCCTGCAAGCTTTGTGAATGATTGCAGGTTATCCCAGTGACTTCCCCAGGCTCCTGTGTTGCAGCTACTGGTAAGTGGCTTTTCTGGGACAGGTCAGAGGAATCTTCCTGTCCCTTGCATTGATCTCTTGTCATTCTCAGTTCAGATGGACATCGCTGAGGACATGGATTCACCACTGCCTGTCTGTGGCCAGCCCTCTCAAAAAAGGTATTGGGAATATGTTTTTTCCTGATGGTCTGTTAATTAGGGAAGGGTGTGTGCCTAATTGCTTATCTATTGCCTGATGTTTTGTTTTTGTGTGTGGTCTTTGTCTTTTGTTTTTTCCTCAGCCCTTATAGATCAGATACACATCGCAGCTCTCATAGAGGAAGCGACTCCTCCAAGTCGCAAAACCGGCAATCCTCTTCCAAATCCAAACATGGTGGTTCCTCCTCTAAATCAGGACACCGTAGTGAAGAGCGCTCTCACTCCAGTCGCTCTACCAATTCCTGCTGGGGATGCAGAAGTCAAGCTCCCCCAGGAAGATCCTTATGCGACCTTTGTTTTTCCAAAGCTTCCAAAGAAAGAGGAGATACGGATCAACATCTTAAATCCCTGGTGGAAAGGGTTGTGAAGGAGTCGCTCAGGAACATGGATGATCATTCCCATACACCTCCAGCGGAGCAGTCTCGTTCTCCAGTAAGGGAGACCCAGTTGCAAGATACCTGGGAGTTCTCGGTTCAGAGCCACCCTTCGGTGGCCATATCTGACAGTGACTCAGAGGAAGAAAGCCCTCCTGTGGGCTTTGATTTTGCTCTGCTCCCACCCTTGGTTAAGGCTATCAGAGAAACGCTTAATTGGGAAGACCCAGTAGAAGCAGCTCCCAAACAAAGAAAATTCTTTAAACAATTAAAGAAAGAGCGTGTTAATTTTCCTTTTATTGCAGAGCTTGGCGAAATCGTCACGGACGAGTGGGGCAAGGTGGAGAAGAAAAATTCCATGCTTTCCAAAATCGCAAAACTCTATCCCTTCAAGGAGGAAGAAGTGAAGCACTTGGAGTCTGCTCCCTTGATAGATGCAGCAGTCATGAGGTTGGTGAAGCATGTGACTCTCCCTTTAGAGGACACAGGGTCCTTTAAAGACGTGTTAGACCATCTGATTGATGCAGACCTGAAGAGGGTGTACCTAACAGCAGGCATGGCCTGTAAGCCAGCTCTTGCCCTAGCCGCTTTGTCTAAAGCGATGGAAGTGTGGACTGACAGTGTAGATGAGACACTGAGAGGCATCTTGGATGATACGGCTAGATGCTCGCCTATTCAAGAATTGAGGCTTCCGTCGGCTTTTCTTGGGGAAGCCTCTATTGACATCATACGCCTGACGGCTCGGGTAATGCTTTCGTCTGTCACTGCCAAACGGGTGCTGTGGCTCCGCTCCTGGTTAGCCGACCCAGCCTCAAAACAAGTCTGGTGTCGTATCCCCTTTGAAGGGTCCTCCCTGTTCGGGAACAAGTTGGACGAGGCGATTACCCGGCCACTGGTGGGAAGTCGGGGTTCCTTCCCCAAGATCATCGACCCCAAGGTCAAAGAAGGTCTTTCCCAAAAAGGCAGTACCAGGAAAGAGCTAGGGAAGCTCGCAGTTACAGACCTGGCCGGGAATTTTCCAGATCCTGGAAGTCAAGACAATCGTCTTTTAAGAAGACAGCGAAAAAGTGATTCCAAAGGAGAGAGGGAGCCGACCAAATCCTTTTGAGGTTGGGCCCGCTCAGACAGGTCAGGTGGGGGCTCGGCTTTTCCACTTTCGTCATGTCTGGGCGGCTTCGATCCAAGACTTTTGGACCATCAATACGGTCTCCTCGGGTCATGCTTGGACCTTCAGGGAAGCCCCCAGGCTCAGGTGGGTCCCTACTTCCCTTCCGACTACAGAAGAAAAAAGACAAAGCCTTCTGACTTACATAAAATCTTTATTGGTTCAAGGTGCTGTTATCCATGTTCCGGCCGACCAGGCAGGGGGATCTACTCTCCCCTCTTTTTGGTCCAGAAAAAAAGCGGGGCCTGGAGGCCGGTCATAGACCTGACCCATCTAAACACCTTCATAAAAAAGGAAAGGCTCAAAATGGAAACACTGTCCACAATACAACATTCCGTCCAACCAGGAGATTGGATGATCTCCATAGATCTCAAAGACGCCTATTTTCACGTTCCCATTGCCGAAAACTATCAACAATTCCTTCGCTTTTCAGTAGGCAAGCTCCATTTTCAATTCACGTGCCTTCCCTTCGGGCTATCAACTTATCCGCGTGTGTTTTCAAAAACTCGGTTGGCAGTGGTAGCTCTTCTGAGAACCAGGGGAATTCGTCTACATCACTATTTAGACGACCTTCTACTACTGGCACAAGACAAAGAACAGCTTCTAATTCACAGACAGCAAGTTATCTCCACTCTACAGGAGTTCGGGTGGATACTGAATCTGGAGAAGAGCCAACTGACCCCATCACAAACCCTACTATTCTTAGGGGCTCTGTTCGACACAGTCAGTGGCACTATCTCACTACCAGAGGAAAAGATCTCAGTGGTAAGGGACAGAATCCATCCAGCTCTTATGGCTTCCTACCTTCATGCTCTTCAGTGCCTGAGAATTATAGGCACCATGGTCGCAACAATCCCGATGGTGAGGTGGGCGCAGTGGAGGATGAGGCCTTTTCAGAAGGGCTTCCTTAAGCAATGGACAGGCAACAAAGCCCAGGCGATTCGGATTACTTCATCCATGAAGAACTCACTTCTATGGTGGCTACAACGGGAGAACCTTTGCAACTGCCATTCCATCCGTCCCATCCCATGGGTAACTATAACATCAGATGCCAGCAACAGGGGATGGGGGGCCCACTGCCTGGCGGAAGTCGCTCAGGGCACTTGGGATCCTCCCTTCAGAAGGACAGTGTCAAACGTCCTGGAATTGAGGGCGGCCTTCCAGGCCCTTCTGGCTTTTCGTCACCTGATCCCAGGGGCCTCGGTCCAACTCAGACTGGACAATACCACAGCAGTGGCATACATCAGAAGGCAAGGGGGCACCCGAAGTCTTTCCCTTCTCCAAGAAGTGGAACCGATCATGTCTTGGGCTCAGAAGAACTTGAAGGATCTGACAGCGACTTATGTTCCAGGAATTCAGAACGTCCAGGCAGACTTCCTCTCCCGAATATCTCTAGACAACGAGTGGTCTCTCCACGAGGAGGTATTCGATTGGATTCTAACACTGGGGATCTCCCCAGAGGTCGACCTGTTTGCCTCCCCATGCAACAAGAAAATAGCAAAGTACTATTCAAGGTACAGAGATCCGCAAGCCTACGGAGTAGATGCCCTGACGGAGAAATGGTGGTTCCTCAAGGCATATGCCTTTCCTCCAATCCCGATCATCCTACAGTTCCTGAAGAGACTCAGGTCGGAAACGGCAGAGGTAATTGCAGTAATTCCCTACTGGCCCAACAGGCCTTGGTTTCCGCTTCTGACACTCCTCAGTGTCAAGGATCCGGTTCCGTTACCATCCAGACCAGACCTCTTGTCCCAGGGTTCGAGGTTACATCCCTGTCCAGATCACCTGCACCTAAGGGCCTGGTCTTTGAAAGGGGAAGGCTGGAAGCGTCAGGCTGTCCATTAGAGGTTATTCCCACTCTCCTTAGTGCAAGAAGAGGTAGTACCAATCAGGTGTACGAAAGGATCTGGGCAAAGTTTACCAGTCACAGGGCTTCCAGGTCTAGTTCCTGCAATACATTGGCAGTTCAGGATGTGTTAAGCTTCCTTCAAACAGGATTGGATATCTCACTTTCTGTTAGTTCCCTGCGTGTCCAAGTTTCTGCTATCTCAGCTTTTTCTGGAGTCACGTGGGCCAATCATCCTTTGGTTCAACAGTTTTTCAAAGGTGCAGTCAGGCTTAGGCCTCAGAGGAAACCCAGGTTTCCAAAATGGGACCTCCCTCTGGTGTTGGATTTCTTTACTCAACTCAACAAATCACTTTCAGTTAAGGAACTAACACTTAAAACCTCTTTTCTGGTGGCCATAACGTCGGCGAAGAGAATTTCAGAGATTCAGTCGCTAGGCTCCAAGGAACCTTTTCTCACCTTCTTCCCGGATAGAGTGGTCCTCATTCCAATGCTGGGATCAAATCCCAAAGTTACCACTGTTTTCCATGAAAACCAGGAAATCACTCTTCCTACCTTCATGTCTGAGGGAGGTTCGGATCCACATCCTCTTGACATGGGTGCTACACTAAAAGAATATCTGGATGTTACAGCTTCATTTCGTCAAACTGACTCCCTCTTCGTTCTGTTTCATGGAAAGAATAAGGGCTCTAAAGCTTCTGTTAGATCCATTGCTGCGTGGGTGGTCCAAGCCATCCAGTGGGTTTACAGAGAGAAGGGCTTGGCTCCTCCTGAGGCAGTGATGGCACATTCCACCAGGAGTCTTTCCACATCATGGGCAGCCTCGCGTCACGTGGCGCCGGAAGTAATCTGCAGGGCAGCGTCTTGGTCTTCAATACATACGTTTATGACCCATTACTGTGTTGAACCTGCATCCTTAACTTCTGTTAAATTTGGTTTAAAAGTCCTGTCGGTTGACAGCGTTAAATAAATCTTTTCTGTTCAGCATTTTGCCCACCCAAGTGTGTTTATTGGGCGAGTTATTTCCCACACGTTGCTGCCATGGAGTCTGTCAGGAAAATGGAAAATTCCTATCAAAATACTTACCGTAATTTTCCTTTCCTGATGGACTCCATGGCAGCAAAAGTTCCCTCCCAAATGGCTGGAGTAGTACTAGTTATCGAACACGGCCGTGGGCAGGGAGCAAAGATTTATGGGAGTAGTGTCCTATAGGGTAATGGAGGCGGGGCTAAACCCACACGTTGCTGCCATGGAGTCCATCAGGAGAGGAAAATTACGGTAAGTATTTTGATAGGAATTTTCCATTTTTTTTTTTGCAATGTTTTTCCAATATCAGAATAAACGGATAGTGTCTAAAGCGTTTATGAAAACGCAGAAAATGCTATTGGGAAGAAAAAAAACACTGCAAAATTAAATTTTTTTGCATTGTTTTTCCAATATCAGAATACACGGACAGTATGTAAAGCGTTTATGAAAACGCAGAAAATGCTATTGGGGAAAAAAAAACACAGCAAAATTAAATTTTTTTGCAATGTTTTTCCAATATCAGAATACACGGACAGTATGTAAAGCGTTTATGAAAACGCAGAAAATGCTATTGGGAAAAAAAAACACAGCAAAATGAAAAAATTTTTGCAATGTTTTTGCAATATCAGAATACACAGATAGTGTCTACAGCGTGTATGTATGAACATGCAGAAAATGCTATTGGGGAAAAAAAAACAACGCAAAATTAAATTTTTTTGAAATGTTTTTGCAATATCAGAATACACGGATAGTGTCTACAGCATGTATGTATGAACACGCAGAAAATGCTATTGGGAAAAAAAAAAAAAAGCAAAATTAAATTTTTATGCAATGTTTTTCCAATAGCAGAATACACACAGACTATGGTGTATCTCTTAGTATATGTAGTGTTGGTCCTAATGGTGCACTGAGCTTGCAGGTAAAACTTTTATATTTTGTCTGGCACTGGCCTCATGGCACTGTTAAAAGACTGTGCACTGCATCCCCAGCCAGGGTACAATTGATTTAGGAATCTCTTCAATAATTCTCTCTGCCTCTTTCTTTTTCTTAATAAAGAAACTCCCTACTCTACTCTAGCTATGTAGATCGCTCACTGATCTAACTAATTGGAAGCAAAGTTAAGGAATGCTGACTGCCTGACTGACTGAATCACACTAACTCCTAAAATCCTCTCAGCAGCACAGGAACCTGTCTATAGCAGAATGACGCTGTGTGCTGTGTGTCTGGACTATATATAGAGGCTGGGTCACATGCTGCACTGGCCAATCACAGCCATGCCATTAGTAGGCATGGCTGTGATGGCTTCTAAGGGCACACTAGTGAAACGATCGTCGATTGGCTGCCCTGCAGCTGTTAAAAAGGCGACAATACAGCGCCGAACACCGGACCCGAACCCGAACTTACAGCCAATAGTTCGGGTTCGGGTCAGGGTCCCGAACACCCAAAAGTCCGGTACGGACCCAAACTTTACAGTTCGGGTTCGCTCAACCCTAATCGTGTTAAATCTTTCTCTATTATGGGCTTTATTTGTGATTGGTTTAGTGGACTGGACTTTTGGTATTATTTGGACTGGATTGGCTGACCGGTGGGCTGTGCTAGCTATCATCGGCACATTCTTTATCCCCCCAGTTAGCTTTTTCCATTCCTGTTTTGGCATACCCTGCTCGGAACCAATTTTGGTGTCCCGGGCGGGGATGCTTTGGGCCCCCTCCCGCTCCCCAGCATGTTAACACGAGAAACACTCTCCTATGTTTCATTCATCTTGGCCACATACAGGCACCAGGCGGGGATCACCGATTATAGAGCGCTCCCATTGGCCAAGCATGGACACCCAAGGGTGGCGCCATGTGTTTCAGGCGTCCGCCCATCTCAGGCCACTGCTTTCACCAGCTCATGCTTGCAGTAAGCCCGCACCAGCGTGCCCGCACCAGCGTGCCCGCACCAGCGTGACTTTGTCACGTGACGCGGTGCAATGTAGGCCCAGACTGATTGGATGAACTGCGCATGCACAATGGCCTTATTCGTCCGCTGAGCGGGCGGTGACGTCACACGCCGCCCACTCAGGGGGACGCTACTTAAGCCGGCTGTCCGCACTCGTTTCAGTGTCGGACACCGGAGGCGCCTGTTGAGGCTTGGATTATCATACACAGTAAGCAAAATAATCTTATTCTAATGCTCCATATTACCTCTATCCTTTAAATGATCTTAGGAACTGGCTGGTCATGCCCTGTTCTTCTTATAGGTGGTTTGCCTCTCAAATAGCTTCAGTACCTCTGGAGCTGCTTGGATAGTGTTCATCCACCTATTATTATACAAATCTCTGTGTGGCCATTGGAGCAAGTTACTTATTATACTAATACAGGTAAACTTCTTAATGCTATTATCCTCATCTGCACACTTTCTAATTTACTGAGCCTATTTATAAGATCCTTTATATAGGATTAATAGCACTCTAATCTGGGTTTATAATGGATGCATATTAAAACAATGCTTTCCATTTTTCCCTCTATAATATTCATCTAATAAGGATTTGCTAACTTCAAACGAACCTCTCAGGCGCCTCCTACCATCTTGTGTTGAATGTCGGTTCCATTGATTAGTTATTTGTATCTTGAACCTGTGTAAGTATGAGGCAATTGCCCCGGGTAGCGCTATACCTATTATTATGGGGTATTGGTCTTTCCTTCCCCATAAGGGACACTACTCTATATAAAATTAACAAATTCCCGAATTCTAAACTAATAATCACATTCTGTTGCTAGGTCTAGTGCGTCCCCTGCTGCCAGTGGGTTAGGCGTCTCTTTTGGCGACTCCGCCTGGGTTTGTCTTTTCAGCCATATACCCAATTGGGGTGTTTTCTAGGTGAGTGTTTCTGTGGTTTCTTATGTGCATAGGGATAAGATTGGTAGGCTATCCATTTGATTACTCCATATATCCATTTGCAAATAATATTTCATAATGTGCTGTTTACAATGTTTTATATATATATCTTTCTACTGTTTCTATATCTAGAAAAGTATCAGTACCAGCAGGCATTTCCCTGAGGAAGCCATTGAAATGGCGAAACTTGTCGAAAAATGATGGCCTGTGTAGAATGCGATAATAATTGTAGAAATCGATATACCACTACTTATTATATATTATCTCATCTATGTATCAATTACTTTGTCTAGTCCCTGTAGATTAGTTAGTCTGTTAAAACTATGAGCGCATGCTACTGTTAATATCACAATAATACAACGTTAGTTATGAAACCAAACACACGGCTTAAGAATAATCAAATCTCATTTATTTCCCAAGGAAATCAGAAATCTAACATGTATTAAAGGGGGTTACAAAATTACATAGCATACAGTAACAATACAATTGTCAGGTTACCTGAGACCAGGTGACAGGTGCACTCAGTAGGAGTCAGAAGTGCACCGCTAGGTAGTGGACCTTAGGACTGACTGCTGCGGATTGTACCCAGGGAGATTCAGGACACAGGTCTACTGGATCACTAACACAGATCCCAGTGGGAGCTAGAGCATAGATTCCCCAGGGCGCGGAGTCTAAGAGCCAGCAGGTGTTCGCCAGAGCCTCTAGTGGTGAGGATGGACTTCGCTGCAGTCTGGCTCCAGGTTGCGGCCCCCAGGGTCTCACAGCTCACGCTCACAGTAGACTACAGGAGAAGGAAGCAGCAGGCTGGAACGACAAGGATAGTAAGGGGATAAGGCAGAGGTCAGGGCAACTAGCAGACAGGAACAACAGAGTACACGCCAAAGGTTCAGGGTCACAGGCAGACAGGGATGGTCGGGACATGCCAAAGGGTCACAAGCAGACAGGAATCGTTGAGAACACGCCAAGGTCGGTAACAGAGACAAACACAGAGCACACGACAAGCAGGAACCAGGAAGCCGAACACACCATGGATACACAATGGTTGATCAGCACCACTGGCTTGCAGTGCACAGGTTAATATAGGTTTCCCTGATAGGGCCTGGGGTGGAGCCATGCTAGAGGAGAGGTTATAAAAACCACCAGGTGAGAGTGGCTGGCCTCTTAGTCTGAACACATGAGGAGAGGTAAGCAAACAGGGGAAGATTACTGCATAACCGTGACAACAATACAATGATATACTTAGCACGTCCTCATGGCTTGATGCTCTGGATGGGAAAGAGAGCGTTGTGTGTGTGAAATTCCCTTTTGTCAAACACACCTCTTTCATCCCGCATCCCATTGCCCGCCCATCTTTTCCTTGTGGATGACTCAGTTTATACTGCACTGATTCTGATCGTCCTGCCACAAGTGGTCTTTGGGGGGCAGTGTCTGTCCATGACTTGCACTTGATCCGACTGTTGTCTAATCGTGGGATTTGATCTCTAATGGCCCACCTCCATTGTCTCTCCCAGTTTGCTCGGCCTTTCATCAGCACAGACAGACCGGAGCCGGCATTCATCATGCAGAATAGAGTGGAGCTTTTTAGTCTAATGGGAAATAGGAGGTATGACTGGCTACATTCCACATGGGGGGGGGGGGGCATCCTGTTCTCCGGGACACTGTCCATGTATGGATCCCAGCATATTGAATCCAACAGCCTGCATCTGCTTTTAGGCCTTCTTTGAGTAATTTCTTGGCCTGTGGTTGTATTCTTTTACCATTGCTGTTTAACACACCAATGTATTTTGATGCTCTAAATACTTACCTGTAACTCTGGCTGTATTTGTTCTAGACTTATTCGTTGTTTGAACCTTTATTTTTCAAAAAATGTAACTACCATGATATATGTGTGTTTTTAATATTACCTAATAAACTTTTTTTCTGAAGGATTACGTTGTTGACAAGCTCATTAATGGCACCATTATAATCCCTTAGTTCTACCTTTCCACAATTTTTCCTAATTAAATTTTAGGGATGAGGTGCTGTATAACATTTTGGACCCTCTCAGCCATTTACATCCATTTATCTTGGAGAATTAACCACAGGTCTTCTGTGAATGTAGGCTGCCTCAAATGCTTCTATCTCTTCATGTAATTCCAAACAGACTCAATGATAATAAAACAGTACTAATGCATACTGTAAACATGCCGTAAAGCAACTATAGTATCCTGTAGTTTAAATCAAAAAGTCAGCCATGACATTTACCAGTCAATAGAAAGGCAAATACTGACTTAATTTTATTGTAATACAAATGTTAATATGTCACTGTATTTTCACATTTTCACATCACATTTTCTGTTTGCTCAAAATGCCATCTTTACAGTACTCATGATAAAGACAGGTCATAAAACAAAATTGTGCCATTTATAGGTCAGGTAAGTGGTTCTTAATGGGAACCAATATTAGGGTGCCTGTTATAAGATTAATCCTTTATACTTGTAATTGACCAATTGTTGTCTGACGCACCTACATGAAGACTTTGATCATTCCTTACGTATGAGTACAGCAGAAAAGCAAAACATTTTGTAGAAGTTTACTGGTATATTCAGATATAGTAATTTGCTTTAGGGTAACTGTAGCTTAAGATAAACCATCAATCATAACATATTGTTTAAATGTATTTCACGCCTTTGGCTGAGCATTAACTTTTTACATTTTTTTTTAGCAACACCATTATAAAAAGGATTATAGATTTTTGTAGTGCTCTAAACAAATAGAAAAAACGTCAAGCTGTCTGTATTCTGTAGTGCCTTCAGCACATACTAATGATGAAAATAGAAGGCATATCTATATGCAATAAATGTTCACCCTTTACTGCTTACATAAGAAAAAAAGCTATATTATTAATTAGGGGACCATTCCAAATTGAGCTACTTCTGTCCATTCTCTGTTTAACAACGTAGTATTTATGAAAACCACCCCACAGCATTTTACAAATACATTTTTAAGGCCCCTGTGTAGAGTGTCTGATGTTCTATGGCATGTGCTTTGCATCATGCTGCAGAAAACACTATGTAATACACGGAGAAGATGGGCTTCTTCTTCCTGCACTTTTATTTACCATTCATTGGAATAAAGTTTATTTACTTTGGATTCTTGAAGCAAGTAAGGCAATAAGAACATTTGTGAAGCACAATGCTGTGTTTTATATGTGCCATTCTTTTTAACAGTGGCATGACCGTATTAAGGATAAAGTGGGGAATGGTTAGAAACCACTGTCAGGATGTAATTGTTATCTGTGTCCATGATGGGGAGACTAACGCTCTCTAGTTGCCCTGCTGTCACTGTAACTGGGATTGGAAATGATAAGAAATCCAAAATGCTATGTAGCTAGAAGAGGTGGTTAGAGGAAAGCTCCCAATGTTGCCCTTGTTCTGGTTACAAATGCCTAAGTGGGAAGGGATTTGGAGAGATTTCCTTTATATTCCTGCTGTGTTTCACAGACAGGACAGAGGCAGAAAAAATCTGATAGTGATTTTAACCATACCAAACTATATCTATAACTAATAGAAAGTTTGGATATAGATACATCCAAGATTAAAGAAGAGTTAGCACAAAGAAAGATACCAACAACACATGTATAAATTATAAAAAAAATGAAATAAATGTTAGGATTAAGCCCCCACCCCAGGATTGGTTACAAAATACATTTTAGATAATTGTAGAAGACAAATTAAATATTGAGATCTTCAGGAAATATTTTTCGGCGGTCTAGCTGATAATGCTTTTGATGTTATAAGTTTGGATTTCACAAAAAATAATTACGTATACTTGCTCGAATTAGCCTATTACTAAGAACATGTACAAGATGTACAGTATATAAATATGTAAAAAAACTAGCAAAGTCATGCAACAAAAAAAAAGAGAATTGTAAATGAAACACTTAAAATGGGCTAATTTAGAAATGGTGTACTAAAAAGATTATTCTTTTTTTCAGTGGAGATAAATTACTTTAAACTCATATCAATAATGCATTTTTTTAAATGTGGCTGCTTACATATTTTCTTTTACTTCATAATACCCTATAATCATAAATTGCCTCTCCTTAAAACATTTCAAATTGAAAAAAAATATATATTGATAAGACTTGGGATAGACGTTAGAAATAGGAGCTCAAAATGAACAATCCTCTGTGAAACGATAACAAGATTTAAGCAAGTCAAAGAAAAACAAGAGAAATGTCAAGTAACTAATTGGGCAAGATTTAATCAAATTATATTTCAACTCACAGAAAGTAAAAAAAATATCATATCTAAACTAACTGGTTGATTATAGAAATCAGGAATAGAGAGAAATATTCTATGTGAGTGGTAATTTTTAACCACACGGTGACTATAACAAAATTCTAGGGGACAGATTAAATGTCTGGGCTCTTCAGTTAGTTAGTTAAATTAAAACATATAAAGTACTGCTCATTCTGTATAACATAGAAGGCAGATTTTCAAGGCGTTTTACAGTCTAGTTACTATAAGTGCATTTAGACATAATGGATTCCAAAACCAACAAGGATAATCCTTTTACACTGGAAGTTCTGACCATTTAGGCTATATGATTTTCTATGTCTGTGCAGAGATCAGAACATAGAACAGTAATTAAATTGCACATCCAATGGACTATTAGAAATGTATAGGGACTCTGTCCTATTCAAGAGTGTCCCTATTCTAACGTATGTGCTGCTGGGCTGTACAATGATTTCACAACTGTAGGGGAGAGAAGCATAGGCTAAAACCTTAGAGTGCCATCATCACAAACGAGCAAATGACTATAACAGGAAAAGAAATAGGGACTTTCTAGGATGGCCCCATAGATATACTGTAAATGTAACACATGAATATAAAAAAATCCAGGTTTATTATTACTACAAATAAAAGTTTAGAAGAATCTCATATGATGCACAATACAATATTTTTGATACACTACAAAGCCCACATATGTTTTGCATTATACTGAGTGTCCCATTTCACATATAACAAATTGTGATCAATGCATTTTGTAGATAGTTCAACTTTATCACAACTGTAATTGAAAGGGTCACAAGATATTTATGCCGTTCCAATGATCTCTGTATAGTGATCACAATTATTATATATTATAACAAATACAAAAATGATCATACTATAAAAAAACAACTACCTCCTTCAGATACCAGGTGATCGCTATCCTCACAAACTTATAAATACTTCAAATCACTTATGGCATCATGTTGTTACAGCAATCTAAAGGTACCTATTGGGTTATTCTTCATGTAAGGAAAGGAGAAATAAAGACAGGTGAGGGGCAAAGAGAATTGCAACATGGTTAATAATTAAAAAAAAAAAAATCCAATTACTTAGCATATTGTTGTCCTGTCATGAGATAGCAGTGTTGGAGGTGAACAGGAAGGAGGCCTTTTCAAACCACATAATATAAATAAGTACAAAGAGACAAGCCTCCTTTCCTATACTTCTTTAAATACCTCTCACAAACCCCAACCCCCCTGTTATTTACCAATGGAGGATGGGGAGGAGGTTAGCAAATACCTTCCCTAGTAGTGCTCCCAAGTACATTGATGTCATTATGTTATGCGCATAACGAACGCATGCGCAAATGAGCATTGCACCTCAAATGAGAATGCTATTTTGGGGAGAACAAGCCACCACAACATGGCTAACAGCAATCATCCCCCAATATAGAAACTGACATGCTACACTAGAATAGCCCTATTGATTCAATGATAAAATAATGTTAAAATCAAGATATCTCTATGTATAAATCTAGGTAACCACTCTCATGTCTTCCACCGGGGGGGAGGATAGGGACAAGCATTAAATAATAGTTCACAATACACTGTAAAATACAATATATACAAAACAATAAATACTCAAAAAAAAAAATATGTTATATAATAAGAAAAACATAATATCCTAGAATATCATCACTTATACATAGTAATACTTATATATATACAATGGTTCATTTACCAGCACTGGAGAGTACAACATTTGGTGCAGCTGTGCATAGAAACCAATCATCTTCCAGTTTTTTTTTTGTCATAGCTTAATTGAACAAGCTAAAGTAAGAAGCTGATTGGCTACCATGCACAGTTGCACCAGAAGTTGCACTCTCCAGTTTTAGTAAATTAACTCTACTGCATACAAAATCTATTATGTCAATACCGGCTGATTACCTAGGTTTTTATTAAGTAGGGGAATAGGTAAATAAAAACATTTATGTTCCCTGGGGTATTGCTTTTTAGGTGTTCCAAAAATTCAAATAATAAATTCAATGGACCACCCCAAAGGATCAGGATATCTCTAATGTACCTGTTCCTCGCCTGAATGTGGCACAGGCACATTGACAAGTTCTTAAAAGAGAAAAGCCAATGCCCCCACCCCCACAGGTTCAGGTTAGCATACAATAGGGCACAAGTTGTCCCCATAGCTGCTCCGTGCACCTAGAAGTAGTGGAAGCCATCACAGAAGAAAATATTATGCATTGGGATAAACTTTAAAAGGCAAACAATATAAGCGTTGTATGCCTGTAAGTCTATCTCCATTTGATGTCATAACTTCCAAGTATTTTTCATAAGGTATACTAGAATACAACATCTCAACATCAATTGTCACCAATTGTCTCATCCCATACACAGATTCCATCAGTTGTTGTAAATTATAGTATCTATAATGCAAGATGATTAAAGTTAATAAGTGATGTGGCGCTTTGCTTGTACAGGCAAAGCACCACATCACTTAGTGACTTTAATTGTTTATTTCTTGTGGGTATACATTATACAGATGTTAGCAACTGCTTAAAATTTTTAATTTCCCTCTAGTATAAGGTAGTGCAATGGAATTCCCCTGCTTTATAATGCAAGATGGCAGTCTTTCTACAAGTGGCCTCCAGTCATTGTCAATCAAAATACTTCTGTTTTGGGCTATTTTATTTTCCTGTGATTTCTAGAGACAATTTGGAGGTGGTTTCTATAACCCCCTTATTCCCACACATGAGCATTTCAACAGACACCAATCCCAGGTAAACGTAATCTTTCTCTGTAAATATTTCAAATGGTTGTTCACCATGGTAAATTTGTGCGTGAATAGAAAAATTCCCTGTGCAAGATGGAACTTTTTAGATGGATAGAAGCCTAATCCTTGAACTTATGCTTCAACATTACACGGCTCATAAGATGATATATTGATCATTTACATTTCACCACTCTCATTCAAGATTTTTTGGTTAGATATCGGTCCATATTGAACCTCTCTGTGGAGTATACCCCATGTGCCTGTGTTATTTTGTGTTTCATAGAGTTAAACTATATTTGGGAATTGCCCATGCCATAATATAAAGTGAGTGCTTATAAACATTGAGACTATTGTTAGTCTCATTATTTGCATCCAAACCTGTATCTTATCCACTGTTAATTATCTCAGTGTCTTCTTCATCAGTGGGTGACATATTTTTTTGCTTACCATTATCTGTATGTATAGATCTGTTAGTATTCCCTACACCTTTTACCACAGCGCCATTAACCATCAATGGACTGGTGCAAGTGTGTGAAGAGTTTTTGTGGGAAAAAGCTTATAAGTACAGAGCAGTATCAGAGTTACCACCAGCCTCAAGGTTTCTAACATTGTAAATATTTGGGCTCTGTCTAAAGCATTTCCTATTTGCCCCATTGTATGCTTTTCCAATTTGAAAGGCCGGTTGATCTCTCGCAAAGTTTTTTTCCTTTTTTTTTGTGGATAATATTCATAATATACCATTCTAAATGTATACTAAGATCAGAAATCCCATCATATTCATAGAACAGTAGGGCAGGCTTTCCTCAGCCTCCAGTGTCTCCTATAGAAAACTCCTCCATTACTTCCTGGTAAAATGTCCTTTAGCAGCTGGCCTCATTAACAAACACCATTCACCTGCCCTCCCCCTCCAGGGAGATTGCTCCTGCCCACCTTTGTAGTTACATGCTTCGCCAATGCAGACATTTTCAATGAGCACCATTCCCCCTGAATACATAGCCAGTGTCTTCCTCTGCTGATCAATTGTTTTGTACCTTACCTTCATCTTGCATAGATCATTCATTTGGCAGAGTGTGCAGGAGTTGAGGGATCACATAAGGCCTATGTAGAGCAGAACTGTAGTATTGAAAACAGGAGAAGTGTGTCCTTGGAAGTCTGTAAAGCTCAGCATATACTATACAATCTGATTGTACAATCTCCTTTAGATCTACCATCAACTATGTAATGCAAGGGCCCTTCTGACTGTATACAGAGAGATTGGATAGATAGGTGTGTCCTTCTAGTATATAGTTTTGGTAAATCTAAAGGAGATTGTGCAGAGATTGTACAACCGGATGTTATAGTGTATGGCCACCTTTATAAACCTAAAACTAACTAGTCAAGCTTTTCAGTACCATTAATTGCTAACGGCACACCAAACGCGGACTCAAACATGTATTTTGGCCCATGCAAAAATGTGTGACAAATTCAACAAAACGTGTGAAAATGTTTCATGAGCTACTTTGACCTATGTGTTGTGTGTAGGGAAGCCCTATGCGTGTCATGGAAAAAAATGTGCACTCCTACTATGCTAGATGTGAATGGGGCCTGAAAGTGAAATTGATGTGTTTACATAAGCACGATGACAGCTGAGTGTCTCTATCCACTCCCTCCCATGTACTTGTATAAACCTAGCCATACATTATGCAATCTAATTGTACAATCTCTGTACAATTTATTTTCGATTTCCCAAAACTATGGAATAGGATAACCCACCTGAACAATCTATTCAAATTTTATTAAATCAGAAAGGCCCTTGCACAGATAAGAGGTTGTACAGTGTATGGCCACCTTAAAGGAAGAAGTGTGTGTAAATAAAAAAAAGAGGTGGTATAGTAATGAGTGAGGTGTAGTCCAGAGTGGTAAAACACAGCCTATTCTGTGATGCAGTAAGGCAGTGCATGATGGGCTATAGATATGTGCAGAATGAAACAAAATGTTTTGTTTTGTTTCATATGGATTCATAAGAGCAATATTAAAGCCTTGTTTTTTTATTTATTTTTTTAAATAACAAACATATCATACTTACCTGCTCTGCGCAATGTTTTTCACAGAGCAGCCCAGACCCTCCTCTCTTTGGGTCCCATGCCGGCACTCCTTGCTCCTCTCTCCTGCTGGGTGCCCCCACAGCAAACAACTTGCTGTGGGGGCACCCAAGCAGGCGCACTACCTACCCATGGCTCTGTGTGTCCATTCACACATGGAGCCGTGGCTCAGCCCTACCCCCTCCATCTCCTGATTGGCTCACTGGCTGTGATTGGCAATGGCTTCTGCTGCTGCCAAAAAGCCAATCAAAAGTGTGGGTCCCCAGAAAGGGAAGGCTCTCATGGACATCACTGGATCGAGAGGGGGCTCAGGTAAGTATTAGGGGTGCTGCAGCACACAGCTTTTTTACCTCCATGCATAGAACGCATGAAGGTAAAAAGCTTTGTGCCTTTACAACCACCTTAGGTTAAAAATTGAGTTTAGTTACAGTTGTTATGTTAGAATGATTTGTTTTCGTTATTTGATGATTTTCATTTGATTTTCAATTCAATTTTTTCATCTGTTTTCTAATTGAATTTGATTCAAATTCGATTTGAATTCCATTTGAATCTATTTTGATTAAAATCAAATATCCAAAAATGTGTTAGTTTCTACTTGTTCATAGACTGTTAAAATATTTGTGATTTTATCAGAAAAAATATGTTTTTACGGCATGAAAGCCTCCAATACGGGCCCAACAGAATATGTAACATGAAATTATAGGTAAGTTATCATCATTATAATTTATAAACTGCAAGACTATTGAAGCGGTCAAGAGAAATTTAGTTTTTTCCCCAGAACTGTAATGGAGTTTTAGGGGTTAATTGTACAGGTTTACTTTGGCATCAGTCTGGCTGGGTTGGGCTAGGGTTCCGCCTGGTCCTAGGTGCAGTGAGGCATCCATTACAGGCCGAGAACCAGGATGTCTTAGGTATCAATCTTTCCCAGAGCCAATCAGTGGGCGTGTCTGGCCCTGCTGCGTAGTCTGGGAAGGGGTACTTAAAGTGGAGGGCCACCCTAAAAAAAAAAAAAAAAGAGCATTAATATTCTTTAAAAAATAAAAAAATAAACATTTAAAAAACAAAAAATGTTTTACCTTATCAGAAATCCCTGTTGCTAGGCAATCTTCCTAATCTGCCTCCTTCCTACTCCGCAGTGATCTTCGGTAATCTTCGGTCTTCTCTCCTCCTCCGCGTTGTCTTCTGAGTAATGGGGCGCGCTGTGTTCTGGGAACTGTGTGTTCCCTAACACAGCGTGTCCCATTCACAAAGCGCTACGCGACTCACACATGCGCAGTAGGAAACGGACAGTGCCTGTTTCCCTTAGTGAGGATGGCGGCGCTGGGATCAGAGAGCTGAGGAACATGTCGGCCTCGGCGGCCGAAATCGCGGGCACCCTGGGAGGGTAAGTGTTCTTATTAAAAGTCAGCAGCTACTTTTTTTTAACTGCTGGCCGTTAAAAAAATTTTTTTACAGCTGAAACACCCCTTTAAGGTGCTGAAGTCACGTGTTTGGGGTTTGTCCGAAGCTTTTGGTTCCTGGTTCTGGTCCGGGGCAGCCCCGCAAGGGGTCCCGGGCCTAGGAGCGTTTGCCATCCCGCAAGCATGGTCAATCCGACCAACCAACTGGCTAGCCCGAGGCCGAGTAACTGAAGGAGGATTCAAGGCGTCCCGGTGTGCTCTTGGTATTGGAGGGACACGGCAACTCGTACAAGTGACCAGGGGAGGACTCTTCAGAGGAGGGCCAACAAGCTGGCTGCTCGGTAAGAGCCTGGGAGCTGAGTTGTATGGACACTAAAGAATCCACACTTCCACAGTACTGCCAAGGAGACAGAGAAAGTTACAGGTACTGTGAGAAAGGTTCCTATTCATCTTCAGTTACAATTTAGTCTGTGTGCAAAGTTTCCGGATCACATGTTGGCTGCTAGATCTCTAGCTAGAGGTTTGTCCAGCAGTGAAGCACCCAGCTGCGAGTGGCTACTCTCTGGGTTTATTAGAGACATTCAGTTAATGTCAGCAGTTCAAAGTGCCTGAGTTTATCACCCGTGCCCTCTATTCCCATCAGAGACTGGATGTTACCACTGCAAAATAAAAACCTTGAAAGGGACTTTTATGTGTCAGCATCTGAAGTCGTTGGGTACTAACCCTCGGAACCCCTAGACAGTCACCGACAAGCCACAAGAAGGTAACTGGTAAGCCCAAGAAATCAAGGCCGCCCCTCAAGGGGTTATGGCCGCTTCACTATCAATATGTAGTGGACCTCAAATACCTTAATGCTATTTATGAACTACCACTAAATTCTTGGCACCAACTTTATGCATTATATAAAAAATTCATTACTATTACTAACATGAAACTCACGTGATGGAAGATACTATCTTTTTGTATATCTTAAAGTAGAACTATAGGCAAATACCTGTTTTAATTTTGAATACAGTAAGGGAGGGTCATAACCCCTGTCATTTTGGAGATCTCTGTCCCATAAACAAAACAGGAAGTGAGAGGAAATCCCTGCAAATTAAGGGAATACTTTGGGGACCCCCAGATCACCAGAACTAATGTTACCATTGGAAGATTTCCCCTTTATTACTTTTTGGGGGACAACCCAAAATTTGGGATTTTCATTTACTTTCACTTTCAATGATAATGTTAAATGGGACAAATAGAGAGGGTGAATTGTTGTTGGGCACAACAATTAAAACTGAAAGGTGATCTCCACTCTGTCCAAAACTAGAAAAAATCCACTGGTGCCAGAATAGGGTTGTGTGTGTGGGGGGGGGGGGGGGGGGTAAGGAGCATTACAATGAGTATACTATGCCTATACAATGCCATTTACGAAGATCCAATGAGTTATGTACTGTTATGTTATGTATATGTACTGTACAATAGATTCCTATTTCCACTGCATTTAACCACTTCAGCCCTGGAAGGATTTACCCCCTTCCTGACCAGAGCACTTTTTGCGATACGGCACTGCATCGCTTTAACTGACAACTGTGCGGTCGTGCGATGTTTCACCCAAACAAAATTGATGCATGGCATGGAATTTTTATTATTATTTTTTTTTATTAGTAATGGTGGCGATCTGCAATTTTTATCGTGACTGCGCCATTATGGCGGACACATCAGACACTTTTGACACTATTTTAGGACCATTGTCATTTATTTATTATTTTTTTTACTGTGTAAATGACACTGGCAGGGAAGGGGTTAAACACTAGGGGTTATCAAGGGGTTAAGTGTGTCCTAGGGAGTGATTCTAACTGTTGGGGGGATTGCCTCACTACAACATGACATAGATCACTGCTCCCGATGACAGGAAGCAGTAGATCTCTGTAATGTTGCTAGGCAGAACAGGGAAATGCACGTGGCCATGGGACACGCTTGTCCTTCTTTTCAGCAGCTGGACATGTTGAACCGCATCATGCCGAAGGCTTGGTAGAGTGGATGACCAAGCCCTCCTCATCCTCCTCATCCTCTCTCACCCAGGCTCAGGGTACTGGCAAAGCAGCTGCCAACGCGTACTCAATGTCATCATCAGGCACCCCTTCCCTAGACCCACCATGTCCTCCTGAGGAGTCCCCCGAACTGTTTGAGCACAGTGTTGGGTACATGCTCCAGGAGGATGCCCAGCGTTTTGAAGGCTCGGATGATGATACCCAGCTAGAGGAAGGCAGTAGCGTGAGCGCAGAGAGAGGGGATGCTCAAGGACAGCAATCTGGCAGTCATGTTCCACCAGCTGCAGCTTACTGCCAGGTTTGCTCCAGTGGTGAAGAGGGAGGGGATGATGAGGTCACTGACTCCACGTGGGTGCCTGAACGGAGAGAGGAGGAGGAGGCGGCACATCTCCAACGAGGCAGGATGCCCTCCGGGGGCCAGCTTGAGGCCAGCACACCAACTGAATCACACCGCAGAGCTTCGCCTGTGCAGGGCGCTGCCTCTGCACGTTATTACAAAAGTTCTTTGGTGTGGGCCTTTTTTGAGACGAGTGCATCAGATCGCACCACTGCTATTTGCAACATATGTCTCAAGCGTATCTCGTGTGGCCAAAACATCAGCCGCTTGGGCACCACAAGCATGACCTGACATATGTCGACCTGCCATGCAGCTCGTTGGCAAGCGCACATTAAAGACCCACACCAAAGAACAAAGCGGACCTCTCCTTGCTCCTCATCAGCTGGGATCTCCAACCCCACTATACCTTCAGTCCTCTCTGAAAGCTGCACTGAGAGGAATGAAGGTGTAGAATTAGGTGTGTCACAGCCAAGTACTTGCGGGCACTCTGCTAGCAGTCCGACGTCCGATTCTACCAGGCAAATGTCCCTGCCCCAGCTGCTGGACCATCGAAAGAAGTTTACTCCCAGCCATCCACATGCCCAGCGGTTGAATGCTAGCTTGGCTAAATTGCTAGCACTTCAACTGCTGCCTTTTCAGTTGGTAGACTCGGCCCCCTTCCGAGTTTGTTCAATGTGCGGTTCCTCAGTGGCAGGTTCCCAAACGCCAGTTTTTCTCACGGAAGGCGATTCCGGCTCTCTACCGACATGTGGAAGGCAATGTCCATGCCTCGCTGGACAGGGCGGTCAGCGGTAAGGTGCATATTACCGCTGACTCATGGTCCAGCAGGCAGGGACAGGGACGTTACCTGTCTTTCACGGCCCATTGGGTCACTCTTTTGGCAGCTGGGAAGGATGCAGGACAAGGTGCAGTAGTGTTGGAGGTTGTACCGTCACCATGCCTCCAAAATGCTACTACTGGTTGTGACACACCTATCTCCTCCACCCCCTCCTTTTCTTCTTCCTCCATGGCCTCTTCGAGTGCTCTGTCCTCGGAACCAGCGGTGCTCCGTAGGCGTCCAAGGGGCTACGCAAGTACGCAGGCAAAAAGATGCCATGCCGTGCTTGTGCTGATGTGTTTGGGGGACAGGAGCCACACTGGGGCAGAGGTTCTGTCAGCTCTGCAGGGTCATGCCAAGAGGTGGTTGACGCCACGCCAGCTTAAGCCAGGAATGGTGGTTTGTGACAATGGCACCAACCTCCTCTATCCCCTTTATCCAGACAGTGTTCCTTCTCTCCCACTCATCACACAGGAAGAGGAGGAGGAGGAGGAGGAGGATTGTGTCAGCATGGAGGTAGAGCCTGGCACTCAGCATCAGCAGCAGCAGTCTTTTAGGGATGATTTACAGTCCCAAGAAACCAGTGGACTTGTACGTGTATCAGAGACGTACTTACCGAGACCGAGATGCCGAGAGCGGTTCACCCTTACGACCCGGAGCAATCCGCCCCCTGGTGATGGGACAGGGAGCAAACGGCACCAGGAGGCACAGGTCACCTCCGTCAGATAGGCGGAACCAGTGTGGAGCTTGGAGGAGATGAGAACCAGGCCCGAACAGACCGGCAGATGGCAGGGAGAAGAGGCAGGAGCCCAAACACCCGGCTGAGGGTCAAACACAGGTGCAACTAGAAAGTCTGTGACGGCCGGGACACGGGATGAGGCAACACTGCTGGCAACTGGGTTCACCAGGGTGAGAGGAACTGGTGCGGCGGACAGGACCACAGATCCGGCCGGGGGTCTAGCACAAGTCACTGAGCAGCAAGATGCTAAGTAAGTCCAGGTTACAGGCCGAGGGTCAAACACAGGAGAGGTTAGCAAAGTCCGTTGAGCAGGCCAGGGGTCAAACACAGGAGAGGTTAGCAAAGTCCGTTGAGCAGGCCAGGGGTCAATCACAGGAGAGGTAGCAAAGTCCGTTGAGGAAGCCAGGGGTCAAACACAGGAGAAGTAGCAAAGTCCGTTGAGCAAGCCAGGGGTCAAACGCAGGAGAAGTAGCAAAGTCTGTTTAGCAAGCCAGGGGTCAAACACAGGAGACAGATCAGGTTTACACTTGGGGATATACAGGAACACACAGGCACTAAGCTGGAAAGACAGAACAGCAAAGTGCCTGTGCGTCAGACCGCTTTTATAAGCGCCCAGGGGACGCCATTGCGCACAGGCATGCGCTAGTGCGCATGCGTGAGCGCCGGACCGCCGAGCCGCGAGTGCGCATGCTCACTGGAGAGCGGGCCGCTCGTCCGGCGCTGCTGTCCTGACAGTGCCCCCCCGAGGGGTGGCCTCTGGACACCCAAACTGGCCATTAGCTCAGGGTGAGCCTGGTGAAACGCCCGGATCAAGTGTGGGGCGTGTAGGTTCCTTGAGGGTTCCCACGAATTGTCCTCAGGGGGGTAGCCCTTCCACCTAATCAGGTATTGGAGCTGCCTGCCCATTTTTCTGCAACTCAGAATTTATTCCACTTCAAACTCCTTCTCGCCCTCGACTAGAACAGGTGGCGGAGGTGCTCTTTCCCTGCCAGGGAAGGGGCTGGGAGTGATGGGCTTCAGAAGGGAAGCGTGAAAAACTGGATGAATCCTATAATTTTGTGGTAGATCGAGTTCAAAGGCCACAGGGTTTACGACCCTTTTGATCTTGAATGGGCCGATGAACCTTGGCCCCAATTTTCGAGTGGGAACGGGAAATTTCAGGTTGGTGGAGGACAGCCAAACCTCTTTGTTGATCCCGAAAGCCGGATTCTCTTTCCTCCCTTTATTAAAATGCTTGCTGTACCCTTCTTGAGCCTCTTGCATTAATTTTTGTAATCTTTGGAAGTTGATTTGTAGAGACTCCACGCGGTCCTGAGCTGCAGGGACAGAGTTTTTTCTGGGGGAGATTCGGGAAGGAATGAGGGGTGGAAGCCAAAGTTAGCCCAAAAAGGTGTTTGCTTGGTGGCGGAGTGGATAGAATTGTTGTACGCAAACTTGGCGTATGGTAAGAGAGTAGACCAGTCATTTTGAGAATCTGAGCAGAAGCAACGGAGGTACTGTTCTAGTGTCTGGTTGGTCCTTTCCGTCTGACCGTTGCTCTGGGGATGGTAGGCGGAGGACAAGCAGATTTTTATTTCGAGAAACTTCCATAATTCCCTCCAAAACTTTGAAGTAAACTGGGTACCTCTGTCCGAGGTGATGCTTTTGGGTACCCCGTGAAGCCTTACGATTTCTCTGAAAAATACGTCAGCCGTGGTGGAGGTGGACGGGGTGCCAACCAAGGGTATAAAGTGTGCCATCTTGGAGAGCCGGTCAATGATGACGAAGATAGTGGTGAATTCCTTGGAAGGGGGTAACTCCACGATAAAGTCCATGGAGACTTCTGCCCATGGGCGTTCAGGAATGGGCAGTGGTCTTAGTAGCCCCCAGGATTTGGCCTTCGGCCCCTTGCTGCGCTGGCATGGGACGCAGGAGGCGACATAGTCCCTGCAGTCCTGTCTCCAGCCTGGCCACCAAAATGAATGGGAGACAAGTTCAGTGGTTTTTCTGGACCCAAAATGGCCTGCCAGTTTATGGTCATGGAAGGTCTCAAGTACAAGGGGCCTTACTCCTAGGGGGACAAAGATCTTTTCCCAGACCACAGGAGGTTGTCGTGTTTGGCCAGGGAAAGGTTGGTAGGAGCCGGGTCATGTTTGGTAGCAGTTTTAATAGTAGTCATGAGATCCACCTGTGTGATCAGGCCGAAGTTTTGTTGGGACAAGATGGTGCTGGTGTCACGTACCTTAAGGCAGAGCCCGCAGTGCAGGGAGCGGCCCCTCGTAAACCCCTGGTTCGGGAACCCCTGGTAGGGAAGACAGGGGCTCGGGAGCACAGAGGAGCACAAGTGCCTGGCTGGTAAGCTGAGTAGAGGGCTGAAGGTCGGTGCAGGCGGGAACAGGGAGGTGTCCTGTAGTCCAGCAGCAGGAGGCAAACAGGTAATGCGTAGCAGACACAAGGAGGTGTCCTGTAGTCCAGCAGCAGGAAGCAAACAGGTAATGTGCAGCAGACACAAGGAGGTGTCCTGTAGTCCAGCAGCAGGAAGCAAACAGGTAATGCGTAGCAGACACAAGGAGGTGTCCTGTAGTCCAGCAGCAGGAAGCAAACAGGTAATGTGCAGCAGACACAAGGAGGTGTCCTGTAGTCCAGCAGCAGGAAGCAAACAGGTAATGCGTAGCAGACACAAGGAGGTGTCCTGTAGTCCAGCAGCAGGAAGCAAACAGGTACAGGCGGGTCTCAGGCAAGCCGGGTCAAACACAGATGGGCAGATCAGGTACAGAGGGGGCATCCAAAGAATAGTCAAGTCCAGAACCGGGATCAGGGCAGGCAGAGGTCAGAAGAGTCAGATGCAAGCCAGGTTTCAGCAAAGATCGGATAACTCAGGTTTTGCAGGTTTACAGAGCATATACAGGAAATGCTGTTGATCGGGCAGCAAAGCAACAGGGTCTGGATCAAGTTTAAATAGCGCTCTTGGCGCCAAACAGCGTCAAGGCGGCCGCGCGCGCACTCCCGTGCGCGCCTGGCGCTGCGCGTGCACGTGCATGTTCCCGTGCGCACTTGTGCACGCTCCCGCGCGTCTGTGCGCGCTGGCAGTCGCGCTATTGCGCATGTGTGGGTGCAGAGAGCCCCTTCTGAGCCGGGGGGATTCTTCTATTCCTGGGGATGTTAGAGTGCCCGATGGAGGGGCTTTCCTGACATTGCCCCCCTCCAATGGGCAGCCTCCGGATGCCCAACTGGGCCCACTTACTTGGGTTGGCTTTCTTGAAGGCCGAGATTAACCTCTGGGCATGGATGTTGGCCTCTGGCTCCCAGGAATTCTCCTCCGGCCCATAGCCCCTCCACTTTACGAGGTACTGAACCTGGCCGCGTCTCTTCCTGCAGTCTACAATAGTCTCCACTTCAAATTCTTCTTCGCCATTGATAAGCACGGGTTCAGGAGGGCCGGTGTTCCGATTGGCAAAGGGGTCCGAACTTGAAGGTTTTAGAAGAGCCACGTGGAAAACTGGGTGAATTCTGAATGAGTCAGGCAGTTTTAATTCGTAGGCCACATTGTTGATCTTCCTGGTTATAGGGAAAGGGCCCACAAACTTTGGCCCCAACTTCCTGGAGGGACACGCCAGTTTCAGGTTCTGGGTAGACAGCCAAACCAAGTCTCCCGGCTTTAGGTTGAGGTCCCCTCTCTTCCTCTTGTCAAATATCACCTTGTTTCGTTCCTGGGTCTTCAGTATTGTTTCCTGAAGCAACTTGTTATTGGTGCTGAAAAAATTTAGGGTTTCCTGAGCTGCTGGTATGGAGCATTCTGGGATGCTATTGGACAGGAACAGGGGATGAAAACCGTAATTTGAAAAAAATGAAGACTGGTTGGTTGCAGAATGAACAGAGTTATTGTAGGCAAATTCGGTAGGAGGGGGACCCAGTTGTCTTGAGAAAAACATGAGTAGCATCGCAGGTATTGTTCCAGGGTCTGGTTGGTCCGTTCGGTCTGACCGTTGGTCTGAGGGTGGTAGGCGGAAGAGAACAAAAGGTCGATCTTCAGGGCCGCACATAATGCCCTCCAGAACCTGGACATAAATTGCACCCCTCGGTCAGACACGATGTTGACAGGGATTCCGTGGAGCCTCACAATCTCCTTAATGAAGACTCTTGCAGTCTCAGGGGCCGAGGGAGTGCCTTTCATTGGTAAGAAATGGGCCATCTTAGAGAACCTGTCTACTACCACGAAAATGGTCGTGAAATCTTCGGAAGGGGGTAATTTGACAATGAAGTCCATGGAGATCATCCTCCATGGCTTCTCCGGGACTGGAAGGGGGTTCAACAAACCCCAGGCCCTTGTCTTGCTGCCCTTATTTTGATTACATGTGGTACAAGACTCGACGTATGCCCTGCAGTCTTTCAGGAGGTTGGGCCACCAGAAGGTGCGTAGGAGAAGATCAGAGGTCTTGCGAGCTCCAAAGTGGCCAGCCAATTCGTGGTCGTGGCAGGATTTCAGGGCGGCCACCCGTGACTGTTGAGGAACGAAGATCTTCTCCTCATGCCACAACAGACCATCTCTGGACTGCAAGGAACTGCCCGGCCGGTGAGAGATCAAAGAGGAGGCTTGTTTAATTTGAGATAGAAGATCCTCATGCAGCAGAAGGAAGTTACCTGGGGTGAGTATGGTATCTGGAGGTGGCGGAACTGCGGACTCACTGAACATTCGTGATAGTGCATCGGGTTTGGTATTCTTGGATCCCGGCCTGTAGGTGATGTGATATGAAAATTTTGTGAAAAAAGTGCCCACCTAGCCTGGCGTGGTCTCAACCTCTTGGCTACTTTTAAGTATTCTAAATTCTTGTGGTCCGTGTAGACCAGGATGGGATGGGCAGCTCCTTCCAGGAGGTAACACCACTCTTCAAGTGCGGCCTTAATGGCCAATAGCTCTCTATCCCCGACGTCGTAGTTCCTCTCCGCTTCGGACAGCTTGCGGGAAAAGAAAGCCATCGGATGGAGAAGTGCCTTGGGGCCTTGTCTTTGGGAGAGGACTGCCCCTACCGCCACTTCAGAGGCGTCGACTTCCAAGATGTAGGGGAGCGCGGGGTCTGGGTGTTTCAAAACAGAGGCCCACACGAACTGGTCCTTCAATGTCGAAAAGGCAGATTGAGCTTCTGGGGACCACTGAAACTTGGTGCCTTGCTTGGTCAATCTTGTGATGGGGGGCAATGATGTTAGAGAATCCTTTGCTAAATTTGCGATAGAAATTTGCGAATCCTACGAGTCGCTGAATTCCCTTCTTGTCCGTAGGGGCAGGCCAATCCAAGATGGCAGACACCTTTTGTGGATCCATCTTAATCCCGTCTACTGAGATGACCAAGTCTAGGAACTGGATACTTTGGCGTTCGAACTCGCACTTTTCGGTCTTGGCGTACAGGCCATGCTGGCGGAGATGGGTTAAGACCTTCCTGACGTGTTCCCTGTGAGTAGGCAAAGAGGGAGAGAAAATCAAGATGTCATCCAGGTAGACTATAACAAACAGGTCAAGGTAATCTCTAAAAATGTCATTTACAAAGTGCTGGAATGTAGCCGGGGCGTTGCAGAGCCCAAACGGCATCACCAGGTATTCAAAGTGTCCGAAGCGGGTGCGAAAGGCAGTCTTCCATTCGTCCCCGCTTCGGATACGGACCAGGTTATATGCCCCACGGAGATACAATTTGGTAAACACCACAGCTGTTCCGAGCCTCTGGAATAGTTCTGGTACTAGGGGCAAAGGGTACCGGTTCTTAATTGTAATTTTGTTCAAGTCCCGATAATCTACGCAGGGGCGTAGGGAGTGATCTTTCTTCTCTACGAAGAAAATCCCACTCTACGAAGAAAAGTTCCACCAGGCGATGGGCCCAGGCCTGGGGCTCCCCTTGTAGCAGGGAGACCACAAACCCCACCTTAGTGGGCTCAAGGGAAAAAGTTCTGGGTTGGAGTGCAAAAAAGAGTTCACAGGCGTTGCGAAAAGCCCTATATTTGCTCCGGTCCCCGGAGAACCTATCTGGAGTGGGGACCTTGGGTTCAGGAGGCAACATGACCACTGCGGGTGCAGGTGACGCACCAGGCGCTGTGGGACCCGAGGTGGCTAGAACCTGCACACGTTCCTCTAGGCGGGAGTACCCTTCCTGTAGGGCCTTGACGGCTTGTGTCAGTCCGGCCAGGTGGCGGCATAAGTCCTCCATAGCCGTGGCTCGCTGCGCAGGCTCAGTCATGGCTGCCCGATACTGTCACGTACCTTAAGGCAGAGCCCGCAGTGCAGGGAGCGGCCCCTCGTAAACCCCTGGTAGGGAAGACAGGGGCTCGGGAGCACAGAGGAGCACAAGTGCCTGGCTGGTAAGCTGAGTAGAGGGCTGAAGGTCGGTGCAGGCGGGAACAGGGAGGTGTCCTGTAGTCCAGCAGCAGGAGGCAAACAGGTAATGCGTAGCAGACACAAGGAGGTGTCCTGTAGTCCAGCAGCAGGAAGCAAACAGGTAATGTGCAGCAGACACAAGGAGGTGTCCTGTAGTCCAGCAGCAGGAAGCAAACAGGTAATGCGTAGCAGACACAAGGAGGTGTCTTGTAGTCCAGCAGCAGGAAGCAAACAGGTAATGTGCCGCAGACACAAGGAGGTGTCCTGTAGTCCAGCAGCAGGAAGCAAACAGGTAATGCGTAGCAGACACAAGGAGGTGTCCTGTAGTCCAGCAGCAGGAAGCAAACAGGTACAGGCGGGTCTCAGGCAAGCCGGGTCAAACACAGATGGGCAGATCAGGTACAGAGGGGGCATCCAAAGAATAGTCAAGTCCAGAACCGGGATCAGGGCAGGCAGAGGTCAGAAGAGTCAGATGCAAGCCAGGTTTCAGCACAGATCGGATAAATCAGGTTTTGCAGGTTTACAGAGCATATACAGGAAACGCTGTTGATCGGGCAGCAAGGCAACAGGATCTGGATCAAGTTTAAATAGCGCTTTTGGAGCCAAACAGCGTCAAGGCGGCCGCGCGCGCGCTCCCGTGCGCGCCCGGCGCCGCGCGTGCATGTGCATGTTCCCGTGCGCAGTTGTGCGCGCTCCCGCGCGTCCGTGCGCACTGGCAGTCACGCTATTGCGCATGTGTGGGTGCAGAGATCCACTTCTGACCCGGGGGATTCTTCTATTCCTGGGGATGTTAGAGCGCCCGCTGGAGGGGCTTTCCTGACATTGCCCCCCTCCAATGGGCAGCCTCCGGATGCCCAACTGGGCCCACTTACTTGGGTTGGCTTTCTTGAAGGCCGAGATTAACCTCTGGGCATGGATGTTGGCCTCTGGCTCCCAGGAATTCTCCTCCGGCCCATAGCCCCTCCACTTTACGAGGTACTGAACCTGGCCGCGTCTCTTCCTGCAGTCTACAATAGTCTCCACTTCAAATTCTTCTTCGCCATTGATAAGCACGGGTTCAGGAGGGCCGGTGTTCCGATTGGCAAGGTTTTAGAAGAGCCACGTGGAAAACTGGGTGAATTCTGAATGAGTCAGGCAGTTTTAATTCGTAGGCCACATTGTTGATCTTCCTGGTTATAGGGAAAGGGCCCACAAACTTTGGCCCCAACTTCCTGGAGGGACACGCCAGTTTCAGGTTCTGGGTAGACAGCCAAACCAAGTCTCCCGGCTTTAGGTTGAGGTCCCCTCTCCTCCTCTTGTCAAATATCACCTTGTTTCGTTCCTGGGTCTTCAGTATTGTTTCCTGAAGCAACTTGTTATTGGTGCTGAAAAAATTTAGGGTTTCCTGAGCTGCTGGTACGGAGCATTCTGGGATGCTATTGGACAGGAACAGGGGATGAAAACCGTAATTTGAAAAAAATGGAGACTGGTTGGTGCAGAATGAACAGAGTTATTGTAGGCGAATTCGGCAAGAGGTAGGAGGGGGACCCAGTTGTCTTGAGAAAAACATGAGTAGCATCGCAGGTATTGTTCCAGGGTCTGGTTGGTCAGTTCGGTCTGACCGTTGGTCTGAGGGTGGTAGGCGGAAGAGAACAAAAGGTCGATCTTCAGGGCCGCACATAATGCCCTCCAGAACCTGGACGTAAATTGCACCCCTCGGTCAGACACGATGTTGACAGGGATTCCGTGGAGCCTCACAATCTTCTTAATGAAGACTCTTGCAGTCTCAGGGGCCGAGGGAGTGCCTTTCATTGGTAAGAAATGGGCCATCTTAGAGAACCTGTCCACTACCACGAAAATGGTCGTGAAATCTTCGGAAGGGGGTAATTCGACAATGAAGTCCATGGAGATCATCCTCCATGGCTTCTCCGGGACTGGAAGGGGGTTCAACAAACCCCAGGCCCTTGTCTTGCTGCCCTTATTTTGGTTACATGTGGTACAAGACTCGACATATGCCCTGCAGTCTTTCAGGAGGTTGGGCCACCAGAAGGTGCGTAGGAGAAGATCAGAGGTCTTGCGAGCTCCAAAGTGGCCAGCCAATTCGTGGTCGTGGCAGGATTTCAGGGCGGCCACCCGTGACTGTTGAGGAACTTCTCCTCATGCCACAACAGACCATCTCTGGACTGCAAGGAACTGCCCGGCCGGTGAGGGATCAAAGAGGAGGCTTGATTAATTTGAGATAGAAGATCCTCATGCAGCAGAAGGAAGTTACCTGGGGTGAGTATGGTATCTGGAGGTGGCGGAACTGCGGACTCACTGAACATTCGTGATAGTGCATCGGGTTTGGTATTCTTGGATCCCGGCCTGTAGGTGATGTGAAATGAAAATCTTGTGAAAAAGAGTGCCCACCTAGCCTGGCGTGGTCTCAACCTCTTGGCTACTTTTAAGTATTCTAAATTCTTGTGGTCCGTGTAGACCAGGATGGGATGGGCAGCTCCTTCCAGGAGGTAACACCACTCTTCAAGTGCGGCCTTAATGGCCAATAGCTCTCTATCCCCGACGTCGTAGTTCCTCTCCGCTTTGGACAGCTTGCAGGAAAAGAAAGCCACCGGGTGGAGAAGTGCCTTGGGGCCTTGTCTTTGGGAGAGGACTGCCCCTACCGCCACTTCAGAGCCGTCGACTTCCAAGATGTAGGGGAGCGCGGGGTCTGGGTGTTTCAAAACAGAGGCCGACACGAACTGGTCCTTCAATGTCGAAAAGGCAGATTGAGCTTCTGGGGACCACTGAAACTTGGTGCCTTGCTTGGTCAATCTTGTGATGGGGGCAATGATGTTAGAGAATCCTTTGATAAATTTGCGATAGAAATTCGCGAATCCTACGAATCACTGAATTCCCTTCTTGTCCGTAGGGGCAGGCCAATCCAAGATGGCAGACACCTTTTGTTGATCCATCTTTATCCCGTCTACTGAGATGGCCAAGCCTAGGAACTGGATACTTTGGCGTTCGAACTCGCACTTTTCGGGCTTGGCGTACAGGCCATGCTGGCGGACACGGGTTAAGACCTTCCTGACGTGTTCCCTGTGAGTAGGCAAAGAGGGAGAGAAAATCAAGATGTCATCCAGGTAGACTATAACAAACAGGTCAAGGTAATCTCTAAAAATGTAATTTACAAAGTGCTGGAATGTAGCCGGGGAGTTGCAGAGCCCAAACGGCATCACCAGGGATTCAAAGTGTCCGAAGCGGGTGCGAAAGGCATCAAGGCGGCCGCGCGCGCGCTCCCGTGCGCGCCCGGCGCCGCGCGTGCATGTGCATGTTCCCGTGCGCAGTTGTGCGCGCTCCCGCGCGTCCGTGCGCACTGGCAGTCACGCTATTGCGCATGTGTGGGTGCAGAGATCCACTTCTGACCCGGGGGATTCTTCTATTCCTGGGGATGTTAGAGCGCCCGCTGGAGGGGCTTTCCTGACATTGCCCCCCTCCAATGGGCAGCCTCCGGATGCCCAACTGGGCCCACTTACTTGGGTTGGCTTTCTTGAAGGCCGAGATTAACCTCTGGGCATGGATGTTGGCCTCTGGCTCCCAGGAATTCTCCTCCGGCCCATAGCCCCTCCACTTTACGAGGTACTGAACCTGGCCGCGTCTCTTCCTGCAGTCTACAATAGTCTCCACTTCAAATTCTTCTTCGCCATTGATAAGCACGGGTTCAGGAGGGCCGGTGTTCCGATTGGCAAGGTTTTAGAAGAGCCACGTGGAAAACTGGGTGAATTCTGAATGAGTCAGGCAGTTTTAATTCGTAGGCCACATTGTTGATCTTCCTGGTTATAGGGAAAGGGCCCACAAACTTTGGCCCCAACTTCCTGGAGGGACACGCCAGTTTCAGGTTCTGGGTAGACAGCCAAACCAAGTCTCCCGGCTTTAGGTTGAGGTCCCCTCTCCTCCTCTTGTCAAATATCACCTTGTTTCGTTCCTGGGTCTTCAGTATTGTTTCCTGAAGCAACTTGTTATTGGTGCTGAAAAAATTTAGGGTTTCCTGAGCTGCTGGTACGGAGCATTCTGGGATGCTATTGGACAGGAACAGGGGATGAAAACCGTAATTTGAAAAAAATGGAGACTGGTTGGTGCAGAATGAACAGAGTTATTGTAGGCGAATTCGGCAAGAGGTAGGAGGGGGACCCAGTTGTCTTGAGAAAAACATGAGTAGCATCGCAGGTATTGTTCCAGGGTCTGGTTGGTCAGTTCGGTCTGACCGTTGGTCTGAGGGTGGTAGGCGGAAGAGAACAAAAGGTCGATCTTCAGGGCCGCACATAATGCCCTCCAGAACCTGGACGTAAATTGCACCCCTCGGTCAGACACGATGTTGACAGGGATTCCGTGGAGCCTCACAATCTTCTTAATGAAGACTCTTGCAGTCTCAGGGGCCGAGGGAGTGCCTTTCATTGGTAAGAAATGGGCCATCTTAGAGAACCTGTCCACTACCACGAAAATGGTCGTGAAATCTTCGGAAGGGGGTAATTCGACAATGAAGTCCATGGAGATCATCCTCCATGGCTTCTCCGGGACTGGAAGGGGGTTCAACAAACCCCAGGCCCTTGTCTTGCTGCCCTTATTTTGGTTACATGTGGTACAAGACTCGACATATGCCCTGCAGTCTTTCAGGAGGTTGGGCCACCAGAAGGTGCGTAGGAGAAGATCAGAGGTCTTGCGAGCTCCAAAGTGGCCAGCCAATTCGTGGTCGTGGCAGGATTTCAGGGCGGCCACCCGTGACTGTTGAGGAACTTCTCCTCATGCCACAACAGACCATCTCTGGACTGCAAGGAACTGCCCGGCCGGTGAGGGATCAAAGAGGAGGCTTGATTAATTTGAGATAGAAGATCCTCATGCAGCAGAAGGAAGTTACCTGGGGTGAGTATGGTATCTGGAGGTGGCGGAACTGCGGACTCACTGAACATTCGTGATAGTGCATCGGGTTTGGTATTCTTGGATCCCGGCCTGTAGGTGATGTGAAATGAAAATCTTGTGAAAAAGAGTGCCCACCTAGCCTGGCGTGGTCTCAACCTCTTGGCTACTTTTAAGTATTCTAAATTCTTGTGGTCCGTGTAGACCAGGATGGGATGGGCAGCTCCTTCCAGGAGGTAACACCACTCTTCAAGTGCGGCCTTAATGGCCAATAGCTCTCTATCCCCGACGTCGTAGTTCCTCTCCGCTTTGGACAGCTTGCAGGAAAAGAAAGCCACCGGGTGGAGAAGTGCCTTGGGGCCTTGTCTTTGGGAGAGGACTGCCCCTACCGCCACTTCAGAGCCGTCGACTTCCAAGATGTAGGGGAGCGCGGGGTCTGGGTGTTTCAAAACAGAGGCCGACACGAACTGGTCCTTCAATGTCGAAAAGGCAGATTGAGCTTCTGGGGACCACTGAAACTTGGTGCCTTGCTTGGTCAATCTTGTGATGGGGGCAATGATGTTAGAGAATCCTTTGATAAATTTGCGATAGAAATTCGCGAATCCTACGAATCACTGAATTCCCTTCTTGTCCGTAGGGGCAGGCCAATCCAAGATGGCAGACACCTTTTGTTGATCCATCTTTATCCCGTCTACTGAGATGGCCAAGCCTAGGAACTGGATACTTTGGCGTTCGAACTCGCACTTTTCGGGCTTGGCGTACAGGCCATGCTGGCGGACACGGGTTAAGACCTTCCTGACGTGTTCCCTGTGAGTAGGCAAAGAGGGAGAGAAAATCAAGATGTCATCCAGGTAGACTATAACAAACAGGTCAAGGTAATCTCTAAAAATGTAATTTACAAAGTGCTGGAATGTAGCCGGGGAGTTGCAGAGCCCAAACGGCATCACCAGGGATTCAAAGTGTCCGAAGCGGGTGCGAAAGGCATCAAGGCGGCCGCGCGCGCGCTCCCGTGCGCGCCCGGCGCCGCGCGTGCATGTGCATGTTCCCGTGCGCAGTTGTGCGCGCTCCCGCGCGTCCGTGCGCACTGGCAGTCACGCTATTGCGCATGTGTGGGTGCAGAGATCCACTTCTGACCCGGGGGATTCTTCTATTCCTGGGGATGTTAGAGCGCCCGCTGGAGGGGCTTTCCTGACATTGCCCCCCTCCAATGGGCAGCCTCCGGATGCCCAACTGGGCCCACTTACTTGGGTTGGCTTTCTTGAAGGCCGAGATTAACCTCTGGGCATGGATGTTGGCCTCTGGCTCCCAGGAATTCTCCTCCGGCCCATAGCCCCTCCACTTTACGAGGTACTGAACCTGGCCGCGTCTCTTCCTGCAGTCTACAATAGTCTCCACTTCAAATTCTTCTTCGCCATTGATAAGCACGGGTTCAGGAGGGCCGGTGTTCCGATTGGCAAGGTTTTAGAAGAGCCACGTGGAAAACTGGGTGAATTCTGAATGAGTCAGGCAGTTTTAATTCGTAGGCCACATTGTTGATCTTCCTGGTTATAGGGAAAGGGCCCACAAACTTTGGCCCCAACTTCCTGGAGGGACACGCCAGTTTCAGGTTCTGGGTAGACAGCCAAACCAAGTCTCCCGGCTTTAGGTTGAGGTCCCCTCTCCTCCTCTTGTCAAATATCACCTTGTTTCGTTCCTGGGTCTTCAGTATTGTTTCCTGAAGCAACTTGTTATTGGTGCTGAAAAAATTTAGGGTTTCCTGAGCTGCTGGTACGGAGCATTCTGGGATGCTATTGGACAGGAACAGGGGATGAAAACCGTAATTTGAAAAAAATGGAGACTGGTTGGTGCAGAATGAACAGAGTTATTGTAGGCGAATTCGGCAAGAGGTAGGAGGGGGACCCAGTTGTCTTGAGAAAAACATGAGTAGCATCGCAGGTATTGTTCCAGGGTCTGGTTGGTCAGTTCGGTCTGACCGTTGGTCTGAGGGTGGTAGGCGGAAGAGAACAAAAGGTCGATCTTCAGGGCCGCACATAATGCCCTCCAGAACCTGGACGTAAATTGCACCCCTCGGTCAGACACGATGTTGACAGGGATTCCGTGGAGCCTCACAATCTTCTTAATGAAGACTCTTGCAGTCTCAGGGGCCGAGGGAGTGCCTTTCATTGGTAAGAAATGGGCCATCTTAGAGAACCTGTCCACTACCACGAAAATGGTCGTGAAATCTTCGGAAGGGGGTAATTCGACAATGAAGTCCATGGAGATCATCCTCCATGGCTTCTCCGGGACTGGAAGGGGGTTCAACAAACCCCAGGCCCTTGTCTTGCTGCCCTTATTTTGGTTACATGTGGTACAAGACTCGACATATGCCCTGCAGTCTTTCAGGAGGTTGGGCCACCAGAAGGTGCGTAGGAGAAGATCAGAGGTCTTGCGAGCTCCAAAGTGGCCAGCCAATTCGTGGTCGTGGCAGGATTTCAGGGCGGCCACCCGTGACTGTTGAGGAACTTCTCCTCATGCCACAACAGACCATCTCTGGACTGCAAGGAACTGCCCGGCCGGTGAGGGATCAAAGAGGAGGCTTGATTAATTTGAGATAGAAGATCCTCATGCAGCAGAAGGAAGTTACCTGGGGTGAGTATGGTATCTGGAGGTGGCGGAACTGCGGACTCACTGAACATTCGTGATAGTGCATCGGGTTTGGTATTCTTGGATCCCGGCCTGTAGGTGATGTGAAATGAAAATCTTGTGAAAAAGAGTGCCCACCTAGCCTGGCGTGGTCTCAACCTCTTGGCTACTTTTAAGTATTCTAAATTCTTGTGGTCCGTGTAGACCAGGATGGGATGGGCAGCTCCTTCCAGGAGGTAACACCACTCTTCAAGTGCGGCCTTAATGGCCAATAGCTCTCTATCCCCGACGTCGTAGTTCCTCTCCGCTTTGGACAGCTTGCAGGAAAAGAAAGCCACCGGGTGGAGAAGTGCCTTGGGGCCTTGTCTTTGGGAGAGGACTGCCCCTACCGCCACTTCAGAGCCGTCGACTTCCAAGATGTAGGGGAGCGCGGGGTCTGGGTGTTTCAAAACAGAGGCCGACACGAACTGGTCCTTCAATGTCGAAAAGGCAGATTGAGCTTCTGGGGACCACTGAAACTTGGTGCCTTGCTTGGTCAATCTTGTGATGGGGGCAATGATGTTAGAGAATCCTTTGATAAATTTGCGATAGAAATTCGCGAATCCTACGAATCACTGAATTCCCTTCTTGTCCGTAGGGGCAGGCCAATCCAAGATGGCAGACACCTTTTGTTGATCCATCTTTATCCCGTCTACTGAGATGGCCAAGCCTAGGAACTGGATACTTTGGCGTTCGAACTCGCACTTTTCGGGCTTGGCGTACAGGCCATGCTGGCGGACACGGGTTAAGACCTTCCTGACGTGTTCCCTGTGAGTAGGCAAAGAGGGAGAGAAAATCAAGATGTCATCCAGGTAGACTATAACAAACAGGTCAAGGTAATCTCTAAAAATGTAATTTACAAAGTGCTGGAATGTAGCCGGGGAGTTGCAGAGCCCAAACGGCATCACCAGGGATTCAAAGTGTCCGAAGCGGGTGCGAAAGGCAGTCTTTCATTCGTCCCGCTTCGGATACGGACCAGGTTATATGCCCCACGGAGATCCAATTTGGTAAACACCACAGCTGTTCCGAGCCTCTGGAATAGTTCCGGTACTAGGGGCAAAGGGTACCGGTTCTTAATTGTAATTTTGTTCAAGTCCCAAAAATCTACGCTGGGGCGTAGGGAGTGATCTTTCTTCTCTACGAAGAAAATCCCCGCTCCAGCTGGGGAAGTGGAAGGTTGTATAAACCCCTTCCTCAGGTTGTCGTCGATGTATATTTTGAGAGTCTCCAATTCCAATCCTGTTAAGAGGAAGATTCTCCCGAAAGGGATTTCTGCTCCTGGTAGAAGTTCAATTGGGCAATCATAGGGCCTATGTGGAGGGAGTGTCTCTGCCCCCTTTTGACTGAACACATCCAGAAAGCTGTGGTATTCTTCTGGGACAGCCCTACGGGCCTCAATGTCGACCTCTGGACAGAGCAGGGAGGGTGAGACGTTGGTGGTCCCTTGTAGGCAGTGCTGTCAACAGTAAACGGAGAGATTTATTATTTTTATTTATTATTTCATTTATTTTTATGGTTGAACTGGATGGACTTGTGTCTTTTTTCGGCCTAGCTAACTATGTAACTATGTAACTATGAAAGCAGATATTCCCTGTGGGCCAATCAATTTGAGGATTGTGGGCCTTGAGCCAGGGTATGCCCTGGATGACAGGGAACAGAGGGGACTCAATGATGTCCAGGCAGAGTAGTTCACTGTGGTTGCCCACAATGGTGGCATGTAAGGGAACCGTCTCTTGGGTCACAGGCCCAGATTTGATAGCAGATCCATCGGCTAGATGTACCGACAGTCCCCTGGCTCTGGGACGTAAAGGAACCCAAAACTTGCGGGCAAATGTCTGGTCCATGAATCCACTACAGGCCCCGGAATCAATTATGGCGGGGACCAGAGTATTCCCTCCTGGGAGCTGTAGGGAAAGAGAGACAGTCAGGTGAGAGGCATTATTAAGTACTGCAGGCAGAACAGTGGAAGACAGAGAGGAGTGCTTACAGAACTTCGCGGGACAGGCCCTCACGTAATGTCCGGGTTCCCCACAGTAGAGGCAAAGGTTCTGGATCCGCCTGCGTTGTCTCTCCTCTGTAGTAAGTGAAGGGCGGAGGATGCCTAGTTGCATAGGCTCCGAAGGTGCAGTCATGGAGCGGGCAGACGGGTTGGGTACCCGGGGCAGCATCCATATAGGACGGGAAGGACCAGCCGTGCGCTCAGTCCTACGCTCCCTCAGACGCCTGTCTATCTGAGTGGACAGGTTGATCAAGTCTTCGAGAGTCTCTGCAATGCCCATTCTGGCCAGCTCGTCTTTCAAAGATTCGGAGAGGCCCACGCGGAACTGGTGACGTAGGGCTGCGCCTGAATTCAGATGCGTAGTCCTCTGCCGCCCTACGACCCTGTTGCAGGGAGAACAGTGCCGCTTCTGCGGTTGCTGCCTGTTGCGGGTCTTCATAGAGGACGCCCATGACCTGGAAGAAGGCGCTCAGGTTGCTAAGGCACTCGTGCTTCTGTTCCACCAGGCGATGGGCCCAGGCCTGGGGCTCCCCTTGTAGCAGGGAGACCACAAACCCCACCTTAGTGGACTCAAGGGAAAAAGTTCTGGGTTGGAGTGCAAAAAAGAGTTCACAGGCATCGCAAAAAGCCCTATATTTGCTCCGGTCCCCGGAGAACCTATCTGGAGTGGGGACCTTGGGTTCAGGAGGCAACATGACCACTGCGGGTGCAGATGACGCACCAGGCGCTGTGGGAGCCGAGGTGGCTAGGACCTGCACGCGTTCCTCTAGGCGGGAGTACCCTTCCTGTAGGGCCTTGACGGCCTGTGTCAGTCCGGCCAGGTGACGGCATAAGTCCTCCATAGCCGTGGCTCGCTGCGCAGGCTCAGTCATGGCTGCCCAATACTGTCACGTACCTTAGGGCAGAGCCCGCAGTGCAGGGAGCGGCCCCTCGTAAACCCCTGGTTCGGGAACCCCTGGTAGGGAAGACAGGGGCTCGGGAGCACAGAGGAGCACAAGTGCCTGGCTGGTAAGCTGAGTAGAGGGCTGAAGGTCGGTGCAGGCGTGAACAGGGAGGTGTCCTGTAGTCCAGCAGCAGGAGGCAAACAGGTAATGCGTAGCAGACACAAGGAGGTGTCCTGTAGTCCAGCAGCAGGAAGCAAACAGGTAATGTGCAGCAGACACAAGGAGGTGTCCTGTAGTCCAGCAGCAGGAAGCAAACAGGTAATGCGTAACAGACACAAGGAGGTGTCCTGTAGTCCAGCAGCAGGAAGCAAACAGGTAATGCGTAGCAAACACAAGGAGGTGTCCTGTAGTCCAGCAGCAGGAAGCAAACAGGTAATGTGCAGCAGACACAAGGAGGTGTCCTGTAGTCCAGCAGCAGGAAGCAAACAGGTAATGCGTAGCAGACACAAGGAGGTGTCCTGTAGTCCAGCAGCAGGAAGCAAACAGGTACAGGCGGGTCTCAGGCAAGCCGGGTCAAACACAGATGGGCAGATCAGGTACAGAGGGGGCATCCAAAGAATAGTCAAGTCCAGAACCGGGATCAGGGCAGGCAGAGGTCAGGAGAGTAAGATGCAAGCCAGGTTTCAGCACAGATCGGATAAATCAGGTTTTGCAGGTTTACAGAGCATATACAGGAAACGCTGTTGATCGGGCAGCAAGGCAACAGCGTCTGGATCAAGTTTAAATAGCGCTCTTGGCGCCAAACAGCGTCAAGGCGGCCGGGCGCGCGCTCCCGCGCCGCGCGTGCATGTTCCTGCGCGTGCTCGTGCGCGCTCCCGCGCGTCCGTGCGCGCTGGCAGTCGCGCTATTGCGCATGTGTGGGTGCAGAGAGCCCCTTCTGAGCCGGGGGATTCTTCTATTCCTGGGGATGTTAGAGCGCCCGCTGGAGGGGCTTTCCTGACAGCTGGGCTTGGTTTCTTGGGCAGTTTCCAGGAACATGCGGGAGAGCGCATTGGCCTTTCCATTATTGGAGCCTGGTCTATAGGCGATGAGAAAATTGAATCTTGAAAAGAAAAGGGCCCATCTGGCCTGCCTGGGTCTCAGTCGTTTGGCTGTCCTAAGATACTCGAGATTTTTATGTTCGGTCAGGACCATAACAGAGGGAGATGCCCCCTCCAAGAGATACCGCCACTCTTCAAGGGCAAATTTAATGGCTAGTAGTTCCCTGTCCCCCACGTCGTAATTCCTCTCTGGAGGGCTCAGTTTTCGGGAGGCGAAAGCCACCGGGTGGAGGAGAGCTTTAGCGCCCTGGCGCTGGGAGAGGATGGCCCAGAGAGCAGTTTCGGAGGCATCCACCTCCAGTACAAAGGGCAATGCGGGATCCGGATGCTGTAGGATCGGGGCGGAGGAGAACAGGGACTTTAACTGGGCAAAGGCCGCCTGGGCTTCTGGAGACCAACGGAACTGATTGTGTTGATGGGTGAGTAGGGTGATTGGTGCCACAATGGAGGAGAAGCCACTGATGAATCTCCGGTAAAAGTTGGCAAACCCGATAAACCTCTGAACTCCCTTTTTGTCCTTGGGAGCCGGTCAATCCTGGATGGCTTGGACCTTTTGTGGGTCCATTGCGACCCCATTGGTGGAGATAATGAACCCCAGGAATTGTATGGTGGATTTTTCGAGCTCACATTTTTCTGCCTTCAGATAGAGTTTGTGTTGCCTGAGGATGGTGAGGACTATTTTAACGTGCATTCGGTGGAGTTCGGGAGTGGCAGAGAAGATAAGGATATCATCTAGATAGACCACTAGGAAATCATCCAGGTATCTTCGGAAGATATCGTTCACTAAGTGTTGGAACGTCGCCGGGGCATTACAGAGCCCCGAACAGCATTACAAGGTACTCGTAGTGCCCGAACCTTGATCTGAAAGCGGTCTTCCACTCATCACCCGCCCTGATCCGTATGAGATTATAGGCCCCGCGAAGATCAAGTTTGGAAAAGATCTGTGCAGACCGGAAGCGCTGAAACAATTCGGGAATGAGGGGGTTTACCTGTTTTTAATGGTGATTTTATTGATTTCTCTGTAATCAATACAGGGTCTCAGCGAGCCATCCTTCTTCTCAACGAAGAAGATACCGGCTCTGGCCGGTGATGAAGAGGGACGAATGAACCCCTTGGCCAGGTTCTCGTCAATGTAAGTTTTGAGGGTTTCCAACTCGGTTTCGGATAGGGGAAAGATACGGCCGAAAGGGACCGCAGCACCGGGTAAGAGATCTATAGGACAGTCGTAGGGTCGGTGAGGCGGTAGGCGGTCGGCCTGTTGCTTGTCAAAGACATCCTTGAACTCAAGGTAGACAGATGAGACGTGTTTCAGGCTGTCGGGCACCGGTACTAGGGCCGAGCAGGAAGCTGGGGTTGGAGAGGAGCAGTTTTGGGAACAGTATTGGGAAGGGAAGGAGACCTCCTTCATCCGCCAATTAATTAGGGTTCATGTGCTTGCAGCCAGGGAAGCCCCAAAATGATGGGGAACATGGGAGACGGAATGATATCCAAGCGGAGGAGTTCCTTATGGCCAGAATCGGTGGTGACAAGGATGGGGCTGGTTTCATAGGTGATCAAGCCGGAACGCGGAAGGGATCCATCGGCTAGATGAACCTGGAGGCACTGCTTCTTGGGGACAAGGGCAAGACGGAGCCTGGCAGCGAGGGAGGAATCCAAGAAGCAGCTGCATGCCCCGGAATCAACTATGGCTGGGAGGCGGACCTCCTTTCCCGTTAACTGTGAAGAGATAAAGAGGATAATGTAAGTTTGGGATAGACTGGAAACCTGGTAGTTAAAGTTAAGCTTGGAGAGGGACTTACTAGGCCTTATGGGGCAGGTGCGAAGGAAGTGCCCGGAACCTCCGCAATAAAGGCACAAGTTGGCCTGTCGCCTGCGTAAACGCTCTTCTGGGGTCAAAGGGGCGCGGACCAGGCCCAACTGCATGGGTTCAATTCCGGGAGTGGCCACAGGTGGTGCATGGAAGGAGGAGTGGGCAGGACTCGGCTTGGGCAACATCCAGCTGGGATGGGGTGTCTGAAAACGTTCAGCGCGGCGTTCCCGCATGCGCTGGTCAATCTTGGTGACTGCTTGTATGAGATCCTCCAGGGTTTCCGGGATGTCGATCCGGGCAAGTTCGTCCTTGAGGGTGTCAGATAGTCCTTGGCGAAATTGATATTTAAGGGCCGGCTTGTTCCAGCCGGTGTTGGCTGACCATTTCCTGAATTCTGCTGTGTAATCTTCAACCGGTCTCTGGCCCTGGGAGAGGTTGTGTAGGGTGGTTTCGGCTGTGGCCCCCTTCTGGGGGTCATCATAAAGCTGGCCCATACTCTCAAAGAACGTGTCCACTGAATTCAGCACAGGGTTCCTTTGTTCCATTAGGCTATGGGCCCATGCCTGGGGTTCCTCGGCCAGGAGAGAGATGATGAACCCTACTTTCACTACCTCAGAGGAGAAAGTTCTGGGTTGAAGGGCCAAATACAGGGAGCAGACATTCTTGAAAGCCCTAAATTTCTTGCGGTCGCCAGAGAACTGCTCAGGTATAGGCACCCTGGGTTCAGGGGAGGCCACGACAACTGTGGGATTGGTAGGTGCTGCAGATGGGGGGACCCCGCTGGTGGTGGCAGAGTTGACAGCTGCGGGGTTGGATGGCCCGGTCAGTTGCTGTAAGCGGCTGTCAATTTGTGTGTATCCCACTTGCAGCTTTTGGACAGCCTCAGTAAGTGCTGCCATCTGCTGGGAAAGGATCTCAAGGGGAGAACACGCTCTGTCGGTCTTGGACATGGCTGGTCTGTACTATCAGAGACGTACTTACCGAGACCGAGATGCCGAGAGCGGTTCACCCTTACGACCCGGCGCAATCTGCCCCCCTGGTGATGGGACAGGGAGCAAACGGCACCAGGAGGCACAGGTCACCTCCGTCAGATAGGCGGAACCAGTGTGGAGCTTGGAGGAGATGAGAACCTGGCCCGAGCAGACCGGCAGATGGCAGAAAGAAGAGGCAGGAGCCCAAACACCCGGCTGAGGGTCAAACACAGGTGCAACTAGGAAGTCCGTGACGGCCGGGACACGGGATGAGGCAACACTGCTGGCAACTGGGTTCACCAGGGTGAGAGGAACTGGTGCGGCGGACAGGACCACAGATCCGGCCGGGGGTCTAGCACAAGTCACTGAGCAGCAAGATGCTAAGTAAGTCCAGGTTACAGGCCGAGGGTCAAACACAGGAGAGGTTAGCAAAGTCCGTTGAGCAGGTCAGGGGTCAAACACAGGAGAGGTTAGCAAAGTCCATTGAGCAGGCCAGGGGTCAATCACAGGAGAGGTAGCAAAGTCCGTTGAGCAAGCCAGGGGTCAAACACAGAAGAGGTAGCAAAGTCCGTTGAGCAAGCCGGGGTCAAACACAGGAGAAGTAGCAAAGTCCGTTTAGTAGACATGTGCGATTCGTTTCGTACGAATTCGTAATTCGTACGAATTTTTCGAAATTCGTACGAATTTACGAATCTGTAGTACGAATTTTTTTTTTTACGAATTCCGTACGGAATACGAAATTCCGTTTACGAATTTCGTTGCCGAATGATTCGAATGAATTCGAATGAATTCGAATGAATTCGAATGACAAAGTGTCATTTTTGCAGGAAAAATTCCGTTTACGAATTTCAGCTCCAAATTATTCGAATCCAACTACCAATATCAAATTTCAACTAATTCAAACGAAATTATTATAGCAGATATAACGAATGAATTCGAATGCATTCGAATGAATTCGAATGACAAAGTGTCATTTTTGCAGAAAAAAAATCTATTTAAAAAACCGTCATTCATTGATATAAAAAAAAAAAAAAAGCGTAGGGGTCCCCCCAAATTCAATAACCAGGCCCTTCAGGTCTGGTATGGATATTAAGGGGGACCCCAGCCAAAAAAAAAAAAAAAAAAATGGCGTGGGGTCCCCCCCAAATATCCATACCAGACCCTTCAGGTCTGGGATGGATTTTAAGGGGAACCCCGGCCAAAAAAAAAAAAAAAAAATGGCGTGGGGGTCCCCCTCAAAATCCATACCAGACCCTTTATCCGAGCACGCAACCTGGCAGGCCGCAGGAAAGGAGGGGGGGACGAGAGCGGCCCCCCCTCCCGCCTGAACCGTACCAGGCCACACGCCCTCAACATTGGGAGGGTGCTTTGGGGTCCCCCCCAAAGCACCTTGTCCCCATGTTGATGAGGACAAGGGCCTCGTCCCCACAACCCTGGCCGGTGGTTGTGGGGGTCTGCGGGCGGGGGGCTTATCGGAATCTGGAAGCCCCCTTTAACAAGGGGACCCCCAGATCCCGGCCCCCCCCCTGTGTGAAATGGTAAGGGGGTACAAAAGTACCCCTACCATTTCACCAAAAAAGTGGCAAAAATGGTAAAAATGACAGGAGACGGTCTTTGACAATTCCTTTATTAAAATCTTCTTTCTTCTGGTCTTCCTTTCTTCATCTTCTCCTTCCGGCATCTTCTTCCATCTTCTTCTTCCTTCGATTCGCTTCTTCTTCCTCCGGTCTTCTCGTCCCTCTCGTCCGGCGTCATCCTTCTCGGCCGGCATCGTCGTCTCTTCTCGCAGGCCGCTCCTCGCAATGGGAGGCTCCCGCTCTGTGAGGCACCGCTCCGGGTGACAGGTCTTTTATAACGAAGGCACCTGGTGACCCCGCCCCCTCTGACGCACGGGGACGTCATGTGGAATTCCCTATGGCTTTCCCCATGACGTCAGAGGGGGGGGGCGGGGTCACCAGGTGCCTTCGTTATACAAGACCTGTCACCCGGAGCGGAGCCTCACAGAGCGGGAGCCTCCCATTGCGAGGAGCGGCCTGCGAGAAGAGACGACGATGCCGGACGAGAAGGACGAGAAGACCGGAGGAAGAAGCAGCGAATCGAAGGAAGAAGACGATGGAAGAAGATGGAAGAAGATGAAGGAAGGAGAAGATGAAGAAAGGAAGAAGGAAGACCAGAAGAAAGAAGATTTTAATAAAGGAATTGTCAAAGACCGTCTCCTGTCATTTTTACCATTTTTGCCACTTTTTTGGTGAAATGGTAGGGGTACTTTTGTACCCCCTTACCATTTCACACAGGGGGGGGCGGGATCTGGGGGTCCCCTTGTTAAAGGGGGCTTCCAGATTCCGATAAGCCCCCCGCCCGCAGACCCCCACAACCACCGGGCACGGTTGTGGGGATGAGGCCCTTGTCCTCATCAACATGGGGACAAGGTGCTTTGAGGGGGACCCCAAAGCACCCTCCCAATGTTGAGGGCATGTGGCCTGGTACGGTTCAGGCGAGAGGGGGGGCCGCTCTCGTCCCCCCTCCTTTCCTGCGGCCTGCCAGGTTGCGTGCTCGGATAAAGGGTCTGGTATGGATTTTATGGGGGACCCCACGCCATTTTTTTTGGCTAGGGTTCCCCTTAAAATCCATCCCAGACCTCAAGGGTCTGGGATGGATTTTGAGGGGGACCCTACGCCATTTTTTTTTTTTTTTTGGCTGGGGTCCCCCTTAATATCCATCCCAGACCTGAAGGGCCTGGTTATTGAATTTGGGGGACCCCTACGCATTTTTTTATCAATGACTTCAATGAATGACAGTTCTCTGTATTACGGATCCAACAATTCATTTGCCGGCAATAGCTGCGACTCGTGATTTTAAATAGTTTTTTTTTCCTGCAAAAATGACACTGTGCAGGAACAGTTCTCTATATTAGATATACTGAATCTCGAATCATTCGAAGCATTCGTTATATCCGCTATTATAATTTCTTTCATGTTAGTTGAAATTACATATTTGTTAGTTACAATACAACATTCGAATTGTTCTCTGTATTGCGGGAATCGGCAATTAGCCGCGAGTGATTTTAAATGTCTTTTTTTCCTGCAAAAATGACACATTGTACAGAGAGAGTTCTAAACACGGGAAACATGACCCCCTTCATAGGCATACTATAGAGTATATAGTATATAGAAGGGCGCAGGTTTCCCGTGTTTAGAACTCTCTCTGTACAATGTGTCATTTTTGCAGGAAAAAAAGACATTTAAAATCACTCGCGGCTAATTGCCGATTCCCGCAATACAGAGAACAATTCGAATGTTGTATTGTAACTAACAAATATGTAATTTCAACTAACATGAAAGAAATTATAATAGCGGATATAACGAATGCTTCGAATGATTCGAGATTCAGTATATCTAATATAGAGAACTGTCTCTGTACAGTGTCATTTTTGCAGGAAAAAAAAAAAACTATTTAAAATCACTCGCAGCTATTTGCCGGCAAATGAATTGTTGGATCCGTAATACAGAGAACTGTCATTCATTGAAGTCATTGATAAAAAAAAAGCGTAGGGGTCCCCCCAAATTCAATAACCAGGCCCTTCAGGTCTGGGATGGATATTAAGGGGGACCCCAGCCAAAAAAAAAAAAAAAATGGCGTAGGGTCCCCCTCAAAATCCATACCAGACCCTTGAGGTCTGGGATGGATTTTAAGGGGAACCCTAGCCAAAAAAAATGGCGTGGGGTCCCCCATAAAATCCATACCAGACCCTTTATCCGAGCACGCAACCTGGCAGGCCGCAGGAAAGGAGGGGGGGACGAGAGCGGCCCTCCCTCTCGCCTGAACCGTACCAGGCCACATGCCCTCAACATTGGGAGGGTGCTTTGGGGTCCCCCTCAAAGCACCTTGTCCCCATGTTGATGAGGACAAGGGCCTCATCCCCACAACCGTGCCCGGTGGTTGTGGGGGTCTGCGGGCGGGGGGCTTATCGGAATCTGGAAGCCCCCTTTAACAAGGGGACCCCCAGATCCCGGCCCCCCCCCTGTGTGAAATGGTAGGGGGGTACAAAAGTACCCCTACCATTTCACCAAAAAAGTGGCAAAAATGGTAAAAATGACAGGAGACAGTCTTTGACAATTCCTTTATTAAAATCTTCTTTCTTCTGGTCTTCCTTCTTCCTTTCTTCATCTTCTCCTTCCGTCATCTTCTTCCATCGTCTTCTTCCTTCGATTCGCTTCTTCTTCCTCCGGTCTTCTCGTCCCTCTCGTCCGGCGTCGTCCTTCTCGGCCGGCATCGTCGTCTCTTCTCGCAGGCCGCTCCTCGCAATGGGAGGCTCCCGCTCTGTGAGGCTCCGCTCCGGGTGACAGGTCTTGTATAACGAAGGCACCTGGTGACCCCGCCCCCCTCTGACGTCATGGGGAAAGCCATAGGGAATTCCACATGACGTCCCCGTGCGTCAGAGGGGGCGGGGTCACCAGGTGCCTTCGTTATAAAAGACCTGTCACCCGGAGCGGAGCCTCACAGAGCGGGAGCCTCCCATTGCGAGGAGCGGCCTGCGAGAAGAGACGACGATGCCGGCCGAGAAGGACGACGCCGGACGAGAGGGACGAGAAGACCGGAGGAAGAAGAAGCGAATCGAAGGAAGAAGACGATGGAAGAAGATGACGGAAGGAGAAGATGAAGAAAGGAAGAAGGAAGACCAGAAGAAAGAAGAAAGAAGATTTTAATAAAGGAATTGTCAAAGACCGTCTCCTGTCATTTTTACCATTTTTGCCACTTTTTTGGTGAAATGGTAGGGGTACTTTTGTACCCCCTTACCATTTCACACAGGGGGGGGGGCCGGGATCTGGGGGTCCCCTTGTTAAAGGGGGCTTCCAGATTCCGATAAGCCCCCCGCCCGCAGACCCCCACAACCACCGGCCAGGGTTGTGGGGATGAGGCCCTTGTCCTCATCAACATGGGGACAAGGTGCTTTGGGGGGGACCCCAAAGCACCCTCCCAATGTTGAGGGCGTGTGGCCTGGTACGGTTCAGGCGGGAGGGGGGCCGCTCTCGTCCCCCCCTCCTTTCCTGCGGCCTGCCAGGTTGCGTGCTCGGATAAAGGGTCTGGTATGGATTTTGAGGGGGACCCCACGCCATTTTTTTATTTATTTTTTTGGCCGGGGTTCCCCTTAAAATCCATCCCAGACCTGAAGGGTCTGGTATGGATATTTGGGGGGGACCCCACGCCATTTTTTTTTTTTTTTTTTGGCTGGGGTCCCCCTTAATATCCATACCAGACCTGAAGGGCCTGGTTATTGAATTTGGGGGGACCCCTACGCTTTTTTTTTTTCTGCAAAAATGACACTTTGTCATTCGAATTCATTCGAATTCATTCGAATTCATTCGTTATATCTGCTATAATAATTTCGTTCAAATTAGTTGAAATTCGATATTGGTAGTTGGATTTACTAACGATTCGTAACTATTCATAACGATTCGTAACGATTCGTAACTATTTATAACGATTCGTAACGATTCGTAACTTGAAATTGAAATTCGATATTTGTAGTTGGATTCGAATTGTTCTCTGTGTTATGAGAACCAACAATGCATTAGCCGCGTTAACGATTCGTAACGATTCGTAACGATTCGTAACTTTACTAACGATTCGTAAAAAAATTACGATTCGTCCGAATTTCGTATTTCGTACGAATTCGAACGGAATTTCGTACACGAATTACGAATTACGAATTTTTTTATATACGAAACGGGACGAAACGAAACGAATTTTTTGACAGTTCCCATGTCTACCGTTTAGCAAGCCAGGCGTCAAACACAGGAGACAGATCAGGTTTACACTTGGGGATATACAGGAACACACAGGCACTAAGCTGGAAAGACAGACCAGCAAAGTGCCTATGCGTCAGACCGCTTTTATAAGCGTCCAGGGGACGCTAATTGTGCGCCATTGCGCACAGGCGTGCGCTAGTACGCATGCGCGAGCGCCGGACCACCGAGCCACGAGTGCGCATGCGCCGGAGCGCCGGGCCCCCGCGCATGCGCACTGGAGAGTGGGCCGCTCGTCCCGGGCCGCTGTCCTGACAACGTGGCTGGGAGGAGGTGGCTGCGGATCATGTTGTCCTCAGTGACCCAGAAGACTCCGGACCGAATGCCTCAGCTAACCTACGTTGTATGGCCTCCCTGATCCTGCAAAGCCTGCGGAAGGATCCTCGTTTTCTTCGAATCAAGGAGAGGGACCATTACTGGCTGGCCACTCTCCTTGATCCACGGTACAAGTGTAAGATTGCGGACCTTATCTTGCCGTCGCAGAGGGAGCAGAGGATGAGACATCTCCGGGAGGCCTTGCAGAAAGGTCTGTGCAACGCGTTCCCAGAGACTGGGAGGTTACAAACTCCTGGTCCTGGACGATGAGTTGCTGAGGCTTCGGTCAGTAGCAGAAGGAGCGGTGGGGAAGGTGGACGTCTGACCGATGCGTTCAGACAATTTTTTAGTCCGCAGCCCCAAGGTATGATCGGTTCCAGCAACCATCGCCAGCGTCTGATATACATGGTGCAGGAATACCTAGGAGCAAGGTCAGACTTGGACACCTTTCCCACCGAAAATCCTCTGGCTTACTGGGTCTTGAGGATGGATCACTGGCCAGAGCTTGCACAGTATGCAATTGAGCTACTGGCCTGTCCTGCATCCAGCGTTCTTTCTGAACGCACATTCAGTGCTGCTGGATGCTTTGTCACCGATCACAGGGTGCGCCTGTCCACCGACTCGGTTGATCGACTGACCTTCATAAAGATCACCACCAGCTACCAGGCACCTGAAGCTGATATAACAGAATAATTTATTTTGAAATGTCACATCCCTTCAAGACTGCCTATGCTGATGATGAGTGACTGTCCTGTTATGTTGACTGACTATCCTCTTCCTCCTCAATGATCCTGATGATAGCTTGGAAAAACATTTTTGTTTCTGGGTGCCACCACCAGTGGCTAAGGCCCAAATTTTCAGCCCCTGTTTAACAGGGGCGTGTAATTACAATTTTTTATGCAATGCTTTGCAACAGGTCTGATTGCTGTGCTCAGAGTACAGTATCTGTGAGGGGTTGCAGTGTTGTGGCACCAGCACCAGTGCATAAGGCACAATTTTTCAGTCCCTGTTTAACAGGGGTGTGTTATTACAAATTTTTTGCAATTCTTTGCAACAGGTCTCATTGCTGTGCTCCAAGTACAGTATCTGTGAGGGGTTGCAGTGTTGTGGCACCAGCACCAGTGCCTAAGGCACAATTTTTTCAGCCCCTGTTTAACAGGGGCGTGTAATTACAATTTTTTATGCAATGCTTTGCAACAGGTCTGATTGCTGTGCTCCAAGAACAGTATCTGTGAGGGGTTGCAGTGTTGTGGCACCAGCACCAGTGCCTAAGGCACAATTTTTCAGCCCCTGTTTAACAGGGTCGTGTAATTACAAATCTTGATCTAATAATTCACAGCAGGGCCGATTCCTGTGCCCACCAAGCGTAACTGTGAGGGCTTACAGTGTTGTGGCAACACTGTCCACCACCACCACCACCAAAGGCCCAATTTTTCTGCCCCTGTTCAACAGGTGCATGCAATTACAAATCTTGATCTAATAATTCACAGCAGGGCCCATTTCTGTGCCCACCAAGATTAACTGTGAGGGCTTACAGTGTTGTGGCAACACCAACATCTAATGGGGCAAATTTCTGCAGAGTATATACGGCAGGCCCCTACTTTCAAACATCCAACTTAGAAACGACTCCTACTTGCAAACGGAAGGAGAAAACAGGAAGTGAGAGGAAATCTATCCCTAGGAAGGGAAATTCTATCCTGTTAGATAGAATTTGGGAAAAGGGTATCTCCTCTCTACTGATGCTTTATCACCAATCCTTGTTTCAATAAAAACCCCACTTTTCCAAAAACATTTGTCATTGGGACGGAAAGTGAGGTGAAATGTTCTGAACAGGTGCACAGACAGCAAAACAAATGTTACAGGGGTGATAACCCTTCCCTATGTTCTCCAAAAAGCTTAAAAATAGATTTTTTTGGATGGAGCTACACTTAAAAATGTACCTGTTCAAAATTACAAACAGATTCTACTTAAGAACAAACCTACAGTCCCTGTCTTGTTTGCACCGCCTGTATACTGCTGTTCAGAGTATATAGGGTTGTAGGTATAGGGTTTTATTTTGGGTGCGGGGTTCCCCTTAATATCCATACAAGACCCAAAGGGGCTGGTAATGGGCTGGGGTTGGGTGGGTGGGGGGTTGATGGGGTAGCCATGCCGATTTTCTCAACGATTTTCATCCATATTGCCAGGACAAGACATGACATTAAAGCCGCAAGCAGTTTTAAATGGCTTCTTTTTTTCCTTTACAAATGTCATTTTTTGCAGGGACAGTTCTAAACACAGGAAACACATGCCACTTCACAGGCATACTTTAGACACCCCCCAGGTACCATATTTAAAGGAATATTTCACTTTTTTTTTTTCACTTTATGCATCATTAAAATGACTGCTCCCGAAAAAACGTCCGTTTTTAAAACTTCTTTTTGCATTGATACATGTCCCCTGGGGCAGGACCCTTGTCCCCAAACCTGTTTTATGACATTAACATGCATATTGGCCGTTATAATTAGCAATTTAGATTTTGAACGTTCGCATCCATTGTAACTAATAGGGTTTGAATGTTCGCGCAAACTTTCGGTCCGTTCGCAGGTTCTGGTGCGAACCGAACCCGGGGGGTGTTCGGCTCATCCCTACTCAGCAGCAGCACAGGAAGGTTATCACATGCTTCTTTGGGCAAAAGGTGTATTTATGCTCTATCTGTGGTCTACAGTCTGGGTATAGGCAATTGTCAAAAAGATTACTTCAGCCGACAGAGCCCGGATCCAGAGGAATAGTTCCCTCATCCAGATGTGTTTAGACAGATATGCTCTAGGTGGGAAACTCTGGATGTGGATTTCCTAGCCTCTTGTCTAAACACCAAACTGAAAAAGTTAATCTCAAGGTACACAAGGGACATCTGGATGCCTTAAGCTGGGTACACAAAGGCAAAATACAGGCCGACATTCTACAAATATGTATGTCAGTCTGTCCGACAGAAGCCTCTGTCAGAGGTGCATGCTGGAAAACCACGGGGGAGGGGGGGCGTCCCCCAGGGCCGTCTTTAATATTGATTGGACCCTGGGCAAAACTTTTCTTGGGCCCCCCATGCAGTTTTGCTCTCCACCTGCTCTGAGACATACAATAATAGCAGCTAGACTCAAAATCAGTTTACTGAATGAGATCAGGCAGCTATTGCGATTGGTTGCCAGAGGTTACAGTGTATCATTACCGCTCACTGACTGGTTGCTAGAGGTTACAGCACACATTACAGCTCACTGATTAGTTACTAGAGGTTACAGCACATGATTTTTGCTTGCTGATTGATTGCTAGAGATTACTGTGGATATGACCTCAGGGGGGCATGATATACATATCAATGCCACCGGCCGCCGCTATTTACATATGAATGCTGCTGCTATTTACATATGAATGCCGGTAATTTACATGTAAACACATGGTCTGCAGGTGGGTCATCTGTACACAACAATAGGACAGAGCTGGGCAGCATTAGTAGCAGGACTTCACACTGAGCTATTGGGACACAGCACAGGACTAAAACCTCAAGGGATGAGAGAATTTAAACTAGGATAGTTGGCAAGTATGAGGCAGCTGCTTTGGGCCCCACAAAAATGACAGGGCCCAGGGCAGCTGCCCCTTTTGCCCTGCCTTAAAAAACGGCCCTGGCGTCCCCCTGTCAGAACACAACAGCTCATCAGGGGAGATCGCTGGACTAACCTTGCATGGTTAGCACAGTGTCTCTGACCGAAGCTGCCAGTTTTTCTTATGCAACCCGCAGACTTGCACAAGAAAAAATATGGTGGCGTGTACCAGGCTTTAGTGGTGCTGTGGGATGGCTTTAATCTGATCAACTAGTATGCTCCTGTACATCTTCTATGCAAAATTCACAGGATCAAATTGGAAGGAATTCCAACAATTATTTTGGCTCCAGATTGGCCTCAAAGGGCTTGTTAAAAATAACTATTTTTCCTTTTCCCCTCTGGAACGTCCAGATCTCTTGTATCAGGGCCCAATTTTTCATCATGCTTCTTGAGTATTGACTTTAAGGGCATGGCTGTTAGAGATGGACCAAACACCCCCCTGTTTGGTTTGCAGCAGAACTCCCAAACAGGGGAAAAGTTCTAACCCGAATGGCGAACCCCATTGAAGTCTATAGGAATCAAACAGGAAAAATCAAAAGTGCCCATTTTGAAGGCTTATGTGCAAGTAATTGGCCATAAAAGGGGTATTGGGGTCCGGGTACTGCCCTGGGGGACATGTATTGATGCAAAAAGATTTTTTAAAAACAATATTTTTTTCAGGAGCAGTAAATTAAATGATGCCCAAAGTGCAACAATAATAAATGAAAAATTCCTTTAAATATATGCCTGGGGGGCCCCTTTGTCTGCCTGTAATTTGGTGCATCTGTAGCATACATAGAACATGCTGCAGCAAAAGTGACCCACCGGGTCTGGTATGGATTGTAAGGGGAACCCTCACGCCAAAATTTAAAAACAAAAAGCGTGCCCCCCCCCCCCCCCAACCCATACCAGAACCTTATCTGAGCATGCAGCCTGGCAGGTCAGAAAGATCCCGCCCACCCATATGAATGAGTATGGGGTATATAGTACCCCTACCCATTCACCCAAAAAAAGTAATAAAAACACAGAGAAAGTTTTTGACAATTCCTTTACTAAAAAATAAAAAAACAGTGTCCCCCGGTGTAAATTCATCATCAATCATGCCGCCCATCAACATGGGAACATTTGAGTTGGAGGGGGGAGGCAGTAAATGTGCTTTCAAAATAACATAAATTGTGTCTCCATGGCAGATAAACCCTTACCCCCAAACCTAGCTGCATTTTGATTGATTCAGGAGGTTTGACGTATCCAGATAAATTTGCTCACCCTGAAAGAGTACATGAAGTTTGTGAATTGAAAAGTATTGATGTAAACTTAAAGTTTATTATCTTTGAAATATGGTAATCTCCAACACTTGAAATAACATCTGAGATTAAAAGCTTTTTATTTCCATGATAAAAAGTAGAAGAAAAAAAAGTAATAGTGAACTCTTACATAGAACATTTGATATGTCATAATATTCTGCTAATACATTGTTAAAAGCAGGTCATTGCTTTTTTTACATTTGATTTTAACTGACAAATGAATACATATGGATGGCACTCCACATAGTGGTTTTAAATAGAATTGCATGTTTGGTGATACTGTATGTAGATACATATACTGTATATTTTAAAGTAATTCTGTCATGACTGAAATGCAGGGATCTGTGTTGCCAACTGTCAGTATTTTTACTGGCAGCCAGTAAAAAATTGGCACTTTTCTCCTGCCAGTAAATTCCAGTAAGAGGAAAAGGTTGCCAGTAAAAAAATATGGCTGTGACACTCGGCTCAGAACTGCACATGCTCAGTTCTGGTCCGGTGGCGGCCGATACCATCTGAGTGCCAGCTACAGTGTGCCGGCAGGGGGCGGGACTCGTAGAGGTGGTGTCTGAGAGTGTTGTGTGATGTCATGGTGCAAGGGAGCCAAGTGGAGCGGCCGGATCCACGTGTGCGGATCTGTGGCATGGGAGCAAGGCAAGCCGGGAGCAGGACTGTCAATGCTGTTTGGAGTGGAGGGACCACCTGGTGTGGAGAGAGACTGTCACTGTAACTCAGGAAGGGACACGTGTCAGTGATCTGTGCTGCTGCACACTGCTTTAAGTGTCAGTGTAAAGCCGCGTACATACAATCGGATTTAACGATGGGGAATGTTCGATGTGAGCTAGTTGTCGGAAAGTCCGACCGTGTGTATGTTCCATCAAACATTTGCTGTCGGAATTTCAGCCCACGAATGTTTGAGAGCAGGTTCTAAAATTTTCAGCCAAATTCACTTTGTTGTCAGAAAGTCAGATTGTGTGTACACAAGTCCTCGCACCAAAGTCCACGCATGCTCGGAATCAAGTACGAGCCGGAAGCGATCGGTCTTGTAAAACTAGCTTTCGTATTGGAGATAGCACATTCGTCATGCTGCAAATTTTAAAATCTTTTAATGCAGCGCATTCGCCTCTTCTTTAGAATGCTAAAATAATAATGTTGCTTTGCTGCTGATATTCACACAGTTCTGACAAACTGATTTTTTATTATTTCTCGTGATCTCCTGAATAATCTTTGTTTTTGTTGGGTTTTTTTCTCAAGATCTTCAGAATATATATATTTTTTTCTAGTGATCTCCTTTTTTTTCTGTAGATCGCCAGAATATTAATTTTTTTTAATTTTCTCTAGATCTCCAGAATAATTTTTATATAGTGATCTCCCTAATATTTTTTGTGGTTTTGTGTGTCAAGTTACCACAACACCATTATTATCTTATTTATTATATTATAACCTGAGGAGTCCATTTAATAGGGTGCACAATCCAGTCCAGGACTCCGAGCTCAGGAGCAGCAGCAGATGACATATATGTCCCGAGGCTGTGGTCTTACAACAGCCTGGGTGGCTTTGGTAGTGGTGGTGTTCCTGGAGGTGGTGGAGGAGTATGGTCCAACTCACACACGTGGCTTTTAGTGTGAGTTGGCCACAACACAAGGCAAACCCTAATGTCAGGCTAAACTCTCCTAATCTTGTCCCAATATAGGCCTCAATCTATAAGCAGTATAGGCCACTAACCACTGATGCCCCAAGTTAAAATTGTACCTTAGTTTGCACGATTGGCGCTTACTCTACTCCACCCTCCGCTCACAGATCATACTTACGACGCACGCGTGTTATGCTTTATATACACTGCGTATGCGTGAAACTCCGCCCCTGACCTTCTTTCTAGTGTTTTCCCCGACCCTTCTTTTTCAGCGCAGTGGGAGAGCACACTTAGCGGAGACAGAGCAGGTGCATGCAGAGAGCAGCAACAAGGAGGAAAGACCGAAGCAAGGCAGTTCCTGATCCAGGAGGAGATATAAGGCCATAAATATGTCCTTTGTAGAGATGGTGGAGATGGTGGACATCTTGAAGAGGGCAGACTATGATGGGAATTATGGACCTTACCCAAACCCAAACAAAGATGAGAAAGGACAAGATCATGTCTAAAGTTTGTGAGAAGTCTGCACAGGAATTTTGGGGTATGACGATCAAAGGAGCAATTGAGGAAACGCTGGTCAGACCTGAAATTGAGGGAGCATGATCAGTATAGAAGGATCAGGAAAGTGCTGCAAAAAAGTAAGTATTTGTCGTGTGTTCCTATTATTTTTATTAGTTTCTTGCTGCTCCACGTGCTATTCTTTACTGTTGTACAGTTTACAATGGCAAGTTTGAGGTTCGTGGGCACAGTAATTGTTGGTATTAAACATTCGTTCGACCACTAATATGACATTTTTGGCAGATGCAGGTGTAGCGTATTGAGGTTTTTGAGGTTATTGTATTGAGGTTCTGCCTGGTCACAGGTGGGGTTTGCACCTGTGAGAGGCCCTAGAACGCAGTCTGGTTGGACGCATTGGGTACCAATCTTTTCTTGGATGCAGGTGTAGCGCCGGTACTCCTGATGAGTACGTGCTATGGCTTTAAATTTAGTTTTTGCCCAAAGCTGTAGTTGAGTTTGGGGTTAATTGTTCTAAATCATGCTTTGGCATCAGTTTGGCTGGTCTGTATTGAGGTTCTGCCTGGTCATAGGTGGGGTTTGCACCTGTGAGAGACCCTAGAACGCAGTCTGGTTGGACGCATTGGGTACCAATCTCTTCTCGGAGCCAATCAGTGGGTGCATTTGTCTCGCTGTGTTTTCCGGGAGAGGGTACTTAAGGTGCTGAAGTCACATGGTTCAGGGTTCCGGTCCAGAAGTTGCTACTGTCTCTGTGAGCCTGGTCCTCCTGACCAGCCCCCAGAGGCCCTCATGGCCTGGGGTGCGGATCCATCCTTTTCCAAGCCCCGGAACTGGCTAGTTGCAGTAACTGGAAGGAGGATTCTAAGGTGTTCCGGTGCCATCTCGGGTTTGGAGAGGCCCAGCAACTCTACATGCAACCAGGGGAGGACTCTTCAGTAAGAGAGCCACGCACGAGGCTGGCTGCTCGGTTAGAGCCTGGAAGCTGAGCTGCCATGGACATTGATTGAATCCACAATTTCTTACAGTATCGCCGGACCATCTGAAAGATTCCGGTGCAGTAAGAAAAGTTCCTACCTTAAGCTTCTGGTTACAACTAAGCTTTTCAACCAAGTCTGTGTGAGAGACTTTGCAAAACTAGAATTACTTGTTGGCTGCTAGATCCAAGCTCAAGGATTTATCCAGCAATTAAAGAATCCAGTTGCGAGTGGCTATTCCCTGGATTATGTACAGAGAGAGACTTTTATTGAAGTCAGCAGTTCCAAGCACCTGAGCTAAACTTTATCCTTATACCCTCTATTCCCAACGTAGACACTGAGTTTGTTCAACTGTTTTAAGCAAAATAAAAATCTTAAAAAGGAATTTAGGTGTCGGTCTCTACAGTTACTCAGTTACTGGGTCATCAACCCTGGGAACCCCTAGACAAGAACAACGAGTTACGAGCTGGTGGAGGTAATCGGTAAGCCCAGAAAAACTCAGCAGCTCCTTCGGGGGTCAGTGCTATACAGGTTAACTACATTTGTTCATGTCTACTTTAACAAAACAGGTAAGTATTCCAGCTTTGGAAAGGGAAAAAATCATGTCTTCAGCTTAGAACTCGGCCAAAACAGACAATTGGACAACACGTCCAAGCAATGTTTCATATTACTATGAAACATTGCTTGGCTCAAATATCTGTGTGCTAAGTATACCTTTTTTGTATTCACATAGGAGAAAAGAATCGGGACATCTGAGGACACCACAAACCCACCACGAACCCAGGAAGGGGTTGCACCCCCGAAACACATCCATTGATCCCCCATGATGGGATCTAGCATATTTTGACACACTGTATGTTTTGTGGCTTGAGAAAAATAGATGTAGGGAAAAGACACACATTTTAGGCATGGGATCATGATGACAATCCACATTTTTGAGTTCCAATTTGTGTGCTTCTTCAAAATTTGGCTTTTACAAGGGTGACATCACCCCATCTGATGAAGGCAAAATCAACACGGTTTTGACATACTAATGTCTCATATAGCCTTCACTTTATCAAAGTAAAATGTTGTAAGTTCCTGAGTTGTGTATGTTATGGTTTTAAACATGCCTGTTTAGCCACAAAAAAGGCTATATACTGTCACACATACATGTTATACACCAAAGATGTTGGTTTGTTTAAAAACCCTTTTATAATGCACTTGGAGTAAAACATTTTATACTGAACAATGTGTGGCTTCTTCTTTCAATGCTCAATACCAGTTTTTGGAGTAAGTTGTGTAGTTACAGTGACAATGGGGGTTATTTACTAAAGGCAAATCCACTTTGCACTACAAGTGCACTTTCAGTGCACTTTCAAGTGCACTTGCAGTGCACTTGTAGTGCAAAGTGGATTTGCCTTTAGTAAATAACCCCCACAGTGCTCTAAAATTTGCCTCAATAAAGCCATTTTAGGGACTCCAAGCAATAAATTCATGGAGTTGAAAAGGATGATTATTTTTATCATTAATGCATTACATACATTTACAACAAAAACATTGTGTGTGTGTAGCAGACCCATAGCACAACATAATAGTTAGCTGAAGAAGAGATTGTCACCTCATATAGTTATAATGGTACGACCCCGAGTTGGGGGTTGGGACGATGTGGACGTGTTTCCCATCTATTGCCCTACCGCAGTTGGGAAAGTCCCACTGCTGGGCAAATTGGGAGGCCACACTCTGCCATTCCTGTGGGTTGGAAGGAAACTGTAGAGTCAAACAAGAAAAAAAAAATGAGTACTTTTGCACATAACATTGCAAGCAGATTAGACACAAACATTCTTGGCCAACATAAGTAGAACATTTATTGAAATGAGAATAGCGCCATAACCCCTGGGGGCGGCTAAGATTTTCTGGGCTTACCGATTACCTCCTCCGCCTTGTAGCTCGTCGTTCTCGTCTAGGGGTTCCCAGGGTTAGTACCCAGTAACTGCGGAGACTGACACTCAAAGTCCTTTTGAGGATTTTTATTTGCAAAAACGTTGAAACAAAACACAGTCTCAGTTGGGAATAGAGGGTAAGGGTATAGAAGCTCAGGCACTTGGAACTTGCCGACACTTGAATAAATGTCTCTCTCTAGATGATCCAGGGAGTAGCCACTCGCAACTGGATAACTCACTGTTGGATAAACCCTTGTTTGTAGATCTAGCAGCCAACAAGTGATCTTAGTTTAGCAAAGTCTCTGCCACAGACTTGATTAAGAAACTTCAGATGAACACACAAAGTCTCTCACAGGAACTTAGTTGCAACTGAAGGATAGGTTAGGAACTTTTCCTATGGTACCAGTATCTTTCAGACGATTCGGCGATACTGTAGGAAATGCAGATTCAACTATACGGTGTCCATACATCTCAGCTTCCAGGCTTTTACCGAACAGCCAGCCTCGTGCGTGGCCCTCCTCCGAAGAGTCCTCCCCTGGTCGCATGTAGAGTTACTGGGCCTCTCCAATCCTGAGACGGCACCGGAACACTTCAGAATCCTCCTTCAGTTACTGCGCCTCGAACTAGCCAGTTCCGAGGCTTGGAAACGGATGGATCACCACCCCAGACCATGAGGGCCTCTGGGGTTAGTCAGTAGAAACAGGACCCTGGAGTCACGGGGCTGGTGAGGACCGGAACCACAGCAGGAACCCCGGACACGTGACTTCAGCACCTTAAGTACCCCCCCCAGAATACACAGCGAGGCAAGATGCGCCCACTGATTGGCTCCGGGGAAGATTGCTACCCAATGCATCCAACCAGACTGCGTTCTCAGCCTGTCGCAGGTGCTTACCTCACCTATGACCAGGCAGAACCTTAATACAGCCCAGCCAAACTGATGCCAAAGTATAACCTAGAACAATTAACCCCAAAACTCAGTTGTAGTTTTGGGCAAAAACGAAATTTACACATAGCGGGCACTTTGAAAAAGTGTCGGCGCTACATGAGTATTTACACTCTATTCCAAATTTTTATGCAAATTCTATTTCAGTGTCACAAAGATTAAATATTTAGTTTTTCAGTTTAACTCATGGATGCCATTGTGTCTCAGGGCTCTTTTGATTACTGAAAACAATCTCGGACACTTGTGATAATTAGATTGCCAGGTGAGCTCATTTAAATGAAAAACTACTTAAGGAGGGTGTTATTAAGCAGAGCACCATTTTCAAGCAATATGGGGAAGAAAAAGGATCTCTCTGCTGCCGAAAAGAGTGAAATAGTTCAATGCCTTGGATGAGGTATGAAAACATTAGATATTTCACGAAAACTTAAGCGTGATCATCTCACTATTAAGAGATTTGTTGCTGATTCAGAGCACAGATGGGTTTCGTGCAGATAAAGGCACATTGAGGAAGATTTCTGCCAGATCCATGCATCGGATCAAGAGAGCAGCTGCTAAAACACCATTACATAGCAGCAAACAGATATTTGAAGCTGCTGGTGCTTCTGGAGTCCCACGGACATCAAGGTGTAGAGTCCTCCAGAGTCTTGCAACTGTGCATAAACCTTCCATTCGGCCACCACTAACCATTGCTCACAAGCAGAAACGGCTGCATTGGGCAGAAAAATACATTAATACCCCATACACACGATCGGAAAATCCGACCACATAATCCATCTGATTTTTTCAGACGAATTTTGTCCGACACTGGTGCTGCATACACACGGCCGGACAAAGTTGTCGGAAAATCCGATCATTCTGAACGTGGTGACGTTTGTTGCCTACGACGGGACTACGTAGAGGCTAGTAGCCAATAGCTTTGGTCTTGTAATGTGATCTGAGCATGCGTGGCACTTTGTCCGTCGGAATTCGCTAATCACGATCGGAAAAAGTCCGATAGGACTTTGTTGTCGGAAAATTTGAGAGCAGGAGATAAAACTTTGTCCGTCAGAAAATCCGATGGAAAAAGTCAGATGGAGCCTAGACACGGTCGGAATTTCCGACAACATTGTCCGATAGGACATTTTCCATCGGAAAATCCAACCGTGTGTATGGGGCATAAGACTAATTTTCAAACAGTCCTGTTCACTGATGAGTGCCGTGCAACCCTGGATGGTCCAGATGGATGGAGTAGTGGATGGTTGGTGGATGGCCACCCTGTTCCAACAAGGCTGCCACGTCAGCAAAAAAAACAGTACAAAACAGATTACAGCGCACACATTTAAGAATGACATTTCCTGCAAGGCTAGTTAAAAACACCTGAACACATTCAAAAAAATACGGGGGTTTGGTCACACTATATGGTCATATAGTGCTAAGCCCACTTACTGCAACAAAGTACCCCGAATTAGTGGGTCCTACCCTAGTAATAGAATGAAAGATCCTGCGTCTCAACCATGGGAGCCAAACTCCTCTATGTGGGAGAACTGAAGGGATTCCTCCTATGCACTGGTGGCCACTAAATCAGAGGTAATGAGGAGGGGGAGGGGTGCTCCAGCTCAAAAAAACCTGGTCAGGGTCTATTACAATATACAAAAACATATTTGGGGGCACACCCTAAAATGCGTTTAAATTTAAGATGGTGCTGCTATAAGACCAACAAACTACAAAATAGATTACAGCGCACACATTCAAGAATGACATTTCCTACAAGGCTAGTTAAAAACACCTGAACATATTAAAAAAAATACGGGGGTTTGGTCACTTGGCCCTTACTGTGACAAAGTACCCAAATTAGTGGGTAATACCCTAGTAATAGAATGAAAGATCATAGTTTGACCAAACCCCAGTATTTTTTTGAATATGTTCAGGTGTATAGCAGCACCATCTTGAATTTAAACGCATTTTAGGGTGTGCCCCCCAAATATGTTTTTGTATATTGTAATAGACCCTGACCAGGTTTTTTTGGGCTGGAGCAACCCTCCTCATTACCTCTTATTTAGTGGCCACCAGTGTATAGGAGGAATCCCTTCAGTTCGCCACTCATAGAGGAGTTTGGCTCCCATGGTTGAGACGCAGGATCTTTCATTCTATTACTAGGGTAGGACCCACTAATTCAGGGTACTTTGTCGCAGTAAGTGGGCTTAGCACTATATGAACATATAGTGTGACCAAACCCTGTATTTTTTTTTAATATGTTCAGGTGTTTTTAACTAGCCTTGCAGGAAATGCCATTCTTGAATGCGCTATTTTGTACTATTTGTTGGTCTTATAGCAGCACCATCTTGAATTTAAACGCATTTTAGGGTGTGCCCCCCAAATATGTTTTTGTTATGCAACGTCAGCAAGGTGGTGGTGGAGTCATGTTTTGACTGCAAAGTATGTGGAGTTCCTGACTGACCACTTCCTTCCGTGGTACAGAAGGAAGAACTATGCTTTTTGTAATAAAATCATCTTCATGCATGACAATGCACAATCTCATGCTGCAAAGAATACCTCTGCATCAATGGCTGCTATGGGGATAAAAGGAGAGAAAGTCATGGTGTGGCCTTCATCCTCCCCTGACCTCAATCCTATTGAGAACCTTTGGAGCATCCTCAAGCAAAAGATCTATGAGGGTGGAAGGCAGTTTTTCATCCAAACAGCAGCTCTGGGAGGCTATTCTGACACCTTGCAAACAAATTAAAGCAGAAACTGTCCAAAAACTCACAAGTTCAATGGATGCAAGACTTGTGAAGCTGCTATCAAATAAGGGGTCCTATGTTAAAATGTAACGTGACCTGTTAAAATGTTTAAAAAGTTAAAGCGGGAGTTCGGCTCTCGGGTGCTGCCGCCGCCATCTTTGGTATGGGAATCAGGGAATCAGCCTTGCGGCTTCACTTCCCGGTTCCTACTGCGCATGTGCGAGTCGTGCTGCGCAATAAGGACGGTCCCTGCTGTCTCTGGGATCCGTGTGTATCCCAGCAGACAGCGGGGGCCCGCAGGAAGTTGCGTAATAGCCGCAGAATCTGCGGCTATCTATGCCTGGAAGTGGGTGCAGATACCTGTATTATACAGGTATCTGCACCCCCCTCCCCCTGAAAGGTGCCAATTTTGGGTGGAGCTCCGCTTTAAAATGTTGTTCAAAGTTTGCTTGAAATAGCTTTTGATTTCAGTAAATATGCTGCAAACACACCAAATGACAATTTTCAGTTCTTTACAACCTATAATGTGTTTTGAAACTTACTGTGCATAATAATTTGGAACAGTGCATTGTAAGTTTTTTATTTTGAAAAAAAAAAAAAAAAACTGTTATCATTAGGAGGTTTGTTCAATAAAATTTGAATTGCACTCTTAATAGTTGATAACATAAGAATTATGCTGACTCTTGTTTACATCAATTATTTAGGTAAATGAGAAGAATATAATTGGCTTAATAATTTGGAACAGGGTGTATAGACAAAAGTATAAGGTCCACTTATCAGTTTCCTCACCTCCTCTGATGGCCCATTGTAAAGAGTTTATGGGGGGGGGGGAGATGTTTTGGACAGGTAACCCTCTACACTTCATTAAGAGCTGAATGCATAAATAATGTGTATTACTTTGGCCATCCCCTCCTTACTTACACTATTGGCAGCCCACTGGACAGGTAAGAAGTTTCATAATCCAAAAACACACTGTACACATTGAAGCACATTTTTTTACATTCTCCAATTACCTATCAAGATAATAGGAGAACAAAACTTGAAACAGTACCATTTGAAAGTATTCAGGCAGGCCCTTGCACTACATGCTTTGGAGAATTCATCCAAAAAATATGACAACAAAAGAGGTAAGTATAGTGTGTATGGGTTTGGCAAAGTCAGTAGATAGAGTATTGGTATCGGTTGACCTAGCGGTTGGGGGGAGGGAGGGTTCCAAATGAGTTTTGCCCCCCCCCCCCAAAAAGACTGAATTTAAGGACAAAAACAACATTTGGACAGATTTTAGGGGGTGTTTAGGGTAAGCACTACAATGGAGCTGTAATGTATTGCCGGGTCCCGGCAAAATAGATAAAAATCAATAAAAAAATCTGCGTGGGTCACCCCCCGCCCAGTCCATACCAGGCCCTTTGGTTCTGGTATGATATTAAGGGGAACTCCACACCAAAATGTCCCATCAACATGGGGACAAGGTTCTATGTGGGGGACCCCAAAGCACCTTCCCCATGTTGAGGGCAAGCGGCCTGGTATGGTTCAGGAGTGGGGGCGCTCGCTCATCCCCCCTATCCTGGCCTGCCAGGCTGCTTGCTTGGATAAGGGTTTGGTATGGATTTTGGGGGGGACCCCACGCCAATTTTTAAAAAATATTTGGCGTGGAGTTCCCCTTAAAATCAATGCCAAACCCCGAAGGGCCTGGTATGGATTTTGGGGGGACCCCACACCAATTTTTTTTATTTTGGTGTGGAATTCCCCTTAAAATCTATACAGACCCTTAGGATCTGGTATGGACTAGGGGGGGGAACCCACACCATTTTTTTCTTAATTCTGTCATAGGGTTCCCCTTAACTACTTCAATGCACTGTGTTATATACTGTACACTGACTGCACTGTATATATATATTCTACACTGAATGCAATACACTGCCTGCACTGTATATATAGTCTTGACTACCCTGTATATATATATAACTGCCTGCACGCCACTAACTAACCTGCCTCTAGCTAACTTCTCTCATTCATTACACTATATACATCCGCGTGTAAGCAGCCTTATATAGTGTGGGGTATGACCCCCTGAGCCATGATTGGCTAAAGGCACCCTACCTTTGGCTAATCATAGCTCTCACAGCAGCCAATCACCAGACATCAATGTGCTGCGATCTTGCAGTGCATTATAGGGGGGGTTCTGAGGCGCTCGAATTTGCCACGAATGCCCCATAATGTTCGATATTCGCCGAACGGGTGAACATCCGATGTTGGAGTCAAACTTACGTTCGACTCCAACATCGGGCTCATCCCTATTTATGTAGCTGAGATGAGGAGTGGAGAACATTTTCTCCGCTTCTCATCACAGCACACAACGCTTCTGTCACTCACTTTTACACAAACAGTTATGAAGCTGACATCTTAGCCACTTACTAGCCATTTGTGTAAAATATCTCACTCCCTTTTTCTCCAGCTCGAAGGTTGAGAGTCAGGGAGGGAAGCTGTTGCAATGTGAAGCACAAGACTTCCTTCTGCTTCCATCAACACCAGCAGATTAAAAATGTGTGTATGTATGTTTCTATGTATCTATCTATATATACAGTAGCTATCTATATTTTGACTTCAACTCCACCAAATACCTTTTTCATATCAGTGTAGAACTTTATTGAAGCAGCAGGTATAGCAGACAACAAGATGTGGCAGATGAATGCAAAGACGGTATTTGCAAGTCAAAACATGGTAATGTGTTCCGGGATGCAAGCAGATTGTCAGGGAAGAATTCGGAGAAGAACTGACAGATATGCCAATATCCAATATGGCCGCACCAGTCCGCACATGCGCATTAGTGACCGGCACGCAGCGGCGAACGTATGTCCTAATTACCAGTGTATCAGGAGAGAAGCCTGAACACAGGCATCCAACACTAGTGAACAGATCGATGGGCTGCACTAAAGGAATCAGACTCCAAGGGTAGGGATAAAGATATATATATTTATAAATAATAAAGACACACGTGAACACAGCAACCGTAACAAGCAAGAACACAAATAACAAAGCAAACCCCCAAGCCCTAATCTAACTAACTAACCAACAATACACTCAAGAAAATGGAACAGATATATATACATATATATACACAAGGCAGGGAGGAGAGACCAAGGGGGAAACAGGAAGCAAGGGAACATCAAGGCAGGAACCAGGGGACAGGTCTCAGGAACCAGGTAAGGGGGACAACCTCCAGGACAGGACAGGGCAGGAAGCAGATAAAGGGTCAGATAAAGGGTCAGGTTACAGGTACAGGTTTCAGGTCCAGGATCAGGTTTCAGAACAGGCAAGACAAGGCTACAGGAAGGAATACTGAAGCACTGAACCTCAGTGAAGGACAGGCTTATATACCCAGCAAATCCACAACAGGTGTAGCTTGATTCCTAGAATGTCCATCTGCAGGGAGACCCCCGCTGGTGGCCACCAGAACTGCACCCTTTGATGTCGAAGGAAGTGGTGACACCACCAGGCGATCCGGGTAATAACACCATTCCTGACAATGTCCATCGGCTGGGAGACCCCTGCTGGTGGCCACCAGAACTGCACCCTTTGATGCCAAAGGAAACAGTGACACCAGCAGGCGATCCAGGTAATAGCACCGTTCCTGACACAGTGTTTGCTGGCCTATATAAGGACTCCACAAATCGCTGGATTATCGTGTGCTCTGTATCCTGTGTTCCTTGCTCCTGTTTGATTACCTATTACCGACCCGGCTTACCCTGACCTGCTCTGGCTTCTCTCCTGGCTCTGAACCCGACTTGTTTCACGGACCTGCTCTTGCCTGTTCCAGATTGAATTCCTGTGTTTGACCCTGGCTTGATCTCAACTACGCTTCTTGCCTCTGCTTCTGACTGCCTTCCTGTGTTTGACCCCTGGCCTGGCTTCTGATGTTGTCTCTGCTTATCCATTTGTCAAGATCCGCCAGTAAACCCAAAGAATCATTGGCTGTCCTTGACCTTCTCTGCTCCTGGGTGTCCTGCTTCTGGGACCATCAGACAGCTTCACCAGCAGGCAACCCGTGCATCTCTGTCATGGTTAAGCAATAGAGTTGTCTGCTTACCTGTCTTCATGTGTTCATCTCTAGAGACCAGCCGACCATCACCTGACTGCTTTTATATCCCTCCTCTGGCAGGGCTCCACCCTAGCTCCTATCACAGGACTCTATATTAACCTGTGCACTGCAGGCCAACCCTGCTGATCAACCTTTGTGTGTTTGGCTTTCTGTTATCTGCCGTGTGCTCTTCTGTTGTTCTGTTACTGACTTTGGCGTGTCCCTGACTATCCCTGTTTGCCTGTGACCCTGCCTTTCTGGCGTGTCCCCGACTATCCCTGGTTGCCTGTGACCCTGAACCTTTGGCGTGTACCTGGCTGTCCCTGTCTGCTTGTGGCCCTGACCTTGGCTATCCCTCACTATCCCTGTCCTCCTGCCTACTGTGGGTGTGAGCTGGGGGACCCTGGGGGTCGCGACCTGGAGCCAGTTGCAGCCCAGTCCATCCTCACCACTAGAGGCTCTGGTGAACACCAGCTGGCTCTTAGACTCCGTGCCCCAGGGAATCTTACTCTCTAACCCCGGTAGGATCTGTCTGGGTGTCCGGCGGCCCTGTCTTCCGTATCACCTTGACTTCCGCCCGCTGCAGTCAGCCATAGGGTCCACTACCTTGCGGTGCACTCCTGCTCCCTACAGTGTGCATCTGTCACCTAGCCTCAGGGTGACCTGACAGTTTGATCAGCCAAGGACCCGGCTGACGTGCCGCTTCCGGCAGACGATCCTTTGCAGGGCATAGTTCGGAGACTCGAGACCCAGGAATCCAATCAGATTCAGGTGATGCGATTCCTTTGAGATCTGGCTTCCCGCTTCGAGTGGCTTCAGGCTTCCTTGGGAGCCCCGAACCTGCAGCCTCAAGTACCGCCAGCAGCTGCATCTATCGCACCAATCGCATACACGCATTCTTATTCACTGCCAGCTCCGTCCCGTTTCTCTGGGGACTCCAAGGCCTGCAGGGGCTTTCTCAGCCAATGCACCATTCATTTTGAGCTCCGGCCTCAAAACTTTTTGTCTGATCGGGCAAAGGTTGCCTATATCATTTCCCTCCTCTCCGGTGAAGCTTTAGCTTGGGCTGCCCCCCTGTGGGAGAAAAATGACCCGGTGGTTTCCAGTCTGTCCGACTTCTTGAAGCTCTTTCGAAATATCTTCGAGGAGCCAGCTCGGGTTTCTTCTGCGGCTAGTGCCCTTTTACGCCTTCGCCAAGAATCTCGTTCAGTGGGACAATATGCACTTCAGTTCCGTATCCTCACGGCTGAGTTGAGCTGGAACAATGTGGCCCTGGTCGCAACCTTTTTACATGGCCTCTCTGACCGAGTGAAGGACGAATTAGCAGGAAGAGCTATCCCCGCCGGTCTGGACAATGTAATTTCCTTATGCAATCAGATTGACATTCGTTTCCAGGAGAGGTCCTTAGAAAAAAGTCGCCAGCACCCCCTAGGTCCTAGTCAGCCTGAACTCCTTCCCTGTCGCCCTGTGGAGCATCCCCTGCCTGCTGAGGAACCCATGCAGCTGGCCCGGACCAGATTAACCCCTGAAGAACGTGCTAGACGCATAACTCTGGGCTTGTGTCTTTATTGTGGGGGCAAGGGTCATTTTCGTGACTCCTGCTCCCTTTTCTCCGGGAAACGCTCGGGTCTAATACATTTGGAAGGTGGAGTATTGGACCCAGAAACTTCACCTTCTCGTCTTCTTCTTCCGGTGTTCCTCCATGTAGGCACTTCTACCCAATCGGTCCTAGCCTATCTGGACTCCGGGGCTGCCAGCAATTTTATGGACTGGAGAACTGCTTCTTCTATGAAGCTTACCCTTTCTCCCCTCACTACACCACTGGTAGTCTCAGCTATTGATGGCACAGTGCTCCCAGGGGGCTCTATCCGTTTTCAGACGCTACCTATTAGGATGTCGGTAGGGATACTCCACCAGGAGTGGATTTCCTTCCTCATTCTACCCAAGGCCTCTAACCCTATTGTATTGGGCCTTCCTTGGCTACAGCTCCACTCTCCACATGTGGACTGGGTCTCTGGGCAGATCCTGGCTTGGGGTCCTTCGTGTTTCTCGTCCTGTCTTCTCAAGGTGGCCCCCAAGGGGAAACTTTCCATTGCTACCACATCTGTATCGTCTGATCTTCCCGCGGCTTACAGCGATTACCGGGATGTGTTCTGTAAGAAGTCTGCTGAGGTGCTTCCTCCCCACAGATCTTTTGACTGTGCTATTGATCTTGTCCCTGGAGCAACCCTTCCCAGGGGTCGTACCTACCCTCTGTCCATTCCCGAGACCCAGGCCATGTCTGAGTAAGTCGCCGAGAATCTGGAGAGAGGTTTCATCCAGAAATCCTCTTCGCCTGCAGGAGCAGGGTTCTTTTTCGTTGCCAAAAAGGATGGGACCCTCAGACCCTGTATCGACTATAGAGGTTTAAACGCAGTGACTATCAAATACCGTTACCCCTTACCTCTAATATCTGAGCTATTTGACAGGTTGAAGGGGGCTTCCATCTTCACTAAGTTGGATCTCAGAGGTGCTTACAATCTCATTCAAATACGAGAAGGTGACGAATGGAAGACTGCATTTAACACTAGGGACGGGCATTACGAATACCTGGTTATGCCTTTTGGGTTGTGCAATGCTTCTGCTGTGTTCCAGAATTTTGTCAATAAAATCTTCAGGGATCTACTGTACCAGTTTGTTGTCATTTATATGGATGACATTCTCATCTTTTCCGAAAGTCTGCCTGCTCACAGAAACCATGTCCGCACCGTACTTCAGCGCCTTAGAGAGAATAATCTCTATGCCAAGATGGAGAAATGTTCCTTTGAATGTTCTGAGGTCCTGTTTCTGGGATGTTTTGTTTCTAGTTTGGGTCTTCGCATGGATCCCGGAAAGGTCTCAGCCATTACCAACTGGCCCCTTCCCGCTAGCCTCAAGGCCCCACAGCGCTTTCTTGGCTTCACAAACTATTACAGGCAGTTCATAAGGAATTACTCTTCCATTGCTGTGCCTATTATCGCTTTGACCAAGAAGGGTGCGAATGCTAAAGACTGGCCTCCCGAGGCTGTCTCCGCATTTCACGATCTGAAACAGGCCTTTGTCTCTGGACCTCTCTCTCGAGGAGACCAAATCCTGGGGACCCATTTTTTCTCGAAGTAGACGCTTCTTCAATTGGGGTGGGAGCTGTGCTTCTTCAGTTCTTTGAGAAGAAACACCAACCATGTGCGTTCTTCTCCAAAAAAATTTCTCAGGCAGAGAGAAATTATGCCATTGGTGATCGTGAACTTCTTGCAATTAAATTGGCATTGGAGGAGTGGCGTCATCTCTTGGAAGGTTCCCCTCACTCCATAACGATCTTTACTGATCACAAGAATTTACAATACCTACAGAATGCTAAACGTCTGAACCCCAGACAGGCCAGGTGGAGTCTCTTCTTTTCCCGTTTTAAATTCACAATCACGTACAAACCTGGTTCCTTCAACGGTTGGGCTGATGCGCTCTCTAGGTCATTTGACACTTTGGATGAGGAGTCCACCCCTGATCCTGAGCCGATCATTCCTACCTCATGCATTGTTGCCCATTCTACCACCCTAGAATCAAAAATTCCTCCTGGCAAGACCTTTGTTCCCATGGAGCTAAGAGCCAAGATCCTTTGTTGGGGACATGATTCCAAGGTGGCAGGTCATGCTGGGTTCCTTTGATCCTTCCTGCTTATCAGTTGTCACTACTGGTGGCCTAATCTCCGCTCAGATGTTAAAGACTACGTTAAGGCTTGTCACGTCTGTGCTTAGTCTAAATCTTCCACTCAAGCCCCTGCTGGTCTTCTCATGCCCTTGCCCATTCCTAAGGAGCCCTGGTCTCATATCGCCATGGATTTTATCACTGATCTTCCACCGTCAGAGAATAATACGGCCATTTGGATGGTGATCGATCGGTTCTTCAAGATGGCTCATTTTGTTCCTCTTCCTGGTCTCCCTTCTGCCCCTGCCTTGGTTCCCATTTTTGTACGAGAGATTTTCCGCCTTCATGGTGTTCCTTCCCATGTCGTTTCGGACAGGGGTGTGCAGTTTACTTCTCGTTTTTGGAGAGCTTTTTGCAGATCCCTCGATATAACCTTGGATTTTACCTCCTCTTACCATCCTCAATCCAATGGCCAGACCGAGAGGGTTAATCAGGAGTTGGAGGTCTTTCTCCGTACCTTGGTCTTGGCCCATCATGATGATTGGGTATCACTGTTACCGTGGGCTGAGTTCTCCCACAATAATCATGTCAATGTCAGTTCTCAGAGAACACCCTTTTTCACTGTTTACGGAAGACATCCTTAACTCCCTCTTCCTATGACTTGTTCTTCTGACATTCCAGCTTTGGCTACTGTTCAGAAATCTTTCAATTCCGTGTGGGCTGACGTTTATGATTCTCTCCAGAAAGCTTCCAAAAAATTCAAGAGTTTTGCTGACCGTCGCAGACGTAAGCCACCTTCTCTTCTGCCAGGAGACAAGGTCTGGCTCTCCACCAGGAATATCAAACTCCGGGTTCCTTCTCTCAAATTCGCCCCAAGATTCATTGGTCCGTACACCATAACTTCTAAACTGAACCCGGTTTTTTTCAAGCTCCAGATTCCAAAAAGCCTCAAAATCTCTAACTCCTTCCATGTTGCCCTTCTGAAGCCTTTAGTCCTCAATAAGTTCTCTCGTCCTTTCTCTACCGTAGCACCGGTCTCTGAGGATAATCAGGAGTATGAGGTTAGCCAGATTTTGGACTCCAGACTCTGTAGAGGCATTCTCCAGTACCTCGTGCAATGGAAAGGGTTTGGTTTTAAGGAGAGGTTGTGGATTTCGGCTTCCGAGGTCTTTGCACCTCGTCTGCTGAGGAGGTTTCATTTGAAGTTCCCCTCTAAACCTGGTCCCAGGCGGGGAGGGGGGAGGCCTCGTAAGAAGGGGGTACTGTCATGGTTAAGCAATAGAGTTGTCTGCTTACCTGTCTTCATGTGTTCATCTCTAGAGACCAGCCGACCATCACCTGACTGCTTTTATATCCCTCCTCTGGCAGGGCTCCACCCTAGCTCCTATCACAGGACTCTATATTAACCTGTGCACTGCAGGTCAACCCTGCTGATCAACCTTTGTGTGTTTGGCTTTCTGTTATCTGCCGTGTGCTCTTCTGTTGTTCTGTTACCGACTTTGGCGTGTCCCTGACTATCCCTGCTTGCCTGTGACCCTGACTTTCTGGCGTGTCCCGACTATCCCTGGTTGCCTGTGACTCTGAACCTTTGGCGTGTACCTGGCTGTCCCTGTCTGCTTGTGGCCCTGACCTTGGCTATCCCATACTATACCTGTCCTCCTGCCTACTGTGGGTGTGAGCTGGGGGACCCTGGGGGTCGCGACCTGGAGCCAGTTGCAGCCCAGTCCATCCTTACCACTAGAGGCTCTGGTGAACTTCGCGCCCCAGGGAATCTTACGCTCTAACCCCGGTAGGATCTGTCTGGGTGTCCGGCGGCCCTGTCTTCCGTATCACCTTGACTTCCGCCCGCTGCAGTCAGCCATAGGGTCCACTACCTTGCGGTGCACTCCTGCTCCCTACAGTGTGCATCTGTCACCTAGCCTCAGGGTGACCTGACAATCTCTGTGCATAGCACTATCTGTCTCCAACTCCAGAGGTACTCTGCACTCAGCCGCAAGGGGAGCCCTCTCATCACCTCAGCCTCCAGCCTGGTACGTGACAGTATATGCCAGCCAGAATGTCTGAGGCTGAAAGAGGTGCTTCCCCATTAGAGACTCTATGCCAGCAAGTGGTTAGCCAAGCGGTGAAAAACCTGCAAGAAGATCTACAGAACCTTGCTGTGTCTTCTACACCTGTTAGCCATACCCCTCTGCTGCTCCCTCTGCTTCAGCGGCACCTGCCCAAGAACGTTCTGCCTCTGCTCCCGCTGTGGTGATGCCACCTCCAGAACCCAGGGTACCAGTCTCTGAATGCTTCTCGGGGGAATGACTAAAGTACAGGGCATTCCAGAACACATCTTCCATATTTTGTAAAAGTCGGGTTTATCATGGCCCTCCTCTCAGAAGAACCCCAGTCATGGGCACACCACCTACTGAAGCAGAAAAGTCCTGTGACCAATACTGTCGCCACATTCCTAGAGGCCATGGCACAGCTCTACGATGATCCTCAATGCGTGGCCATGGCAGAGACTACCCTTCATACCTTGCAATGCCCTGTTGAGGATTATACCGCTGATTTACGCAAATGGTCTGCAGATACTGGATGGAATTAGCCAAAGTTAAGCCTCCCACTACCCTTGAAGGCCTCATCAAAATGGCCATTCAGCTTGACCGCCATCTGCGGGAGCGACGATCAGAAAGGACTAATTCCTACAGACCCACCTGGATGCTGCCCAAGATTCCATCTGCACCTACACCCATGCCTATTTCCCCACCTGCTTCTGCTACTGAAGGAGAACCAATGTAGATTGGACTGGTATGCAACGTTTTATCTCCAGATGAAAAGATGCAAAGGTGTCAGGCTAACCTCTGCCTCTACTGCAGAGGTACTGGAAACTTCCTACGTAACTGTCCAATGAGACCCAGTAAGTTCCTCCCTCCATGTCCTGTCTACTTCCAGGTTTCCGGATCTTCTCCAGCTCACCTTGTTTTACCCATCTTTTTGCAGGTTGTGGAAGGAATAATCCAGTTCCAAGCAATTGTTGACTCTGGGGCATGCAGTTGCTTCCTGGACATTACCTTGGCAAGAAAACTACAATTTTCACCTAAAGACAAGAAACAGAGACTTGAAGTCCATCTGGCTGATGGGACTATCCCCAGATCTGGACCTGTGACATAAGAGACTATTCCCATTCTTACTCTGACAAACTCTGGTCACCAAGAATTCCTCTGTTTTGCCATACTATGTTCCCCCACGTTCCCCATCATTCTTGGGATTCCGTGGCTTCAGGCACATAACCTTCAGATTGATTGGCCCTTGGGGAGGATCTCCTTCCAATCTGAATATTGCTTGCAGCACTGTTTTTCCCTGGAATCCAGTAATCTTTCAAGTTGTCTGACAGTCCAGCCTGTAACCAGTACGCGCCAAATAGTGCCACCAGCCTACCATGAGTACTTGGACATATTCGACAAGAAGAAGGCTGATGTGCTACCACCTCATCGGCCATATGATTGCCCTATCGAATTACTTCCAGGTGCAGAGGTCCCGTTTGGGTGGATTATTTGGCTATCTGAAAATTACCTTGAACCCCTACGACTCTACATTGATGAGAGCTTCGAGAAGAAATTCATTTGGCCATCCTCTTCACCCGCTGGTGCTGGTATTTTCTTTGTCCAGAAGAAGGATCAATCACTTAGACCTTGTGTGGATTATCAGAAACTCAACAAGATCACTATCAAGAAATCTTACCTTCTCCCTATCGTTCCTGAGCTTTTTTAAAGATTTCGATCTGCTCGAGTCTTTAAAAAACTTGATCTACGTGGGGCCTACAATTTGTATCCACGAAGGTGATAAATGGAAGACATCATTTTGGACCCGCTTCGGGCACTTTGAATGCCCTGTCATGCCATTCGGGTTATGCAAAGCCCCAACCACCTTTCAACACTTTGTGAACTACATTTTCCGAGAGTTTCAGGATCATTTTGTGATAGTTTACCTAGATGATATTCTATTTTTTTCTGCCAATCTGGATCTCCACAGGATACATGTAAATAAAGTTCTGTCCACACTAAGGCAGCACAGACTATATGCAAAGGCAGAACAATGTGAATTTGAGAGACTATCAATACAATTCTTGGGGCTAATCATATCCACGGATGGGATTTCCATGGATACACAAAAGGTGGCTGCCATCATTAATTGTGAAAAAATTTATAAATATATATACTCTATATCTATATAAAGTCGAGCTGATGGTGAACTAATTAAAAAAGTGAATGAAGCTGCTATACATAAAGTGCTAAGCACTTGAAAAAAGTGAAAAAATATATAAATACAGCGCTCACAAACATAAACATGAACCAATCATAAGTTAAAATAATCAAAACATAAAGTCCATGAAAAACTGGAACAAATGCTTCCCATCCGCTGTGCAGAAAAGTGCAAAAAGTGTTTCAGAAATTCTCAGGCGTATCAAGACACCCCCACATGTGTCCCCACTCACTGGATCACAACGACACCCAGCTTTTCAGTCTGGGAATCAATTCAGACTTATACTGATATCCAAAGGTGGCAAATTCAATGATAAGGCTTGATGATAGATACTCTTTTAAAGGGGTTGTAAAGGTTCGTTTTTTATTTTCTAAATAGGTTCCTTTAAGCTAGTGCATTGTTGGTTCACTTACCTTTTCCTTCGATTTCCCTTCTAAATGTTTTTTTTCTTTGTCTGAATTTCTCACTTCCTGTTCTCCTCGGTAAACTTCACACCATCATCCGAGCAGTGCTTAGTCAGCCAGAACAGCTTACTGAACAGCTTACTGAGGAGGAACAGGAAGTGAGAAATTCAGACAAAGAAAACAAAGAAAAAAAAACATTTAGAAGGGAAATCGAAGGAAAAGGTAAGTGAACCAACAATGCACTAGCTTAAAGGAACCTATTTAGAAAATAAAAAACGAACCTTTACAACCCCTTTAAGATGGTCACAAAAATCTTCAAGATGAATTTCTCAGCCATACAAACAGGTACCCAAAATGAGAAAGATGGACTAATAGTGAAGTAAGCTAGGAAAAGGTTTTATTACGCATAAAAAGTGCATACTTACAAACGTAAGTTAAAAACAGGCATAAAAATGGAGATGAATGCAGCAAATGCCATTCTTGACATTCTTTCCACGAGACTGGAAGTGACGTCAGTCATGCCGGAAGTTGCGTCAATGCATTTCGCCCTCCTACAGGGCGTCATCAAAGGACCTTATTTCCGGTTAGAACCGACTGCCTTAAAATAGCAAGAGAGAGAGTATACTCCCTTTCTGATCACCAATCAACAAAGGCACGGCGGCCATGTTGTTAGTTGGGAAAACATGTCGCTCCTGTGGATAGGGGAATAAATATATAAATAAATATATAAAATGGGGCGCCAGCATAAGTGGAAAGGTTAATAAAATAACAAGAGTAAATTAAAATAGATAATCAGATATAAATGTGGCGCTGATACACGTCTACCTCTCCAAGGGGGATCATCCAGCCAAGGTGGCTCCAGACACAGCGTCCAAAGGAATTAATGGAATAAAAGAAGGAGTATAGCATCAAATAATAAATAAGGCTATACAGACAACCTCAAGTGGGTGAATCAAACAATATAAATAAATAACCCTTGTGTCCAAGAAAAATAAAAATAGTGCAAAGTAAGAACTAAAAGTGGCAATAAATAATCAAATATACAATGGCGAATAACATGCATAAGCCACAATTCGATTAAAAAATATTACTAATAATGCACAAAGCAAACCGTGAATAAATGCACCTGTGTGTTAAAAACAAACAGCACAAATAAACATGTGTTGAAATATATATAATGACGTGAGTCCAGGATAAAAGTGTATATATAAATAAATAAATAAATAAATAAATAAATAAACAACAAGTCCTGTGTAATCAAGCGGATATTCCCATATATGGTGCACAATTCCTAAACAATCTCCAGGTGAGGTGGTGGATATGGTATTTGTGATAGTCTTTAAGAGAAAAAAGTGATGCTCCTTAACATGCAGGTGTCCTGGGCTGTTTCCCCCAACCCCTTACCTTAAAGGTAAGGAAAAACAACCTTACTGGGCTCCTCCGGATCTGTTCCTCTGACTGGGTCCCTGCCAGCTCCTCTCAGGCGGACATGTGAGCAAACAGATAGATGCAATCCATTGTGTAGTATTTCAAAAGGTTTAATAGGTATAAGCAATAGATAACTTACAGTACATGCAGAGTTAATGCAGCGGTGGATGAAAAAACACACAGTGTGGGCTCCCGGCCAAGATCCCACACAGCTAAACGTCACCAGGCTCTGACTCTCCTTAAGCGTTACATCACGCACACGTGACTTTCTCAAAGGACAGTTTGAGAAAGTCACGTGTGCGTGATGTAACGCGTAAGGAGAGTCAGAGCCTGGTGACGTTTAGCTGTGTGGGATCTCGGCCGGGAGCCCACACTGTGTGTTTTTTCATCCACCGCTGCATTAACTCTGCATGTACTGTAAGTTATCTATTGCTTATACCTATTAAACCTTTTGAAATACTACACAATGGATTGCATCTATCTGTTTGCTCACATGTCCGCCTGAGAGGAGCTGGCAGGGACCCAGTCAGAGGAACAGATCCGGAGGAGCCCAGTAAGGTTGTTTTTCCTTACCTTTAAGGTAAGGGGTTGGGGGAAACAGCCCAGGACACCTGCATGTTAAGGAGCATCACTTTTTTCTCTTAAAGACTATCACAAATACCATATCCACCACCTCACTTGGAGATTGTTTAGGAATTGTGCACCATATATGGGAATATCCGCTTGATTACACAGGACTTGTTGTTTATTTATTTATTTATTTATATATACACTTTTATCCTGGACTCACGTCATTATATATATTTCAACACATGTTTATTTGTGCTGTTTGTTTTTAACACACAGGTGCATTTATTCACGGTTTGCTTTGTGCATTATTAATAATATTTTTTAATCGAATTGTGGCTTATGCATGTTATTCGCCATTGTATATTTAATTATTTATTGCCACTTTTAGTCCTTACTTTGCACTATTTTTATTTTTCTTGGACACAAGGGTTATTTATTTATATTGTTTGATTCACCCACTTGAGGTTGTCTGTATAGCCTTATTTATTATTTGATGCTATACTCCTTCTTTTATTCCATTAATTCCTTTGGACGCTGTGTCTGGAGCCACCTTGGCTGGATGATCCCCCTTGGAGTGGTAGACGTGTATCAGCGCCACATTTATATCTGATTATCTATTTTAATTTACTCTTGTTATTTTATTAACCTTTCCACTTATGCTGGTGCCCCATTTTATATATTTATTTACATATTTATTCCCATGTACTGTCGGTGTGTGAACACCCTGATGGTGGCTGCGGCATTGGTAGTTATTGTTGTGTAGCTGATTCATTTCAGCTCTCTCCCCTCCCCCCACCCCCTTTTTTGGTTTGCGCAGTTGCACCCCCCCCTTTTGCTCCTGTGGATAGAGCACAATCCACAAAGGAGACTAAAACGCCATATCGTTGGTTGGATAAGTATTAGTAGTTGGATAGACACAACTGGATGTCAATTCTGATATCATGGTAGACTAATAGGTAAAAATACACCAAAAAATACGAATAGAAATAAAAAAATATAAAAAAAATTGAAAATAAAATGAAATAAAAATAAAAATGGAAATAAAAATAAAAATGAAAATAAAATAAAAATAAAAGTAAAAATGAAAATAAAAAAATATATGAAATAAAAATGAAAATGAAAATAAAATAAATATAAAAATAAAAATAAATGAAAATAAAAATAACAAAATAAACATAAACAAATGGAAAAAAAGAAAAAAAAATGTACATCCTGACAAAAAACTAACAAATGTCCAAAATAATATATAATTACACCAAAGAAAATATACTAAAAATTGGACAAAAAACGATTTAAATTGATTTCGATGTTTAAACCCATAGGGTTTATCGTCCTTAAATGATGAATCCACTGAGTCTCATTGCGAGAGATGGCTATTTTAAGATTACCTCCTCTCTAATGTCCCTCGTCTCTGTCTATACCACAAAAGGTGAGACCACTAGGGTCCCTACTATGAAAGAGCCTAAAGTGGTTAGACAGGCTGTGATGTTTAAAACCCTTTTTAATTTGGTTGACATGTTCACGTAAATGGACTCCCAATGCTCTGGTGGTCCTACCCATGTACTGTAGTCCACATGGATAAGACAAGAGATAAGTAACATGGGTAGTGCCACATGTGATACATTTCTTGATCTTAAAGGACTCACCAGAGGAATGGGACATGAACTCTAGTGTCTTACCTACTCTATGTTTAGATGTCTTGCACATTGCACACCTCACACAGCTAAAAAAGCCAACTTGGTCTAAAAAAGTGAGGGTCTTTTTGGGGGTCAACCACATTGGGAGCCAATTTTAGCTGTAAAGCGGTGGGTTTTGTGTAAATAAACATAGGTTTGCTAGGTAGAGTTTTGGCAATATCGTTGTCCTTCAGCAACAAATGCCAATACCTGCAAATAATTGTTTCTACCTGTCTGTATTGCCGAGTAAAGCATGTCATGAAAGCAATGCCAAAATCTCTCTCACCGGCTTCCCTTTTCTTGAATAGATCATCTCTATTCATATTTCTTACTGATAACAAGGTTTTATTAAGCTTTCATGCAGTATAGCCTTTTTCCACAAATCTATCAAATAGTATTTTCGCCTGTAAATGAAAATCACCAGTTCTGGCGCAGTTGCGCCTAACTCTCATGAATTGGCTTTTAGGGATCGAACTGAGCCATCAAGGGTGATGGCAACTCCCCAAAGGGATATACCCATTACGATACACTTCTTTAAAATAGGTTTTTGTGGACAATTGGTAGTTGTTTTTGAAAATTACAAGATACAAGAAGTTAATACTCTGATCGTCAGAAACTGCTGAGAAGGAGATGCCAAAACCTATTCTCACCAATTTTTGACAAAAATTGGAAGAACAACTCATTTGATCCTGCCCAAATAATGGCAATGTCATTGATATAGCGCTTATAAAACTTAAGCTGGGGTATATTACCACTAAAAATAGCATCTTTTTCCCAGTGGCTCATAAATATATTAGCCACGGAGGGGATGTATTTGACCCCCATGGCCACCCCCCTTTTCTGCCTAAAAAACTGTTTATCATGCCAGAAAAAGTTATGACTCGTGGCCAAATATAAAGCATGCACCAAAAAATCCTTTTGCTTATTTTTCATTTTGGTGTTATTTAAAGCACATACCACCGCCCCAATCGCATGTTTCTGCTGAATATTAGTATACAGAGAGTTAACATCAATACTGGCCAAAATATGCCCCTCGTTGACCTGGACCTCCCATAATAACTGCATGAGATCCCTGCTATCTTTGAGATAGGTTGGACAGCTCTGTTCCAATGGCTGTAGAAAGCTATCCAGGTATTCACCAATTCTGGTAAAGAATCCACCCGCTCACAATGGGTCTCCCGGGTGGTTTAGATGGATTTTTATGGATTTTGGGTAATTGGTAGATTACCGGTACTCTTGGAGCGTCCGTCACTAAATATCTGGGCTCTTTCTTAGTGACAATACCCTCATCTTGAGCATTTTTGACCAAACATCTCAGCTTAGCTTTGAATTTATTGGTAGGATTACCCCCCGATTTTTCAATTTCGGCATCATAGCCAAATCTGTTAAGTTCAGCCAGGCAATTAGATTTATTGAGAACCAGACCACCCCCTTTGTCTGCACTTCTAATCACAATCTGTTTATTTTTCTCCAAAGATTTGATACCCCTTTCAAGGTCGGTTTTACGCCTACTAGATTTTATTGGTAGGCTTTCTAGGTCCTGTTGGACCAAAGACCTAAAAACCTCTGAAAAATGGTTATGGGATTTCTAGGGTTAAACACCGAATTATTTTTCAAATTAGTATGACTATAATAAGAAATTTCCTGTCCTACCTGAGGTAAAAACATTGCTAAAATGTTTTTTAATATTAATTTTCCTCATAAACTTCTGAAAGTCAATAAAAATATCAAATTTATTAAGTTCCTTGTCAGGAGCAAACTTGAGGCCCAACACTTTAACCACTTCAGCCCCGGACCATTTGGCAGCCAAAGGACCAGAGGTCTTTTTTCAATTTCGCACTGCACTACTTTAACTGGTAATTGCGCGGTCATGCAATTTTGTAACCAAACGAAATTTGCGTCCTTTTCTTCCCACAAATAGAGCTTTCTTTTGATGGTATTTGATTGCCTCTGTGATTTTTATTTTTTGCGATATAAACGGAAAAAGAGCGAAAATTTTGAAAAAAAAAGAGATTTTCTACTTTTTGTTATAAAAAAAATCTAATAAACTCAATTTTAGTCAAACATTTGGGCCAAAATGTATTCAGCCACATGTCTTTAGTAAAAAAAATGCCAATAAGCGTATATTTATTGGTTTGCGCAAAAGTTATAGCGTCTACAAACTAGAGTACATTTTCTGGAATTTACACCGCTTTTAATTTATGACTGCCTATTTCATTTCTTGAGGTGCTAAAATGGCAGAGAAGTACAAAACCCCCCCAAATGACCCCATTTTGGAAAGTAGACACCCCAAGCTATTTGCTGAGAGGCATGTTGAGCCCATTGAATATTTTTTTTTTTAGTCCCAAGTGATTGAATAAAGACAAAAATAAAAAAGATTTTTTTTTTTTTCAAAAAGTTGTCACTAAATGATATATTGCTCACACATGCCATAGTTATATGTGGAATTGCACCCCAAAATACATTTTGCTGCTTCTCCTGAGTATGGGGATACCACATGTGTGGGACTTTTTGGGAGCCTAGCCGCGTACGGGGCCCCGAAACCCAAGCACCGCCTTCAGGATTTCTAAGGGTGCAAATTTTTGATTTCACTCCTCACTACCTATCACAGTTTCGAAGGCCATAAAATGCCAAAATAGCACAAAACCCCCCAAATGACCCCATTTTGGAAAGTAGACACCCCAAGCTATTTGTTGAGAGGCATGGTGAGTATTTTACAGCTCTCATTTGTTTTTGAAAATGAAGAAAGTAAAGAAAAAAAAATTTTTTTTTTTTTTTTTTTTCAATTTTCAAAACTTTGTGACAAAAAGCGACATCTGCAAAATACTCACAATACCTCTCAGCAAATAGCTTGGGGTGTCTACTTTCCAAAATGGGGTCATTTTGGGGGGTTTTATGCCATCTGGGCATTCCATGGCCTCCGAAACTGTGATTGGCAGTGAGAAGTGAAATAAAAAAATTACACCCTTAGAAAGCCTGAAGGCGGTGATTGGTTTTTGGGGTTCCGTACGCAGCTAGGCTCCCAAAAAGTCCCACACATGTGGTATCCCCGTACTCAGGAGAAGCAACAGAATGTATTTTGGGGTGTATTTCTACATATGCCCATGACATGTTTGAGCAATATATCATTTAGTGACAACTTTTTGTAAAAAAAATATATATATTTTTTTTTTTTCATTATTCAATCTCTTGGGACAAAAAAAAAAAATATTTAATGGGCTCAACATTGCTCTCATCAAATAGCTTGGGTGTCTACTTTCCAAAATGGGGTCATTTGGGGGGGGTTTGAACTGTCCTGGCATTTTATGCACAACATTTAGAAGCCTATGTCACACGTCACCCACTCTTCTAACCACTTGTAGACAAAGCCCTTTCTGACACTTTTTGTTTACATGAAAACATATTTTTTTTTTGCAAGAAAATTACGTTGAACCCCCCAAACACTATATATAATGTTAAAGCAAAGGCCCTACAGATTAAAATGGTGGGTGTTGCATTTTTTTTTCCACACAGTATTTGCGCAGCGATTTTTCAAACGCATTTTTTGTGGAAAAAATACACTTTTTTTTATTTTAATGCACTAAAACACACTATATTGCTCAAATTTTTGATGAAATAAAAAATATGATCTTAGGCCGAGTACATGGATACCAAACACGACATGCTTTAAAATTGCGCACAAACACGCAGTGGCGACAAACTACATACATTTTTAAAAGCCTTTAAAAGCCTTTACATGATACCACATTAGATTCACGGAGGAGGTCTACTGCTAAAATTACTGCCCTCGATCTGACCTTCGCGGTGATACCTCACATGCATGGTGCAATTGCTGTTTACATATGACGCCAGACCAACGCTTGTGTACGCCTTTGCGCAAGAGAAGGGGGGGCAGGGGTGCTTTTTTTTTTTTTTTTTGTTTTTTTTTTTATTTATTTAGCTTTTTTATTTTATTTTTAAACTGTTCCTTCCATTTTTTTTCTTTGTTATGATTTTTATTGTTATCTCAGGGAATGTAAATATCCCTATGATAGCAATAGGCAGTGACAGGTACTCTTTTTTTGAAAAAATTGGGGTCTATTAGACCCTAGATCTTTCCTCTGCCCTCAAAGCATCTGACCACACCAAGATTGGTGTGATAAAATGCTTTCCAATTTCCCAATGGCGCGGTTTATATCCGGGAGGGGGGACATTCCCTCCCACTGCTTGTAAAAGCAGTCTAGAGGCTAATTACCCGCTAGAATTGCTTTTACATGAAAGCTGATCACTGGCTGAAAAGAATGATACCAAGATGATACCTAAACCTGCAGGCATTATTCTGGTATAACCATTCAAAGTCCAGCAACATACTGGACATATATTGTAATCTTTTTTTTTTTCATGCAGCCTCTTGGCTGAACGAAAAAAAGAGATTGATTGGTGGGTATGCCCACCATTAGAATACCTCCCTTCATCCACCCACTTCTAATGATGGGCATACATGCACCATTTATATATGCCGATGCATGGGGGCATCCTCCCGCAAAAGTTATGCCGTGTACACACGGTCGGAATTTCGACCGTATGTACGTGGCATTAGGAGCCAATCGCTCCTCCCCCCCCCTGCTGCCCCCATGCTTCGGCATATATGCTCTTTTTTTTAACTGTGGTGGTGAAATCACCTCCTACAGTGTTGGAGTCGCGTCTTTATGTATCGTGGGAGCAAACGCTGTTGCTGTCAAGATAAATAAATCCGCGTTGCAACTGAATGGCGCACCTGAAAACAAAAAAATGCTTAACACTAAAACACAGTAAACAAAATTACATACCTGAAAAGCAAGCATGATAAAACATGATAAAACATAATAAAACATTGCAGAATAGAATGGAGTAAAAAAAGAGCAACAATAGAGAGAGAATAGAGTGAGAGAGAGAACAATAAAACGACAACTATTTTATTTTTTTTTTTTTTTTGAGATTCACAGGTAAAAAAGCTCCTGACTGAAGCGACTGAATCAAAACGCTACCACAAAAAAAACTGTTAGCGATCGCAGGGATCAGGCCTGACTCTGCGAACGCTGCAGTTATGTGTGCTTAGTGTTTTGTAAGTGACAGTGATCGATCGATACTGCACTTGGGTGGGCTGGGCTGGGCGGAGGGGGAAAACGCAGGTGCTAGCAGGTATCTGGGCTAATCCTGCTAACAATGCGGTTTTTTTTGGAACCCTAAACTGCTGGGACGCTAGTATAGATCTGATCAGATCAGATATTGATCTGTTCAGATACTGTGCCACTAAGGGAGGTGTATGCTTTGTGCGTGGGTGTTTGCGGTACTGGCACTAACCTGGGGCGACGCAGACCTTATTTGACCCTAAAACCTAATTGATATCACCCGCCGGGCGATCAGGGGGTTAAACCGTTATTGGGTAATAAATGGCGGGTGCCCTGACAGTATAAAAAACAAGCTAACTAACCAGCGTCACCCGTAACAGTAATACAAAAAAAACTGGTTACCTAGCGACACTAATGCAGCGATCAGAAAAACGATCGCTTAGTGACACTGGCAAAAGGGGGTGAAAGGGTTAACTAGGGGCAATCAGGGGGTTAAACCTTTATTAGGTAATATATGGGGGTACCTGACGCTATATAAAAACCTGACGGGGAACCTAAATAACGAAATAACTAACTGGCTAACCAGCGTCACCAGTGACAGTTATACAGTGATCACTGGTGAAAGGGTTAACTCTAGGGGCAATCAGGGGGTTAAAAACCTTTATTTAGGTTGTAATATGGGGGTACCTGACCTATAAACCTATTTATGAACCTATATAAACATGGCGGTTACCTAAAAAAAAAAATGGTTACCTAGCGACACTAATGCAGCGATCAGAAAAACGATCGCTTAGTGACACTGGCAAAAGGGGGTGAAAGGGTTAACTAGGGGCAATCAGGGGGTTAAAACCTTTATTAGGTAATATATGGGGGTACCTGACGCTATATAAAAACCTGACGGGGAACCTAAATAACGAAATAACTAACTGGCTAACCAGCGTCACCAGTGACAGTTATACAGTGATCACTGGTGAAAGGGTTAACTCTAGGGGCAATCAAGGGGTTAAAACCTTTATTTAGGTTGTAATATGGGGGTACCTGACCTATAAAACTATTTATGAACCTATATAAACATGGCGGTTACCTAAAAAAAAAAAATGGTTACCTAGCGACAGCAGTGACACTAATACAGCGATCAGAAAAAACGATCGCTTAGTGACACTGGCAAAATGGGGTGAAAGGGTTACCTGGGGGGCAATCAAGGGGTTAAACCTTTATTAGGGGGGGTAGGGGGCTACCTTGGACCTAAAACTAACTGCCCTGACAGTTATTACAGTCACACTGACACTAAATGCAGTGATCAGTAAAAAAATGATCACTGCAATTAGTGACACTGTGACTGGGGGGGGAGGGGGTGATCTGGGGGGTGATCAGGGGGTGACAGGGGGGTGGAATATGTGCCTAACTGTACTGGTGTCAGTGTACTGTTGTGCACTAACCTTTACATGTTCGCCGCTCGGCGTCTCCGGTCACATAGACCGGCGCACCGAGCGTGACATCACTTCCGCCTTCCTGTCTATACAATAGACAGGAAGGGGAAGCTTTTCATTGGCCAGGAGCGATCGCGAGGGGGTGGCCAGAAACCACTGGCCGTCCCCTCGTCACGGATCGCTCCTGACACGATCCCGACCGTCCCCGCCGGCGGAGGGGGGTCCGATCGGACCCCCCAACCGCCTGAAGAATGGCACGTACAGGTACGTGATTCTGCCTGTACGTGCCATTCTGCCGACGTATATCTACATGGGGCAGTCGGGAAGTGGTTAAGCTCATCTAAAGTGAAGGTGGAAAATCTATTACACCTTCATCGTTGGTTCCAATGATCAATATAACTACAGATAGAACAACAACATACACGCCAGAAATTGTCGATTGCTTCAAAAACTATTACCAAAATTTATATAGTTCCAGCCAAGAAGAACGGAGGGAGACAATGGAGACTTTTTTTAGGGATCTGTTTATCCCCAAACTCTCTGAGGAAAATCAGAATACACTCGATAGCCCAATCACATTAGAAGAGATACAGCACACGGTACAGGCAAAGGCGACCCAGAAGTCTCCAGGGCCTGACGGCCTACCTGTGGAGGCCTATCGCTATTTTGGAGGAGTTCTTCTTCCTGAGCTTTTGAAAACTTTCAACTGGGCATTGGCTAATGGAGAACTCCCTCAATCAATGAGGGAATCTACTATAATAGTCATACCTAAAGAAAATAAAGACCCATTGGACCCCTCTTCATATAGGCCTATCTCTCTGCTTAATCTGGATGCCAAGATCCTGGCAAAGGTCTTGGCGTCCAGATTGAACGGGGTGATAGCTGGTCTGGTTCATCCTGATCAATCAGGATTTTTTCCCAGGAAGGTCTACTAATATAAACATTAGACGGGTTTATCTAAATTTACAAATACCATCAGAGGAAGAAGGACATAGAGCCATCTTATCTCTAGATGCCGCTAAGGCTTTTGATACTCTAGAATGGGGATACCTGTGGAGGGTGTTGAGGGAGTTTCAAATAGGACCAATCTTTACCAAATGGGTAAAAATGATGTATAGATCTCCGGAGGCAAGAGTGAGAGTGAACAACGAATATTCATCTAGATTCCAATTGCTAAGGGGGACCAGACAGGGGTGTCCCCTGTCCCCTCTCCTGTTCGCCCTCGCGATTGAACCCCTTGCCATAGCCCTTAGATCTTGTAAAGAGATCAGGGGCTTTAAGAGAGGAGTGAAGGAGGAAAAGGTAATCATATTTGCAGACGACCTGCTTCTACTCCTAGGAGACGTACAGAATTCTTTGAGGCAGACAATTCGACCACATCATAGAATTTGGCGGGCTCTCTGGCTTAAAGATTAATTGGGGAAAATCCACTCTATTACCAGTTGACCCTCTTGATAGCCCATTACCACAAGAAGCCACACGATTGCAAATAGCAACCCAGATGAAGTATCTAGGAGTATTTATTACTAAGGACCCCAAAACATACATAGGGAATAACTTAGCCCCGTTACTAGCAAGGTTTAAAGAGAAGATCAAAGTCTGGAGGAGATTTCCCCTATCTACTGCGGGTAGATGCAACCTAGTTAAAATGATTCTTTTGCCACAAGTTTTGTATATTTTAGCCAACTCCCCAACATGGATCTACAAAAAATGGTTCTCTAAAATCGATACTATACTTAGAGAATTAGTATGGAAGGGAGGTGTGGCACGAATTAGTTGGAAAATTTTGCAACTTCCGAATACTGAAGGGGGAATGGCACTCCCACACTTGTTTAAATATTTCCTCGCGTCCCAGCTCCAATATATAACTAATGGTGGAGTGGGGGGAACTCTCCTTCAGGCACTTTTGGAGAGACAAATGGTTGAAGTATTGGAGGCAGGGACCGTCATACGGGGAATCCCTACCCTACAACTGATGGTCAAAGTATGGGAAGCAGCTAAGGGAATTATGGGCTATAGAGGCTTTACTGAATATTCACCACTATGGAAAAATAACCATTTGGGGGAGATAAAAAAAATAGGGCAGGTTAGGGAATGGGAAGTACGAGATATAAAATTCCTCCACCAGTTATACTCGAATGGGCAACTAAAAACGTTCCAGGAGCTTAGAGAGGAGTTTGCAATTCCGAGGAAATCTTTCTTTCGGTATCTGCAGCTCAGGCATGCACTCACAGTGCAATTTAAAGATCTGCCAATAGAGTGGTGCGATATTCCGATATTGTTGAAAATAATGCGAACAGACTCAAAAAAAGGGTTGACCTCTGGGATATACTCAAGTTTACATACTTACAGTCAGGACGATCAATACACTGCCTCTTTTAAGGACAAATGGGAAATAGACATTGGAGATATAACAAATATCCAATGTGCTAGAATTATTGAATTAGCACCATTGGTCTCCTTATCCCCATCTCAAAAGATGTCACACCTGTTTCTTTTATACAGAGCCTATTTCACTCCAAAGAAACTTTTCCTTTTTGGACAGAGATCGGATCCTCTCTGCCCTAGATGTGGAAAGATGGAGGGGGATATGATCCATATGTTTTGGAGATGCCCTAAGCTATTTCGCTATTGGATGGAAGTGGTGGAAATAATTGTACAGGTTTTTGAAGTCCCCATAGAGACGGGACCCATGAATTGTTTATTATGATGGATGTGTGGTAAGGGGAAGCCCAAGGGTACAAAGTTGGCAATCTTGAGATGCCTATTCCAGGCCCGTAAACTTATTGCCCAGCGATGGCAGTCCTCTACTCCTCCATCTAGTAGGGAATGGGAACAAAATATGAACCTCACTATCTTAAAAGAAAGAACACTATTTATCAGGCAGGGATGTGTAATGAAATTTGAAAGGATATGGAAAATGTGGTGTGAGAAAAAGAAAATAGATATATAGATTAATATGTATTAATAATATGTAAAGTAGAGTTTATAAGTTACCTAGATTAAATAAATAGACATGCAGGAAGGTAGAGTGGTGTTGTGAATGGTTAGGGTATGAAAGGAATGAAAGGAAATGAATGTAGGAATAATGGTAAAATGTAGGGGTCAATTTGTAGATGAGGAATAGGGTAGAGGCAACACTTTGCCTTCCCGATTCCTCCTCTCTTTGCTGGGTTGTCTTATCCCCTTTTTTCTTCTTTTTGTCCTTCATGTTTTCCGTTTTCTTTGTCAAATCAGCAAATGTATAAATGTAAGGATTGTTTGTTTGCAAATTGAAAAATGATTATTAAAAATATAAAGTAAAAAAAAAGAAAAGTGAAGGTGGCATCACTTAAATTAAAAATGCTCTGCATTAGGTCTCTCTCTTTCTTTTTCCTTTTGCCTCCTCTGCAGCCTCTCCATTTACCATGCCTGGTTCGTCCCTGTACAGTCTGGGGGGCGCCATGGGGTACCAAGGTTTCTAATCCCCTTCTCCATTAGACTGGTGATGTTGACTAATGGCCTCTTGCCCTCCAGGGGGGGCCGCCATAACCCCTTTTGTGAAAATCCCTTCTATAGTTGGTACCAGGGTGTCCTCTCTGTGCTCTTAGTGCTCTTTGGTGTAATTATATATTATTTTGGACATTTGTTAGTTTTTTGTCAGGATGTACATTTTTATTTTTAATTTAATTAAATTTTTATTTTTATTTAAATTTTTTTCCATTTGTTTATGTTTATTTTGTTATTTTTATTTTCATTTTTATTTTTATAGCTATTTTTATTTTTATTTTGATTCATTTTTTATTTTCATTTATTTTTTTTTCATTTTTTTATTTTCATTTTTATATTTTTTTTTCATTTTTTTATTTCCATTTTTTTGGTGTATTTTTACCTATTAGTCTACCATGATATCAGAATTGATGTCCAGTTGTGTCTATGTTTATCCAACTACTAACGTTTATCCAACCAACAATATAGCATTTTAGTCTCCCTTGTGGATTGTGCTCTATCCACAGGAGCAACATGTTTTCCCAACCAACAAAATGGCAGCCATGCCTTTGTTGATTGGTGATTGGTTGACAATGTAGAGTAGTGAGTGTACAGCTTGTATAACAGTGTAAATTTGCTGTCCCCTCAAAGTATACTCAACACGCAGCCATTAATGTCTAAACTGCTGGCAACAAAAGTGAGTACACCCCTAAGTGAAAATGTCCACATTGTTCCCAATTAACCATTCTTCCTCCCCAGTGTCAAGTGACTCATTAGTGTTACAAGGTCTCGGGTGTGAATGGGGAGCAGATGTGTTAAATTTGGTTTTATCGCTCTCACTCTCTCATACTGATCACTGGAAGTTCAACATGGCACCTCATGGCAAAGAACTCTCTGACGATCTGAAAAAAAAAAATTGTTTCTCTATATAAAGATGGCCTAGGCTATAAGAAGATTGCCAAGACCCTGAAACCGAGCTGCAGCACAGTAGCCAAGACCATACAGCGGTTGAACAGGACAGGTTCCACTCAGAACAGGCCTCGCCATGGTTGACCAAAGAAGTTGAGTGCACGCGTTCAGCGTCATATCCAGAGGTTTTCTTTTTGAAATAGACATATGAGTGCTACCAGCATTGCTGCAGAGTTTGAAGGGGAGGGGGTTCAGCCTGTCAGTGCTCAGACCATATGCCGCACATTGCATCAAACTGGTCTGCATGTCGTCCCAGAAGGAAGCCTTTTCTAAAGAAGAAAGCCCGCAAACAGTTTGCTAAAGACAAGCAGACTAAGGACATGGATTACTGGAACCATGTTCTGTGGTCTGATGAGACCAAGATAAACATATTTGGTTCAGATGGTGTCAAGCGTGTGTGGCGGCAACCATGTGAGGAGTACAAAGACAAGTGTGTCTTGCCTACAGTCAAGGATGGTGGTGGGAGTGTCATGGTCTGGGGCTGCATGAGTGCTGCCAGCACTGGGGAGCTACAGTTCATTGAGGGAACCATGAATGCCAACATGTACTGTAACATACTGAAGCAGAGCATGATCACCTCTCTTCAGAGACTGGGCCGCAGGGCAGTATTCCAACATGATAAGGACCCCAAACACACCTCCAAGATGACCACTGCCTTGCTAAAGAAGCTGAGGGTAAAGGTGATGGACTGGCCAAGCATGTCTTTAGACCTAAACCCTATTGAGCATCTGTGTGTCAACCTCAAATGGAAGGTGGAGGAGCACAAGGTCTCTAACAACCACCAGCTCCGTGATTCGTCATGGAGGAGTGGAAGAGGACTCCAGTGGCAACATGTAAAGCTCTGGTGAACTCCATGCCCAAGAGGGTTAAGGCAGTGCTGGAAAATAATGGTGGTCACACAAAATATTGACACTTTGGGCACAATTTGGACATTTTCCCTTAGGGGTGTACTCACTTTTGTTGCCAGCAGTTTAGACATTAATGGCTGTGTGTTGAGTTATTTTGAGGGGACAGCAAATTTACACTGTTATACAAGCTGTACACTCACTACTTTACATTGTAGCAAAGTGTAATTTCTTCAATCAGAGGCGGCTCTCTAATTAGGCAAATTAGGCAATGGCCTAAAGCCTCGCCCTCTCAGGGTCCTCGCCGCCCCCTAGTTTGCCTAAAGAGCCGCCTCTGCTATCCTCCTGCATCAATCCTAGTACAGTCAGCGCAGCGGAGCTTGGTGCCCGCCTCCTTCAGTTTACAAACAGTCCTCCTCCTCTCTGCTCACACCACGCCCCATCAGATCACTGCCCAAGTCTCCACGCCTGTCAATAAAACTTCATTGGACAACTGCCCCGCCCCTCAGCACCTTCCAACAATCACTGTTCGTCCCTTGAGCCGATATCTTGCGATATGCACAGCTATCAATTCAGCAGGATTGTGAGGGGGCGGGGGCTTCTGTGGGTGAGGGCGGGGCTTCGGTGGTGGAGGCAGAGCCAATTCCAGTTCACTCGCTGTAGCCTGTCTGAGTGCAGCCGACTGCTGAGCTGAGGATGTGCTGACTGAGCTGTGAGGGGACAGAGCCTCTGTGTGTGAGGTACATGTGACTGGGGGGGGGGGGCATGTCACTAGGGGGGTGTGAATATGTGATTGGGGGTGAACATGTGATTGGGGGTGTGTGCATGTCACTAGGGGGGGTGAACATGTGATTGAACATGTGATTGGGGGTGTGCATGTCACTGGGGGGGGGGTGTGTGCATGTCACTATGGGGGGTGAACATGTGATTGTGGGTGTGTGCATGTCACTATGGGGGGTGAACATGTTGGGGGTGTGTGCATATCACTAGGGGGGTGAACATGTGATTGGGGGTGTGTTCATATCACTAGGGGGTGTGCATGTGACCGGGGTGTGTGTGCATATGACTGGGGGGTGTGTGCATATCACCGGGGGGGGTGAACATGGGATTGGGGGGGTGTGCATGTGACTGCGGGGTATGTGCATGTCACTAGCGGGGCTGAACATGTGATTGGGGGTGTACATGTGACTGGGGGTGTGTGTGCATGTGACTGGGGGTGTGAGTGCATGTGACTAGGGGGTGTGTGCATGTGACTGGGGGGTGTACATGTGACTGGGGGTGTGTGTGCATGTGACTAGGGGGTGTGTGCATGTGACTGGGGGGTGTACATGTGACTGGGGTGTGTGTGCATGTGACTAGGGGGTGTGTGCATGTGACTGGGAGTGTGTGCATGTGACTGGGGGTGTGTATGCATGTGACTGGGGGTGTGTATGCATGTGACTGAGGGTGTGTGTGCATGTGACAGGGGGGTGTGTCACTAGGGGGGTGAACATGTGATTGGGGGGGGTGTGCATGGGGTGTGTGTGCATGTCACTAGGGGGGTGTGCATGTGACTGGGGTGTGTGTGCATGTCACCAGGGGGGGTGTGTGCATGTGACTGGGGGGTGTGTGCATGTGATTGGGGGGGGGTGTGCATGGGGTGTGTGTGCATGTCACTAGGGGGGTGACTGGGGGGTGTGTGCATGTGATTGGGGGGGGGGGGGTGTGCATGGGGTGTGTGTGCATGTCACTAGGGGGGTGTGCATGTGACTGGGGTGTGTGTGCATGTCACCAGGGGGGGTGTGTGCATGTGACTGGGGGGTGTGTGCATGTGACTATGGGGGTGTGCATGTCAGCAGGGGGGGGTGTGTGCATGTGACTAGGGGGGTGTGTGCATGTGACTATGGGGGGTGTGTGCATGTCACCAGGGGGGGTGTGTGCATGTAACGGGGGGTGTTCGCATGTGACTGGGGGTGTGCATGCGACTGGGGGGTGTTTGCATGTGACTGGGGGGGTGTGCATGTGACTGGGGGGTGTGGGCATGTAACCTGGGGTGTGTGTGCATGTCAGCAGGGGGTGTGTGCATGTCAGCAGGGGGGGTGTGTGCATGTGACTAGGGGGGTGTGTGCATGTGACTAGGGGGGGGTGTGCATGTCACCAGGGGGGTGTGTGTGCATGTAACGGGGGGTGTGTGCATGTGACTGGGGATGTGCATGCGAATGGGGGGGTGTTTGCATGTGACTGGGGGGTGTGTGCATGTGACTAGGGGGGTGTGCATGTGACTAGGGGGGTACATGCGACTGGGTGTGTGTGCATGTGACTGGGGGTGTGTGTGTGTGTAACGGGGTGTGTGTGCATGTGACAAGGGGGGCGTGTATGTGACTGGGGGTACATGCAAGGGGGGGGGGTGTGCATGTGACTGGGGGGGTACATGCAAGGGGGGTGTGTGCATGTGACTGGGGGGTACATGCGACTGGGGGTGTGTGTGCATGTAAGGGGGGGTGTGTGCATGTGACTAGATGGGTGTGTATGTGACTGCGGGGTACATGCAACTGGGGGTGTGTGCATGTGACTGGGGGTGTGTGTGCATGTAACGGGGGTGTGTGTGCATTTGACTGGGGGGGTACATGCGACTGGGGGTGTGTGCATGTGACTGGGGGTGTGTGTGCATGTAACAGGGGGGGTGTGTGCATGTGACTAGGGGGGTACATGTGACTGGGGGTGTGTGCATGCGACAGGGGGAGGGTGAGCATGCAACGGGAGGTGCAAATGTGACTGGGGGTGTGTGTGTGCTTGTGACTGGGGGTGTGTGTGTGCATGTGACTGGGGGTGTGTGTGCATGTAACGGGGGTGTGGCATGTGACTAGGGGGGTGTGTATGTGATGGGGGGTACATGTGAATGGGGGTCTGTGCATGTGACGGGGGTGTGTGTGCATGTGACTGGGGGTGTGAGTGCATGTGACTAGGGGGTGTGTGCATGTGACTGGGGGGCGTACATGTGACTGGGGGTGTGAGTGCATGTGACTAGGGGGTGTGTGCATGTGACTGGGGGTGTGAGTGCATGTGACTAGGGGGTGTGTGCATGTGACTGGGGGGTGTACATGTGACTGGGGGTGTGTGTGCATGTGACTGGGGGTGTGTGCATGTGACTGGGAGTGTGTGTGCATGTGACTGGGGGTGTGTGTGTGCATGTGACTAGGGGGTGTGTGCATGTGACTGGGGGGTGTACATGTGACTGGGTGTGCGCATGTGACTGGGGTGTGTGCATGTGACTGGGGGTGTGTGCATGTGACTGGGGGTGTGTGTGCATGTGACTGGGGGTGTGTGTGCATGTGACTAGGGGGTGTGTGTGCATGTGACAGGGGGGTGTGTGCATGTCACTAGGGGGGTCAACATGTGATTGGGGGGGTGTGCATGTCACTAGGGGTGTGTGCATGTGACTGGGGTGTGTGTGCATGTTACTAGGGGGGTGTGCATGTGACTGGGGTGTGTGTGCATGTTACTAGGGGGGTGTACATGTGACTGGGGTGTGTGTGCATGTCACCAGGGGGGTGTGCATGTGACTGGGGGTGTGTGTGCAAGTGACTGGGGGTGTGTGGGCATGTCACCAGGGGGGGTGTGCATGTGACAGGGGTGTGTGTGCATGTCAGCAGGGGGGGTGTGTGCATGTGACTAGGGTGTGTGTGCATGTGACTGGGGGGGTGTGTGCATGTCACCAGGGGGTGTGTGTGCATGTAACGGGGGTGTGTGCGCATGTAACGGGGGGTGTGTTTGCACGTGACTGGTGGGTGTGTGCATGTGACTAGGGGGTGTGCATGTGACTGGGGGGGTACATGCGACTGGGGGTGTGTGCATGTGACTGGGGGTGTGTGTGCATGTAACGGGGTGTGTGTGCATGTGACTAAGGGGGCGTGTATGTGACTGAGGGTACATGCAACTGGGGGTGTGTGCATGTGACTGGGGGGGGGTACATGTGACTGGGGGTGTGTGTGTGCATGTAACGGGGGGTGTGCATGTGACTAGGGGGGTGTGTATGTGACTGCAGGGTACATGCAACTGGGGGTGTGTGTGCATGTAACGGGTGTGTGTGTGCATGTGACTGGGGGGTACATGCGACTGGGGGTGTGTGCATGTGACTGGGGGTGTGTGTGCATGTAACAGGGGGGGTGTGTGCATGTGACTGGGGGGGTACATGTGACTGGGGGTGTGTGCATGCGACAGGGGGAGGGTGAGCATGCAACGGGAGGTGCAAATGTGACTGGGGGTGTGTGTGTGCATGTGACTGGGGGTGTGTGTGTGCATGTGACTGGGGGTGTGTGTATGTGATGGGGGTACATGTGAATGGGGGTGTGTGCATGTGGCGGGGGTGTGTGTGCATGTGACTGGGGGTGTGAGTGCATGTGACTAGGGGGTGTGTGCATGTGACTGGGGGTGTGAGTGCATGTGACTAGGGGGTGTGTGCATGTGACTGGGGGTGTGTGTGCATGTGACTGGGGGTGTGTGTGCATGTGACTGGGGGTGTGTGTGCATGTGACAGGGGGGTGTGTGCATGTCACTAGGGGGGGTGAACATGTGATTGGGGGTGTGTGCATGTCACTAGGGGGGTGTGCATGTGACTGGGGTGTGTGTGCATGTCACTAGGGGGGTGTGCATGTGACTGGGGTGTGTGTGCATGTCACCAGGGGGGGTGTGTGCATGTGACTGGGGGGGTGTGTGCATGTGACTGGGGGGGGTGTGGGCATTTCACCAGGGGGGGGTGTGCATGTGACAGGGGGGTGTGTGCATGTCAGCAGGGGGGGTGTGTTCATGTGACTAGGTGGGTGTGTGCATGTGACTAGGGGGGGTGTGTGCATGTCACCAGGGGTGTGTGTGTGCATGTAACGGGGGTGTGCGCATGTGACTGGGGGTGTGCATGCGACTGGGGGGGTTTTTGCATGTGACTGGGGTGTGTGTGCATGTGACTAGGGGGGTGTGCATGTAACGGGGTGTGTGCATGTGACTAGGGGGCGTGTATGTGACTGGGGGTACATGCAACTGGGGGTGTGTGCATGTGACTGGGGGGGGGGTACATGCGACTGGGGGTGTGTGTGCATGCAACGGGTTTGTGTGCATGTGACTAGGGGGGTGTGTATGTGACTGCGGGGTACATGCAACTGGGGGTGTGTGCATGTGACTGGGGGTGTGTGTGTGCATGTAACGGGGGGTGTGTGCATGTGACTGGGGGGGTACATGCGACTGGGGGTGTGTTCATGTGACTGGGGGTGTGTGTGCATGTGACAGGGGGGGTGTGTTCATGTGACTGGGGGGTACATGTGACTGGGGGTGTGTGCATGCGACAGGGGGAGGGTGAGCATGCAACGGGAGGTGCAAATGTGACTGGGTGTGTGTGTGTGCATGTAACGGGGGTGTGGCATGTGACTAGGGGGGTGTGTATGTGATGGGGGGTACATGTGAATGGGGGTGTGTGCATGTGACGGGGGTACATGTGACTGGGGGTGTGTGTGCATGTAACGGGGGTGTGTGTGCATGTGACTGGGGGGATACATGCGACTGGGGGTGTGTGCATGCGACGGGGGAGGGTGAGCATGCAACGGGAGGTGCAAATGTGACTGGGTGGTGTATGCATGTGACTAGGGGGGTGTGCATGCGACGGGAGGTGCAAATGTGACTGAGGGGGTAAATGCGACTTGGGGGGGGGGTGCATGTGACTGGGGTTTACAGTCAGGTCTGCTAAGTCCTCTGCCAGTGTCCCAGTGTGCCTGCCTGTGATTGACAATCCGGGTCCCCCTGACCTGACTCCACCCCAGGGCTCCACTGCGGTGGTCGGAAGGTCCCAGCTCAGCCCAGTGCCAATCCTTAGCCATGGTGGGCAAAGCGCTCTTCATTCTGCGCTGGCACTGCTCATGATCTGCTTCTCTACGGCTATCTCCCACCAGGAGCTCCTCCACTATGAGGAGTCCGAGGGGACCTACTGCTGCCCAACAGGGATGATGAGACCTCCAAGGTGGTGAAATTTTGCACAGCCCCTTCTCTTCTATGAGGCTGAGTTCAAGAAGCTCTATGTGAGTACAGCACTGAGAGAGAGAGAGAACTGACACCAGCACTAGCAGAGTGTACACTGATGCCAGCACTGAGAGAGAGAGAGAGAAAGAGAGAGGTTACTGACATCAGCGCTGAGATAGAGCACACTGCACTGAGATGGAGTGCCCTGACACCAGTACTGAGAATTATTTTCTCCCTTATGGACGTGAGTGGGGCCTCATGTCTAAGTTATGCCTAAGGCCTCACAAAGCCTAGAGCCGCCTCTGTCTTCAGTGTTGTCACATACAAAGATATAATAAAATATTTACAAAAATGTGAGAGGTGTACACGTTTTTGTAAGATACTGTAATTTATGAATTATGTACTGTTTCCAATTACTTCTTTGAATAAATTGCCAGAAAGCCTATTTGAGAGCAAATGTGGTTTATTGTAGCCACCATTCACCATTTTTCAGTTCAGCTTCTAAGCGCTCTCAGCCCTATTTGTCACAAGTATGGAAATCATCAGGAGGGAACACAGAAAGACAGAAAGGGCAGATGCAACAACCAAAATAACCACAAGATGGCAGTAAATCAGTCAACTATACAGAAACCCAATAAACAATATAGTCTATAAAGACACTTTGCCCACAAACATATGAGTGATCCATCACAACTAAAGATAGTGGGCAGAAAATCCTTTTCACCTTATTGGCAGGGAAGTAATACTGTCCGTCATATTTCCAGACATGAGACAATATAGTGCTCCGATCTTAAATTGATCTGATAAACAACATAGTAACGTGCTGAACAGATGATCTCTAATAACTATGCAACATCATACATCAGTAAAACCTAATATGAATTCATACAAAATCTCATAACAAATATTTACAATATTAAAGAAAAAAGAAAATTGTTGGGCAGAGTTTGGTAGAGTATAAGTGGTCTATCGCATCCCAATATCATGAATACGAAAAAACATAGTAGGCCTTATGTGCATGTACATGGGTCAAGTACCCCTAGGGGATGCTTAAGGTAGATATAGACACTGGTGAGGTATATGCAATTCAAAAAACGTGTGGATTTATTTTTAGAGACACATATCAATGCATATGATATAAAATACAAAATGTTCAGGTATCAAAACATACAGAATAACATATAGATTTTTACACATGTCACAGCATGAACATATAATGTTGAGACAGGAAAAACTTGCGTTATGTGTATATTTTCAGGAGAAACGCCAACATGTTTCGGACTTTAGGCCTTTTTCAAGGCAGTTTAATATCCTTTTCTTTCACATCTATAATGTGTGAATAAATCAAGATTAGTACATAGAGTTACAACAATACTGTTTTTTTTTTTTGTTTTTTTGCCATATAGAGCGTTATGGTGCAGCGATATTGTAGGTATGGTACTCACATGCAGTTTTGTTGGAAGGGTGCCTAAAAGGGTAAGAGGCCAAGGTATGGGCTCAAAAGGTTGGTATATGCACTGGGGTAGTCTCTGTGCGGAGTAAAATCAAAGTAAGCGTTGCCATATAGCTGGGCGACAGGCTGTGAGGGATTCAGGCAGGTTGCAAGGTCCTAGACAAGGGACAGGCTGTAAGCCCGTGTCTTGTAGACGTATAGCCAAGCAGTATGTGAGATTAGGATAAAATTAGAGGTAAAGATTTGTAAGTAAATGGTAGCATGGCGTGAACGGCCATAGAAGTAAAGAGAATGGTATAAAGTGTATTACCTGAATCTCAAGATGTCTGCGGAAGGTAGTTAGTAAACGCCAATGAGTAGACAGCATATGTGAGCCCTCCATGGCGGGCGGTTTAAATGTAGTAAAGTAATTACTATCAGCTGTGTATGTGCGCATCATTGATGGTGAGTTAGAATTGGCTAAGAGATAGGGAGAAGCAGCCAATCGCGCTGCTTGTATTCACCATAGGACCTCTGACGAAACGGCGCTGGGCGCGGGCATGCCCAGAGTGGGAGGGGTCACGTACAGCGTCATGACGTCACCGACGCGGATATGGAGTTCCGCCGGTCCGTTCGCGCTGCAAGCTTGAGCGCAAACAGGAAGGCATGTAGATGGAAGGTGCCTGGTAGGAACAAGAGACGGTGCATGCGCGCTATAGAATTTGGCGCATGCGCACTGTCTTACCCGCGCCGGCAGCATACCTGGGTAATCACAGCCAGTGCCAATAGAGTGTAGTAAGGAATGTACTATGTAGAGTATTTATTTATGGTGCATACATTGTATATTAAAGGCAACATGCATGTGAGTACGGCAACATAATTTTGTTGCAACTCTCTGTACGGAACAACAATACAGAATAAAGTATGGAACATATTTAGATTGGGGCACATACATAGAGCATGAAAATGGGAATAATGATGTATAACATATCCTTTTTAGCATATAAAGGTAATTCTAGATTGAAATACAAATGGGTAGGTATGTCGGATGTTCGTATATGTGGGAAATATTATAGGTCTAATTCACAGACTCCAGATAGGAATCCTTCAAGATATGGTTTAAAGTTAAAGGCCTCATTAAGGCCAGGAGGTAAGGTAGCGTTTAGATGGAAAATCCATCTAAGTTCACTCTGTAACAGAGCTTTGTTATAGTCACCACCTCGATTCGGGGGTGGGATATGATCCAAAGCTTTGAACAGGATTTTTGGGGTAGAATCATAATGGACAGTCCTGCAGTGTCGTCCCAAGGGTAGATCAGGGTCTCTCTGGTTAACACTGCAGATATGGCCATATATACGTTTCCAAAAAGGTAATTTTGTCTTTCCCACATAGAAACATCCGCATTCACATTCAAGTAGATAGACTATGCCAATAGATCGACAATTGACATAGTGTTGAGGAAAGAACTGTTGGCCATTTGGCAAGAAGTTATGCATATTAGATTTGTGGAGATATTTGCAATAACCACAATTCCCACATGGAAAGGTACCTTTTAGTTGTTTATGGGACTTGGTAGTAGCTGTGTATTCACTGTTAATGAGTTTGTCTCGAAGAGATGGAGCACGTCTATATGTGATGGTGCGTCAAAATAGCTGAGTTAGAATTGGCTAAGAGATAGGGAGAAGCAGCCAATCACGCTGCTTGTATTCCCCATAGGACCTCTGACGAAACGGCGCTGGGCCCGGGCACGCCCAGCGTGGGAGGGGTCACGTACAGCATCATGACGACCCCCGACGTGGATATGGGGTTCCGCCAGTCCGTTCGCGCTGCAAGCTGGAGCGCAAACAGGAAGGCATGTAGATGGAAGGTGCCTGGTAGGAACAAGAGACGGCGCATGCGCGCTATAGAATTTGGCGCATGCGCACTGTCTTACCCGCGCCGGGCAGCATACCTGGGTAATCACAGCCAGTGCCAATAGAGTGTAGTAAGGAATGTACTATGTAGAGTATTTATTTATGGTGCATACATTGTATATTAAAGGCAACATGCATGTGAGTACGGCAACATAATTTTGTTGCAACTCTCTGTACAGAACAACAATACAGAATAAAGTATGGAACATATTTAGATTGGGGCACATACATAGAGCATGAAAATGGGAATAATGATGCATAACATATCCTTTTTAGCATATAAAGGTAATTCTAGATTGAAATACAAATGGGTAGGTATGTCGGATGTTCGTATGTGGGAAATATTATAGGTCTAATTCACAGACTCCAGATTGGAATCCTTCAAGATATGGTTTAAAGTTAAAGGCCTCATTAAGGCCAGGAGGTAAGGTAGCGTTTAGATGGAAAATCCATCTAAGTTCGCTCTGTAATAGAGCTTTGTTATAGTCACCACCTCGATTCGGGGGTGGGATATGATCCAAAGCTTTGAACAGGATTTTTGGGGTAGAATCATAATGGACAGTCCTGCAGTGTCGTCCCAAGGGTAGAGCAGGGTCTCTCTGGTTAACACTGCAGATATGGCCATATATACGTTTCCAAAAAGGTCATTTTATCTTTCCCACATAGAAACATCCGCATTCACATTCAAGTAGATAGACTATGCCAATAGATCGACAATTGACATAGTGTTGAGGAAAAAACTGTTGGCCATTTGGCAAGAAGTTATGCATATTAGATTTGTGGAGATATTTGCAATAACCACAATTCCCAGATGGAAAGGTACCTTTTAGTTGTTTATGGGACTTGGTAGTAGCTGTGTATTCACTGTTAATGAGTTTGTCTCGAAGAGATGGAGCACGTCTATATGTGACTAAAGGGTGTGTCGGGACAAAGGGTGAAAGGGATTTGTCAGTGGCAATGATATGCCAGTGTCTAGAGAGTATTTGAGTGATTTGGTTGTGTTGTTGACAATAGTTAGTTATAATTCTCAGAGAGGTGTTGGTTTCTCTGGGAGTTTTGGTAGAAAGTAATATAAGGCGCGATTTAGATTTGGCTTTTTTATAAGCGTCTTTGAGAACGCTATTTTTGTAGCCCCGTGCTCGGAGTCTTGTGCGTAAGACGGAGGCCTCGTGTTCAAAGGAGGTATCCGTCAAGCAGTTTCGCCGGGCACGGAGGTATTGGGCAAATGGGATCGAGTTCAGTAATGGCTGTGGGTGAAAACTAGAGGCAGCCAAGATTGTATTGCCAGCTGTGGGTTTTCGGAACAGGTGGCTCTGGAGGTGCCCATCTTGGTCCTTGGTAAGTGTAAGGTCAAGGAAAGAGATTGAAGTGTTACTGTATGTCATGGTAAATTTCAAATTTAATGAATTAGAAGTATTTAGAAATAGTAAAAATTGATGTAGAATTTCAATCGGGCCTTGCCATAGAACCAAGATGTCATCAATGTAGCAACAAAAAGTCGCTATGTATTTTGTGTATGGACTGGCAGCATCGTCCAGAAATAGCTTTCGTTCCCACTCCCCCAAGTACAGGTTTGCGTACGCCGGCGCACAGCATGTGCCCATGGCGACGCCCTGTACTTGGAGGTAGTGGGATCCATTGAATGAAAAAAAGTTATGAGTAAGTATGAATTTGAGAGCTTTAATAATGAATATAGATAGGTCAGGAGGGTAAATCGTGGTGGTAGATAGTATATGTTGAATGGCGAGCAATCCCAGGGAATGGGGTATAGAGCTATATAGGGCCTCTACGTCGATAGCGACCAAGATAGTGTCGGCATCGACATGGAGGTCTGACAGGCCCTGGAGTAAATGTGTGGTATCACGTATATATGATGGTAGGGCAAGGACCAAAGGTTGAAGTAATTTGTCGACATAGCGACTAAGATTGTCAGTTAGGCAGCCACGTCCGGAGATGATCGGTCTACCTGGTGGTCTGGGCAAGTTTTTGTGCACTTTGGGTAGTGCGTAGAAAGTAGCCTCTTTAGGGACTTTGGTCCTAATATATTCAGTGGTAGACTTATCGATGGTGTCTTGTCTAGAGGCATCATCTATAAGTGTGTACAACTCTTTTTGGAAAGATTTAATTTGAGATCCTGGGATTACCATATACCACTCCTTGTTACGTAATATGTCCTGACACATGTTAACATAGTCTGTTCTATCTAGAATAACTATGTTACCACCTTTGTCCGCTGGTTTGATTATGATTGAAGAGTTTGTTTTTTTAAATTTTGTAGGGCAAGGTGTTGGTTGTAGGAGAGATTTTTTATTTTGGAATGGATGGGAGAGATTTTCAGGTTGCGAATCTCACGAGTCACTGACTGCAAAAAAAGTGCTGCACGAGGGTTGGTGCTGGGAGGTGGAAAAAAGCTTGATTTTTTCTTTAAACTGATTTTCTGGTAAGTGCGGGGAGGATGACTGGGAACGTCATCTTCTAAATTAGCGAGAATGTTGTCTAGATCAATGGTGTCAATCAAATCAATGGGGTCATTCTCCTCCAGAAGCTCGGTGAGCTGCTGGAGGGCAGTTGTTTCTGTAGCAGTGTGTATAGCTGTGTCAGAAAACGGATTAGGAATGTACATACTGTGTAACAATAATTTTCGAATAAACAAATGTATATCTTTAATGGCAGTAAATGTATCAAGTTGTGATACTGGACAAAAAGTGAGTCCCTTTTCATGGACAGAAATTTTGTGATGGGTAAGTGTATATGAGGATAAGTTAATGATATTACATGAGGGGGATTTTAACGTGTTGTTTTCTTGAGTTTTGAATTGTGTGCCATATTTTGCTGCTGAATCTTTTGTGATGCACGCATTTTGTCTAAAAAATCTGTGTTCTGAGAAGTAGAAGGTAAAGAGTGAGATCTAGTCTTGACAAGTGAGGGAGATGCCGGCGAGTATCCATCAGGGGAGGCGCCAGGAGTTCCCTCCACATCAGACACATCATCACTAGAAAAATTAGGTGTACAACCTCTTTTGGGTTTACGAGAGCCTAAGGGGAAGTTGTGTGTGTGAGAAGTCTGAGGAATGGTGTTAGTCCTGTCAGTGGTGGAGCGAGAGGGAGGCATTTTGGAAGTGGGCCGTGTGGGGGCCGGGGGGCGAGCCACACGGTTCACTTCGTTCCATTTGTAGGCGCGTTCTTCATGGAACGCTTTCTTGTCACGGAAGAATTTTTTGTCCTTCTGTGACAGAATGTCATGGTTAAATTTATCAAAACTAGTTTTTAGTTGTTCATCTAATGCAGTGGTCATCAACCCTGTCCTCAGGGCCCACTAACAGGCCAGGTTTGCAAGATAACTGAAATACATCACAGGTGATATAATTTGCTGCTCAGTGATTTCAGTATTCTAGTCTGCATCTCCCCAAGGTAATACATAAAACCCGGCCTGTTAGTGGGCCTTGAGGACAGGGTTGATGACCACTGATCTAATGTGATGTAGAGGGGATGGTCAGTAAATTGTGCGAGTTGAGTATTGATCAATTCTAGTTTGGTGTCTAAGAGAGTCATCTGAGACTCATATTCCTGGATGAGTAGCTTCATTAGCTCAATCGAGCATTGCTTCAGGACATTCTCCCGGGATTGTTTAAAATCTGGGCGGATGTCCTAAAAGGTAGGAAAAATTTGTACCCTAAGACCAAAAGGATTAATTTCATGAGCAATATATTCTTTAAATGATTTAATGTGCCAGAAAAGTGAGGCTTTTTTTGGACAGTATGTGTGAGGTTCAAAAAAGTAAATTTGAGTTGTGATTGAATATATTCATTTGATTCAAAATTGTGCATAGTGTTTGTCATGCGAGTATCCCATTCATCTCCTAGGTATAATGCCATAGTGGAGAAGGAGTTCCGGCCTAGAGTGGCAATATAACAAACTGTATTGTATAGATGTAATAGAGATTGTTTTATGAGGTGAGGAACAGGTGTGGTCCTGGAAGTACAGGGCCAAGTAAATTAGGTATGACCAATAAGTATAAAAGAGTAGAGTACAAGCTAGCAAAAAACTGCCCGTGTAGCGGATTTGTATGGGGTAACCATATATATCAAAGAAAAAAGAAAATTGTTGGGCAGAGTTTGGTAGAGTATAAGTGGTCTATCGCATCCCAATATCATCAATATGAAAAAACATAGTAGGCCTTATGTGCATGTACATGGGCCAAGTACCCCTAGGGGATGCTTAAAGTAGAGATAGACACTGGTGAGGTATATGCAATTCAAAAAACGTGTGGATTTATTTTTAGAGACACATATCAATGCATATGATATAAAATACAAAATGTTCAGGTATCAAAACATACAGAATAGCATGTCCGAAACATGTTGGCGTTTCTCCTGAAAATATACACATAACGCAAGTTTTTCCTGTCTCAACATTATATGTTCATGCTGTGACATGTTTAAAAATATATATGCTATTCTGTATGTTTTGATACCTGAACATTTTGTATTTTATATCATATGCATTGATATGTGTCTCTAAAAATAAATCCACACGTTTTTTGAATTGCATATACCTCACCAGTGTCTATCTCTACCTTAAGCATCCCCTAGGGGTACTTGGCCCATGTACATGCACATAAGGCCTACAATGTTTTTTCGTATTTACAATATTAAAGTGCTCATGTGCTCTATTACTGAATAACATTCGATGTGCAAAGCATGTTTAATGGTAAAATGATGAAAATACTTATGATAAGTGCTCCAACCTTAAAGGTAAGTGCCACACTTAGGTGTTCCCCTTTGGTAATGCCCTCACCTTAGGGCGTGTGACCGCACACCTAAGTTTGTTCTAACACCCTTATGAGCTACCCCTGGGCTCTGTGGGAGTCAGCTGCTCAGGTATCCTGGATCATCCTAGAGTGGTATCAATATTAAAGTGCTCATGTGCTCTATTACTGAATAACATTCAATGTGCAAAGCATGCTTAATAGTGAAAGTCCATAGTAAACCATGCGCTGAAACTTTCCTTGTAAAAATGAAGATGATGAAAGTCCTTGTGACAAGTGCTCCAAACTTAAAGGTAAGTGCCACACTTAGGTGCTCCCCCCTTTGGTAATGCCCTCACCTTAGGGCGTGTGACCGCACACCTAGGTTTGGTCGAATACACCTAGGAGCCACCCCTGGGCTCTATGGGAATGAGCTACTCAGGTATGCTGAATCATCCTAGAGTGGTATCCTCATAATAATAAAAAAAGAGCTGGATAGTGCGATACTGTTTTTAAAATCCTTTATTTAACCACGATATACGTCGACAGAATGGCACGTACAAGCAGGAGGGCATATATATAAGTCCCTCCTTTAGCCTGTCCATGCCATCGGGAGCGCGCCGGGAGCGGCGCGCTCCCGCGCCGGTCGGGACCCCCGTGAGTCCGATCGCGGTCCCCGCGGACTCGATCGCCGCGGGGACCCCCGCGATCGTCTCACGGAGCGGCTGAACGAGGAGATGCCGAGATAAACAGCATCTCCCCGTTCTGCCTAGCAACTAGTGACGCCGATCTCTGCTCCCTGTGATTGGAGCAGAGATCAGCATTCACTAGCTGACAGCCACGCCCACCACAGTAAAAAACACACCCCTAGGCATACTTAACTGTTACACTGCCACCTTGTGGTTAACCCCTTCACTGCCAGTGTCATTTATACAGAAATCAATGCATTTAAATGCATTAATTGCTGTAAAAAATGACAATGGTCCCAAAAATGTGTCAAAAATGTCCGATGTGTCCGCCATAATGTCGCAGTCACAAAAAAAATCGCAGATCTCCGCCATTACTAATAAACAAAAATATATTAATAAAAATGCTATAAAACTATCCCCTATCTTGTAAACGCTATAACTTCTGCGCAAACCGATCAATAATCGCATATTGCGATTTTTTTTACCAAAAATATGTAGAAGAATACGTATCGGCCTAAACTGAGGAAAAAAAAAGTTTTTTTATATATTTTTTGGGATATTTATTATAGCAAAAAATAAAAAATAATGCATTTTTTTCAAAATTGTCGCTCTATTTTTTTTTATAGCGCAAAAAATAAAAACCGCAGGGGCGATCAAATACCACCAAAAGAAAGCTCTATTTGTGGGAAAAAAAGGACGTCAATTTTGTTTGGGAGCCACGTCGCACAACCGCGCAATTGTCAGTTAAAGCGACGCAGTGCCGAATCGCAAAAAGGGGCCTGGTCCTTTGGCTGCAAATTGGTCCGGTCTGAAAGTGGTTAAAAAAACACAACAAGTGGGTACTCACATGTAACAGGTGCTTAGAGTGCACCAAACTAAACAGGCAAGCAGAGTTTATCCATAGGACTATCGTTCTGTTCCACAGCAGCTGCTACCAAACACCGTCCTGTCCCCTCCCCTACGCGTATCAACACAGGGAATCACGTTCCTTCCTCAGGGGTAGTGTATTCCTCGGGGGCACACTCTGTTTGCCTGTTTAGTTTGGTGCACTCTAAGCACCGGTTACATGTGAGTACCCACAATTTTGTTGAATCACTAATTCAACTAATACTAATACTGTCATTTTCATCACTGGCCACTAGATGGCCTCCTAATTATATTCAATTCAATTATATTTACAAGATCCAATTATTATTAACCACTTCAGCCCCGGACCAATTGGCAGCCAAAGGACCAGGCCCCTTTTTGCAATTCGGCACTGCGTCGCTTTAACTAACAATTGCGCGGTCATGCGACGTGGCTCCAAAACAAAATTGGCGTCCTTTTTTTCCCACAAATAGAGCTTTCTTTTGGTGGTATTTGATCGCCCCTGCGGTTTTTATTTTTTGCGCTATAAACAAAAATAGAGCGACAATTTTGAAAAAAATGCAATATTTTTTACTTTTTGCTATAATAAATATCCCCAAAAAATATATAAAAAAACATATTTTTTCCTCAGTTTAGGCCGATACTTATTCTTCTACATATTTTTGGTAAAAAAAATCGCAATTAGCGATTATTAGTTAGTTTGCGCAAAAGTTATAGCGTTTACAAAATAGGGGATAGTTTTATAGCATTTTTATTAATATTTTTTTTTTTATTAGTAATGGCGGCGATCAGCGATTTTTATTGTGACTGCGACATTTTGGCGGACACATCGGACATTTTTGACACATTTTTGGGACATTTGTCATTTATACAGCAATCACTGCTATTTAAATAGCACTGATTCCTATGTAAATGACAGTTGTAGTTAGGGGGTTAACCACTAGGGGGCGGGGAGGAGTCAGTGTGACGTGTTGTGTTTTTTTTTACAGTAGGGGGGCGTGGCTGTATGTCTGACGTCATTGATCGGCGTTCCCGATGACAGGGAACCGCCGATCACTGACAGACTGATAGATCTCAATTACTTTCTTTCTCAATTGTTCCTGAATTTCTTTGGGTCTCGGCATGATGTGTAGCTTTTAAGGATCTTCTGGTGGACCTTACTGTGTCAAGCAGCTCCTATTTAAGTGATGCCTTGATTGTGAACAGGTGTGGCAATAATCAGGCCTGGGTGTGGCTAGAGAAATTGAACTCAGGTGTGGACAACCACAGTTATAGTATGTTTTAACAAGGGGGGCAATCACTTTTTCACACAGGGCCATGATGGTTTGGATTTTTTTTCACCTTTAATAATAAACACCTTCATTTACAAATTGCATTTTGTGTTTACTTGTGTTGTCCTTGACTATTGTTTAAATTGGTTTGATGTTCCGAAACACTTAAGTGTGACAAACATGCAAAGGAACAGGAAATGAGGAAGGGGGCAAACACTTTTTCACACCACTGTAAACCCCAAGGAGTCAGTGTGACGTGTTGTGTTTTTTTTACAGTAGGGGGGCGTGGCTGTACGTCTGACGTCATTGATCGGCGTTCCCGATGACAGGGAACCGCCGATCACTGACAGTCAGTGTAGGAAGCGCGGGGAGAGGTTTGTTTACATAGACCTCTCCCCGTTCTTCCGCTCCGTAACCCGATCGCGGGATACCAGCGGCGATCGGGTCCGCTGGTCCCGCGGCCGTGGTCACGGAGCTCCCGACCGGGTCGCGCGCAGGCAAATTAAAGGGGACGTACAGGTACGTCCTTTTGCCTGCCCGTGCCATTCTGTTGACGTATATCTACAGGAGGCGGTCGGGAAGCGGTTAAATAATCAGTTTTAATATTGTATTATATCAACGATCTCTTTTTATGCACTTGTTATGGACTTGTTCATTGTATTTGTTTGCAAATACAAGATTGTAAGATTGTTAATAGCAGGTCATTTGATTCATTTAAATCACAAGACCAGAAGTAAGGGTATAAATGCCCTTATCCAATATGGCGGAATTAGAGCTTCCTGATGATGGCCAATTGATTGGCTGAAACGCGTTGAGGCTTGATCGTGTCATTGTGACAAACTTTCGCCCTCGACCAACTTCTGGGAATCAAGCAGGACCGCGGCTAGAGGTCAACCATCTCTTGTGGGCCGATTTTCTCTTAATTAATCACCTACTATTCACACCGGGTGCTAGGACATAGACACCTATACATGTGAGTGTAAATGTTATTGTTTAAAATAAACCCTTCTTGAATGGTATCACGGCAAGTCTTCCAGGTCCTGAAGCAGCAAAACAGCCCCAGACCATCACACTACCACCACCATATTTTACTGTTGGTATAATGTTCTTTTTCTGAAATGCAGTGTTCCTTCTACGCCAGATATACTTGGACACACACCTTCCAAAGAGTTCCACTTTTGTCTCATCGGTCCACAGAATGTTGTCCCAAAAGTCTTGGGGATCATCAAGATGTGTTGTGGAGAAATTGAGACGAGCTTTGATGTTCTTTTTGCTCAGCAGTGGTTTTCTCCTTGGAACTCTGCCATGCAGGCCATTTTTGCCCAGTCTTTTCCTGATGGTGGAGGCATGAACGCTGACCTTAACTGAGGCAAGTGAGGCCTGCAGTTCCTTGGACGTTGTTGTGGGGTCTTTTGTGACCTCTTGGATGAGTCGTCGCTGCGCTCTTGGGGTAATTTTGGGCGGCCGGCCACTCCTGGGAAGGTTCACCACTGTTCCATGTCTTCGCCATTTGTGGATAATGGCTCTCACTGTGGTTCGCTGGATTCCCAAAGCTTTGGAAATGGCTTTATAACCCTTTCCAGACTGATAGATCTCAATTACTTTCTTTTCTCAATTGTTCCTGAATTTCTTTGGGTCTCGGCATGATGTGTAGCTTTTAAGGATCTTCTGGTGGACCTTACTGTGTCAAGCAGCTCCTATTTAAGTGATGCCTTGATTGTGAACAGGTGTGGCAATAATCAGGCCTGGGTGTGGCTAGAGAAATTGAACTCAGGTGTGGACAACCACAGTTATAGTATGTTTTAACAAGGGGGGCAATCACTTTTTCACACAGGGCCATGATGGTTTGGATTTTTTTTCACCTTTAATAATAAACACCTTCATTTACAAATTGCATTTTGTGTTTACTTGTGTTGTCCTTGACTATTGTTTAAATTGGTTTGATGTTCCGAAACACTTAAGTGTGACAAACATGCAAAGGAACAGGAAATGAGGAAGGGGGCAAACACTTTTTCACACCACTGTAAACCCCAATTTTTTTTTTTTTAATTAAGGCTTGCACCTTGTACAGTATAGGATTTCATGTAATCTGTGCCCAGTCTTGCCACAAAGCGTTAATCCAGCTCTGAGCAGTCCTCTTATCTTTTTTCAGTGAGATAAAAACGGACAGACAGAGAAATAGGAGTGTGTTTCTCCCCCTTGCTGTGAGTGACAGGTGATTTACATATTAGACATGTGCACAACAAAAAAATTTGTTTATTTTCGTTTCGTTTTTTCGTTTCCGAAAAAAAATAGTTTATTTTCGTTTCGTTTTTTTTCGTTTCCGTTGATTCGTAACGATTCGTACATAAAAAGTTACGAATCGAAAAAAAAAGTTACGAATGTACGAATTTTTTCGTTCAATCTATTCGAAGCACGTTAAGCAGCACCATTGTAAGGGACACAGAAAATTACCAATTCAACAAAAAAAAAGTTACAAATGTACGAATTTTTTCGTTCATTTTCGTTGTTCCTGTTTTAGTTTTTCGGATTTTCTTCATTCGTACATTCGTTGTTTCTAATTTGTTTTTTTTGGACTTTCGTTATTCGGATTCGTTCGATTCGAACGATTCGTTCATTCGTACGAAAATGAACGAACGAATATAGCGAAAAAAAACGAAAAACGAAACAAAACGAATTGCACATGTCTATTACATATCTCATGCAGGAGTATGAGAGAGACATTCTGTGTTCTTCAGATCCCCTCCTCTTTTCTTCTCCAGCTCTCCCAGGATTGGCTGCTCCACACCTCAACATGATTGGGCATGCTGAAGTCATGTGGTGACTTTTCTGTGTTTTGACTGGATTTTAGAGATCATAGCAGAAGTTCAGTGTAAGAAATACACAGGAGAAAGTAGAAAAGTCTACTGATATCACGACTCCACCCACCAAGCACCAGACAACAGACATGTATATCCTTATAGATAACCACTATGGCAGTAGTTTAGAAAGGATGAGAGTGGGTTTACATCCACTTTAAGGATTTAGAGAAGATCTGTAAAGAAGAGTGGACCAAAATCCCTACTGAGATGTGTGCAAACCTGGTAACCAACTACAAGAAACGTTTTACCTCTGTGCTTGCCAACATATCATTTGAAATATACCTATGATAAAAACCTCAATTTCTTTGTAACGGGACAAACATACAAAATCTTCAGGGGATCAAATTATTATTTTCCCCACTCTACTTTTCTACAAAAAAAAATGCTGATTTTAACATATACAGCATGTGATATATGTCAAAGTTGCTCTGGATTGCAAGTGGTTAATAAAGTTAATGTTTAGCATTCATGGGGTGTCAGTGTATTGTTTTTGGGGAACTTTTACTTTAATATTTTTGTGTTATTTACATTCACTTTTAAAACAGATTTTACTGTAATCTCACGTCTTGCGAGAAAGCAGGTTGCCTTCTCCTATGTTCTTGGCAGCTGAAAGCGTTTGTAGATCGCCTCTGTTCTCAATATGAAAGGTTATCTACAATGCTTTTATACCAGCACTCAGAGGATACGTTTTTCCTTTCAGAATGCTGGCAATCTTATCAGTGGTGGATTACTTCGAAAATTAAGGTGACCAGATTTTTAAAATGAAATCCGGGGACATATTTTTTTTATTGGCAAATGGTAAACTATTTAATAAGCATATTTTCCTCAAGTTATATATAACGTGTGTGGTATGTGCCTCACCAGTGCCCATCAATGCAGCCTACCCAGTGCCCATCTATGCAGCCCCACCAGTGCCCAGGAATTCAGCCTCACCATTGCCGAGCAATGCAGCCTCACCAGTGCCCATCTATGCAGCCTCACCAGTGCAAATCTATGCGGCCTCACCAGTGACCAGCAATGCAGCCGCACCAGTGCCCAGAAATGCAGCCTCACCAGTGCCCAGGAATGCAGCCTCACCAGTGCCCAGGAATTCAGCCTCACCAGTGCCCATCTATGCAGCCTCACCAGTGCCCAGCAATGCAGCCTCACCAGTGCCCATCTGTGCAGCCTCACCAGTGCCCATCTATGCAGCCTTACCAGTGAAGGGGATCAGAGAGGCGAGGAAAAGGAGAATCGGCCAGATCATCACACACTGGGGCTGTCAGGCCAGTGTTGCCCGCTGTGTCAGCTTTAATAGGATTTGCCTCTTGAGGCCCCAACTGAGTTTTCCCCCTTTCCACTGACACCACCAAACATATTGCTACTGACTCTGAACAGACAATGATCTTTATAAAGAAAGATCTTTACAAAGAAGGCACGGTTTTGAAAACAATTTAACATTACACTTTGATGAGCATAACAGGTATAAGACTTACTTAAGCAATACTGTTTGTTTGCTGTAAGCATTTGACTTTAATGGTAATTCTAGTAAACCTGAGTTTGGTATATAACAGGACCTCTATTCCTTTTATTAGTCCTAAGGAAACAAAAAGGTATAAGCATTCAGCCCTGGCTCTGGGTATTGAAAAGTTCCTCCCTGAGAACTGAGCAAGAGAAATGATAATGGGACTAAATCTCAAGGACGTCCCAAGCTTTATTGTTGCAACATTTACCTAGAAGTGAGACATAACACATATATTATTTCCCAAACCTTGGAGCTTTTTAGATGGTGTACTTTGAAGTCATTAGAGTCCTTCACTTCTGTGAATCTGTTAGCAAGTGAGAAGACATGAACAAGAAAAATGCATCAACTTCGGAGTTCCCCTTTAATGATCTCCTGGTCAGTGTGGTAGCTTGAGATATTAAATGAGAAGTCCAGCCTGAGCTCGTTTGGCTGGGCTTGCCTATGGGTCAGAGGAGTGCAATTTGTTTTTCACTCCTGTGACCCATTTTCAGCAGAGAGTGTTCTGAAGTCCGCTCTCTGCTGACGTCACTGGAATCAGTCCAGGCACCGTGTCATCCCGACAATGAAGTCTGGATCCACCAGGTGCCTGGACTGATGCCTGTCTCAGCCTCTCAGTGAGCCGCTGAGAGCCTGAGATGGCAGCTCCCTGCCCCTCCACAGCTCAGCGCTCCAGTGAGCGTGGAGGAGCTGAGCAGAGAGTTGCTGACTCACTGACAGGCAGCAGCTCTCCGCTCGGGAGAGAACCGAGCGGTGTTCGATGGCTCAGTTCTCAGTGCAGAGGTGCCGGGGGACAAATGCAGCATCGGACTGATGCTGCATCCACCTAGGTAAGTATAATGGGTAAAAAAAATAAAAATAAAAACATTCTTCTCTTTTAACCACTTCAGCCCCAGAAGAATTTGTCCCCTTCCTGACCAGGCTATTTTTTTGCGATTCGGCACTGCGTCGATTTAACTGACAATTGCGCAGGCATGCAACATTGTACCCAAACAAAATTGATGTTCTTTTTTTCCCCCACAAATAGAGCTTTCTTTTGGTAGTATTTGATCATCTCTGCAGTTTTTTATTTTTTGCGCTATAAGCAAAAAAATAGCAACAATATTTTGTAGATTTTGCTATAATAAATATCTCCAATTAAAAAAAAAATTCCCTCAGTTTAGACTGATATGTATTCTTCTACATATTTTTGGTAAAAAAAAAAAGTGCAATAAATATTGATTGGTTTGCGCAAAAGTTATAGCGTCTACAACATACATTTTGGGACCATTGACATTTATATAGCGATCAGAGCTAAAAATAATGACGACCAATAAACTGCCCTAAGGTACACCCCTCCACGCTCTCTGGATATTGACGGCTTATAGTTTACTATAAATCATTAAATAAATATTATATAATCCACAATCATATAATAAAAGCAGCTACTTAGTAAATCACAGAATATAAAATATGGCAATATTATAATATTTCCTCATAAGTTTTTCTAAAATATTGCAGCAGCGCTTAATGTCCTTATTACAATGCGGACATCACCAATAAAAATACATCAATCAGCATCAGATGAGCAGGGTAATAGAAAGTCTCTTATGTGATCTGTAGGGTAAAGCTTACACCAAAAAATTCCACCAAAATTTTCACCACGTGCGTTCAAATCTCCCCTTTGGGGGGTGCACTCACCAGAACCCAGATTTTCAAAAGCCTTTCAAAATTTTCAAGGTAAATCAACTTCTCCACTGCTCGTCTCCCTTCAACCACTAGGTGTCAGAGTTGTTAGGCCATGGTCCCCAGCATATATGAAAAAATAATATCCATATAGCGTAGTACAGTTTTGACAAGTTTATTTGAATAAAAAAGGCCCACACCCCCCATGTACATAAATGCGTACCGAAAATAAAATTACATGAAGCATTAAATAAAGTGCACTGTGCCTGATAAATGATAGCATCCGCCGGAACAAGCGCAGAGCGTCTGCTGTGTAGAACAGCGGCTCACTTCTTGGTCACGTGGATAGCTGGAGCGCACGTTGAGGCGCAGACGTCACTTCCGGTAGGTCACGACCCTGATGCGTTTTGTCATATCCTGACTTCTTCTGAGGGCGGAAGTCAGCTTTTATCTGTGTCTTGTTGTTGCATAACCAATCAAGACACCGGATTTTTGACATAAAACTATAGCGGCCAGTCAGAGCTAACGCCTCCGTCGCCTACTGTGTGTGATGTCTAGCTGATATATATGTCAGCACTACATGGGTAATAAATACATTGCACAGTCCGCAAAAAGATATTACGCTCTATGACAAAAATAAAACATTTATATATAAATTTAATATTTAAAATGACAAATAGCTTGATCTTTTCTATGTATGTGAATAAATAATTAATCATATGATCGCTGGTGGAGGTAGCCAGTAATCACCATAAGTCCAGATAATCGCCACAGATACAGATATATCTGAGACTACACCCTCTGTAGTGGAAGGTACATAATGTAATTTTCCTAGCCTATCCTATCAGTCAGTTGATACCTTTATTGAAGCAAATCCCTATGGTCTATTTTGCTTCACTTTGATCCATACGAGGTGATTGGTCGGGCGACCGTCTCACCGTGTATGGTCATTATTTTAATACTAATGTTTTATTATTTTTTAAAAACATACTATGGGTATAATACTAGTTCAAAATCAGTGCCATTACTCACATGATGCTTAAATAAACTAGTCATAAAAATAAATCCATAAAAATAGTGTAAGCAAGTTTGTAAATACATGCAAAAAAATGTGTGTGTATGTATACAGGGCTGCTGTTAGAAATCATGGGGCCCCGTACAGCTTACCTGACAGGGCCCCCCTAAAAAATATCAAAACAATATTTTCGCTAAAAATACACAAAAATCATCATTAGTGGACACAAACACAACATAACTTACAAACTTATAGGGAGGGGCAAGATGGCACAGTACAGCAGTTAGGAGTGTACAGTACAGGGAGCCACAGAAGAAGTGGGACAGGAAGGTACAGTACGGGGGGGGGGGGGGGGCAGGAGGGCACAGTACAGTGGTTAGAAGGGTACAGTACAGGGGAGGGTAAGTGGACACAGTACAGGGGGCAGGACGGTACAGTATAGGGTACAGTGTAGGGGCAGTAACGTATTACACAGATATGGTCTCCTGATGAAGAGCTGTGCAGGGAAGCTGACATCACAGATTCTGGCAGGGCTGACACTGGGCTAAATCTACAAATGGAAGAGCAACTCCCCCTCTACTTTCCCCTCCAGAGTTTTTGTCTTTCTTCTGGTGCTCTGCAGGGTTAAGGAAGAACTCCAAGGCGGAACATCTTATTACTGCTGCTGCTTGTGTGGGTGGGATGTGTAGTGCGCCAATCACATGGGATGAATAGGAGAGGAGGGTCAGCAGGGATTGGCGCAGTACACATCCCACCCACACAAGCAGCAGCAGTAATAGGATGCTCCACTTTGGGGTTCTTCCTTAACCCTGAAAAAAAGAAGGGGGGGGGATGGAGATGGGAACCATGGGGTAAGGGAGAACGAGGAGGGGGTGGAGGTGGGTAGGGGATGGGTAGAGAAGAACTGGAGTGAGACGGGGGGAATTCTGGTCTGTATATGGATAAAAAAAGTATTAGATGGGGGTGGAGGGGACTGGAGAGGGATGGTCAGGGATGGGCATGGCGAATACTGTTGGCTGGTGAGGAATAGCTACAGTATAATAAAAGCAAATAGGATGTCTGTCAGGGAGGTGTGGAGGGTGATATTCCATTAACTATTAAAGATTCAGTGTTGGGGGTGTGCAGGCTGGGGAATTCCAGCAAGTTATAGTGTTTGTGTATGAGGAGGGGCACCTGTGTGAAGGGGGGGCATACACCTGTGTGAAGGTGGGGGGTGGTACCTGTGTGAAGGTGGGGGTCATACACCTGTGTGAAGGTGGGGGGTGGCACCTGTGTGAAGGTGGGGGGCATACACCTGTGTGAAGGTGGGGGGGGTACCTGTGTGAAGGTGGGGGGCATACACCTGTGTGAAGGTGGGGGGCATACACCTGTGTGAAGGTGGGGGGAATACACCTGTGTGAAGGTGGGGGCATACACCTGTGTGAAGGTGGGGGGAATACACCTGTGTGAAGGTGGGGGGCATACACCTGTGTGAAGGTGGGGGTGGCACCTGTGTGAAGATGGGGGGCATACACCTGTGTGAAGGTGGGGGCACACACCTGTGTGAAGGTGAAGGGTCTGCAGAGAAGAAGACTGGGAGAGGAGTGAGGGACGATTGTTTGTAAAGTGTCAGGAAAAGAATGTGTGGATGGCTGGAGACGGGGCTGAAAATTAGCAAGCAGCGAGGGTTAACATCTGGGAGAAGAGCAGTGTGACAGGCAGAGACTGATGGGTGACCTGTGTGAGGATGAAAGGAAAGCAGGACAAGATAGTGGCCAGGCTGAGGTGGGGAGGAAAATGCCAGGAGGGAGAGAGACATTAGGGCAGCTGGACCCAAGATACATTACAGCACTGACCTGTAGAAAAGAGCCAGCTAAAGCGAGGGGAACTTGTAAGAGGACCGCAGGGAGCAGTGGGATGAAACTTCTAGGCCCCCCCATGCACCAAGGACCCCTGGGCAGTTCTCAGGGGTGCCTGTGTCACTTCCCCCGCTCTCGGTGTCCTGACACATCTGTGTTCCACTAGAGCAGCGCTGCTTTCAGATGCATCTAGCAGCTGAAAAAAAACAGGAGGGAGAGAAATCAGCTTTTAGCTGTTAGATGAATCCTTTCTGTATTTGGCAATCCGCACCGATCTGCCTCCCTGTCCGGGCCCCTGTGTGTGCGCGGGCCCCGTACAGAAGGAACAGTGGTCCCCCCCTATCAGCGGCCCTGTATGTATATAGATATATATATATATTTATGGTTGAAGCCCTATGGCCGATACGTGTCTGAAGAGGGATAACTTAACCATAAGATCTACAACATGAAAAGGGGGACCTGAAGTGTGCCTTAGTCTAATGGACGGTATGCCAAAATAAGGGGGCGTACCCTGATTAGAAATGAGTGTTTGATGAGGGTAATGTTGTGAGGAATGCCCTTGAAAGGGGAATGGGAGAGTGGGTATCGCGCACCGGAAACCGACGAAGACCACAGGCGGGTGGGCCGGTTAAATACCACCCCGGGCTCCTCCCATAAATACAGGCCACCATGTTGGCCTTCCACTTATGGTTGAAGCCATATGGCCGATACGTGTCTGAAGAGGGATAACTTAACCATAATATCTACAACATGAAAAGGGGGACCTGAAGTGTGCCTTGGTCTAATGGACGGTATGCCAAAATAAGGGGGCAAAAACTGAGGTAGGGTTTGAAGATGTTTATTGACTTTGGAACCGTTCACTGCGTGAGTTGGGCAAAGGCCCGTGACATTTCCACCTGTGGGTCAGGTATATACCGGGTGAAGCAGGCTGACTTCCATCTGCCGAGTCTCTGGATGATGTGGTCTGGGACACCATGCCGTAAGGCGGTTGAGGCGGCTCCGATCCGAAAAGAGTGACCGGAGTATTCGCTGGGGTTGAGGCGTAGGTTGCGGAGGAGAATCCTTACGTGTGTCATGAACTGGCAGGTGCTTAGGGGTTTGACTGGGAAAGGTAGAAGGGGATCGGTGTCCCTTTGTTCTGGCAGGAGTGAGAGCAGACGGTTGAGTACAGCCACTGGGCACCAGGAATTGCCAGTTCTGTATAGATGGATGTTCACCCCGTGGCCAGCTTGCTGAGTCTTGGAGACGCTGAGGTGGAGCATGAAGTGGTCTTGATGGCGAACTAGGTGGTGTCTGCACAGGGTTTGGCTGGTCGAGCTGTTACAGGTGAATTCGCTGGGACGTAGGAACCCGTAGTAGGCCAGGTAGATAGCAGCTTGTATGACCTGGCTGGGGAGGACACCAAAAGGGGAACCGGCGAGTATGGCGGACATCTCGCGGAAGATGGCACTCGTAATGGGGCGACGTCTGGTTCTGCTTGCTGGTTGCTGTTTCTGGACGCCGCGTAGGACGGCTCGAAAGGCGTGGGACGAGAAGGCAGACGGTCTAGTGGGATCTTGAAGAGCCAAAAAGTGCTGTACGCCGGCTAGGTACAGCCGGATAGTGTTGTAGGACAGGTTTAACTGTGTGTGGCAATGTGAGACGAAGGCCAGAATGTGCCTGGTGTCTGTAGGTGTTGACACGGCGTTGGTAGCTAGGAACTTGTTGAACGTGTCCCAGGCTGCGTGGTAGGCTTTGAGTGTGTTGTGGGACAGGGACTGGTTGATGAGCTGGGTGGCCCCACGTAGGTGTCGGTCTAGTCTAGGGTCAGCTGAGACCAAGCGGGGATAGGGGCGGACACCCGGTCGGCCTCTGGTATCTTCCGGAAGAAGGAGACGAAGTTAAAGCGTGACAGCGCGTCCGCTGCCAAGTTGTATTTACCTGGGATGTAAGAGCAATGGATGTTAAACTGGAGCCGTAGCGACAGTTGGACCAGCCTGCGTAAGAAGGACATCACCGAGAGTGACTTGGACCTGCCTTTGTTGACGATGTCTGCCGTGGCCTGGTTGTCCATCGTGAAGTTTACCGTCTGCTCGATCCAGTTGTGACCCCAAAGTTTGGCGGCTGCCACGATTGGGTAGAGCTCAAAAAGGGGGGAAGTCCGGCTGAAACCAGGGATTGAGAGAATCTGCGGAGGCCAAGGGCCAGCGAACCAACGGAGGCCAAAAATGGCTGTGAAGCCCGTGGAGGCCGCGGCATCTGTCACCACTTGTGGTGAGAGGGGCGAGATGGTCGGGATAAACATGGATATTCCGTTCCATGAGGAAAGGAACTCTTCCCTCATCGCTAGGTCTGCTATGGCCGTGGCGTCCAGGTTGAGAATCTGATCGGGGTCTTGTGCCTGTGACAGGTAGACTAAGAGCCGTGAGACGAAGGAACGACCTTGAGGGATGATCCGCATGGCAAAGTTGAGCATGCCAAGTAGAGACTGGAGCTGTGGTCTTGTGCACCCTTTCGTGCGGGTAAAGTCCTGAAGAACTGCCCTGATGCGAGTCAACTTGTCGAGGGGGAGACTGGCCTGCATGGAGCAAGTGTCCAAGACAACTCCGAGGAAGGTGATGGAGTGTGTGGGTCCGTCGACCTTGTGCTCAGCTATGGGGACATTGATGTTCTGGAAGACGACTCTCAACTTGTCGAGGTCTACTGGTGACACGTTGGGCTGCTCTATTAGTAAGAAGTCATCCAGGTAGTGGATGACTTCTGTGCATTGGGCCTTGTGTAGGAGAATCCAGGTGAGGGATTGAGCGAAAAGTGTCGAAGAGCCAGGGGCTACTTTTGGAGCCAAACGTGAGCTTGGTAGTGAAGTAGTACCTGTCTCTCCACTTGATACCGTGCCAACACCAGAGGGACGGGTGAATCGGCAGAAGTTTGAAGGCGTCTGAGATGTCGGCTTTGGACAGCCAGGCTCCTGTGCCTGCTTTGAGGATGGCCTGGATTGCCATGTCGACAGAGGTGTATTTTAAGGAGAACTCCTCGGAGGGAATCAGGGAGTTGAGGCTGGGGACGTGGCAAGAATGAGGCGCAGACAGGTCGTACACCAAACGAACTTTATTTGAGAACTTGCCCTTGACAAGCCCAATAGGGCTGACTCTCCAGGTGTTGAAGGGGGGTTGTGTGAAGGGACCTATGATGAAACCTCGCTCTAGCTCGGCTAAGAGTAGTTCATCTACGGCTTGCTCGTCGGTGGCCGCTGACTTGAGATTTTTACACTCGTAGGTAGTGTGAGGCAGAGAGACAAGGCCGGTGTGGAAGCCCGTCGTGAATCCTTGTATGAGGAACGTGGCTAGTGAGGGGGTGGAGTGTGAGTCAAGATAGACTCCTAACCATAGGACGTTTATGCGGCTCAGTCATAGATTTTTCGGCTTGACCTCGCATAAATTCTTCGGGTGCGCCCTGTGGCATACGACGCACATGTGGAGCATCCTGCATTGGCTGAAGTTGCACGAGCCGTAGTTGTAATTATTACAGATGCCCGCTCCTCCCATGGTCCGGACGGGGCGTCCGAATTTGTCAACCTGGGGTTTCTGTGTCAGCACTGGCGGGTTTTGAGCTGAAGCTGAGGTCGAGGGAAACTCGACCGAGCGGCTGACTGCTACACTGGAGCACCAGGTGGCGGTGTGCGTGGAGGATTGGCAGACTGCGCACAATGGTGAGTGCAGACCGGCAAAATGGCGACAGATCAATTCTGTGTCCATTAGGCTCCAGTCCGTGGGTGACTGGAACTGCGCCATCCTGGCAGCTGCTTTTGCGGAAAAAGACCGGTGGTAGTCGTAAAAGGAGAACCCGCCGTACTTGTAGCCCAAGTCTACCACGGTGTGGAGATATAAATCCAGCTCTTCCCTTCTGCCGGGGGAAGCTGAGCATATGACGTCTCTAAGCATCCCAAATGTTAACGCGAATTCTGGGATGGACAATTTGCGGTTAAGTCTGGGGTCCTTAGCTTTGAGGACCACCGAGACATCTCCCCAGGCATAGGCCTTGTTCTCGGCTAGGTCGTGGACCGATATGAGTAGGGAGGCGAGGTTGACGTCCTTGCCAACCAGTATGTCCTTCTTAATGCTGGCTGGAACCAGGTGTGCTGGGCAGACGACGGGACTTGTCCCTGCGGTACCTGTGGCGACTGGTGCTAGAGGCTGCATTGCGGCAGGGTCAGGGACAGCCAGGGCCGGGTGAGCTTCCAGGAGAGTCACTCTGGCTTGGACATCCGTGACTGTGTTCGCGAAGGACGACACCATGGTGTGGAGTTGTGCTATAGCTGTGGATATAGACTGGAGGGAAGCTTGTTGAGTGCTGGGCCCAGCTGTGGCAGGAGGAGGAGGGAACAGGAGCCTGAAAAGCTCTGCCTTCCTGGCTGTGGCGGGGAACGGCACGCCCCTGCGTCTTAGTTCTGCCGTCAGCCTGGGGATGGTCCATCCCCTGAGGGACTGGCTGCTGTCGCTTACAGACACTGGGGAAGGTGACAAGGGGGCGGTGAGATCCTCGCTGCCCGCTTGAGACATGGTTCTTAGATGGGCTGTACCCTGAGGTGATGTCTTGTGGCTTCTGAGGTCGCAAGATGGTCGACCGGACCTGTTAAGGGGATGAGATAAGCCAAGATTGTTTCTTTTCTTGTGTAAACATACGTACCCAGCTGCTCTGCTTTCGAGAGGACAAGTGTGCGCACGTACGTGGACGTGTGTACACGGCGAGTTTCTATATTTTACCTGGAGAAATACCGTCCAACCTATTGCAGGGTGGACCTACTGAACTTGGACTGACCTAGAGAAGGAAATAAAGACAACTGGTGAGGGGTTCGCCTACGCGAGACTAAAAGACACTTGGGTGTGCCTCGTGGGGCGTGTCCCCCGTCTATGCATATTTTTTTTTTTTTTACGTGTTGTTTTTTTTTACATTTCTTTATTATATTTCTTTTTTTTTGTGCCAGTTCCATGTGAAATGAAATGAGAAATGTTTGTGCCATGTCGTGGGCGCAAAGTGTCGTTATGAGTGTGACAGATCGAGAATCGGAATAAAATGAGGCAAATTTGACTGGGGTACGTCGAGACGAATCGATGCATGGTGGATGCCATCGGATCGGGACGTGTTTTTGTGGCAGAGAACTGATTGGCATGACAGAAGTACGAAACGGTCGAGCCGCGACTGCGACTGCCAACGAACCAGACTTCTGGAGCATGTACTGAAATGAGGCCAACGGATGTCCAGGGCACATCTGTACGAATCGGTGCACAGTGCGACTGGCTTCGAAGCGGGGTGCGGCCTGACTGTGAGATATGAAGGGAACCATTCTATGTGTCTGAGGTGCGGAGCGGTCGGTCGGGTTTTGCGACCGACGACGGGTGGACTCAGAAGTGGTTGCTGAAATGGGGCCGACAAAACCTGGGGTACGTCGGAGGCGAAACCGGTACACGAGGGTGCGACCGGTTTCGAATCGAGACGTGATTCATGAGGTGAAATGTTTTCTCGTGACAGAGGCACCGACCGGTGAGCCTAAAACTTTTTCGACTGATAGCGACCGGACTCTGGAGCACGTAATGAAATGGGGCCTGGGAGCACCTGGGGCGTGCCGGTACGAATCGAGGCAACGGGGTGCGACTAGACTCGAATCGGAACGTGATACGTGACAGTGGAACGATTGCCATGACAGAGGTGTTTTTTTGACCGGTGAGTCGAAAAATTGCGACTAGAAACGACCGCACCCTGGATCATATATTGAAATGGGGCTCGACTGCTGGGACACACCGGGACGAATCGGACGTGGCTAGATTCGAACCGGCGTGTTGGTACGTGACCTTGAAAAATGGTGAAATGGCTGAAATGTGACCGTTTCTCGGCTACGCCGGGGATGCGAATTGTTGTGTCGGAGTTTGCGAGCGACAACGAGTTGAGGGAAGTGGTGAAATGCTACTGCGACTGATTCCGAATCAGTGGTAATGCGTGAGCGACCGGCTACTGTTATGCAGATACGTATGGGTACTAACGAATGACTCGTACGTATGAACAACGAGATTCGTGACAAGATAACTAACGATCATAAGTGAAATGATGGTCAAACGAGACCCCTACCTGCGGCAGCCGAGCCAGATACGATGTACAAAAACCTTTGAACGGGAACAAACCACGAGACGTCTGGCACTTCACGAACGCTAACGAATCGAGTAGTCGGCTTAGTGACGTAGTATATCGCGAACCTGAAACCGACGAAGACCACAGGCGAGTGGGCCGGTTAAATACCACCCCGGGCTCCTCCCATAAATTCAGGCCACCATGTTGGCCTTCCACATATATATAAAAATTCCATATATATATATAAAATGCATAAATATTAAAATAGTCATAAAAACTATATATAATTGTATGTATATGGCAATATATCAATATACAAATAAAAATAAAAATAAAAAAAATCTATATTGAAAAAAAAAAAATATATATATATATATATATATATATATATATATATATATATATATAAGAAGGCCAGCATGGTGGCCTGTAATTATGGGAGGAGCCCGGAGGGTATTTAACCAGACCACCCACAACAGGCTGTGTCGGTTCCAGTGCAAGGTACTGCACATCAAGAGGCCGACACGTCTCAGCTCCCTCACGGTCGTCTATCTATGCGTCCAATCGCAGGCCCACTTCGGCATCTTCATTCGGGGTCTTCGTCGGCGGTTCCTGCTCATGGTCACAGATAAGTAGTAGCCAAACCTTTCATATCATGTGCAAACTTGTGGCTTATCATGCTTACTATCCGGCACCCCTTCACAAAGCTACCTCTGAGTTATTGACCCGAGCCCCCAAGCAGCTATCGGTCGTTCTCTGATATGACTTTCATAGGATTCACTTGTTACAAATTCACTGTCCATGGGATTGCCTTTTTTTTTTTTTTTTCTCTCATTTTTGAGATTATCATGTATTTTTGTTTGTATGGATTCCTGTGGCTGATTGAGGTGTAATTAAAACCACCTGGTGCCTTCTCTGCACTGGCTAGCCTGGGGGATGGGTGTGGTCAGGTGTTCGGTCACAGGAAGAGATGGCATACACCCTACAAACCAATTGTATCAGATTCTACCGATTTATATCGGACTCATCTCATACCTTTTCAAACTGATCCACATCAGATGCATCGCAGAGACTGTTTCTGCCTACCCACACATGTCCATACAGTTGGGCTCACGAGATTGGTCATATATTTTCATCGATTATCTCTACACACTCACTGTCGCAGGTAGGACTTTGTCGTTACCACTCCTACTAAACTTGAATCATTACGTTATGTCCATGTCGCAAAGTCGCACTTTCGGCTTCACAAGTCGTTCTATGTCATCTTTCATGTTTTGTCATACTTTCTACCCAACGCACTCGAGCCAGACGCAACCGACCCCCCTTCACCTCTTACCGGATAGCATTCACTCACCGTCAGCCGATTCGAGCCTAGTCGCTAAACCTTGCTTCTATGGTTCGGATCCTCAAGGCAATCACAAGCCCCCTTCAAACCCCCCCCCCATCACCTTTCCGTCAAAACCGAACCAGCCATGTCATCAGCGATATGGTTCAGATGTGGCATACAAGCCCCTCAGTCACCTCGCATCTACAGCCGATTCGAATCTAGTCGCACATCGGCGCTACGATTCGAGCCTTCCCTGAAACACGCAACAAGCAGTCGCACCAAATTCCGTCCCATCACCTACTCAAACAAGTCGAGTTCTTCATAAAAACTAAAGTCACATCGGAAAGTACGAATACATCCCGTTGCGCACGATAAATCCTACACACACATCAATACGCTGCAAGTCTTCCTACACCTTGCAAACACTGCAAACCCACCACATCATACGTCTTGCTGCATTTGGCATAACGCCCGTCATCTCCAGTAGCAACACGGCTACTCATACATCTTGCCGCATTTGGCATAACGCCCGTCATCTCCAGTAGCAACACGGCTACTCATATGTCTTGCTGCATTCGGCATAACGCCCGTCATCGCCAGTAGCAACACGGCTACCCACACGTCTTGCTGCATTTTACATAAACGCCCGTTATCTCCAGTAGCAACACGGCTACTCATACGTCTTGCTGCATCCGGCATTACGCCTGTCATCTCCAGTAGCAACACGGCTACTCATACATCTTGCTGCATCCGGCATTACGCCTGTCATCTCCAGTAGCAACACGGCTACACATACGTCTTTCTGCATTTTGCTTAAACACCTGTCATCTCCAGTAGCAACACGGCTACTCGTACATCTTGCCGCGTTTTGGCATAACGCCCATCATCTCCAGTAGCAACACGGCCACTCATACGTTTTCTTTACCCCCTTTTTCACCCTTCCAGGTCAGTTCCCCCTTTTTGTCCCCCCCCCCCCCAGTCCATCAGAGCATCTGTCACTGCCATCCCCCGCACTTCTTGCAGTTACCGCAAGTTCGTGTCATGGGCCCCCCACACCTTGCAACCTCCGCAAGTCGATCCACTCCTTGCCTTTGCGGCAAACCCATCTCAAACGCAAGTCACTGCCATCCCCCACACATCTTGCCGCACCGCAGGTTTGTGTCATGGGCCCCCACACCTTGCAACCTCCGCAAGTCGCTCCACTCCTTGCCTTCGCGGCAACCCAGCCAACGTGAGGCACAGCCATCCCCCGCACATCTTGCTTCACCGCAGGTTTGTGTCATGGCTCCCACACCCCTGCAATCGTTGCAGCTCGACCTTCATTGGCCTCCGCAGCCAATCCTCCCCAGTAGCCCACACAGCTACTCATGCCTTTCTCTATCCCTTTTCACCTTTTTTAGGTCAGTAAGTCGCCCCTGGTCTCCTACGAACAGGATCAGACCATCTTTCTTTCCCAGGTAAAAAAAAAATAAAAATGTCGAGGGCTTGCATCTCTTCACCAGGGGGTCAGCTATGGCCCTGAATCAGCTCTTGCAACCCATCTTTTTTAGAAAAAAAAATAAATAAATATATATTTTCATGTCACCCTATCGTAGGTACCAGGTCTACCAGGTTCGACCCCAACAGAGACTCTAGCACTAGGGTAGCAAGCAGGTGCATAGGTTGTTGTTATTTTTAGTTTCCTTTCTCTCTACACACCTTTCACTACATATCCTCGTTTCACGCACATATTTGGCTCAGTATCCAGGCGTTAGTAACTGTCACATACTTCTATGCATGTCACTCTGTTTTCGAAGCACAAGCCTTCACTACCTAGACAAGGTCACCTAGTCTCATGACTTGCTGGCAGTGCAAGTATTAGCTGACCGAACCTACGTCAAACTACTACAGATCGAAACATTCCTACTTGGCAACCAATCAGCAGCCACTCTCCCCAGTACCGCCCTGGGGGGCTCTGGTTAACTAGTCCGTGCCGAGCACAGACGGACACCCGAGCATCGGTTACCTGGCCAGTCACCTCCTGGCTCACCTCGGTTGTCACGCAGTCTTTGAGTTTCCAAATAGGCCAGAGGAACAATCTCACTCAGCGCTCACGCGCAATCCCCGATCTCCCCATACCGGCGTACGGTATTCCGCTCCGTTCTCACACCCTCCCCTAATCTATTAAACGCAGATTTGGCTCAGTAGCCAGGCGTTAGTAACTGTCACATACTTCTATGCATGTCACTCTGTTTTCGAAGCACAGCCTTCACTACGCAGACAAGGTCACCTAGTCTCATGACTTGCTGGCAGTGCAAGTATTAGCTGACCGAACCTACGTCAAACTACTACAGATCGAAACATTCCTACTTGGCAACCAATCAGCAGCCACTCTCCCCAGTACCGCCCTGGGGGGCTCTGGTTAACCAGTCCGTGCCGAGCACAGACGGGCACCCGAGCATCGGTTACCTGGCCAGTCACCTCCTGGCTCACCTCGGTTGTCACGCATCCCCTGAGTTTCCTAATAGGCCAGAGGAACAACCTCACTCAGCGCTCACGCGCAATCCCCGATTGTCCCCATACCGTCACACGGTATCCTGCTCTGATCCCCACCCCTCCTCCCAAATCTATGTAAAACGCCCATATATATTTTTCTCCTGTTTTACAAAGCAAAAAATATATATATATATATATATATATATATATATATATATATATATATATATATATATATATATATATATATATATATATATATATATATATATATATATATATAATTACATTCCCCCCCCCTCTTTTTTTATTTTAGCAGACGCCACGTCTCTGGCCGACAGCGACGATCTCACCCCCGCCCCATCACCTCCCGAGAAGGGAAAAAAAGAAATAAAAAAAGAAAAACAAAACGCCCATATTCCCCCCCCCCCCTTTTTCTCTCCTGTTTTACAAGCTTTGCAAAAAAAAAAAAAAAAAACACACACATCTTGGACAATAATGACGTTAACTTAGCATCCCTCCTCATAGCAGCACACAACTTGGCCGAGAACAAATCATATTAGAGGGGAAACGTCTCCATCCTGAAGGCCAGAGACCCTTGACTTAATTGCACGCTCACTGTCTCAGAGTTTGCGCTGTGCCTTAGGGACAGTCGGAGACGCGCATGCAGGGCAACCCCAACAGGAGGGTAGAAGTGGACGCGTATCTGCATACAGCATGGATCTAGGTCATTAGCACGCAGGGTGCTCATTCCATGACTATCACCATTCTTTCTTCAGACCCGGGGGTGATCCTTTACCTCCCGCCTCTTAGTGTTTTTCTTCCCCACCAAATCCTTAATTCAGACGTGCCAGCAACAACGGATCTGCCCATGGGAGACAATTTCCCACGAACCAACATGGCATGCCAATGTTCATTCCGTCACTATCCCCACAGCACCAATCAAAGGTCCTCTGCATCTACATCCCAGACAAACAATACTCTAGCCGCCACATTACCCGTTAACCTTGCGTCGTCCTTTTCGCAGGAACCTCGAACCGACCCAACCATGTCTCTTATCCCACATTGGTCGTAGTTAACCTCGCATCCGAACAACACCTTCGCGATACTACCTGCCTCATTAATCTATCATTATCTCAAAACGCCCTAAAGGCCTACTGTACAGCCTGGAACTTGTCTCACGGGTTACTAGCCTCAAACCCCAGGGCGACAACAGGAGACCTCCATCACATCCTGGCTTCCATGTCACACACAGTTGGCTTTTCACACAATACCAAATTACCTCCCTAACCGAGTCTTTTGCGCCCTTCTCTTGGCATATAGCCCAGCTCACCAGGGCTCACCTTACAGCAGGCCAGGGCACACTTCAGGTCTATTTATGTTGTTAGTCTTGTGACGTGTTTATGTGTTTCTTTCATATCTCTCGAAGATCGGAGGGCTCTGACTAATATATATATATATATATATATATATATATATATATATATATATATATATATATTAAAGAATAGGAGAGATTATGAATTATGAAAAATCGAATCAATATTCTGGGCGTTAGTACATCTACCAAAAAGATCCACTGTGTTTCACGCTTGGACAATTCTCAGATCATATTCGTGCCCCTCCAGTGTGATTGGATTTGTTCAACCCCCCAAAATTCCAAGCCTGTTGCATCCATATCATGTTTCAATTTAAAGTGTAATGACACATTATGGTCTTTATAACCGATTTTGATATTATGGATGTGTTCTGCAATCCTTACGCGTAGTTTCCTTTTTGTACGACCGATCTAGATGAGCCCACAGGGGCATTTCAATGCATAGACAACATGGGTACTATTGCACGTAATAAACTGATTAATGGAGAAGACTTGATCATTCACTGGAGAGGTAAACGTTTCCAACGCTCTGATTGGTCTAGACACTTCCCTACATGTTTTACATTTTCTGCATGCATAAAATCCATTTTGATCCCAAAAGGTAAGAGGACGCTTAGGTGGATCCATGACTTTACGTATAATTTTATCCCCAAAGCTTGTGGCCTTTCTGTAGATGAATTGAGGTGTGGGTGGCAATTCGGTCTTCAATTTTTTATCTAGTAATAATACGTGCCAGTGTTGCTTGAAGATTGCTTCTATCTCCCGGTATTGGGCATGGAAGCCCGAGATAAAACCCCATTCTTTATTTTGGGTATTTTTTACCCCCTCATTCAAAGGTACGTTCGTTATTTTTTCTTCAAGACATGTAGATCTCAGGATGTTGCCAATTTCCTCAATCACTTTCTCCAGAGTATTGGGATCATACCCTCGAACTACAAACCTTTCAGCAAGAATGTTAGCTTGAGAGATAAAGTTATTCTCCTGATCTCCTCTGAGCAATTTCGCCGAACCCTCACGATCTGACCCTTAGGAATGTTCTTTAGCCATTGAGGATGATGTCCGCTCGTTGTCGGGAGATAGCTGTTCCTGTCTGTTTTCTTAAAAAACACCTTTGTTTCTGGCTTTTCACCCTTTCTGTAAATATTGACATCCAGGAAATTAATTTCTTTCTCGTTCCATTCTGATGTTTTGATCGTTTGTATTCAAATACTGTATAAATACTTCCAATTCTTTCTCTGTGCCGGCCCAGATGAAGAAGAGATCGTCAATAAAACTATTTTAAAAAATTTGCTCTGGTGGTTGTTTGCTAAAAATGGGCTTATCCTCCCATTCCGCCATTAATAAATTGGCAATGCTGGGGGCGAATTTAGCTCCCATCGCAACTCCTCGTTGTTGCGAATAAAAGACATTATTGAACCAAAAATAATTATGACTAAGACAAAAATCTAAACAGTTCTTTAAAAACACCTTCTGATTATGTGGAATATCCTCCCTTCTACTCAAGGCCCAGTTCAGGCTTTCTATTACCCTGCTCATCTGATGCTGATTGGTGTATTTTTATTGGTGATGTCCGCATTGTAATAAGGACATTAAGCGCTACTGCAATATTTTAGAAAGACTTATGAGGAAATTTTATAATATTGCCATATTTTACAGAGCTAAAAATAGCCATTGATTACTGTATAAATAACATTGGCAGGGAAGGGGTTAACACTAAGAGGTGATCAATGGGTTAACTGTGTTCCCTGGGTGTGTTCTAACTGTGGGGGGGATGGGACTGACTAGGGGAGGAGAGACTTAGTATGAACCCACAATGTCTCTCCTCTCCCCCTCTCTCCTCTCACAGATCCCGGTTCTCTGTTACGAGCGATCGCGGCCCCGCCGGGCACGCGAATCAGCTCCGGGTGACACGTGCGCCTATGGCGACATGCACACGCCAGCTGTCATGTCTTAAAGGAGCGATGTACAGCTACAGCGATTTGCCCAGCCGGGCCAACCTGCCACAGTATAACTGCGGCGGCTGGTCGGCTAGTGGTTAAGCTATAGCTCCCAACTGTCCCTGATTTCGAGGGACTGTCCCTGATTGGGAGCAATGTCCCTCTGTCCCTCATTCCTCCTCATTTGTCCCTCATTTTGGTCTGCTCTATATAGATGTATATAAAATGCACTTTTTATCAATCAAAAAGTGTTTTCCAGTGCTAAACCTTTCATCTGATTTCTAAATTGCTGCATTTGTGAATTTCAAAAGCCAACATTAAGGAATAGTAGTGCGCCATCAATGAGTGTAGTGGGAGGTACAGGGTGTAGTGGGAGGATCTTAAAATATATATGGCAGCCTATCACAGACTCTACAAGCTTCTGATGACGCCCAGAGGGAGGGGAGAAACTATTCAAGCAAGAGAGTATCTGTGAAGACTGTTTGGATGCCAAGGCCGCATTACTGAATTATTAAGAATTGATGTAAGTGTAATGATTTTAAGCCTTTTATAATAAAACCCTGCAGTATTACACTATATAAAATAAACTAAGGAATCCGCGCTTAGGAAATAAAACTGCAGCCCCCCAATAAAGTACTACACACGAGTGTGTAATAGAGAAATGAAATTGGATAAGGGGTGGTGGCGCTGTTCAATAAGGGTATAAAAAATGTGCTAAAAATTCATGTGAACTGTGCAAAAAAAGGGATACAGTGAATTCATATGAAAAATAAAAATAGAAAAAATATATAAATATGATCAATGATGACCTCCACACTTTGAGTGAGTTGGACAATAAGTTATGTGCAAAAGAGCTGGCAAATATGTGTGAATAAATTGATGTGAATAAATAAACAACAATAAAAAATATATATAATATGTTAAAGTGACTCCGTAACACACCCCTAATTTATAATAAAACTATTAAGTCTGTATAAAAATATTTTTCATAAAATTAAATATAAAAATAGAAAATATTGTATCAGGTGTGTATATAATAATCCAAGTGAACCGTGGTGGTAAACAGTTAAAGTGCTCAGATCCGTGTGTCCTCCAAAAAATATATATAAAAAAAGTCTTTAAAGCATGTCAAAATAAGGGAATAAGATGAAAAACAAATGTCCAGACAGTGATGAAAAAATAAATAACAATAGATGACGTCTTGTTTAAAAAATTCCTGTAGCGAATAATTCCAACAGATCATACGGATAGCCGGTGAATGTTTTCAGTGCTCCCCTCCTTCCATAGAGTGACCCCTATTAAGCAAACACTCACCAGAGTGCCTAACCCCTGCAGGGGTGATAGGCATATAAAATCCTCAGCAGGTAGTGTCGAAGTCCTCCTCTGTAGGGTAAGCGATGGAGGAGATCCTCTCCAGTTGGTGTGTTCACCTGTTCCAGTAGCTGGAGTGTAGGATGCACCACCGTGCAGTCCGTATGTGAAGGAAAAAATGAGACTAATAGTGTGATTCTGTAATATTAGTTGGGTCTTTATTTTCAAAAGATGCTAGTAAAAAGCAAAAACCAGGGGGGGGGGGTAGCCACGAAGGCTATAACAGAATCAAAAAAGGTAAAACAAGATGAGGATAAGAATATAAGCAGAGCGCGCAGCGCTGGGCTGTGCGATGGTGACACCGCTAAGCCCTGGTATCCGGCGTGCGTTCCAACAGTGAGCTAGGAAAAAACCGGAAACAGCAAGGCGGAAGTGACGTGACGTGTACAAGGGTATCACCTTACGTACGTTTCGTCAGTAGACGTCTTCGGAGATGATACCATCTTGGTACACCTCACTGGATATATACAGTCAGCTGGAGCTGCGGTGCCAATCAAAATAAAGTGGGGGCGGGACAGTAGCACGAAACCCGGAGCCACTCAGGAAGCGTATTAAAAGCTTATATGCGGCAGCTGAAGGCAAGGTGGATGTGTAAAAATGTGCCTGAATCAAACAAATTCTATTAAGAGATTATTGTACATACATTCTATTAGGTTCCCTTTCTTTCGGATAGAAGTGTGTTGATATATATTCCTTTCCAAATATCAGATTGACACCATAGTCCTGTCCTGAATTTGTTTTATACATATCACACTATTTATATTCTTTCTGTATGCATTGTCTAAACACCTAAGATAGGCTCTCTGGTGGCCTTTCTGAGTATTATAATTTCATGTATAATTTTACATACTATTCAGACATTTTCCTCATCATTACGTATTTGCCTCTCTTACCAAGGAGTTGTTCTTAATAATAATTTTTTAATATCATTATTTAATACATTTTTTAATATATATTTTTTACTAGTTGGGACATACTTTTTGTCCATTTTAAACTATTCATCTATATATACATATACACAAAAAATTTTTTTTCCCAATGTTATATATATTACCCTTTTCTCATACACACACATGTGCTGCGATACCATAACACATGTTCTTGGAATTTGTATTTGAGGTTTTAATTTTAAAATTATATATATACTGTTCCGGATGTTATTGTTTTATTCCCAATGCAATATATGTAACCCCTTCAAATCTATAGCCCTCAATATACCTTCAAAGCAGGAGCTACGGTTCATCTATTTATTAGAATTAATCAGGAGGGGGGCTAATTGTATTTCCCGTGGGTGGTTTTGTTTGATTCAGGCACATTTTTACACATCCACCTTGCCTTCAGCTGCCGCATATAAGCTTTTAATACGCTTCCTGAGTGGCTCCGGGTTTCGTGCTACTGTCCCGCCCCCACTTTATTTTGATTGGCACCGCAGCTCCAGCTGACTGTATATATCCAGTGAGGTGTACCAAGATGGTATCATCTCCGAAGACGTCTACTGACGAAACGTACGTAAGGTGATACCCTTGTACACGTCACTTCCGCCTTGCTGTTTCCGTTTTTTTCCTAGCTCACTGTTGGAACGCACGCCGGATACCAGGGCTTAGCGGTGTCACCATCGCACAGCCCAGCGCTGCGCGCTCTGCTTATATTCTTATCCTCATCTTGTTTTACCTTTTTTGATTCTGTTATAGCCTTCGTGGCTACCCCCCCCCCCCCCCCCCCCCTGGTTTTTGCTTTTTACTAGCATCTTTTGAAAATAAAGACCCAACTAATATTACAGAATCACACTATTAGTCTCATTTTTTCCTTCACATACGGACTGCACGGTGGTGCATCCTACACTCCAGCTACTGGAACAGGTGAACACACCAACTGGAGAGGATCTCCTCCATCGCTTACCCTACAGAGGAGGACTTCGACACTACCTGCTGAGGATTTTATATGCCTATCACCCCTGCAGGGGTTAGGCACTCTGGTGAGTGTTTGCTTAATAGGGGTCACTCTATGGAAGGAGGGGAGCACTGAAAACATTCACCGGCTATCCGTATGATCTGTTGGAATTATTCGCTACAGGAATTTTTTAAACAAGACGTCATCTATTGTTATTTATTTTTTCATCACTGTCTGGACATTTGTTTTTCATCTTATTCCCTTATTTTGACATGCTTTAAAGACTTTTTTATATATATTTTTTGGAGGACACACGGATCTGAGCACTTTAACTGTTTACCACCACGGTTCACTTGGATTATTATATACACACCTGATACAATATTTTCTATTTTTATATTTAATTTTATGAAAAATATTTTTATACAGACTTAATAGTTTTATTATCAATTAGGGGTGTGTTACGGAGTCACTTTAACATATTATATATATTTTTTTATTGTTGTTTATTTATTCACATCAATTTATTCACACATATTTGCCAGCTCTTTTGCACATAACTTATTGTCCATACATTTTTTGGAATAACTCACTCAAAGTGTGGAGGTCATCATTGATCATATTTATATATTTTTTCTATTTTTATTTTTCATATGAATTCACTGTATCCCTTTTTTTGCACAGTTCACATGAATTTTTAGCACATTTTTTATACCCTTATTGAACAGCGCCACCACCCCTTATCCAATTTCAGTATTACACTATATGTCCCTTTCCTCCATTTTGTCCAAACTTTACCTCTACGGTCTGTGACCGTGTAAAGCATGTAAGACCTTCAATATAGTGGAGAAGGATTTGGGAAACCTTTCCGTGAAAGGATACACCAACCTACTCGGTGGACGGAAGTCATCTGTGACATACAGGTTTTTTATCTGGTGTGTGGGGAACCAGGGGGGGAGCACAGGAAGCCATCTGAATCACACCTGATATTTGCATCCATAATGTACCGCATGTTTGATGAACTTTTTTAAGCACAATATTGATATATGTTTCTACCCATATCACATGTGCATAGTAGGGATGAGCCGAACACCCCCGGGTTTTGTTCGCACCAGAACCTTCGAACCGACCGAAAGTTCGCGCGAATTTTCGAACCCTATACGTTATAATGGACGCAAACGTTCAAAATCAAAAGTGCTAATTACAACGGCCAATATGCATGTTAATGTAAAAAAAAAACAGGTTTGGGGAACCGGGTCCTGCCCCAGGGGACATATATCAATGCAAAAAGAACTTTGAAAAACTAACGTTTTTTCGGGAGCAGTCATTTTAATGATGCATAAAGTGAAAAAAAAAAAGTGAAATTTTCCTTTAAATATGGTACCTGGGGGGTGTCTAAAGTATGCCTGTGAAGTGGCATGTGTTTCTAGGGTTGCCACCTTTTCTTCAAGCCAAACCCGAACACATTAGCAGCGCACGGCAATTTTAATTTTTTTTAGTACATTAAATTCATTACCTCTGTACAATGCAAGGAAATTTTTATGTATTAATGTAGTATACACTATACATATATTTTGTGATTAAATAACATTTCTAATCATATGGAGTTAATCACAAGAGTCCCCCTTTACCTCAGAGTCAACAAAGTTGACACTCTTGGCTTAAAATTGCAGTGAGCAGTCTGGGCCAGGGGCGGACTGAAAACTCATGGGGCCTCTGGGCAATTGAAGATCATGGGTTCCCCAGGTTTAAAGATGGCTGTCTCATGGAAGCCAACATTATTGTGGCAGGCCAATGCATAGAGGCACCAAGCTCTGCCACATGCAGAGTGGCAGAAGGAGTGCGGAGGGGATGGTGGGGGTAGTATGTATAGGAGAGGAGTGCAGAGGGGATGGTGGGGGTAGTATGTATAGGAGAGGAGTGCTGAGGGGATGGTGGGGGCAGTATGTATAGGAGAGGAGTGCGGAGGGGATGGTGGGGGTAGTATGTATAGGAGAGGAGTGCGGAGGGGATGGTGGGGGTAGTATGTATAGGAGAGGAGTTCGGAGGGGATGGTGGGGGCAATAGGAGAGGAGTGCGGAGGGGATGGTGGGGGCAGTATGTATAGGAGAGGGGTGCGGAGGGGATGATGGGGGTAGTATGTATAGGAGAGGAGGGTAGTATGTATAGGAGAGGAGTGCGGAGGGGATGGTGTGGGCAGTAGGAGAGGAGTGCGGAGGGGATGGTGTAGGCAGTAGGAGAGGAGTGCGGAGGGGATGGTGTGGGCAGTAGGAGAGGAGTGCGGAGGGGATGGTGTGGGCAGTAGGAGAGGAGTGCGGAGGGGATGGTGGGGGCAGTAGGAGAGGAGTGCGGAGGGGATGGTGGGGGCAGTAGGAGAGGAGTGCGGAGGGGATGGTGGGGGCAGTAGGTGAGGAGTGCGGAGGGGATGGTGTGGGCAGTAAGTGAGGAGTGCGGAGGGGATGGTGTGGGCAGTAGGAGAGGAGTGCGGAGGGGATGGTGTGGGCAGTAGGAGAGGAGTGCGGAGGGGATGGTGTGGGCAGTAGGTGAGGAGTGCGGAGGGGATGGTGGGGCAGTAGGTGAGGAGTGCGAAGGGGATGGTGTGGGCAGTAGGTGAGGAGTGCGGAGGGGATGGTGTGGGCAGTAGGAGAGGAGTGCGGAGGGGATGGTGTGGGCAGTAGGTGAGGAGTGCGGAGGGGATGGTGTGGGCAGTAGGTGAGGAGTGCGGAGGGGATGGTGTGGGCAGTAGGTGAGGAGTGCGGAGGGGATGGTGGGGGGAGTAGGTGAGGAGTGCGGAGGGGATGGTGGTGGCAGTAGGTGAGGAGTGCGGAGGGGATGGTGTGGGCAGTAGGTGAGGAGTGCGGAGGGGATGGTGGGGGCAGTAGGTGAGGAGTGCGGAGGGGATGGTGGGGGCAGTAGGTGAGGAGTGCGGAGGGGATGGTGGGGGCAGTAGGTGAGGAGTGCGGAGGGGATGGTGGGGGCAGTAGGTGAGGAGTGCGGAGGGGATGGTGTGGGCAGTAGGTGAGGAGTGCGGAGGGGATGGTGGGGGCAGTAGGTGAGGAGTGCGGAGGGGATGGTGTGGGCAGTAGGTGAGGAGTGCGGAGGGGATGGTGTGGGCAGTAGGTGAGGAGTGCGGAGGGGATGGTGTGGGCAGTAGGTGAGGAGTGCGGAGGGGATGGTGTGGGCAGTAGGTGAGGAGTGCGGAGGGGATGGTGTGGGCAGTAGGTGAGGAGTGCCGAGGGGATGGTGTGGGCAGTAGGAGAGGAGTGCGGAGGGGATGGTGTGGGCAGTAGGTGAGGAGTGCCGAGGGGATGGTGTGGGCAGTAGGTGAGGAGTGCGGAGGGGATGGTGGGGGCAGTAGGTGAGGAGTGCGGAGGGGATGATGCCAGCTGGATATATGAAGTGGTGGGGGGGAGTTGGGGGCTGAGAAACAGTGATGTATATAAAAACAAGAGCCACTAAAATTTACAACAATGAAAACTGCCATCTCCCAGCACTCTGTATGTACAGATGATGTGAATGGAATGTATGACATTCATATATCCCTGTGTTGCCCAAGCTCTGTACAATCAGAAGTTTACACTCTCCACACACACAGGGTTAATGAATGGCCATAAATCACTGCACATTATCTGGACTGAGGGGGGGATGTTTGTACAGACACTGCTTGGAAGATATCTGACACTTGAGACCGATCCTCCGGTCACCTTAACCCTTCACAGCAACTACTGAAAAACAAGTCCTGTCGGCTTTCCACCCAAGGAGACTCAGAGAAACTCTCAGCTCACCTCTTCCCTGCATGTAGTGTGATCAGCGCCAGCCCGACATCATCTACTCCTCCTGACATGATCTCCTCCTCAGCTCCGCCTCCCGGCACACCGCACTGGTGATCACAGGGGGGAGAGCAAGATAAGAGTCACTGATAAGAGACCCTACAGGAGCCTGGAGGGGGGGGGGGGGACAGCAATGATTATATATTTAAAAAACACACCAGCACAGTGTATTTATGGAGAAGCAGTGACACTGCTGCTGTCTCCACAGTGACAAGTATACTAGAGGAACTCCCCTATCTGAATGGTCTGTCCGGGTTTCAGAGAGTCTGAAAAGAGGAGTGCTGAGGGGATGGTGGGGGCAGTATGTATAGGAGAGGAGTGCGGAGGGGATGGTGGGGGTAGTATGTATAGGAGAGGAGTGCGGAGGGGATGGTGGGGGTAGTATGTATAGGAGAGGAGTTCGGAGGGGATGGTGGGGGCAATAGGAGAGGAGTGCGGAGGGGATGGTGGGGGCAGTATGTATAGGTGAGGGGTGCGGAGGGGATGATGGGGGTATTATGTATAGGAGAGGAGTGGGGAGGGGTTGGTGTGGGCAGTAGGAGAGGAGTGCGGAGGGGATGGTGGGGGCAGTAGGAGAGGAGTGCGGAGGGGATGGTGTAGGCAGTAGGAGAGGAGTGCGGAGGGGATGGTGTGGGCAGTAGGAGAGGAGTGCGGAGGGGATGGTGTGGGCAGTAGGAGAGGAGTGCGGAGGGGATGGTGGGGGCAGTAGGAGAGGAGTGCGGAGGGGATGGTGGGGGGAGTAGGAGAGGAGTGCGGAGGGGCTGGTGGGGGCAGTAGGTGAGGAGTGCCGAGGGGATGGAGTGGGCAGTAAGTGAGGAGTGCGGAGGGGATGGTGGGGGCAGTAAGTGAGGAGTGCGGAGGGTATGGTGGGGGCAGTAGGAGAGGAGTGCGGAGGGGATGGTGGGGGCAGTAGGAGAGGAGTGCGGAGGGGATGGTGGGGGCAGTAGGAGAGGAGTGCGGAGGGGATGGTGGGGGCAGTAGGAGAGGAGTGCGGAGGGGATGGTGTGGGCAGTAGGTGAGGAGTGCGGAGGGGATGGTGTGGGTGAGGAGTACGGAGGGGATGGTGTGGGCAGTAGGTGAGGAGTGCGGAGGGGATGATGGGGGTAGTATGTATAGGAGAGGAGTGCGGAGGGGATGGTGTGGGCAGTAGGAGAGGAGTGCGGAGGGGATGGTGGGGGCAGTAGGAGAGGAGTGCGGAGGGGATGGTGTAGGCAGTAGGAGAGGAGTGCGGAGGGGATGGTGTGGGCAGTAGGAGAGGAGTGCGGAGGGGATGGTGTGGGCAGTAGGAGAGGAGAGCGGAGGGGATGGTGGGGGCAGTAGGAGAGGAGTGCGGAGGGGATGGTGGGGGCAGTAGGAGAGGAGTGCGGAGGGGATGGTGGGGGCAGTAGGTGAGGAGTGCGGAGGGGATGGTGTGGGCAGTAAGTGAGGAGTGCGGAGGGGATGGTGGGGGCAGTAAGTGAGGAGTGCGGAGGGGATGGTGGGGGCAGTAGGAGAGGAGTGCGGAGGGGATGGTGGGGGCAGTAGGAGAGGAGTGCGGAGGGGATGGTGTAGGCAGTAGGAGAGGAGTGCGGAGGGGATGGTGTGGGCAGTAGGTGAGGAGTGCGGAGGCGATGGTGTGGGCAGTAGGTGAGGAGTGCGGAGGGGATGGTGTGGGCAGTAGGTGAGGAGTGCGGAGGGGATGGTGTGGGCAGTAGGTGAGGAGTGCGGAGGGGATGGTGGGGGCAGTAGGTGAGGAGTGCGGAGGGGATGGTGGTGGCAGTAGGTGAGGAGTGCGGAGGGGATGGTGTGGGCAGTAGGTGAGGAGTGCGGAGGGGATGGTGGGGGCAGTAGGTGAGGAGTGCGGAGGGGATGGTGGGGGCAGTAGGTGAGGAGTGCGGAGGGGATGGTGGGGGCAGTAGGTGAGGAGTGCGGAGGGGATGGTGGGGGCAGTAGGTGAGGAGTGCGGAGGGGATGGTGTGGGCAGTAGGTGAGGAGTGCGGAGGGGATGGTGTGGGCAGTAGGTGAGGAGTGCGGAGGGGATGGTGTGGGCAGTAGGTGAGGAGTGCGGAGGGGATGGTGTGGGCAGTAGGTGAGGAGTGCGGAGGGGATGGTTGGGGCAGTAGGTGAGGAGTGCGGAGGGGATGGTGTGGGCAGTAGGTGAGGAGTGCCGAGGGGATGGTGTGGGCAGTAGGAGAGGAGTGCGGAGGGGATGGTGTGGGCAGTAGGTGAGGAGTGCGGAGGGGATGGTGTGGGCAGTAGGTGAGGAGTGCGGAGGGGATGGTGGGGGCAGTAGGTGAGGAGTGCGGAGGGGATGGTGTGGGCAGTAGGTGAGGAGTGCGGAGGGGATGGTGGTGGCAGTAGGTGAGGAGTGCGGAGGGGATGGTGTGGGCAGTAGGTGAGGAGTGCGGAGGGGATGGTGTGGGCAGTAGGTGAGGAGTGCGGAGGGGATGGTGTGGGCAGTAGGTGAGGAGTGCGGAGGGGATGGTGTGGGCAGTAGGTGAGGAGTGCGGAGGGGATGGTGGGGGCAGTAGGTGAGGAGTGCGGAGGGGATGATGCCAGCTGGATATATGAAGTGGTGGGGGGGAGTTGGGGGCTGAGAAACAGTGATGTATATAAAAACAAGAGCCACTAAAATTTACAACAATGAAAACTGCCATCTCCCAGCACTCTGTATGTACAGATGATGTGAATGGAATGTATGACATTCATATATCCCTGTGTTGCCCAAGCTCTGTACAATCAGAAGTTTACACTCTCCACACACACAGGGTTAATGAATGGCCATAAATCACTGCACATTATCTGGACTGAGGGGGGGATGTTTGTACAGACACTGCTTGGAAGATATCTGACACTTGAGACCGATCCTCCGGTCACCTTAACCCTTCACAGCAACTACTGAAAAACAAGTCCTGTCGGCTTTCCACCCAAGGAGACTCAGAGAAACTCTCAGCTCACCTCTTCCCTGCATGTAGTGTGATCAGCGCCAGCCCGACATCATCTACTCCTCCTGACATGATCTCCTCCTCAGCTCCGCCTCCCGGCACACCGCACTGGTGATCACAGGGGGGAGAGCAAGATAAGAGTCACTGATAAGAGACCCTACAGGAGCCTGGAGGGGGGGGGGGGGACAGCAATGATTATATATTTAAAAAACACACCAGCACAGTGTATTTATGGAGAAGCAGTGACACTGCTGCTGTCTCCACAGTGACAAGTATACTAGAGGAACTCCCCTATCTGAATGGTCTGTCCGGGTTTCAGAGAGTCTGAAAACCGGGCAGATGATTCAGAACCCGGACTGTCCGGGTGAATCCCGTACAGGTGGCAACCCTATGTGTTTCCCGTGTTTAGAACTGTCCTTGCACAAAATGACATTTGTAAAGGAAAAAAAGAAGCCATTTAAAACCACTTGCGGCTTTAATGTCATGTCTTGTCCTGGCCGCCATATGGCTGAAAATCCTTGAGAAAAATGGCATGGCTACCCCATCTCCCCCCCCCCCCACCCCAGCCCCTTTGGGTCTTGTATGGATATTAAGGGGGACCCCGCACCCAAAATAAAACCCTATACCTACAACCCTATATACTCTGAACAGCAGTATATAGGTGGTGCAAACAAGACACGGACTGTAGGTTTGTCCTTAAGTAGAATCTGAACAGGTACATTACGAAGTGTAGCTCCATCCCAAAAAAATCTATTTTTAAGCTTTTGGAGAACATAGGGAGGGGTTATCACCCCTGTAACATTTGCTGTCTTTGCACATCTGTTCAGAACATGTCACCTCACTTTCCGTCCCAATGACAAATGTTTTTGGAAAAGTGGGGTTTGAATTGAAACAAGGATTGGTGATAAAGCATCAGTAGAGAGATTTAATTTGGGAAAAAGGTATCTCCTAACAGGATAGAATTTCCCTTCCTAGGGGTAGATTTCCTCTCACTTCCTGTTTTCTTTTTCCGTTTGCAAGTAGGAGTCGTTTGTAAGTTGGATGTTTGAAAGTAGGGGCCTGCCGTATATACTCTGCAGAAATTTGCCCTATTAGATGTTGGTGTAGCACAAGACTGGTGGGCACAGGAATGGGCCCTGCTGTGAGTTATTAGATCAAGATTTGTAATTGCATGCACCTGTTGAACAGGGCAGAAAAATTGGGCCTTTGGCGGTGGTGGTGGACGGTGTTGCCACAAGACTGTAGGCCCTCATAGTTACTCTTGGTGGGCGCAGGAATGGGCCCTGCTGTGAACTATTAGATCAAGATTTGTAATTACACGCCCCTGTTAAACAGGGGCTGAAAAATTGTGTCTTAGGCATTGGTGCTGGTGCCACAACACTGCAACCCCTCACAGATACTGTACTCTTAGCACAGCAATGAGACCTGTTGCAAAGCAGTGCCTAAATTGTAATTACACGCCCCAACAGGGGCTGAAAAATTGTGCCTTAGGCACTGGTGCCACAACACTGCAACCCCTCACAGATACTGTACTTGGAGCACAGCAGTCACACGTGTTGCGAAGCATTTTTTAAAAAAATTGTAATTACATGCCCCTGTTAAACAGGGGCTGAAAAATTGTGCCTTAGGCACTGGTGTGGTGGCATGGATCATTGAGGAGGAGGAAGAGGATAGTCAGTGAACATAAGAGGACAGTCACTCATCATCAGCATAGGCAGTCTTGAAGGGATGTGACATTATAAATTTATTCCGTTATATCCGCTTGAGGTGCCTGGTAGCTGGTGGTGATCCAAGACTGATTCATTTTGATGAAGGTCAGTCGATCAACCGAGTCGGTGGACAGGCGCACCCTATGATCGGTGACAAATCCTCCAGCAGCACTAAATGTGCGTTCGGAAAGAACGCTGGAGGCAGGACAGGCCAGTAGTTCAATTGCATACTGTGCAAGCTCTGGCCAGTGATCCATCCTCAGGACCCAGTAAGCCAGAGGATTTTCGGTGGGAAAGGTGTCCAAGTCTGACCTTGCCCCAAGGTATTCCTGCACCATGTATATCAAACGCTGGCGATGGTTGCTGGAACCGATCATACCTTGGGGCTGCGGACTAAAAAATTGTCTGAACGCATCGGTCAGACGTCCACCTTCCCCCACCGCTCCATCTGCTACTGACCGAAGCCTCAGCAACTCGTCGTCCAGGACCAGGAGTTTGTAACCTCCCTGTTTCTGGGAACGCGTTGCACAGACTTTTCTGCAAGGCCTCCCTGAGATGTCTCATCCTCTGCTCCCTCTGCGACGGCAAGATAAGGTCCGCAACCTTACCCTTGTACCGTGGATCAAGGAGAGTGGCCAGCCAGTAATGGTCCCTCTCCTTGATCCGAAGAACACGAGGATCCTTCCGCAGGCTTTTCCGGATCAGGGAGGCCATGCAGCGTAGGTTTGCTGAGGCATTCGGTCCGGAGTCTTCTGGGTCACTGAGGATGACATGATCGCCAGCCACCTCCTCCCAGCCACGTACAAGTCCACTGGTTTGTTGGGACTGTACATCATCCCTAAAAGACTGCTGCTGCTGATGCTGAGTGCCATGCTCACACAATCCTCCCTCCTCCTCCTCATCCTCATCCTCTTCCTGTGTGATGGGTGGGACAGAAGGAACACTGTCCGGATAAAGGGGGGCCTTGAGAGGCAAGGAAGTCCTCCTCTTCCTGCCTCAAGTGCCCTGTCCATTATCCCACGCAGCGTATGCTCCAACAGGTGGACAAGAGGTACAGTGTCACTGATGCATGCACTGTCACTGCTCACCATCCTCGTGGCCTCCTCAAATGGTAAGAGAACAGTGTATGCATCCCTGATCATGCTCCACTGACGTGGGGAAAAAAAAACAAGCTCCCCTGACCCTGTCCTGGTGCCGTAGTCGCAAAGGTACTCATTGATGGCCCTCTTCTGCGTGTGCAGTCGCTGCAGCATGGCCAACGTTGAGTTCCACCTGGTGGGCATGTCACATATTAGGCGGTTCTTGGGCAGGTTCAGCTCCTTTTGCAGCTCAGTCAGCCGAGCACTGGCATTATAAGATCGGCGGAAATGCACACAGACTTTCTCCAGTCGCCTTTCAGGACAACCCTGGAGAGAGCGCAGCTCCGCCCACTTTGAGGAAACACTTGCAAATTTTTCTTTAAAACTCCTCCTCTTCCACCATGGCCTCAGTTATTGTGTTTCCTCCGCCATGGATGGAAGCACTTGTGGGAACCAGAGCTGCGTTCCCTCCAGGGGAGGGGAGGTAGCCTACCTTGAGCTGTTTTTTTGCAGCAGACCATCCCAGCCCCCCCCTAGTACGAGCGGGGGGGGTTCCGGAGTCCCCGACCTTCTCCAGCTCACGGGAGCGGTGGCCGGCAGGAAGTCGAGGCGTCTGTACCCCTGGGGCCGTTCGAATCTCGCGCGCTGCGCGGTACGGCTTGCGGATTGGGTCTCCTGGCGGGCGGATGACGCGGCGGCCAGTGACGCGGCTTCCTGTGCGGGCGGGACGACTGTGGTTCCGGTCGTCTGGAACGCAAGGGTCAGGGGGCGGGTCTACAGACTGGTGCTTCCGCTTCCGGCGCGCGTAGTGACGCTGAGCCCGGGAAACTTAAAAAGCGGCTGTTTAATTCATTCGCCCCGCTGCGCTCTCTGCAACAAGATGGATGAGAGATCTGCAGCAACGGTGGAGACAGGCACCCCAAGCACCGGTCAGGCCCAGGTAAGAGGGGCACAATGGTGCTTTCGATTCTTCTCCTTATGGGCTGTTTTTCTCCTGTTTGGTTGTTTTCATTCCTCCCCAAGGGGGGTCCTGTCACTACAGGGTCTGAGGTCACCTCTTTCAGTCCTGTAGTTAGGTGGTTGCTGCACACAGGTGGTTACTTTTTCTGTCTGGTGGTGGTTTATCATAGCACTAGGATTAGCAGTAAACAAGCTTTTATTTCTGTCCCTAGGAAACGGTTTCAGGGAAAGCAAAGAGAGCAAACCCTCCAGGAAAGAGATGCCCTGTGTGCAAGAACCCTTTGCGTGAATCTTGGCAGAAGGCTTTATGTAGGTCTTGTATCAAGGAGATAGTGGAGGAGGAGTCCTCTCAGCAATACGGCGAGCTATTTTCTTCAGTGCAAGAGATAGCGAGCTCGTTAAGCTCCGTCAAGACACTTTTGGTCCACAGTCCAGCAGGTCAGGGCGGTAGCCAGCAACCACCAGCAAGTCCTAGAGCATCCACCTCCAGGCAGAGGGAGGTGGCGGACTCAGAGGACGAAGGGGCAAGTACTCTCCCTTCCCTCAGAGATTCAGAGGAGGAGGTAGAAGAGGAGGATGACAGCCGTGGTTCCAGGTACAAGCTGTCTTTAGAGGAGGTAGATGACCTCCTGAGGGCTATCTATACGACCCTGGACATCCAGGAGGAAAAAGTCCAGTTGTCTGTACACGATAGAATGTATCAGGGGCTGGATGAGGTTAAATCCAGGGTTTTTCCTGTTCATAAGGTGTTGACAGACACGGTTAAAAAAGAATGGAAGGACCCAGAGAGGGGTCCTTTCCTTTCTAAAAGCCAGAAAAGACGCTTTCCCTTTGACGAAAAAGAGTCAGAGGTGTGGAACAAAAAACCACGTGTGGACGCAGCCTTTTCACAGGTATCGCGTAGGACAGACTTGGCCTTTGAGGACATGGGGGTACTCAAAGATGCCATGGATAAAAGAGCAGATACTCTTTTAAAGAGGGCATGGGATTCAGCATCTGCCAGCCTCAAACCAGCTATGGCATCCACGGTAGTGGCTAGGAACTTAGAGTGTTGGATAGATAAGTTGCAGAGCCACGTGGAAGCAGGCACACCACGTAAGGACTTGATGGAATCCTTTCCACTAATCCTTAGGGCGGTGAAATACATGGCTGATGCCTCTGCGGAGTCCATCAAAATGGCAGCCAGATCTGCGGCCCTGGTGAATTCCGCCAGGAGAGCTGTCTGGCTTAAAACGTGGTCAGGTGACACAGCCTCCAAGGTTAGGTTGTGTGGTCTGCCCTTTTCAGGGGATCTGCTGTTTGGGCCAGAGCTGGAAACAGTGCTGGACAGAACGGCAGACAAAAAGAAGGCCTTTCCTGCAAAGAAAAAACAGGCAGGAAAAAGGAATTTTCGTCCTGTTCAACAGTCCCGTAAGGGTGGGGAAGACAGCAAAAGTCGCTGGAACCCCCAGAAGGGTAGAGGTAAAGGAGGAATTTTGTTCAAAACTCCCTCCAGTCAACCCCCTAAGGATAAGTGACTGCTCTGCTCCAGTGGGAGGAAGGTTGTCCGCCTTCCTTCCGCAATGGAGCCAGTGTTCCTCAAGTCAATTCGTAAGGAACATTGTGGCACAGGGATACAGCCTGGAATTTTCCAACATTCCCCCAAACAGATTTTATGTCACAACCCTTCCGAGGGATCAGGACAAAGCCTCTGCCATGAGGAGCCTTTTGGAGGATCTGATTCAACAGGGGGTGATCATTCAGGTTCCAAAGGAACAGGAAGGCCATGGGTTTTATTCTCACATCTTCCTAGTGAGAAAACCTTCGGGCAAATATCGATTGATACTGAATCTAAAAATTCTGAATCAATCGATACGATACAAGCACTTCCGTATGGATACAATCCATACAATAACAAGGTTGTTATCCAAAAATTGCTTCATGGCCTCCCTGGATCTGAGGGACGCCTATCTACATGTCCCGATCGCCCAATCCTCCCAGAAGTTCCTCAGGTTGGCAGTGAATCTAGGGTCGTCAGTCTGGCACCTACAATTCAGGGCCTTGCCGTTCGGGCTGTCGTCCTCCCCCAGGATCTTCACCAAGGTCATGGCGGAAGCCCTGGAACCACTGAGGTTGAGGGGAATCTCAGTGGTCCCATATCTGGACGATCTCCTGTTTTTTGCGGACTCCAGGGAACAGGTGCTGTCGAATCTTCAGATAGCACAGGCTCACCTGGGGGACTTAGGGTGGCTTCTCAATCTGGAGAAGTCAAACCTGGTTCCAAGCCAGGAAGTAGTTTTTCTAGGGTACACCATCAATTCTACCCTGCAAAAAGTTTTTCTTCCGCAAGAAAAGGTGGAAAAGATCCTGACGGCAGTAAAACAAATTCAGACGAACCAGGTGGTTTCAGTCCGATCAGCCATGAGGGTGTTAGGTCTCCTTACAGCCTCTATCCCAGCTGTCCAGTGGGCCCGGTTCCATTCCAGACCTCTTCAGGCAGAAATCCTGCAGGTCTGGTCTCACCGGGTTCCACTAGAAAAGAAGTTCAGCCTTACCTCAAAAGTAAAACGGGCTCTGTGGTGGTGGCGAGACACAGCCAATCTCACAAAGGGCCTTCCCTGGTTCTGGCCGCTAGACAAGCGCCTGACGACGGACGCGAGTGCCTGGGGTTGGGGAGCCCACCTAGACGGGCTGACGGTCCAAGGGACTTGGTCCAAGGCAGAGTCTCGGAGATCCTCGAATTGGAGAGAACTCAAGGCTGTGTCGCTGGCCCTTCGGGCTTTTCAGCACGTAGTAGAGGGACAGCATGTACAGATCTTGTCGGACAATATGACAACGGTAGCATATGTCCTAAAACAAGGGGGGACCAGGAGCAGGGGTCTCATGGAATTAGCCAGGCATCTATTCGCATGGGCAGAAAAAAGCGTGGCCTCCCTCTCAGCAGTCCATCTAAAGGGCTCTCTGAATCTCTGGGCAGATCTTCTCAGCAGGAAGAGACTGGTGGAAGCAGAATGGAGCCTAAATCAGGAAGTCTTCTTGATGATCGCCAGTACTTGGGGCTTCCCCCAGGTGGACCTGTTTGCAAATCAGCAAAACCACAAGGTCCAAAAATACTTTTCTCTTCACCGAGAAGATCAGGCCATAGGTCTAGATGCATTAGCCCATCCTTGGCATTACCGTCTGTGCTATGCCTTTCCCCCCTTTCCTCTGATACCGGTGGTCCTGAGGAAGTTCAGGGAAGAGAGGACCAGCATGATTCTCATCACGCCCTTCTGGCCAAAAAGACCCTGGTTCTCGGCTCTTCTAAATCTAGCCACAGAACCCCCGTGGAGGCTACCAGTCAGGCAGGACCTTCTGACACAAGGGTCAGTGATCCATCCAGAGGCAGGCAGGCTGCAGTTAACCGCCTGGTTTCTGAAGAAGATCTCTTAAGAGCTAAGGGTTTGTCTGAGGGACTAGTAAGGACTTTACTTTCAAGCAGGAAAGAAGTGACTAGGGCCATCTACCTGAAAGTCTGGAAGAAGTACAACTCGTATTGTACTCTTAGAGGGTTCCAGGTGAAAAATACCAGTTCAATACTGGAATTTCTCCATGAAGGAATGGAGAAAGGTTTGGCAGCCAGCACCCTGAAAACTCAGGTGGCGGCCCTTTCTGTTTATTTAGAAAAAACCCTTTCCAGGGAAGCTTTAATTTCCAGGTTTTTCAGGGCAATGGCACGGAATAGGCCAGTTCCCCTCAGGAATTTTCCCAGTTGGGATTTATCCATAGTCCTTCAGGGTTTAACGGGAGCTCCGTTTGAACCTCTTAAGGACTCTTGTTTAAAAAATTTAGTTTTAAAAACAATTTTCTTAGTAGCCATTACGTCGGCTAGACGAGTGAGCGAATTACAGGCTCTGGCAGTTACAGAGCCTTTCCTAAGGATTTTTCCCGATAGGATAGTGCTGCAGATAGACCCAGCCTTTCTTCCCAAGGTATCTTCAGAGTTCCATCGTACCCAACAAATAGTGTTGCCTACCTTTTCCTCCAACCCTACCAACACAGGGGAGGAGGCCTTTCATACCTTAGATGTAAGGAGGTGTCTTCTCCATTTCCTAGCAGTTACTAGGGAATTCAGGAAGACGAATGCTCTGTTCGTAATCTTTTCAGGTACTAGAAAAGGGGAAAAAGCCTCCAAGAGTACTCTAGGTAGGTGGCTTAGAGAGGCAATTTCGGAGGCATACAAAGCTAGAGGAGAATCCCCTCCCTCCGGAATTGCTGCCCATTCCACTAGGGCAACAGCAGTGTCTTGGGCCGAGAGGGCCGGTGCTACGCCTGATCAAATCTGCAAGGCGGCCACGTGGTCAAGTTACTCAACTTTCCTTCGGCACTACAGACTGGACTTGCTGTCAGCTGCGGATCAAGCCTTCGGCAGGAAGGTACTGCAGGCAGTGGTCCCACCCTAGGGTAAGCTTCTCGGTTATCCTCTCCAGGGTTGTCCTGAAAGGCGACTGGAGAAAATACCTAGTTAGACTTACCGGTGACGGTATTTCTAAGAGCCTTTCAGGACAACGCCTAGTTCCCTCCCTTGTGTTTCTATGTTTAAAGATGATACAAGTATCTGTCATGGTTTGTTTGTGTTCTCTGTGCTTTATCTTCCAGTATGCCGGAGGTAACAATAACTGAGGCCATGGTGGAAGAGGAGGAGTTTTAAAGAAAAATTTGCAAGTGTTTCCTCAAAGTGGGCGGAGCTGCGCTCTCTCCAGGGTTGTCCTGAAAGGCTCTTAGAAATACCGTCACCGGTAAGTCTAACTAGGTATTTTCCTGGCCTGCCTCAGGACATCCTGTAAGCCTGGGAACCTGCCCAAGAACCGCTGCACCACCAGGTTGAGGACGTGAGCCATACAGGGCACATGGGTGAGCTGCCCCTGTCGCAGGGCGGAGAGGAGGTTGGTGCCATTGTCAGAAACGACCATTCCTGGCTTAAGCTGGCGTGTCGTCAACCACCTCTCGGCCTGCCCCTGCAGAGCTGCCAGAACCTCTGGCCCAGTGTGGCTCCTGTCCCCCAAACACACCAGCGCAAGCACGGCATGGCATCTTTTTGCCTGCGTACTTGCGTAGCCCCTTGTACGCCTACGGAGCACCGCTGGTTCCGAGGACAGGGCACTGGAGGAAGAAGAAGAGGAGGGGGTGGAGGAGAGAGGTGTGTCTCAACCAGTAGCAGTAGTAGCATTTTGGAGGCGTGTGGCGGAACAACCTCCAACACTACTGCACCTTGTCCTGCATCCCTCCCAGCTGCCAATAGAGTGACCCCAATGGGCCGTGAAAGAAAGGTAACGTCCCTGTCCATGCCTGCTGGACCATGAGTCAGCGGTAATATGCACCTTACCGCTGACCGCCCTGTCCAGCGAGGCATGGACATTGCCTTCCACATGCCGGTAGAGAGACGGAATCGCCTTCCGTGAGAAAAAGTGGCGTTTGGGAACCTGCCACTGAGGAACCGCACATTGAACAAACTCACGGAAGGGGGCCGAGTCTACAGACTGAAAAGGCAGCAGTTGAAGTGCTAGCAATTTAGCCAAGCTAGCATTCAACCGCTGGGCATGTGGATGGCTGGAGTGTACTTCTTTCGACGGTCCAGCAGCTGGGGCAGGGAAATTTGCCTGGTAGAATCGGACGTCGGTGTACTGCAAGTACTTGGTTGTGACACACCTAATTCTACACCTTCAGTCCTCTCAGAGCAGCTTTCAGAGAGGACTGAAGATGTAGTGGGGATGGAGATCCCAGCTGATGAGGAGCAAGGAGAGGTCCGCTTAGTTATTTGGTGTGGGTCTTTTATGTGTGCTTGCCAACGAGCTGCATGGCAGGTCGACATATGTCTGCTCATGCTTGTGGTGCCCAAGCAGCTGATGTTTTGGCCACACGAGATACGCTTGAGACAAATATTGCAAATAGCAGTGGTGCGATCTGATGCACTCGTCTCAAAAAAGGCCCACACCAAAGAACTTTTCTGATAACGTGCAGAGGCAGCGCCCTGCACAGGCGGAGCTCTGCGGTGTTGTACAGTTGCTGTGCTGGCCTCTAGCTGGCCTCCAGGGGGCATCCTGCCTCGTTGGACATGTGACGCCGCATCCTCCTCCTCGTCCTCCTCCTCATCCTCTCTCCCTTCAGGCACCCACGTGGAGTCAGTGACCTCATCATCCCCTCCCTCTTCACCACTAGAGCAAACCTGGCAGTAAGCTGCAGCTGGTGGAACAGTACTGCCAGATTGCTGTCCTTCAGCATCCCCTCTCTCTGCACGCACACTACTGACTTCCTCAAGCTGGGTATCATCATCCGAGCCTTCGAATCGTTGGGCATCCTCCTGGAGCATGTACCCAACACTGTGCTCAAAGAGTTCGGGGGACTCCTCAGGAGGACATGGTGGGTCTAGGGAAGGGGTGGCTGATGATGCCATTGAGTACGCGTTGGCAGCTGCTTTGCCAGTACCCTGAGCCTGGGTGAGAGAGGATGAGGAGGATGAGGAGGGCTTGGTCATCCATTCTACCAAGCCTTCAGCATGATGCGGCTCCACATGTCCAGCTGCCGAAAACAAAGACGCGCGTGTCCCATGGCCACGTGCTGATGACGATGCACGACCAAGTCCACGGCCACGTCCACTAGAAACAGAGCCTGCCTGCCCTGTGTTCTTGCCTCTGCACGCTCTGCCTCCCCTTGGCGGTCTTCCAGCCATTGTAGTCGGTAGTCCTGTGGGTGCTGCTGAGAAGAAAATATAGGAGCTCTGTGTGATGCCACTAACACACTAGAAGTCCTATGGGTGCTTCTGGGAAGAAAATATAGGAACTCTGTTTGCTGCCACTAACACACTAGAAGTCCTATGGGTGCTGCTGAGAAGAAAATATAGGAGCTCTGTGTGATGCCACTAACACACTAGAAGTCCTATGGGTGCTTCTGGGAAGAAAATATAGGAACTCTGTTTGCTGCCACTAACACACTAGAAGTCCTATGGGTGCTTCTGGGAAGAAAATATAGGAGCTCTGTGTGATGCCACTAACACACTAGAAGTCCTATGGGTGCTTTTGGGGTGCAATGCTGTGCTAACAGCACTGCGGTTGGCACTACTGAAATACTGTACTAACAGTAAAACACGCACCAGACTAATCCCCAGCAGCAGCTAAAAACACACTAACCAGCAGCAATGGACGATCAATGACAGGTAGCAATGGTTTAGCAAATAAATAGCCAATGGTTTAGCAAAGTAGAGCAAATCTTTCTATATGAATGAATCTAGCAAAGACACAGAATCAGCCTGATCTCTCCTAAAGCCGGAACTCATGTGACCGGCGCCGACGGCGTGGCGGCCTTTTAAATGGTGGGGCGTGTACTAAAGCCCCTGAGCTGTAATTGGCTACAGGCGTCCTGCCTGTAGCCAATTATGGCTCTCCGAGTTTCCGGCGCTGTGATTGGCCAAGCATGCGGGGTCACAGTGCATGCTTGGCCAATCATCAGCCAGCAATGCACTGCGCCGGCCGCAATGCATTGCGGGGCCGCTCGCATCACACGAATGTGATGCGAGCGGCCAAAATAGTTCTGGGCTCGCCGAGCAAGCGAACGCCCGGTGCTCGATGCGAACATGGGTTCGCATCGAGCACCGGGCCCATCCCTAGTGCATAGGATACATTTGGATGAACTTCCTCTGCACAGGATATTTATGCACGGACTTTATATGTATTTTTTTTTCAATTTATTTTCTTTATTTAAATAAAGTAGTACACGTACAAGGGCATATACAGAAATCTGCGAATATACATTAGAGAGAAATTAATAATCTGTGACAATAGATTTACAACTCATTTACACTTTACTCTGTAATAAAAAAAAAAAAAAAAAAAAAAGCCCTGTATCGGTTTGAGTCATCTAGTTTGGATATCTCCACTCCCCACGAGTTTCTCTCAGCATCTCGCCGAGCCCCGGACCCATACCACTCATCTAACATATTTGTCTTTTATTACAAAATAAATCAAGACACACCACCCCACCCATAAACCTCCCCCCCCCCCCCCCCCTCAAAAAAAAATAAAAAAAAAAAAATAAATTACAAAATAAAAAATAAAAAGAAAAAACACACAGAAAAAATAGAAAAAAAAAAATTAAAAATAAAAACCCCACCAATTTTTATCCAAATAGAGTCTTTCCATGGAGATCATTCCTGAGTCTGCCTATCACTTTGATGTATTTATAATCATAATCATGGTCTTACTTCTAATCTTCTTCTAGGAGTGTACTTCCTTCCTCCAAGGCCATAAAAGTGTTCCAGAGTCGCCAGGTCCTAGAGTATTTCTCTCCTTGAGATCGTGCTGAAAGGACCATATCTTCCAGTTTGCTAATCTCTTTCACTTTGCGAAGCCACATTCCTACTGTCGGGGGTAATTCCGACTTCCACCTTCGTGGAACACACGCCTTCGCAGCATCTAAGAGGTGACAGATTATAGATTCCTTGTATGCCTTTTCTGGTATATGAGAAACATGAAGGAGAAAGAGAGCTGGGTCTCTTGGGATTGTGTGTTCTGTAAAATTTTGAACAAACTGTCTAACTTCTGTCCAGAAGTTTTCTAATTTAGGACACTCCCAAAAGATATGTAGCAAAGTACCTTTATCCCTCTGGCATCTCCAACATCGATCTGAGAGGTCAGGGTACATTTTTTTCAGTTTATCTGGTGTTCTATACCAGCGTGTCAGAATTTTAAAGTTTGTTTCTTGTGTTTTCACACAGATCGACGATTCATGCGTGAGACTAAGGATTTGTTGTATTTGTGTTGTGTTGAAGTTTCCTCCCAGCTCTTGTTCCCATTCACTAATGCATCTCAAGGAGTCTATTTCCGCTGTCATCATTAGTAAGCCATAATTAACTGATAACGCGTGGGGCATTACTCCCGTTGCCGAACATAATTTCTCGAAAGTAGTGAGGGGTCTGTTAAACCTCTCCGGGGCTGGAAGTGTATTAAGAAAGTGGGTAATTTGGAGCGCGTTCCAAAATCTCAATCTATATGTCTCCTCTTTATCCATCAGCTCCAATATAGTTCGCCATTTTCCCTCCTTTATATAACTAGAAACTTGTGTAAGACCTATATCTATTAAATACTTAAAAGCCCTGTCTTCTAACCCCGGTGGGAAGAGGGGGTTTTCTAATATGGGATAAAGAGGAGAAATCTCTGGCGCTATACCCATGGATGGAAATAACTTTGTGCAGATTTTAATCGTATTCCCTATTAAAGGATGTTTAATCAAATCCTTAGGTAGATGTGTATAGCACCAGGGTGTTCTTCTCAGAGGGATATGCGACTGTGCGTACTCAATCTGTACCCATAATTTAAATTCCTTATGCCTGCACCAATCTATTAACCTAGCTAGGTGTATGGCCTGGTAGTATTTACATATATCGGGTATAGCCAATCCTCCCTGACTCTTAGGGAGTATCAATTGTCTACGTTGTAGTTGAGGTTTCTTATTTGCCCATATAAACTCAAAAATTAACTTCTGGCATTGTTTAAAATATTTTACTGGAATATTTATTGGAAGTGCTTGTAAAAGATAAAGAAATTTAGGAAGAATATTCATTTTAATAATATTGCAACGCCCTATCCAAGAGTATATGCCTAGTTTCCATTTATCTAATAGACTCTTCACTTTTTGCAGCAATGGGGGGAAGTTTAATTCAAAGATCTTATTTATATTATTAGGAATCATAGTCCCCAGGTATGTAAGCGCCTTATCAGTCCATTTAAATTTAAAATTTTGTTTAAGTTGCTCCACTAGAGTTTGAGGGGAGTTGAGTCCCATTGCTTCTGACTTGCTAAAGTTAATACGAAGGTTAGACAGCCTGCTATATTTCTCAAACTCTCTCATCAAGTTTGGAATGGAAATCAGTGGGTTTACTAAAGAGAACATCATGTCGTCTGCGTAGGCCGAAATCTTAACTTGCACCTTTCCTATTTGTACTCCTGTAATATCTTGATTTAGCCTAATTGTGCATAGAAAGGGTTCTAGCGAGAGGGCAAAGAGGAGTGGCGATAAAGGACATCCTTGACGTGTCCCGTTTGAGATCTGGAAGGTTTCCGACAGTACTCCATTGGCTCTTACCTTGGCCATTGGGCCAGAGTAAATAGAGCTTATCCATTTCATCATTTTCTCTCCAAACCTTTCATACCTCAAAACTGCCAATAAAAAACTCCAATTAACCCTATCGAAATTGAATGAAGAGGGTATGTGGCGCTAACCCTAAAAATAATCTAAAATGACCAGTTTGCAAAGCTCAGAGTATCCGAAAGATAAGTGACCTTTCACATAAATAGATATATAAAAACATAAAATAATGAACTAAATGGATAAAATTCCTTAATAGCAATACACATAAAATATTGAATAAATATAAGACGTGTGTAAAAAATGAAAAAATATTCAATAAAAGTGATGGTGCTAAAATAACCGTGCTGAAAATAAATATATGTGCTGGGGTAAAAATGATGATGGGGTTGGGTTAAAAATAGTGAACATGAAATCTTCTAGCAATAAAAGGTGCACAGTGCAACGTGCAAAATATGTGAATAAAGAACCAATAGAGAACCGATAAATTGGTTCTGAAAGTGCAAGGGAATTGCAAGGAAATTGCAAGGGAAATTAATGATTGAATGTGCAGAAATATCCAAAATAATGACAAAGTGACCATACAGATGAAAAGAGTGTGTCACTGTAGGTATGGTATAATCAGATGATACCAAAACAATAATATCGCTGAAAAAAATTATTAAAAAATAAAAGTAAAATTTGGTGCACTACAAGTCCCAGCTTGTAGAGAAAAAAATGGCGGAAAATAAACGATAAAGTCCACAATCTGGAACAATGAAGAGCATAATGCTCTGGAATAAGTGAAGGTGAGTAGAAATATTCAGGAATCTTTGTGTTGATCACAGTGATGATCCGTGCAGGCAGTGCTCTGTGCTGACTTCAGGGGTGCACCCTACTAGTTCCCCCAGCCTCTCACCTCTATTTGCGGCCCCTACAGGCCTAGTGGAGCAGATAGCCTCTAAAGTGGCAAGCCTGGTCACTTTCCGGGTCCTCTTTCTTATGGGCTCCTATAGGCTTCTATGGGCTCCTATGGACTCCTACTCCGATCCGAAAAGGCACTCCAGGGGTAAGGGGTCACTCACGGGTTAGATCAGCATGTAGGGGTTAAAGGTACAAAGAAGCGCTCCAATGTGTAGTAAAAAACAGGTTTATTGAAACAAAAATAATATCCACTCACATTTAAAGTTTTCTTGCATCAGCATAGATGAACTTCCGGTCGCGGCCGCAAACCGGAAGTAGAGCGATAGGCACCTGACTTCCTTCCTCCCTCACTAGTATCGTCACTAGCACAAAGTCACGTGTGCTAGTGACGATACTAGTGAGGGAGGAAGGAAGTCAGGTGCCTATCGCTCTACTTCCGGTTAGCGGCCGCGACCGGAAGTTCATCTATGCTGATGCAAGAAAACTTTAAATGTGAGTGGATATTATTTTTGTTTCAATAAACCTGTTTTTTACTACACATTGGAGCGCTTCTTTGTACCTTTAACCCCTACATGCTGATCTAACCCGTGAGTGACCCCTTACCCCTGGAGTGCCTTTTCGGATCGGAGTAGGAGTCCATAGGAGCCCATAGAAGCCTATAGGAGCCCATAAGAAAGAGGACCCGGAAAGTGACCAGGCTTGCCACTTTAGAGGCTATCTGCTCCACTAGGCCTGTAGGGGCCGCAAATAGAGGTGAGAGGCTGGGGGAACTAGTAGGGTGCACCCCTGAAGTCAGCACAGAGCACTGCCTGCACGGATCATCACTGTGATCAACACAAAGATTCCTGAATATTTCTACTCACCTTCACTTATTCCAGAGCATTATGCTCTTCATTGTTCCAGATTGTGGACTTTATCGTTTATTTTCCGCCATTTTTTTCTCTACAAGCTGGGACTTGTAGTGCACCAAATTTTACTTTTATTTTTTAATAATTTTTTTCAGCGATATTATTGTTTTGGTATCATCTGATTATACCATACCTACAGTGACACACTCTTTTCATCTGTATGGTCACTTTGTCATTATTTTGGATATTTCTGCACATTCAATCATTAATTTCCCTTGCAATTTCCTTGCAATTCCCTTGCACTTTCAGAACCAATTTATCGGTTCTCTATTGGTTCTTTATTCACATATTTTGCACGTTGCACTGTGCACCTTTTATTGCTAGAAGATTTCATGTTCACTATTTTTAACCCAACCCCATCATCATTTTTACCCCAGCACATATATTTATTTTCAGCACGGTTATTTTAGCACCATCACTTTTATTGAATATTTTTTCATTTTTTACACACGTCTTATATTTATTCAATATTTTATGTGTATTGCTATTAAGGAATTTTATCTATTTAGGTCATTATTTTATGTTTTTATATATCTATTTATGTGAAAGGTCACTTATCTTTCGGATACTCTGAGCTTTGCAAACTGGTCATTTTAGATTATTTTTAGGGTTAGCGCCACATACCCTCTTCATTCAATTTTACCTTTACAAGTGTGAGATCACTTATATGTTGGCTGCTTTCCTTTTCCATTTTTCTCCTTATTTGATTTAATAGTTTTTGGTTGAGCGCACTGGTTACCCCTATTATCTAGATTTAACCCTATCGAAAGCTTTCTCTGCGTCTGTGTTTACCAATACGCATTGTGACTGAGTCTTGTTAACTATGTGCAACAGGTTAAGGATTTTCGTAGTGTTGTCTCTTGCTTCCCTTTTAGGGACGAATCCTACTTGATCTAAGTGTACTAGAGACGGAATATACTGTTGAATCCTATTTGCCAGTATTTTAGAGAAAAGCTTGCAATCTAGATTGAGTAGAGAGATCGGCCGGTAACTTCCACAAGATGTCGGGTCTTTCCCCTCCTTTGGTATTATTGAAATATGTGCTAGCATTGTCTCTTTTGCAAAGGTTGCGTTCGACCCCAGGGCGTTAAAAAATGTAATCATATATTGGGTCAGGGAAGGGAGCAGTGTTTTATAATATTGGGCTGTCAAGCCGTCCGGGCCCGGTGCCTTTCTCAATTTAGTGTTTTTTACCACTCCTTGGAGTTCTTCTGCCGTAATAGGTTTTTCAAGATCATCTCTCTCTGTATCTGATAATTGAGTCATCGATGATCGTGAGAGGTATTGATCTATTTGAATTTGAGTGGGACGCTTAATCTGCAGATTATATAGAGATTTATAGTATTCTCGAAATTCCCTAACAATATCGTGGGGCTTCGTAACTTTAGTTTGATTCATTTGGACAATATGTGGTATATAATTTGTTAGTTTCTGTTCTCGTAAAGTTCTTGCTAAGGATCTCCCACATTTATCCCCCGATTCATATGAGAATTTTCTGCAGGTTTGTAATGCTGCTTTGGCTTTAAAATATAGAAGGTCCGAGATTTGTGTCCGTTTTACTTTAAGATCTTTCTCTAAAGATAGAGATAAATTTTGTTTGTGCCGGGATTCCAACTCTACTAATTCTTCTAGCAATATTTTTAACTGTTCTGTCCGCTTTCTTTTTAACCTTGCCCCATGTTTAATCAATATCCCTCTGATGACTGGTTTATGTGCCTCCCAAATAATACCCGGACTACAATCTGGGGTATCATTTATTTTAAAATAATATTCTATTTCCTTGGTTACTACTTCCAGGACTTCTTTGTCCTGTAGGAGGGATTCGTTTAATCTCCATTGAGTTGGACCCTTATTCCAGGAGTTTTGCAAAGTGTATGTTAAGAAAACAGGCGCATGGTCCGACCATGTAATTGATCCTATACTAGTTTCTCGTACCGAGTGTAGCTGCGCATGTGGAACCAAGAAGTAATCTATTCGAGAATATGAATTATGAGGGGAGGAGTAGAAAGTATAATCTTTTTCTGTAGAGTGCATTAACCGCCATATGTCAATCAATTGATTTTGATGAAAGGTTTGAGCAATCTGGTTTCGTGCCCTATAAGAAATACCTGATAGTCCAGAGGAAGTGTCCTCCGCCGGTATCAGAGGGACATTTAGATCTCCCCCGATAACCAGGTGACCCTCTGCGAATTCGTTCAGGTATTTAAGTGCTTTTTTTAGAAATGTCTCTTGATGATCATTAGGGGCATATAATGTCGCCAATGTAATCTTAAAGTCTCCTATATTGCCCTTCACGAACAAGAAGCGTCCTCCCGGATCTCTGGCTAGATCTATGAGCACCCATGGTACCTTCCTCGAAATAAGGATAGACACTCCTCTCGACTTTGATTTTGAATTTGTTGCGTGGTATCCAATCGGAAATAGATGATTTTTTAAAATTGGAACTTTATCCTCTCTAAAATGCGTCTCTTGAATAAATGCTACATCTGATTTATACCTTTGCAGGTCATGTAGAAGTACCCTCCTTTTTTCTGGTATATTCAGACCTTTAGCGTTTAATGAAAGCAAACTCAGGGTCTCCATGGAATGGCTCTATAAAAAGAACACAACAACAGCAAAAAAAAAAAAAGGAGAGAAAAAAAAAATATATATATATATATAAAAAAAACCTACACAAAAAAAACAAAAAAAAACACACACAACCCTACCAAAAAAAAAAAAAAAAAAAAAAAAAAAAAAAAAACAAAAAAAAAAAAAAAAATGGGTGGTGTGACCGTACCTAACTAAAGTTTAGCAAAATTTAGCTAAAGAAAAAAACGCTCACCGTTACCCGGTATATGAGCGTTAACCTATGTGAGGTTTTGGATAGAAATGATTGGATATGAGGCCAGCCCCTAGAGCTCCGGGACTTTCCACTCCTTCCGACTGAGAAAAAGAAAACACAATAATAGAGAAGAAATAATCAAAAAATCAAGAAATATAATAGGTATAAATAATTTACTTTATACCCGGGGGGGAAGAGGGAGGTCAATCGCGCAAGAGAAATCTCCCACCCTCTTCATCTCTATTAGTCAGTATTATACTCTATTTAAATAATTCTCTAACATAATAATCATATTCACAATAAACATAATCCACCGTCTATTACTTTTATTCTTTATGCCTCCACATATATTTCCAATACTCTTATCTATAGTCCATTCTTAGTCCAAATAATTTTCTCACCCTCTACCTCCCTCCCTCCCCCCCCTTCTCCATAAGGAGAGGGGGGGAGAAAAAAAAAAAAAAAAAGGGAGAGAAAGATAATGAGAAAAAAAAAAAAAAAAAAAAAACCCCAAGAAAATCTAAACCAGAGACAGAGACCCATCGAAATAAGTATCTGCAGATAATTATTATTAAACCGGCCCCTTCGTAAAGACCTGTCTCCTCTTTCTTCCTCTCATATATACCGCCGTATCTTATCTCTCCTAGATCTTCAAATAATACTTTGTACTTTATAACGTATATATTGTATTCTCCCTAGTCAAAATCAGAAATAAGCCCTACTCCAGGCATACCTTGACTACTTATATATCTATACATTTATTTATATGTCTATATATAAAGAGAGAGAGGCAGATAAAAAATAATTGAGAGAAAAAAAAAGAGAGGGAGAGAGAAAAAAAAAAAAAAAATGAAACAAAACTAGGATAGAGACTACTTCTCCAAACCTTAATTTATCTTATATATCTTTATGTTTCGTTGCCTCTTATTTTTACGTAGGACTCCAGAAAAATATATAAAATCCCTCCCCTCTCCCCCCTCCTCATAACATTTTATAAGTGACTTTAAAAAAAAAAAGGAAATTCTTCCTAGTGACCAAACAATATTGTTCTTAACTTTAGTGTCATTTATTCGTGTTCCTTTTCCCTTGTTTTTAAAACAAAAACTGTGTACAACAAAAAAAAAAAAAAAAAAGGAATTTAGTGGTAACCCTAAACGAATTGGGAAAGACTCCTGGTCTTGCCTCTAAATGAGTGTCCCTCATTAGTGATTTATACATGTATTGTGATTATTTGTGAAGTGAGCCAAAAAAAAAAAAAAAAAAAAAGGGGGGGGGGGGGAATAGTACCCCCTCCTCAATCCCCACGTGGCCAACTCCTGTTTAATGTGTACATAAAAGAAATATAAAAAAAATAAAAAAATAAAAAATAAAAAAATAAAAAAAGCAATTAAGTATAAACCAAAGAAAAAAACAAATAACTTATTGTGTATTATTACTTAATATATATTATTAATATATATGTTATGTGATGTCCCTATTTCTGTGTTGACCCCTCTATCCCATTACCAATCATTACCCAATCGGGGATTATGTGACTGAAGAGAGGAGGAGGGAAAAAAAAAGGGGGGGGGGGTAATTTTATCCTTATAGTGGAAACACAATGGAAGCATTTTCCCTCCAAAATTCTAAATTTGAGCAAACAACAAAACAAAAAAAAAAAAGAGGGGGGGAGAAGGAAAGAGAGGGCTCATAAGCTCCCCTTGGACCCCTTAAGCCAGAATATAATATTTTACTATTTCTATTAAGGGAGGTTTTGTAAAATTCCCCAAGATCCCTACACTTTCCATTATTGTGTCCTCTTAATTATCTTGAACGTTAAGCCTCTCCCTCCCCTCCCCCCACCTGCATTCTATGATATCATTTTACAGTTTCTATTTCTATTTCTCAGTCTCTTTAGAAATTCTAGAATCTTGAAATCCGTTTTGGGGTCTTTGTCTTTGTCTTGTCTGTCTATCACTCCAGGGGCCTTGTTTATTTAAATGGTCTAGGCGTCCCCCCCTGTGTGGTATGTATGCAAGCCAGTTTGGGATCTGAATAGGGGGCACGTCCAGGAAGGTAAATAGTCCCGGAAGGTCTCTTGGAGCATGAATGATATATGATGATGATTCCTTACGGAACCTTACTGTCAGTGGAAACCCCCATCTATATGTGCATCCTTTTTCCTTTGCTAAATCTAAAAGCGGGCGTAGACAGGCTCTACGTTGAAGAGTAGCATGGGATAAGTCTGGTAGAATTGTAATATGGGCACCTTCAAAGTTCATATCCCCCATTTCCCAGGCCGCTCTGAGTATCCGTTCCTTTTCTGGGTAGTGGTGAATGCGACAAATAATATCCCTTGGTCTTTCTAAATCTTTGGATCTGGGGCCCGCACCTCTATGTGCTCTGTCCATTTTTATTATTTTCTCCTTAGACTTCAAGACATATTGAAACACGGCATTTAACGTTACCTCAAGGTCTTCATCCCCATATGCTTCAGGAAGGCCACGTACCCGAAGATTATTCTTTCGGCTTCTGTCTTCAATTTCCTCGATATGAAGCTGTGTATCCATTGCCTCTGCTACTTGCATATTCTGTGATCTTTCTAATGCTTGGATCCTTTGTTCCACCAGGAGCGCTGTTTCTTCTCCTGTCTTCACCCTCTCAGCTAGGGCTGCTGCTTCTGACCTCACCGCGTGTATGTCCCGGCGTTGTGTCTCCTCCATGCGTAGGACCAAGTCCTCGATATCCCGGCGGGTTGGCAGCGCGTCAAGCAGTGCACGGATATCACGGATATCTCCTTCCAAACCTCTGGGTTGCCCCCTGTCAGTTTGTTCAACTGATCCCGTGGAGTCCGACCGGAGCTGTTTCAGATTCTGCATCCCAGCGTCTCCTCTGTCTGGTAAGCACAGTGATGTCTCAGCGTCGGCGGTTTTATCAAATCCTCTGTTGTGGTTATCTGTAACCCTTGGTGTTTCTTCTGGTGGAGTGCGCAATGGTTGGAAAAAATATTGCTGAATATCCCCTTGTATGATGCGGGGATGTGTTTTTTTCTTTCGCGGATCTGGTCTGGTATCTGTTGCCCGCATTCATACCGGACTTAGTGCACTATTCCCGGTCCTGATATCTTAAGTTGCTATGGAAGTCCCGGAGCTCTCTCCATGCATGACCTCACCCGACCATGTCTAGACCACACCCTCCGGACTTTATATGTATTGTTGATTATGATTTATTGAATGCACTATGTTGTAGTTTGGCACATAGCACTTTTATCGGTCAATCATTCATATCTTATTTGCACAGCACCTTAATTGGTTATTTGCATAGCACATATACTAATGTGTGATGAATGTATTTATATAATAGTAGGCGCAGCGCTGATTTCTAAATTTTCATTATCACTATTTTGTTCACAGCAGCAGCCCTAGGATACAGTTTGTTCATACTTCCACAGCGCGGGTTTATAATTATTATTTTTCAGTGGTAAAAAAGCACTTGTGGGTTTAACCAATCTTGTTTTTTTGTACAATTCTCCTTTAAGGGGGCGTGCCAGGAGGTGTGTCCTATACCTGCATACTTTTGGTGATAGGTGTCCCTCATTCCCATCTCAAAAAGCTGGGAGGTATGGTTAAGCTATGAATTTAACTTGAAGAGAAGAGTAATGCCACGTACACACGATCTGACTTTTCCGCCGGACTATCCGGCAGACTTTCCAGCGGAGGTCCGCCGGACTTTCCAACGTGCGGACTTGCCCACACACGCCCGGACTTTGCCGGGGGACAATCAGCTGGAGGTCCGCCAGACTCTTACATGGAGTTAAGTCCGTTCATTTAGAACATGACTCCAGGTAGACGGGACTAGCGAAGGAAGTCAATCCCGCCCCGATCGGCAAGATTGACACCTTGCTAGCCCCGTCACCTGGTATGGATTTAAAGGGGAATCCCTACGCTGAAAAAACGGCGTGGGGGTCCCCCCAAATCCATATCAGACCCTTATCCGAGCACGCAGCCCGGCCGGTCAGGAAAAGGGGTGGGGACAAGCGAGCGCCGCCCCCCCCCTCCTGAGTCGTACCAGGCCGCTAGCCCTCAACATGGGGGGGTTCCTTGGGTAAAGGGGGGCTCTGTGGCCCCCCACCCCAAAGCACCTTGTCCCCATGTTGATGAGGACAAGGGGCTCTTCCCGACAACACTGGCCATTGGTTGTCGGGGTCTGCAGGCAGGGGGCTTATCGGAATTCGGGAGCCCCCTTTAATAAGAATGCCCCCAGATTCCGGCCCCCCACCCTATGTGAATGAGTATGGGGTACGATGAACTCCTACCCATTCACCTGGTGAAAAAAGTGTAAATTAAAAACACAACACAAGTTTTTTAAAATACTTTATTACACAGCTCCGGGGTCTTCTTCCGTCTTGGGGGGTCTTCTCGCCAGACTCCTCCACTATCTTCTGCTAGTTCTTTTACTAGCGGAGGAGCCCGGCTTTCTCCTTCGCCGCCGCCGTCTGGGGGTCTTGTTCCGACTTCGGGGGTCTTGTCCCGCTCTTCTGTTCTTCTTGCCGGGCCTCCGCTTTCTTCTTGCAGCTCTTTTACTAGTGGTGGCCCGGTCTTCTGTCGCTGTCGCCTTCTGCTTCTTCTTCTTTCTTCATCCGATGTTGACACAACGTTGTCTCCGCTTCTAATGGCCGAGACGTGTTGCGTGGCCAGTTATATAGGGACAAGGGGCAGGGTCACCGGCTCATGTCACATGGTGACCCCGCCCTCTTATGATGTCACAGTCCCAGCATCCTCCGGCGTAGGGATTCCCCTTAAATCCATACCAGGTGACGGGGCTAGCGAGGTGTCAATCTCGTCAATCTAGGCGGCGGCATTGACTTTCTTCGCTAGTCCCGTCTACCTGGAGTCACGTTCTAAATGAACGGACTTTACTCCGTATGTCAGCAAGTCTGTTCATTTCAAAAGTCCAGCGGACTAGCACACAGACGGCCGGATTGTCCGCCGGACTGCCGATAATTTTGAGTCAAAACTTCTTTCTAAGTCCGCCGGATTTTGGGAAGAAAAAGTCCGCTGGAGCCCACAAACGGTCGGATCGTCCGGCGGACAAACCCGCCGGATAGTCCGATCGTGTGTACGGGGCATAACTGTTCTTATGTGCGAAGTTCCCAGCTGCAGCTATTTATATATTGGGCAGGTAATGCACTTGCAGAATGTCCCCTACATTGAGTACAGCAAGTATTTTGTAATCCATAAGAAACTGGTAACATGGTACCAACAGTTCTTTAGCAATGGGACAAGCACTGGTGACTACAATCCGCCTCCTATTTACCAGAACTGCTGGAGTCTCTGAATTATTGTATTCCAGGTGGTAATGACCTTGCTTATGATGGGAGTGTGAACTGAATTCTTCTCTTTACATTCTCTGCATTTCCCTTGTGTCAACTTTCTGGCAGGAAAAGTCTGTATGGGGGATACTTCCCTGGACTATGAGTTATCTACTTTGTGGACAACAGGCAGATAGTTCAGCAAATATGTTTGGTTTGTTCTCACCTACTTCTGTATGTCAGCAGTCCTCCAGTATGATAGCTCTGAGTGACCTCTGCAGGCTCCGACCTAGTAGTGATGTCTCGTAGCCTGTCTGCTCAGCTTCGCGTGGCAAGGGCACTCCTGCAGGTCAGCACACAGGTGACACAGAGCTCTAGCTTCCTTCACACAGCGGTGTTGTCACATCACCACTTGGTCTCTCTCTCTCTCTCTCTCTCTCTCTCTCTCTCTCTCTCTCTCTCTCTCTCTCTCTCTCTCTCTCGCTCTGTCTCTCGCTCTCTCTGTCTCTCTCTCTCGCTCTCTCTCTCTCTCTCTCTCTCTCTCTCTCTCTCTCTCTCTCTCTCTCTCTCTCTCTCTCATTCTCGACTACACCTGGTCAGCCTCCTCTCTCGCCTCCAGTCTGCTCCAGCACATCCTCCTCTCCCCCTTCCTGTGCGCTTGCTGCTCCTATATAGTTCAAATATTTTTATTGGGTTTTTCAGATATGTAACAAAGTAATACATCAACATTTTGGTTTAATAATTTCATCCTACACATATATAAGACTTATATAAGTGACCAAAATACCTTACCAGTATCTATTATGATTTGTATACAATACAACTGATAGTGTATTACTCTTGAACAATAAATTAATCCTCGTTTACTAATAGCTTCTCCTATTTAAATGACCCCCTCCTCTCATAGTAGTACTTGGATAATGTAGTCCAGCTACTCGAATATCTCCTCCAGTGGCATACAAATCCCAGAACTCTCTGGGAGAGCTTTCTGTGTTCTGTAATAACTCAATCCTGACACATGCCACCTTGTGGCCATTTTTGAACAGTGCACCTGTAACAATCCCAGGTGTTACATCTTTAACATTGTTTCATGTGTAGTGGGCCCACTGAATGATTTCCATTGAGAAACACTACAGTAGTACTGGACCATGGAATCATGTTCTTTTAACCACTTGCTGACCAGCGGCCGCAGTTATACTATGGCAGGTCAGCTCTATTGCACAAATAGCCAACGCGTGCGTGCCCACGACAGCACCGAAGCTGACACGCGTGGCTGGCGGTCACGATGTCTTACGGCCACCCACGATTGCTCCACAGAGAGCCAGAATGGGAATCTGTCAATGTAAACAAACAGATCCCTGTTCTGTCAGGGGAGCACAGAGTGATTGTCTGTTCTTAGTAATTAGGAACAGCGCTCTCTCTGTACTCCCTGTCAGTCCACTCCCCCCAGTTAGAAACACCTCCCAGGGAACACATTTAACCCCTTGATCGCCCCCCTAGTGTTAACCCCTTCCCTGCCAATGTTATTCATACAGTAATCAGGGCATTTTTATAGTACAGATCGCTGTATAAATGTCACTGGTCCCAAAAAAGTGTCAAAAGTGTCCAATCTGTAAACCGCAATGCTGCAGTCCTGCTAAAAATCGCTGATCACTGCCATTTAAAAAAAAAAAAAAAAAAAAAAACTCTTCTGGGAAGGCTGTCCACAAGGTTTAGGAGTGTGTCTATGATAATGCTTGACCATTCTTCCAGAAGCGCATTTGTGAGGTCAGGCACTGATGTTTGATGAGAAGGCCTGGCTTGCAGTATCCTCTCTAATTCATCCTAAAGGTGTTTCATCGGGTTGAGGTTAGGACTGTGAAGGCCAGTCAAGTTCCTTTACCCCCAAAACTCACTCATCCATGTCTTTATGGACCTTGCTTGTTCGCACCAGAACATGCGAACAGGCGAAAAATTTGGACGAACATGTGAACACCATTAAAGTCTAGGGGACACGAACATGAAAAATCAAAAGTGCTAATTTTAAAGGCTTATATGCAAGTTATTGTCATAAAAAGTATTTGGGGACCTGTAATTTTTAGTTTGGGGTTCCCCTTAATATTCATACCAGACCTGGTAATGGACTGGGGGGGGGGGGGGGGGGAACCCATGCCATGTTTTTCTATGAGTTTTATCTATATTGCCGAGACCCGACAATTCATTACAGCCACTATCAGTTTTAAATTACTTTTCCTATAGAAATGTAATTTTGCTGTGGTACTGTTCTAAAAACAGGAACACTGCATACTATAGACACCCCCCCAGGCACGATATTTAAAGGAATGTTTCATTTTTATTGTTTCACTTTAAACATTATTAAAATCACTGCTCCTGAAAAAACTTCAGTTTTTTAAAACTTTTTTTTTGCATTGATACATGTCCCCTGGGGCAGTACCTGGTCCCCATACACTTTTTACGGCAATAAATTGCACATAAGCCTTTAGAATGAGCACTTTTGGTTTTCATGTTAATGTCCCATAGACCTTAACGGTGTTCCGCGGCTTTCGAATTTGCCGCAAACGCTGCATAATGTTCACTGTTCGGTGAATAGGCGAACACCCATATGTTCGACTCAAACATCGGGCTCATCCCTAGTCAGAGTTAGGGAGTGGGGATGAGCCGGCTCGGTTTGCACCAGAACGGACCAAAAGTTTGCACGAATGTTAGAACCCTATTAACCACTTGCCTACCAGGCACGAACACCTCCTTCCTCACCAAGCCATTTTTCAGCTTTCAGCGCTGTCGCATTTTGAATGACAATTGCGCGGTCATGCAACGATGTACCCAAATACATTTTTTATAATTTTTCCCCACAGATAGAGCTTTATTTTGGTGGTATTTGATCACCTCTGCGGTTTTTATTTCTTGCGCTATAAACCAAAGAAGAGGGACAAGTTTGAAAAAACATAATATTTTTTACTTTTTTATTATAATAAATATCCAATTTTTCTTTTTTAAACAAATTTTTTCCTCAGTTCCTCACTCCTTCTACATATTTTTGGTAAAATAAATCGCAATAAGCGTATATTGATTGGTTTGCGCAAAAGTTATAGCGTCTACAAAATAGGGGATAGATTTATAGCATTTTTATTATTATTTTTTTTTACTAGTAATGGCAGCGATCTGCGATTTTTATTATGACTGCGACATTGCGGCGGACATATCGGACACTTTTGACACATTTTTGGGACCATTCACATTTATACAGCGATCCGTGCTATAAAAATGCATTATTTACTGTATAAATGTGACTGGCAGGGAAGGGGTTAACACTAGGGGGCGCTGCAGGGTTAATATGTTCCCTATGTTAGTGATTCTAACTGTGGGGGGAGGGGACTGACTGGGGGAGGGGACTGATCGGTGTCCCTATGTACAAGGGACACACCATCGGTCTCCTCTCCAGTGACAGGACGTGGATCTGTGTGTTTACATACACAGATCCACGTCCTGCTCAGTTACTGGGCAATCGCGGGTGCCCGGCGGACATCGCGGCCGCCGGGCACGCGCATCGGGTCCCCAGCGACGCGCGCCTCCCGCGGCGTGCGCGCCCCCTAGTGGCCAAAATTTTAGCGCCGTCATATGACGGCAGCCCGCCACAAGAGCCGCACCGCTCCGCCGTCAATTGACAGTGGGCGGTCGGCTACAGGTTAATTACAATGGACGCGAACGTTTGAAATCTAAAGTGCTAATTATAAAGGCCAATATGCATGTTATTGTCCTAAAAAAGGTTTGGGGACCCGGGTCCTGCCCCAGGGAACATGTATCAATGCAAAAAGAAGTTTTAAAAACAGACGTTTTTTCTGGAGCACTCATTTTAATGATGCATAAGGTGAAAAAAAAGTGAAATATTCCTTTAAATATCGTACCTGGGGGGTGTCTAAAGTATGCCTGCGAAGTGGCACGTGTTTCCCGTGTTTAGAACTGTCCCTGCACAAAATGACACTTGTAAAGTAAAAAAATGTAAAACTGTTTGCGGCTTTAATGTAATGTCTTGTTCTGGCAATATGGATTACATTTTTGAGAAAAATGGCATGGCTACCCCATCACCCCCTCCCACCCCAGCCCATTAACAACCCCTTTGGGTCTTGTATGGATATTAAGGGGAACCCCGCATCCAAAATAAAATCCTATACCTAAAACCCTATATACTCTGAACAGCAGTATACAGGCGGTGCAAACAAGACAGATACTGTAGGTTTGTTCTTAAGTAGAATCTGTTTGTAATTTTGAACAGGTAAATTTTTAAGTGTAGCCCCAGTCAAAAAATATTTTTATGATAAGAAAAGAAAACCGCGCCACCCTTTATTATTAGTGCTGTTACCCAATTTTTACCCCCCCTTTTTGTTGCTTTAAAGGTGCTATGTATGTATGTATGTATGTATGTATGTAATATAAGATTGCTCTATACTGTTTATGCAATCTCTAACTCTTATTATAGTGATTCCCTAGCTATATAAAGCCAGAAAACATTCCAATTGTTAGTGGTGTGTTTTTACCACCACTTTGTGTAATTTAAAGTGCTCTGTGTTATTTTGTAATCTCAAATTCCAGATTACAACAATCATTCGTGCCAAAAAAGATAAAATTTCATAAGTGTTTTAAAAAAAATATATATACATAGATGTGTTCATTTATATACTACAAACTATGTATGCTATGATATGGGCCAGTGATGGCGTCAATGGTTTAGAGCATTTGATACTTGAGCATACAACACAATGTATGAAAAACAGAAACAAGGAGTTCCAATTCGTGACACCACCGTGTTTTGAAGTGCTTCTATATTGTAAACATTCAATGTGCAGGTCCTTCTAGTGAATATGCGATCCCCCAAACCAGGAAACAGGAGGCTGTAAGGACCTACAGACAGGAGTGGTTATCCAGAAACAAACCAAACGCCCCATACTCACCTCCATGTGGTGAGTGACCCATTGCATAACAGGTGGTGGATTCACTAGAAGGACCTGCACATTGAATGTTTACAATATAGAAGCACTTCAAAACACGGTGGTGTCACGAATTGGAACTCCTTGTTTCTGTTTTTCATACATTGTGTTGTATGCTCAAGTATCAAATGCTCTAAACCATTGACGCTATCACTGGCCCATATCATAGCATACATAGTTTGTAGTATATAAATGAACACATCTATGTGTGTGTGTATATATATATATATATATATATATATATATATATATATATATATATATAATATATATATATATATAATATATATATATATATTATATATATATATATATATATATATATATATATATATAATATAATATATATATATATATAATATATAATATAAATTTTTTTTTTTTTTTAAAAACACTGTTATGAAATTTTATCTTTTTTGGCACGAATGATTGTTGTAATCTGGAATTTGAGATTACAAAATAGCACAGAGCACTTTTTATACATAGCACTTTAAATTACACAAAGGGGTGGTAAAAACACACCACTAACAATTGGAATGTTTTCTGGCTTTATATAGCTAGGGAATCACTATAATAAGAGTTAGAGATTGCATAAACAGTATAGAGCAATCTTTTTATATATATATATATATATATATATATATATATATATATATAAATATATATATATATATATATAGCACCTTTAAAGCAACAAAAGGGGGGTAAAAATTGGGTAACAGCACTAATAATAAAGGGTGGCGCGGTTTTCTTTTCTTATCACAAATTTTTTACAAAGTCACCAATAGGTGAAAACTGCTGCACACCAATATAAATAGAATTACGAAATTTAATAATTGGCGCCGGTATCTCACATATACCTCTAAAAAATATTTTTAAGCTTTTTGGAGAACATAGGGAAGGGTTATCACCCCTGTAACATTTGTTTTGCTGTCTGTGCACCTGTTCAGAACATTTCACCTCACTTTCTGTTCCAATGACAAATGTTTTTGGAAAAGTGGGGTTTTTATTGAAACAAGGATTGGTGATAAAGCATCAGTAGAGAGGAGATACCCTTTTCCCATATTAAATCTAACAGGATAGAATTTCCCTTCCTAGGGTAGATTTCCTCTCACTTCCTGTTGTCTCCTTCCGTTTGCAAGTAGGATGTTTGAAAGTAGGGGCCTGCCGTATATACTATGCAGAAATTTGCCCCTTAGATGTTGGTGTTGCCACAACACTGTAAGCCCTCACAGTTACTCTTGGTGGGCGCTGGAACGCCCTGCTGTGAACTATTACATCAGGAATTGTAATTACATGCCATTGTTGAACAGTGGTTGGAAAAATTGGGCCTTTGGTGGTGGTGCTACAACACTGTAAGCCCTCACAGTTACTCTTGGTGGGCGCAGGAATGGGCCCTGCTGTGAATTATTAGATCAATAATTGTAATTACACGCCCCTGTTAAACAGGGGCTGAAAAATTGGGCCTTAGGCACTGGTGCTGGTGCAACAACACTGCAACCCCTCACAGATACTGTACTTGGAGCACAGCAATGAGACCTGTTGCAAAGCATTGCATAAAACATTTTAATTACACACCCCTATTAAACAGGGGCTGAAAAATTGGGCCTTAGCCACTGGTGGTGGCACCCAGAAACAAAAATGTTCTTCCAAGCTATCATCAGGATCATTGAGGAGGAAGAGGGTAGTCAGTCAACATAACAGGACAGTCACTCAGCATCTGCATAGGCAGTCTTGAAGGGATGTGACATTTCAAAATAAATTATTCTGTTACATCAGCTTCAGGTGCCTGGTAGCTGGTGGGGATCCAAGACTGATTCATCTTTATGAAGGTCAGTCGATCAACCGAGTCGGTGGACAGGCGCACCCTGTGATCGGTGACAGCCTCCAGCAGCACTAAATGTGCGTTCCGAAAGAACGCTGGATGCAGGACAGGCCAGTAGCTCAATTGCATACTGTGCAAGCTCTGGCCAGTGAGCCATCCTCAAGACCCAGTAAGCCCGAGGATTTTCGGTGGGAAAGGTGTCCAAGTCTGACCTTGCCCCTAGGTATTTCTGCACCATGTATATCAGATGCTGGCGATGGTTGCTGGAACCGATCATACCTTGGGCTGCGGACTAAAAAATTGTCTGAAAGCATCGGTCAGACGGCCACGTTCTCCACCGCTCCTTCTGCTACTGAACGAAGCCTCAGCAACTCGTTGTCCAGGGCCAGGAGTTTGTAACCTTCCAGTCTCTGGGAACGCGTTGCACAGACCTTTCTGCAAGGCCTCCCGGAGATGTCTCATCCTCTGCTTCCTCTGCGACGGCAAGATGAGGTCCTTACCTTACCTTACCTCAACCTTACCCTTGTACCGTGGATCAAGGAGAGTGGCCAGCCAGTAATGGTCCCTCTCCTTGATCCGAAGAATACGAGGATCCTTCCGCAGGCTTTGCAGGATCAGGGAGGCCATGCAACGTAGGTTAGCTGAGGCATTCGGTCCAGAGTCTTCTGGGTCACTAAGGACGACATGATCCGCAGTGTCATGAAGATCCTGCCAGAAACCTGAATCCTGGGCTTCCCAGGCCGCGGGCGCCACTGCGCATGCGCAGGTGCCCGTGCACGTGTGCGGCCGCGCACGGGCGCGCGTACAGGTAGACAAGCGCGCCCCCCTGTTGGCGCCAGATAGTATATTTAAACCCAGCTAGAGCAGACGGTCCCCGCTGTCTGCTCTACAGCGTTGTGGTGACTGAAACCTGATACCTGATATCTCTGATCTGTGTTTGACCCAGCTTACCTGTGACCATCCACCTGTCTGCCTGCACCCGACCTTGGCTTGTCCTGACCATCCTTCTGCCTCATCCCCTTGTACCTTGTTGCCAGCCTGATACCCGACCCGGCCTGCCTGACTATCCTGCTTACCTGTGCCGATCCAGTCTGTCCTGAGATTCTGTCTGCTGTGCTATCCAGTATACCTGTGCCGGTCCGGCCTGTCCTGAGATCCAGTCTGCTGTGCTATCCAGTGTACCTGTGCTGATCTAGCCTGTCCTGAGATCCAGTCTGCTGTGCTATTCAGTATACCTGTGCTGATCCAGCCTGCTCTGCTATCCAGTCTGCTGTGATGATCCTGCTTGTCCATCCAGTTCCAGCCTGCTCTTCTATCCGGTCTGCTGTGCTGATCCTGCTTGTCCATCCAGTTCCGGTCTGCTGTGCTGATCCTGCCTGTCCATCCAGTTCCAGCCTGCTCTATTATCCAGTCTGCTGTGCTGATCCTGCCTGTCCATCCAGTTCCAGCCTGCTCTGCTATCCAGTCTGCTGTGCTGATCCTGCCTGTCCATCCAGTTCCAGCTCGCTCTGCTATCCAGTCTGCTGTGCTGATCCTGCCTGTCCATCCAGTTCCAGCTCGCTCTGCTATCCAGTCTGCTGTGCTGATCCTGCCTGTCCATCCAGTTCCAGCCTGCTCTATTATCCAGTCTGCTGTGCTGATCCTGCCTGTCCATCCAGTTCCAGCCTGCTCTGCTATCCAGTCTGCTGTGCTGATCCTGCCTGTCCATCCAGTTCCAGCTCGCTCTGCTATCCAGTCTGCTGTGCTGATCCTGCCTGTCCATCCAGTTCCGGCCTGCTCTGCTATCCAGTCTGCTGTGCTGATCCTGCCTGTCCATCCAGTTCCGGCCTGCTCTGCTATCCAGTCTGCTGTGCTGATCCAGTCACCCACCTTGTCCGCTGAGTTGACCTGCGTCACTCCACCGGTCTATTGAACCTGCCAGGCACCCGTGCTCCTCCTCACTCCTGGGTCTCCTGTCACCCTACCAGGGAACCGGGAGTGGGAGACGCAAGGGAGGTCTCTCTCTGCAAACTCGGGCTCTCACCACCAGGTACGTGACACGCAGCCACCTCCTCCCAGCCACGTACAAGTCCACTGGTTTCTTGGGACTGTAAATCATCCCTAAAAGACTGCTGATGAGTGCCAGGCTCCACCTCCATGCTGACACAATCCTCCTCCTCCTTATCCACTTGCTGTGTGATGGGTGGGAGAGAAGGAACACTGTCTGGATAAAGGGGGCCTTGAGAGGCAAGGAAGTCCTCCTCTTCCTGCCTCTGTTCTGCCTCAAGTGCCCTGTCCATTATTCCACGCAGCTTATGCTCCAACAGGTGGACAAGAGGTACAGTGTCACTGATGCATGCACTGTCACTGCTCACCATCCTCGTGGCCTCCTCAAATGGTGACAGGACAGTGCATGCATCCTGATCATGCTCCACTGGCGTGATGAAAAAAATCTGAGCTCCCCTGACCCTGTCCGGTAGCCGTAGTCGCACAGGTACTCATTAATGGCCCTCTGCTGCGTGTGCAGTCGCTGCAGCATGGCGTGTGCAGTCGCTGCAGCATGGCCAACGTTGAGTTCCACCCGGTGGGCATGTCACATATAAGGTGGTTCTTGGGCAGGTTCAACTCCTTTTGCAGCTCAACCAGCCGAGCACTGGCATTATATGATCGGCAGAAATGCACACAGACTTTCTTGGCCGGCCTCAGGACATCCTGTAATCGCCTTCCATGAGAAAAAGTGGCGTTTGGGAACCTGCCACTAAGGAACCGCACATTGGGGGCGTGGTTAAGCTGGCGGCCTGATAGGACGTGTGTGAGGGGAGCTCCGGTCCTACCTGCCTATATTATCCGGATTTCGGGTCCTACCTACACCCGCTTCCACACACAGAAGCCCTGCGGTAACAGGGCATGAAAAAAGGCTCGAGAGGGAAAAGAGGAGCGACCACCAGACCGTCTCTAAGGTCGCAAACACAGCACGCCGCGGGCCGAGCACACGTGGCGTCCCAGGCCAACATGGAGGATCCGGCGCCGGAGACGGCTGAGGAGGATCGCTTCCAGGCTTTGATGAAGGCGATCTCGGGATGCCAGTCCACCCTAACGGCAAAAATCGACACCCTACAGCTGGATGTTGGCCTGGTAAGAAGGGACCTCGAGAAGATCAGAGGGAGGATGGGTGAGGCGGAGCGGAGAGTAGGGGATGCAGAGGACGCCATCCGGGATCAGCGTGCGGCCATACACACACTGCAAGTCAGGGTCAAGGCACTGGAGTCGAGGGCAGAAGACAGCGAGAACCGGAGTAGAAGAAACAACTTGCGGGTGGTCGGCCTCCCGGAGGGGGCCGAGGGCCAGGACCCCACTGCCTTCACGGAACAGCTGCTCCGCACGCTCCTACCGCAGGCCCGGTTCTCGCCATACTTCGCCGTGGAGAGGGCACACAGAATGCCGCCTGTGAGAGGCCCCCCGGGTACTCCTCCACGTACATTTATCTTCCGGCTCCTAAACTTTCGGGACCGGGATCTGTCCCTACGTGAAGCCCGCAAGATGGAGGAACTAAAGTTTGAAAACTCCAAAATCATGCTCTTTCCGGACTACTCCGTTGACACACAGAGGCTCCGGCGCACATTTGACCCAGTCAAAGCACAGCTACGCACTAAGGGCATCAAATACAGCATGCTATTCCCGGCGAAGCTCCGTGTGGTAGATGGGGAATCTACCCGTTACTTCACCTCCCCGGAAGATGCTCTACAATGGCTGGAAGGTCTACCTAGACCCAGATAACCGTATGTACAATCAAATACTTTAACTTTAACCAGGCTCCCTCCCTGACACCCCTCTCCGGTTATGTGCTCCCCCCTTTTTGCTCAAGGGAAAAACCCCCACATAGCTACGCCTGCTGTCTTATTTTCTCCTTCCCACGTGTACTATCTAACATACATGCAGTGGGGGGATCATATGCTCAAGACACGCTAGAAGCAAGTTATTGCAGCACAGAACTGTCTGGATTGCAGCTCTACAGGAACTGATCCCCCACTGGGCTGAGATGCAGGGATTCTTGTGGTGAAGGGAGGACTGTGTTCAGGGGCCCTCGATGCGGGTGGGGGGGGGGGGGGGGGGGGGGGGGGGGGGGGGGGGGGGGGGGGGGGGAGGAAAGTAGATGGACCATGTCTACACTTGGTGGTCAGCTCAAAGGATGTGCCCCTGGAGGATTCCAGGAGAAGAAAAACAAGGATCTTACACACTTAATTGGTTGACGTTTTACCCTTCCTTTTTTTTTTTTTTTTTTTTTTTTCATATTTTCATTTTTTCTTTGTTGCGGATGCCCGAATCGCTCTCCTGCTAATATGTCGCCCTACCGGTGATGTATGGGACCTGAACGACATCTTATTAAGTCAACACATGTGTGATAGGCGGGGGGCGGAGGCCCCCGAACCTGCAGGACTTGTCAGCTCGCCCGCGCACAGGAAGGCCGGCGGCTTCTCTGTTCGCCCCCATAGGAGACTTTCCTACAGTTTGATGGGTTTGGTTATGGGATCAGACACTCCGAGTTTATTGGCGGATGTGTGGGGTGGGGGTGGGGGGGGGTTGAGTTTAGTTTGTTTTTTGTTTTTATTTTCGCTATTGAGAATGTACGGTACTGTTCCCTTCAGGATGCAACTGTTTTGTGCAGCGGTGTGGACTGGTGGTCTCTCCTGGCCCTTGGAATAGCTGAGGACCGGGAGACACACAGGCAACCCCCGTCCAGATATTACTTTTCTGATGTCTGTCCCGCCTTGGGCTGGCTCAGCAATACCACCCCTGAAATTTGCCCTCTGACGGTATCAATATGGCCCCCATAAAAATTGTCTCCTGGAATGTCCGGGGGTTAAATGACAAAATCAAGAGGTCATTGGTAATGACATACTTAAAGAAATACAACCCACATGTATGTATACTTCAAGAAACACACCTTGTGGGGAGTAGGGTCCTCAGTCTTAAAAAGCCATGGGTGGGGCACTACTTTCACTCCACATATTCTGGGTACGCCAGAGGGATTAGTATACTGATACATAAAGCCCTCTCATTCCACCTGCTAGATGTTAAAGTTGACCCGGAGGGTAGATATGTATTACTACATGCAATGATTGAACAGATAGAAATGTTGATTCTAGGGGTGTATATCCCTCCCCCGGCTACTATGTCACTCCTTAGACATCTCACTCCCATTCTGGCCTCATACCCCACGGACAATATTCTCCTTGCGGGAGACTTTAACATGGCTCCCAACCCATCAATGGACAGGTTGACACCACGGACAGGTACTGACTCTCAACTGGACAAGTGGGCAAAGGTATACGGACTGACTGACGTGTGGCGGTGGCGATTCCCAACAGATAGAGCGTTTACATGCCAATCGGCCTCGTACCGTTCAATGTCCAGAATAGACCTAGTGTATGTAAGTGGAGGATTGCTATCACGGGTACGGGAGATCTCCATGCTGCCAAGAGGTATATCGGACCATGCCCCCATGTATGTTACGCTGCAAACACAGCTTCCCCGGTCAGACAAGATCTGGAGACTATCCAGGTACTGGATCTCAGAGGAGACTGTTGAGGCGGACATCGACCAATGTATCTCCGACTATTGGCTGGCCAATGCACAACCCGCTATGCCTCAGGGCAGGTGGGACGCGTTCAAGGCTTATACCCGGGGCTGCTATCAGACAGTTATCGCACAGGTCAGACAAAACGCAAAACAATCCATTGAGGAGGCAGAGGCAAAGGCCCAGGGTCTAGAATCCCAATATGTCTCGACCCAAAACCCCATTACCTTACTGGACATGCGGTCTGCGTATCGGGAACTAACGATGCTAAGAGTGGCGGGAGCAAAAAAACACCAGGTATCGCAGACCCAGCGCATATTTGAGCAGGGGGAAAAAACTGGACGTATGCTAGCCTGGTTAGCAAGAGAGCAACAACCCACGACGTCCATCGCCCGCATTAGACAGGAGGATGGATCAGTGGTAACCGATCCACTGGCCATCAATGCCTGCTTTGCTAAGTACTATGCTTCCTTGTATGCCTCCAGGGTGGAATACTCTAGGGAGGAACTTGTTTCCTTCCTGGAGCGGATCACCTTCCCCGTATTGACCCCAGAAGCCAGGGAGGATCTCGATAAAAAGATAACTATAGAAGAAGTTAAAATGGCGCTGGGCGAACTACAGGCAGGAAAGACCCCCGGGGCAGATGGACTTCCCCCAGAATTTTATAGACAATATGGGGACCAGCTTACTACAAGGCTACACGAAATGATGCTATGCTCCCTGGACTCGGACACCCTTCCGGAGTCTATGGCAGAAGCCATCATAGTGGTTATTCCTAAGCCTGGAAAGGATCAGGAACTGTGCACTTCATATCGACCTATTTCCCTTCTTAATGCAGACGCCAAGATCTTAACAAAAATACTTGCAAAAAGGCTTAATGAGATTATTCTAACGTTGGTCCACGAAGATCAATCGGGGTTTATGCCCGGCAAAGGTACGGACATAAATCTCCGCAGATTATACACAGTCATGGGTGCCACGAGACAACTCTCCGAATTCGACGCAGTGGCCTCCCTCGATGCGGAGAAAGCTTTCGACTCGGTGGAGTGGGAATATCTGTGGGAGGTCCTGCGTCGATTCGGGTTTGGCCCAAAATTTATCTCTTGGGTGCAGGCCCTATATAGGGCGCCACGCGCCAGGGTTCGTACGGGCTCAATCCTATCGTCACCATTTCCGCTGTACAGGGGCACTAGACAGGGGTGCCCATTGTCCCCTGCCCTGTTCGCCCTAGCCATCGAGCCCATGGCTATCTTGGTGAGGTCATCCCCATTGGTAAAGGGTATCCCAATCGGATCCACACGGGAAAAAATATCACTATACGCAGACGATACCCTGCTTTACCTGAGAAATGATTCGGGTTCCCTAGATACTGCCCTTGCAATTATCAACGAATTTGGCAAGTACTCTGGCGTCTGCATTAACTGGAATAAGTCGGTCATTTTTGCACTCCATCCAGGGAAGGCCTCCCTCTTAGACAACACTCCCCTCAAAAGAGTCTCGCAATTTAGATACCTAGGGATAGAGATCCATAGGGACAAATCACAGTTTATTCCCCTCAACCTGACGCCAGCCATGTCATCCCTAGTGCAGAGATGCACGGCATGGAAGACACTACCCCTGACTCCGGTTGGGAGAATAAATTTGATTAAAATGACACTTCTGCCCAAATTCTTGTACATATTTAGGCAATCTCCAATGCATATACCGAATGCGTTCTTTAAGAAGCTGGATTCACAGCTCACGACCTTTATATGGAATGGCAGCACCCCCCGAATAGCCAAGACTACCCTTCACCTGCCACTCTCGTTAGGGGGCCTGGCCCTCCCATGTTTTCAAAAATACTACTGGGCGGCGGTCTTGGTAACTCTTCGGTGGTGGCTGTCAGAGGAGCCGGCTAACCCTGCCTCGACATTGGAGGCGGCGTTACTCGGGTCATTCTCAGAATTGAGAAATCTAATACATCGGGGACCCAGGTCCAACCCGGATGCTACCTACTCAATGAAGACTACCCTTAAGGTTTGGGAAATTGTCAGGGATAAGGTTCTGAAGTACAAAGGCTGGTCACCCCGCACCCCGCTATGGGGAAACCCTAGGCTGCCCCATTTCCAGTCTATACCCGACCCAGTCCTGTGGGCGCGACATGGGATAACAACACTAGCAGATATCTCTCACGCAACGGGGCTGCTCTCCTTTGATACACTGAAACAATGTAAAGGGCTCCCAAACAACATGTTTTTCCGGTACCTGCAAATTCGCCATGCCTACGGCTCCCAGTTTCCAGAGCCGCCGGTTTTGGGCACTACGGGGATTGAAACCATACTACAGGAGGAGGGTGGGAAGGGGACCCTTTCTACACTATACACAGCCTTGGCGGGACTGGACACCTCCAAGGTGTCCCAGCTGTTCTCAGTCTGGCAGGGCGACATACCCTCGCTGGCTGACGACGATTGGGAAGAGGGCATTCAGCAATACCTCCCCCTGACAATCTCTGCCAGGGATAGGTTTATTCAATTAAAATTCATTCATAGAGCTTACTTCTCGCCACAGCGGCTGGCTAAGATATACCCTACATATAGCCCACTGTGTAATAAATGTGGATTGGAGGAAGGCTCCTTCTTCCACGTGGTGTGGTCATGCAGCATTGTCCAGACGTTTTGGAGGGGGGTGGTTGACAAAATAAACCTGGTTAGTAAACTTAGAATGCCCTGTGACCCAATTCCGCTGCTGTTGGGAGTAGTAGACACGCTGGAGGGACCCCAGGCCAAGAAACTCTTTGTATTCTACGCTGCATTCTATGCAAGGAAAACAATACTGCTGCACTGGAAGGGAGCTGCCCCGCCCACGACACAATTTTGGAGGGCCCTTATTAACAAGGCCCTTCCCTTGTATAAACTGACATATATGGGCCGAAATTGCCCCAACAAATTTAATAAGATCTGGAACCCCTGGGTGCAGGAAGAGAGGCTGACGCTGGACTAGATGGGGGGTGTGACGTAGACCCTACCTGGACGAGACGGGTATGGTACAGACGCATTGGTGTTGGATTGCTGGGGGCCCGGGACGGGATAGTGGAGGACGACCTCATAGGGACGGTTGTGGAGACGGTGGGTGCACGACAGTCAACTATACACCTTTAATATACGGTGTGATATGGGAAGAGTGAAATAAGCGGAATTTTAGCACAGGCTTGTTTCTCTCCCCCCCCCCCCCCCCCCCTCTCCCCTTCCCCGGATCTGTGCTTGGAATCATTCCTGCCCCATTTCCCCTCCCCTTTTCGAAGATCCTATGTATGTATATGCATGTTGCCTGTGTTTAAGCTATAACCTATAGTTAGTTGTGTACCCTGTATGTACGAATCACTATGTTGCACATGAAGAATACCGATTGTACCGTTTTATTTCTCTGTACTGTTTCCCTTAATTTGAAAATAAAAACAGTTTTTGTTAAAAAAAAGGAACCGCACATTGCACAAACTCACGGAAGGGGGCCGAGTCTATCAACTGAAAAGGCAGCAGTTGAAGTGCTAGCAATTTAGCCAAGCTAGCATTCAACCGCTGGGCATGTGGATGGCTGGGAGTGAACTTCTTTTGACGGTCCAGCAGCTGGGGCAGGGAAATTTGCCTGGTACAATCGGACGTTGGTGTACTGCTAGCAGATTGCCCGCAAGTACTTGGCTGTGACACACCTTATTCCACACCTTCATTCCTCTTAGTGCAGCTTTCAGAGAGGACTGAAGGTATAGTGGGGTTGGAGATCCCAGCTGATGAGGAGCAAGGAGAGGTCCGCTTTGTTCTTTGGTGTGGGTCTTTAAGGTACACTTGCCAACGAGCTGCATGGCAGGTCAACATATGTCTGGTCATGCTTGTGGTGCCCAAGCGGCTGATGTTTTGGCCATGCGAGATAAGCTTGAGACATATGTTGCAAATAGCAGCGGTGCGATCTGATGCACTCGTCTCAAAAAAGGCCCACACCAAAAAACTTTTGTAATAACGCGCAGAGGCATCGCCCTGCACAGGCAGAGCTCTGTGGTGTGATTCAGTCGGTGTGCTGCCCTTAAGCTGTCCCCCGGAGGGCATCCTGCCTCGTTGATGTGCCTCCTCCTCTCTCCGATCAGGCACCCACGTGGAGTCAGTGACCTCATCATCCCCTCCCTCTTCACCACTGGAGCAAACCTGGCAGTATGCTGCAGCTGGTGGAACATGACTGCCAGATTGCTGTCCTTGAGCATCCCCTCTCTCTGCGCTCACGCTACAGCCTTCCTCTAGCTGGGTATCATCATCGGAGCCTTCAAAACGCTGGGCATCCTCCTGGAGCATGTACCCAACACTGTGGTCAAACAGTTTGGGGGACTCCTCAGGAGGACATGGTGGGTCTAGGGAAGGAGTGACTGATGACATTGAGAGGAGGGAAGAGTACGCGTTGGCAGCTGCTTTGCCAGTACCCTGAGCCTGGGTGAGAGAGGATGAGGAGGATGAGGAGGGCTTGGTCATCCACTCTACCAAGTCTTCGGCATGATGCGGCTCAACATGTCCAGCTGCCGAAAATAAGGACAAGCGTGTCCCATGGCCACGACCAGCACTGTTGTCTCTAGACACAGAGCCTGCTTGCCCTCTTTTATTGGCTCGTGACTGTCTGCCTCTCCTTGTTGGCCTTCCAGACATTGTAATGGCCTGCAGGGAGATGGGAAAACCACCAATTGGGTAGTGTATATTGTGCTGGAGGCACACAACACCCACTAACTCCTGCAGATGGCTGTATTAGAGAACACCAGCAAAGAAGGGCAGATACAGGTGCAGGTGTATACTGTGCTGTGCTGGAGTCACACAACACACACTAACTCCTGCAGATGGCTGTATTAATAGAGAACAACAGCACTAAAGGGTAGATACAGGTGTATACTGCGCTGGAGGCACAGAACACACACTAACTCCTGCAGATGGCTGTATTAATAGAGAACAACAGCACTAAAGGGTAGATACAGGTGTATACTGCGCTGGAGGCACAGAACACACACTAAGTTCTGCAAATGCCTGGTAAAGAACACACTGTCCCTGCCTATCAAGCTCTTTCCCTGCATGCCGGAACACACTACACAAGGCCGCCGCGCCGGCGGCCTTATATAGTGTGGGGCGTGTACTAAACCCCCTGAGCTATAATTGGCCGCAGGCATTCTGCCTGTGGCCAATTATGGCTCTCCTCGCTGCCGGCGCTGTGATCACAGTGGGGTGAAGGGGAGGGTGGGGTCACAGTGCATGCTTGGCCAATCATCAGCCAGCAATGCACTGCGACTGGCCGTTCGTATCACACAAATTTGATGCGAACGGCCCGCAAAGTTCTGGTTTCGTCGAACGGCCGATGTTCGATTCGAACATGGGTTCGAATCGAACACTGGGCTCATCCCTATTCATAAGGCTCATGTATTCTAAGTACCGTATATACTCGAGTATAAGCCGACCCGAATATAAGCCGATGCTCCTAATTTTACCACAAAAAAATGGGAAAACGTATTGACCCGAGTATAAGCCTAGGGTGAGAAATGCGCAGCTACTGTAAGTGTAAAAGAGTGTCAACAATGCCCATTTGCAGCCTCACTGTGCCCATTTGCATGCCTCACTGTGCCCATTTGCAGTCATAGGTCTTCAAACTTGGTAGTTAAGGGTTTCTAGATGCCCCCTAGCTACAGCCAAAGGGTCCCGAAATGACATTGCTGCAGATGGACACAGTTGACTGATTTTGGGGCCCTGTATCTCGGGGCCACTTGGTGCTAGGAACCCCAAATTTGGATATGTTGTATTGCTAGTTCCACTGGGTTTGCAAACCAAATGTGAGGTTCCTAGTGGCTCCGAGATAGGGGGCCCCAAATTTTGGTCGGAAAATGTCAAGCACTTTTCTGCAGCAGAGAATGACATTTTCCGAACGATTTTGGGGCACCGTATCTCGGGGACACTTGGTGCTAGAAACCTGGATATGTTGTAGTGCTGGTGGGTTTGCACACAATTTGGGGTTCCTAGCACCAAGTGGCCCCGGGATACAAGGCCCCAAAGTCGGGTCAGAAAATGTCATTCTCTGCTGCAGAAAAGTGCTTGACTCCAGTATAAGCGGAGGGGGGCACTTTCAGCACAAAAAAATGTGCTGAAAAACTTGGCTTATACTCGAGTATATAAGGTAGCTTTGCACATGTTTATTCCATGTGCTGCAAAAGAATACAAAATACAGTATTTAGTTGTTCATATTGGATTTACCCATAAGCAAGGCTGCATGTTGTGTTTTTCATTATTATGAAAGCACCTGTCAATATCTTGTCTGGGGCAGAAAATAATTAGTTTTTGTGGATTGGCAATATATGGGTGGATGGAATTCATAGCTACAACTGGTTTGGTGAGATTTTTAAAATAAGATATGTCACAGATTGCTACATTACTTACCTTAGGGGCAGTTTTAACACATGTGAAATGTAAAAAGGCTGCATTCTAAAAACTGTATGAACTCATTACATACTACTAGTCACTAGCAGTATGTTTCGGCTCCAGTCAGGGCCGGATTAACATAGGGGCTATTGGAGCTGCAGCTCCAGGCCCTTTTCTCAAGAGAGGCCCATTTTCCCCAAAAAAAAAAAAAAAAAATTAGAAAGAAAAAAAAAAAAAGATCAACTTCGAGGGTTGTAGCTCGGCGATCAGGAGTCACAGAGACCCCACATTTGGGGGTAGGTAGCTAAAGACCTACTCCAGCACTGGTTAAATGGGGCTGCTATCATCTATGGTTCCGGAGATATGAGGCTCCTTGCACAGCCTGTCAGAAGCTACATACAGAGCGGTCAGTATAAATACAATCTGGAACACTCTGCAGCAGACTGAGAGGATGAACTCACGGGGCTTATAATAATTATTTGTATATTACTTGTGATAATTAACCCCTTGCCACCCAGGCCAATTCTGACACTTCTCTCCTTCATGTAATAAACATCATTTTTTTTTTTTTGCTAGAAAATTACACAGAACCCTCAAGCATTATATATGTTGTTTTAGCAGACACCCTATGGAATAAAATGGTGGTCTTTGCAACTTTTCATGTTACAAGATATTTGCGCAACAATTTTTCAAACATTTTTTTTGGAAAGAAACTGTTTCATTCATTCACGTTAGCACGATTTTTTTGTGTACCAAGCAATGCTTTACATTTTTTTTACAGGTTACATGTTTAGAGAGGAGGTCTACTGCTAGAATTATTGCTCTCACTCTAACGATCGCGGAAATACCTCACATGTGTGTATCTGGCTCTGATACTAACCAGTGCCTACCCAGCCACTAACTAGTATCTCTCCCCAGCCTGTCCCCACACACCCTCTCACCCGCTGACCTGTGGATGGGGGAATCACTCCCTTCAGTGTTATTGTGTTCTGCCAGTGAATACAATGATTAGTGTTGCTAACTATAGCTGGCAGCACTGATTGTTTTGGGGTAAAACCTGACAGGCTGGTTGTACTCAAGTTGGTTAATGGGTTGACTTGTGTAAAACCAGGTAGCCCATACATAGATCGACTATGGCTGGTCTCTGCTTAATTGGTGTAATTTCAATGTATGGCCCGCTTAACCACTACGCAGTCCCTAAACATCCTTCCACAAACCTTTACATTTTTCCTTCCCAGATTACTTCATTCTACTCTCCTATACATAGTGCCCACTGTCATACCCTCCACACTTCTCTCCTATGCATAGCGCCCACTGTCATATCCTACACACTCCTCTCCTGTACATAGTGCCCACTGTCATACACTTCTCTCCTGTACTTAGTGCCCACTGTCGTACCCTCCATACTCCTCTCCTATACATAGGGCCCACTGTCATACCCTCCACACTCCTCTCCTGTACATACTACTCACTGTCATATCCTTCACACTCCTCTCCAATACATAGTGCCCACTGTCATACCCTCCACACTTCTCTCCTATACATAGCGCCCGCTGTCATATCCTACAGACTTCTCTCCTATACATAGTGCCCACTGTCATATCCTCCACACTTCTCTTCTATACATAGCGCCCGCTGTCATATCCTACACACTTCTCTCCTATACATAGTGCCCACTGTCATACTCTCCACACTTCTCTCCTGTACATACTGCTCACTGTCATACCCTCCACACTTCTCTTCTATACATAGCGCCCGTTGTCATATCCTACACACTCCTCTCCTGTACATAGTGCTCGCTGTCATACACTTCTCTCCTGTACATAGTGCCCACTCTCATACCCTCCACATGCCTCTGCTGTGCATACTGTCCCCTGTCATACCCTTCACACTCCTCTGCTGTACATAGTACCTTCTGCTATACCCTCCACACTCCTCTCGTACATAGTGCCCACTGTTGGACCCTCCACATTCCTCTCCCTCACCTGCACATACTTCCCACTTGTATACCATCCATTCTCCTCCCCTATTCCTCTTACCCACAAAAACAGTTCTTTAAAATTATACTGGATATCCTCAATGTTACTGTCAGGGTTTCCGTCCGCTGCGCACTCTAGTGCGCAGGCGCACGGGTCCGGCTCCCCAGCTCATAGTGTTGTGGAAATTATATTGTATAAAACGTATGTGGACATTTTATTCTAGGATGTATGTTTTTATAGATTGTCATCTGTCTCCCTGTGTCTGATTTAATCATGTGCAATTCCTTTTGTGAGTGCCCTCCCCTTTTACTCCATGTCACTTCCTGTGATGTCATTTTGTATTGTGGGAGTGTCTGGCTGTTGGAGGCAGGCACTTCCTGTTTGAAAGCTTTTGTGATAATAAAAAGGCCATGCTGGGGAGTGTGCCGGGAGGATGGCTGGCTGACCAGGCAAAGATGAGGCTGTAAGAATACTTGCTGTTGATGGCTCTTTACTGGGCAATGGGAATCCAGGGGCTTAGATGGAATGCTTGGCTGGTGAGGTTTGGATGCTGATGAGAGGATGACGTGAAGCTGCTGGTAATGTCTGTTTTTGGGAGCTGGGGATCCAGGGAGGCATACGATCAGAGGGTGCATTATATCATAAGATTGAAAGGCGCTTATTAGCGCAAGAGTGTGGCGAAATATCCACGACAGTTAATGGCGGGCCAGGTCTTTAAAGGGCAAACAGAGCTTTGCCTCTTCACAGGCAGAGAAAGGGGGAAAATGGAGCACCGTCCAAGACACGTTTGTTGTCCGACACAAAAGGGGTGCGTTTTCTCTGCCTGATGCATTGGGAAAACTCAGCTTTGCAAAAAGAACAAATGTTTTGTCTTTCAGTATAATGCTGGAATTTTGATCGTATGTGTATGTCTGTATGTATGTCTCTGTGTGTGTGTGTGATGGTATGTATGTGTGTCTGTGTGTGTGTGTGTGTATGTATGTCTGTGTATGTATGTCTGTGTGTGTGTGTATGTATGTCTGTGTGTATGTGTATATGTATGTATGTATGTATGTATGTGTGTATGTGTGTATGTATGTATGTCTGTGTGATCGTGTCTATGTGTGTGAATGTGTGAATGTGTGTATGTGGTGTAAGTAACGAACTGTGTATTGGATATAATTAGTCAGTATAAATGTGGCATTTTAGGTGCATCTTACAATGTGGCTGGCTGAGCAGTTTATAAGTAAATAGTTTGGCTATGCATGGGGAGAAGGGTTGGCTTGTTATGGAAGTTGATGCCACAGTAAGTGAGTACCTTTGGGGGGGACAAGAAGTGTATTTTGTGCTGGGTCATCCTATAGGGGAAGGGGCAAACATCATTCCTTTGTGTGTGAAACCATGTGCTAGTTTTGGCGGGAAAAAAAAAAACCCTCCATGTTGTAGCCTAGCCTTTGTCGTGCTTGTTTCTAGGCATCATTTAATGTAAGCTATTGTAGTTTAACTTGTTTTAGTTTCGGCGGGAAAAAATTCTCCATGTTGTAGCCTAGCCCTTGTCATGCTTGTTTCTAGGCCTCATTTAATGTAAGCTATTTATAGGCTAGCTGTTTTCGTTTGGCGGGAAAAACTCCATCTTGCTGAAGTCAGACCTTTGTTGATTGCTACCATCTGCCATCTTGTTGTATCTGCTGTGTTCAGCCTTTGGGGCAGATTTTCAATGCTTAGTACGAGGTAAATAGTACGGTCTGTCCTGTTTTAGAAAGGTGATTTAGAGGGGCAGTTTGATCTTGTTAGCCTTTTATGCAGGAGAAATCACATTTTGAAGGATTTTGTGCTTTTCAACTCTCAAAGTAAAGCTTTTGCATTTTCTGTATTGAATTTTGGTTTACATTGGAATCTGCACTGGATTTCAGTGTATAATGAAACTAGCTTTGCAAGTTTATGGGAGTGTCTCAAATGGTAATTCATTGTTCTTTTTAGGCTTGTATTGTTTAAGCCTGCATTTGAAAATCTAGGCTCTTCCTCTTCATTGATATTTAAATGAACCAGTTTGATGAGTTCATGCCTAATGTATCCACAGGAGGGGCTTTTTTTTTTTTACTTGCGTTTGGAAGAAGGCATTCAAGTTATTGTAATATTAAGTCTCTATAAATTCAATGGATAACAAGACTAGCTTTAACAGAATTTTTGTACTTTTAGTGGTGTGGGTCATTTTTAGTCTTTATTTGTTTTGTTTTTTATAGCTTTAGCTGAGTCTTGTAGAAAAGACTTTGGTTTTTAAGAAAAAAAATAGTTTTATATTCACTATAAAGTTTGCAGTAAGTAGTACATTATTTTTGTTCATGCCCAGATTGTTAGTTTATTATTAGGTTGATCATGTAACTACTGAGAACATGGCTGTCACCATTTTATTTTTATTTCTTTTTAAGAAAAGCCACATTATTGAGCAGGCATAAGTGCTCTGTGTAGTGTTGTCTGGCGACGCAGTGTACGGTCGTACAGCGCAATGCGTTTGTGTATGCATACACTGTGAGGGGTAGAGATCTGATCGGGGGGGTGATGACGCCCTCGTTCAGGTTTCTAGTTGAAGGACTAGCTGTAGTCTGACGATTCACCGCAAAAGCAGGCACCTGGGTGGTGATCTCCGAATTTAGGTGCGACGGTTTCCCTGGACGCGGGGTAAGACGATAAGCCAATTCGAATTGCCATGGACACTACGGGTTCATGTACGGGAAATAATGGAGATTTCCCACAGTCAGACAGTATGGCACAGTGCATTAAATGTGTAGCTCAGCTGTGGTTTCAGAAGTTTATTATGGTAGAGCGGGAGGGGGTGTACAGGGGGTGGTTTCAGTCCGGAAGGAACCGCATTTATGTGCACCTGGCCCGAGGGGATAGCAGTGACTGGTGATCCAATGCCGAGAGGCAGGCTGGGTCCACCAACACTAGATCTGTTGTAGTTTCCTCTGATAATTCTGCCAATGTAACCAACTTATTCTGGCGGGATCAAGAAAAATAGATTGACAAATAGAATAAAAACATTTTCAGGCCTGTTTTTGAACTTTGTGCGGCTGGTCCATGCAAAGATTTCAAACTACTGTTGTGTTTTTTCCAAATTGTATGTATTTTTTTTTTTTTTATCGCTAAGAGTGAAGGCAGAATTCCATCTGGTTGGTTTTAATTTAAATGTTTGATTTAGGAACTATGAAATATCTCCCCCACATTTGTATCAAAATGTTTGTCTAAAGTTTTAGTTGTCTCATGTTCTATGTGGTAACAAGAATAAGTCTGAACCTACCGCGACAGTCGTGTTGTGGGTGTTGTATTTTAGTAAAAAAGTATTATCGGTTTCGACGAATGCCATTGACAATTTACCAATGGACACGAATGTTGTATTGTTTATGATTGACAGATTAATAACTTGTGTGTATAAGTATCTTTTCAGGTCCAAGGAGTTTCTGAGGCTCTGCACCATTCTAAACCCTGAATGTTTTCCTCCACTCTGTAAAGATGAGGAAAAGGGGGGAAGAGGATGGGCTGAGTGACAATTTTTCAAACCAATGATACTAACCACTCTAATTCTAGCCAAGTTTGTGACAGGTGACAGGTGACTCGGTCGTTGCAGAGAAGATTGATGAACAAGACAACAAGGATGAGAAGTATCTTTATTTATATTTTTAAAAGTGTATTTTCTAACTAGCTAAAAAAAAGTGAACAGGACACATGGTTGGGTCTAGTCTGAGTCTCCACGGAGCTCTGGTGCCCCAGTGATGACAGCGGTGTATGATATATAGGCATATTGGTGTGAGGAGTTGTGACAAACTAGTAAAGACTCCAAACAGACATTTCTAAATGGAATTTATTGATACATTTCTAGAGGGTAAAATTAATTATAATTTTGACAAGAGCTCTGGTTCTCACCAGCTTTGGTATCGGGATAACTAGATAGCCCACAGTTTATAAAGTAAAGCTTCGGATCTACAGCTTATAAAGTAATTCCCCTAATGGAAGAGATTAATGTGTGCTGGTGAATCTTGTCCCAGAATCTTATGTCGCGGCCGATCGCGAGGATCTGATGGCGCGAGGGAAGGTAAGAATGACAGGGACACCTAGAAGGGAATTGCTTGTACACGGTGGGGACTTGAGCTTATGAAACGATTGAAAAAGGTACCATCCATTGAGGATGGGATGTTTTCATGTAACTGTTGAAGCTACAAGGAAGTTCCCACAATCCAAAGGGGGGTCCTGGGAATTCATAAGTAAAGATTGTTATACCTGAATCGGGGATACTGGTGACAAAGTTCAGGCCCATATGGATGGGACTTGGATCCCTGAGAGGCAAAGCCAGAGCTGTAGCTAGTGAAGGTTGGAATTCTCTAAAAGGTCTGGGAATCTGTGGTGATTTAATTTTTATTTTTGCAGCGGATCATAGTTGAAGGAAGTAGGGGTATATTTACTCATGTTGTTTTTGTTTCTATTCCTTATATATATCGTGATGAGGTGCTCCTGCTGCCTGATTTGGACGCGTGACCAGAGCCCGAGCAGATGACCACATTTTCCTCAATAAGACGACCAAGACGCCCGACCTGCAAACAAGACACAGAGGATCCCAGACCAACCAGCGACTACAACCGCTCACCATGTCATCTCTACTGAAGAACAGAGTCTACATGTCAAGCCGTGTTCTCCTTTTTATGGACTCATATGGACTGTAAGGACTGATTCATTTCCAGGTGTAAGAAGATCGAAATTCATCGTGGGACACATAGGAGCATATGACAAAAAAGGAAGGACTGTTGTGGAAATTATATTGTATAAAACGTATGTGGACATTTTATTCTAGGATGTATGTTTTTATAGATTGTCATCTGTCTCCCTGTGTCTGATTTAATCATGTGCAATTCCTTTTGTGAGTGCCCTCCCCTTTTACTCCATGTCACTTCCTGTGATGTCATTTTGTATTGTGGGAGTGTCTGGCTGTTGGAGGCAGGCACTTCCTGTTTGAAAGCTTTTGTGATAATAAAAAGGCCATGCTGGGGAGTGTGCCGGGAGGATGGCTGGCTGACCAGGCAAAGATGAGGCTGTAAGAATACTTGCTGTTGATGGCTCTTTACTGGGCAATGGGAATCCAGGGGCTTAGATGGAATGCTTGGCTGGTGAGGTTTGGATGCTGATGATGAGAGGATGACGTGAAGCTGCTGGTAATGTCTGTTTTTGGGAGCTGGGGATCCAGGGAGGCATACGATCAGAGGGTGCATTATATCATAAGATTGAAAGGCGCTTATTAGCGCAAGAGTGTGGCGAAATATCCATGACAATAGCCAGTGACAGGGAGATGATGCGGCGGCGCACTCGCGTTCCCGCCAAGTGGCGCGCGCATGCGCAGTAGCGCGGCATCCCCCCATGTGACCTCAGCGGCCCTATAAAAGGAGGGCCTCTGTGCCCAGACAGACGCTGGTTCGTCTGACAGCTGCTACCTGTTTGTATCCTGTACTTGACCCTTGAAGATTGTCTTACCTGTTGCCAAACCCAGATCGTCCTGACTACTCTGCCTTCTCCTGACCTGGACCTTCGGCTCGCCTATTGGATCTGTTACCTTCTCCTGCACTTGACCCTTGGCCTATATCCTGGACTCTCCTCTCCGCTGCCTGTGCTTGATCCCCAGCCTGTCTTGGACTCTCCTGCCTATAGATACCTTGTTCTGTTACCTTGTACCTGACCTACCAGTGTTTGACCCTCGGCCTACATCCAGTTAACCTGTCTGTGTTTGATCCCCAGCCTGCTTGCTGTGCTTCTAACTAGTGATCCGTGGACCCACTATCCAGTTCCAGTCTACCCTTCACTGCAACACCTGAGCCCACGCCTGGTCACCATCCCACCGGTGGCTTGTGCCTCTTGGTGCCAACCGTCCCTGTGTCACCTTCAGGGCAGTGGGCGCCGAGTCGCAAGGGCAACCGCTCTCGGCATCTTGGCCTCGGTGAGTACCTAGTTCATGACAGTACGAACCAGCCATGACAGAGGCCAACAGAGCGGGTTCTCCGTTGGAGATGCTATGCCAGCAGGTGTCTGCCCTCATGGAAGCAGTACAGAAGTTACAGGAAGGATATGCCCAAGTGGATACTCATCTCCAGCAACTGGCCACGGCCGCTCCCCCAGCAAGTTCAGCGTCCGGGTCTACTAGTGGAACCTCCGCACCTCAGGCCCAACCTCCACCTGCCATGATGATGGCCGTGCCCAAACCCAAGGTACCAATACCAGAGCGATTTTCGGGCGATCGCAGGAAGTTCAGGTCCTTCAAAAATGCTTGTTCCCTGTACCTTGCCTTGCAACCCCGAACCTTCTCCTCGGAAATTGTCAAAGTCGGGTTCATTATCTCCCTATTATCTGAGGAACCCCAGTCTTGGGCTCACGGCCTCATGGAACAAAGGAACCCTCTCCTCAATACCGTTGATTCCTTCTTTGAAGCCATGGACCAACTCTATGATGACCCCCAACGTAAGGCCACGGCTGAGGTTGAGCCCCCTACTTCATTGGAAGAGCTAATCCAAGTAGCCACCAAGCTGGATTGACGTATGCGGGAACGTCGCTCAGAACGTGTACAAGGGTCCTGACCAATATGGGTTCCCCCAAGGATGCCAGCTGCTTATCCAACTGCCCCATCCGGTCCCTTGGCTTCAGAAGGGGAGCCAATGCAACTGGGCCTAGTTCGTCCCCGCCTTACCCAGGAAGAGCGGCAACGAAGACGGAGATCCAATCTATGCCTCTATTGCGGGGGTCCAGGACACTTCCTCCTGAATTGTCCCATCCGGCCTAGTAAGTTGCCATCTCAGCCTTTCATGAACTGTCAAGCCATTAATCGGGCCCAGACTTACGTGACTCTCTCTGTTTCCCTACAGCTGGCGGGAAGGAAGATTCGGCTGCCGGCCGTGATTGATTCAGGTGCTTGCAGCTGCTTCCTGGATATCTCCACCGCCAAGGAATGGCATATTCCCTGGAATATTTCCTGCTTCAACAAAACAAACCCTCTATTGGTTCATTTGGCTGATGGGTCCCTTCCACAATCTGGCCCAGTAACTCAGGAGACTTCACCTATCCTCACCACCACAGATTCCGGCCACCAAGAATTCCTATGATTTGATCTCATATCTTCCCCGATGTTCCCCATCATTCTTGGACTTCCTTGGCTGCAGGCTCATGATCCCCAAATTCACTGGGACCGGAAGGAAGTCTCCTTCTCATCACCATATTGTCACCAACACTGCATCTCTCCAACTCCCAGCTCCATCCTAACGGTTATCCCGGCACCAGAAAACCTTCAGCACATTCCCCCGGTCTATCAGGACTTTAAAGATGTCTTTGACAAAAAGAAGGCCGACCACCTACCACCACATCGGGCTTATGACTGCCCCATCTAATTGCTCACAGGCTCCGCAATTCCCTTTGGGCGCATATTTCCTCTATCGGAAACTGAGCTAAAGGCCCTCAAGGCCTATATTGATGAAAATCTTGAAAGGCTTTATTCGGCCATCTACCTCTCCAGCTGGTGCTGGTATTTTTTTTCGTTGGAAAGAAGGATGGCTCACTCAGGCCCTGCATTGATTATAGGGAACTTAATAAAATTACTATCAAGAACCGATATCCTCTACCACTTATCCCTGAACTCTTCCAGCGGTTCCGGTCAGCCAAAGTTTTCTCTAAACTGGATTTAAGGGGTGCCTACAACCTTGTCAGAATCCGTGCAGGGGATGAGTGGAAGACAGCCTTCAGGTCTCGCTTTGGCCACTATGAATACCTGGTGATGCCATTCGGCCTATGCAATGCTCCAGCCACTTTTCAGCACCCGGTGAACGACATTTTTAGAAAACACCTAGATGACTTTTTAGTCGTATACCTAGACGACATCCTCGTTTTTTCAGCCACTCTGGAGTTGCATCGGGAACACGTCAGGAAGGTCCTCACCATCCTCAGAGCCCACCAGCTCTATCTTAAAGCTGAAAAATGCGAATTTGAAAGATCCACGGTACAATTTCTGGGGTTTATCATCTCCACCAAAGGCACCTCCATGGACCCACAAAAGGTCAAGGCAGTGGTAGACTGGCCACCTCCTAAAGACAAAAAAGTTGTACAAAGGTTCATCGGTTTTGCTAATTTTTACAGGAGGTTCATCGTCGGATTCTCTGCCATTGTGGCCCCAATTACTCACCTGACCCGCTTACACGGCCGTTTTCAGTGGTCCCAGGAAGCCCAGGAAGCTTTTGTCAAATTGAAGACTCTCTTCACGTCTGCCCCTATCTTACGGCATCCAGACCCACTGCTACCCTTTGTTCTAGAAGTAGACGCCTCAGAGTCCGCCACGGGTGCCATCCTCTCCCAACGACGCGGGCCAAAAGCCCTTTTACACCCAGTGGCCTTCGCCTCCTGGAAACTCAATCCAGCCGAAAAACTATGATGTTGGCGACCGGGAGCTATTGGCCATTAAATCCGCACTGGAGGAGTGGAGATACCTCCTCGAAGGAGCAGTTCATCCAATCACCATTTTTACAGACCACAAGAACCTCGAGTACCTCCGCACTGCCCAACGGTTAAGACCCCGTCAAGCCCGTTGGGCACTTTTCTTCTCAAGGTTTACATTTCATATTTCCTACCGGCCAGGGTCGAAGAACGGCAAGGCAGACGCACTATCTCGCATCTCCCCGGAGTCCTCCCAGGTATCAGAACCTAGCACCATTCTTACCCCTCAGAACTTTCTACTGCTCATACCACCTGACCTGTCCTCCGCTCTATACACTTCTTCAGCTCACTGTAAAGACCCCATTCTGGACACCCTAGAAAGACACGAAAATCTATTTTGGCTACAAGACAAGATCTTTGTCCCTACAGAAGTAAGACCTGTAGTCCTGAGAACTCTCCACGATCATAAACTGGCTGGTCACTTTGGGGTACAGAAAACAGTAGAACATATCTCTCGCACCTTTTGGTGGCCAGGCTGGAAAAAGGATTGCCAAAGATACATGTCTTCCTGTATTACATGTCAGCGAAACAAGGGTCCTAAAACAAAGCCATGGGGGTTATTGAGGCCTCTACCCATCCCGGAACGACCATGGGCCGACATTTCGATGGATTTCATTGTGGAATT